>OZ012704.1:58746813-59379313 GCA_963942595.1 Cylloceria caligata | reverse complement strand
AGTAAGTGTGTCATTGAGTCGGGATTTAACTTTGTTCATTAAAATGTCGTCGGATTTATTCTTGTGACTATCGAGTATTGCTATTTTTCGCTTTGATAAAATATTCGGTACTGCATTATCGTACTCGACCATGTGAAGATAACGGTGTAAAACCTGCTAGTACGCTATCCATTTCTCTCTCTCGCTCTTGTACGAGTGAGAGTTTAGAATTTCATTTAGCTCAAAGTCGAGGCGCGATGATGGCGTACAGGTAGTCTGTACGGAGGGAAACGGGTCTGCACTAGTAGTAGTAATAGTAGTAGTAGTAGTAGTAGCAGTAGTGGCGAGTCCAGCGAGACGATGTATGTTATCATGAGGAATAAGTACCATCTTTCTGGCATATTCCATGGCTCGTGTAGGCCAAGGCAGGCACAAGAAGCAACTTGAGAAATCCGACACAATGCTCGACGATGATCTTCCTCTTACCGCTCCAATTTCCCCCTTTGGCGGCTTGTCGTCGAAGAATTGTCGCGTGCCTCCAAAGATGATTCTTTTGCACGTTGTTCAGACTCACGTTTCCCTGTAAAACGTTTAGAGCACACTCGCATATACACCGTACGAGCGCTACATCTGCTTTGCGCGAAATTGACAATTTTCAGGCGCCGATTGTTTCAAATCGAATAATAGATAGCCGTTAGTAGTATGTGTACACCTTTGCTCCATCCCACTCCTATCCCTACTCTTTTCCCCACCACGCAGCTACCCCCACTACCACACTTTTCCACCGTCGCGCTACCCACTCTGCTTAACCAGTGTCGGTAACGTGGAGATGGTAAAGTGAGGTGGTGTAGGTACTCTGGTGAACAAGAAAGACTATAGATAAGAGCAGGATTGAGCAAAGGTGTACACATACTTGAAAAAAGGAAAAAAATTAGGTACTTACCTCTGTTGTTGTTGACGTCCACCTTCCTTCGACGGCGATTTTAAACTCCTGTCTCTCATCATCTCACTCACAAAAACAAACACACACACACACGCTCGCGCGCGCGTCGACACTTTCATAACCGAGCATCGTCTGCTTCAGGAAGCTCGGGGTTCTCGAAGCCCTCGTCCACGTCGCCGCCATCGAACCCGATGTCTATTTCAGCACTGAGGACTCCGAAAACCCGCTAGCCTCGTAACGAGGATACATTGCAAAAAATTTTTTGACTGCGCGATCACGAAGTTGAAGACAGACTGAATGCTCAGGATGCTGCTGGTTGGTATCACGGGCTTTGAAAATAGCAAACCGCCCTCTGAATCATAACTAAGGTGTTCAGTGCTCTGAATGCAGAGACAGCGGTTTTGCACGTGCGTGCCGCTTTGCGCTGTGCTCCTCGCGAAGCGCTTGCTCTGCAGTAAAAGGCGCAGTATATGATACCGTACCGCGAGGGACCTCGATTATAATTTATATACAATTATAAAATAAGAAGCACAGTAAGACGATGTATTTGTTTTTAATTGATCAATATTTTATTTGAATCACTTTACACATATTTACCGTCGTATGCAACATCCCTGCAAACACGGTAATCTTCGCTCGGAGACTCCTCCACCGTTAAATTTATTTTTATCACTGTCTGATCGTCGAGAGGCAAAAGCATTGTAATATTCACGCACTAATCTGTCGTTTTTCATTACATTATCGCTAAAGAGATTATTAAATCGCAACATGGTGAAGCCACACGACATAAGATGTAGGAATACGATGCAAAATTGTATTACTCTGTAGCTGCTTGAGGCCTTACCGATAGAACTTGCAGTTTCTTCGTAGTCGTGCGAGATGTTGCGGTATAACCGGCGGTAGCCCATAGCTATCAAAGTACATTCCTTTTCCACGATGGTTAACGTACATGGCGATCCAATGCTCTCCAGGTCCGTCGTGGTTATCCGTGTTAACTACGAGTCCGGCATATAACGACCATACACGAGGAATTCTGTCAGCCGGGTATACGCCAACGGTTGAAAGTGGTAGATACTGCAGACTCTCGTAAATTTGTCTAGTGTTCATGCTAAACACATAGTCAATGATTGAATGATGACCGATACGCTTTGAAAGACGTATATATATGCAAAATTTATTTCACAGCATCGTCGATCGTGTCACGACTACATGATGAAGATTTCTCCTCTTTCTTATTCTCTTCCTCTTCGTCTGCTGACCAAACATCCATGAATGATTCTCCTTTAAACGGGTGCTCGCGGAGCCAATTTTTTATTTGGAAAGCCTGGCGCATTGCACAATGCGAAGACGCTGTATTGTTTATCATAGCGTGTCTGAAGCATTTTCGCAAGGATTTTGGCATAAATGTGTACGATGGAGCGCCCTCCTCATCCTCCAGGTTGGACATTTCACGACTGGTGATATCGCAAAGAAGTATAGCATTCTCGTGACCGCGAGTATAGATACATCTTGATTTTCGCGAAATTTCACGCAAGTTAGCTTATGCCTGTTTACAGCTCACATCGCCCTCGTACCATTCCAGACCGTGAAAATATTTCGAGAGAAAATTATTCTGGCTTCTCGAAAGCTGTGGTAATTCGGCAAAGTGACACGGCGGTGCGACGATCCAATGAGCAGAGTACGGTCTATCCACTGCTACCACGGCAATTTCTTTCGGAATAAATTCCGAGTCTTTACCACGCATTCCCTGTATATCCACAACGATATCCATTTTCACGTCTAATCCGTACAGATGCTTGAGTTCGACTGATTAGTTACTCACAGATACGCTTCTACGTTTCTTAACACGAAATAATTTTATGCCGACATCAGCACATTTTTCGCTTATCCGGTAAAATCCACCATTACTTGCCAAGAGACATCAATTTCAAGGACATTATCATATTCCGCGTAGACTACACAATTTATCGTTGAAGCAAGCGCATCCTCAAATCGTACCTCTATTCTCACACTACCATGCTTTATTAAATTCTAATGTGTATTGCTGTTCGCCGAAAGATCGGGTATCAAATCAAAAGCAAACAGACAGTATCCATCGCGATAATTATCGCGATCGATCGAATTACCGTCGTTCAAGAAATGTATTCCAGTTCCCGAAAACAACGTTTGAAAAGCATCCACATACAGGTGATTTTTCGTGAAATTAGGTTGTAACGGATTCGAAGGTATTTGAGCACCATCTACATACAACGAGAGATAATTTATCTTGTAATTTTGGAAATTGAATGGATTCATACTGAAGTCGCCGTCAAACGCTTTGTTATCGACAAAACCGATAATTATACGTTTCGGCAATTGACCTAACACGATATTATCGATAGTCTCTCCATGAATACCAGAGTGTATTGAAACGGCTTTTACCTCGACTCTCGTAAGAGGATATTTAGCCGTAGATTTTGCCAGAGTTCTAGCATGCGAGAGCAGCACACCAGGAGCTGTTTTTGTTCTACGAACGAGAAGCGATGCCTCGAGAATCTTTAAGCCGCATTGACCATTCTTTGTATCCCCCACAAGACAAAATGAATGTCTAGACTGCACCAACCGTAGTCGCATCTCGACGCCGTTTAATAGGAACCGCTCCTGATTGAATATATCGCAATGCAAATGACCGAGCAAGTCTACAGTTTTTTCGACATTTAAAAATTGTTTTCTCCTCACAAGACCCGTATTTTCCGATGTTATATCATCCATTTTTCCAGGGGTATCGTCGTACCAGAAAACACTCGTGAGATGCGAATTTTTTGCTGCCGGACCATAATTCAAAAGTGTTTCTATGTACGCTCGATAAGCGTAGGCATTATTTGGAGGTGAAACTAATTTTTGATTCAGGTATACATCCACCTGATTAAACATAGAATGCAAGAGATTGTTTACAGGGCCGGCACTTACTTTCGATGCTGTACCTGCGGGGTTTTCCGCAGTAGGAGATGTTATTTTCACTCTCAGACTAAGCATAGTATGCGCGAGATCGATATACTCATCACCCTGTCCAGAAATAACAAATTCAATCGGTGAATCATCTGTTAGCGAAGATATCGGTTTTTAATACAGACATTGAAGCCTTCGATAGTAGTTTTCGTCGGTGGGAGTGAAAATAATTCAAGTTCCGATTTAAGACACTCACACGAGTGCGCATGTAGAAAAGCCATCTTGTTTCAGCTATCCAAAAATATCTGCAACTGTTCGTTGACGAGTCTTCTTCTTCTTTTTATTGTTCTTATTATTCTTCTTCTTCTTTATTACTTTTAGGTGTTTCGATATAAACATAGCTAATACCGCCGTACCCACGACGGCCCCATCCGTGCTGCACACTGTCAATATCATCCATAGCGATGTAATCAATCGTGGTACCTTTTGAAATGTAGTGTCACAGTCAACGTTCCCTGCTCGAATGGTATAGGATCCCCAAATTCGTCACTTATATTGATCTCGATAGTGTGTAAATTATTGCGCAAGGGAGGTATATATCGTGGCGTTGAAAACGATTTAATTTTTATCGAAGCATACTGACAGTCATCAGTATCAATAGGGACAACTCGTAAGAGGGGTGTTTGTACATCGCCTGTAATATAGCTCTCGCAGATATCTGTGTATAGAAACTTGCTACCTGGTATAGCACCGGTGAGAGATGCTGGCCTCGACCCTGTGTATTCGCAATGCGGCTCTATCATTACAGACCTACAAGCCTCTTCCGAGAATCCTAAGAGCCTCGCGATAGCGGGTGACACGCGAAAGTCATGGTATCGTAGATCGTCGCATACGCGGACCACTTCGATCTGCCCGCTCGGAAGCGATTTAAAGCGCAAATGACCAGCCACGTGAGGTTGCTTATTTATACTCTCTAAAAGAGCGTCTATAGAGCAATATACGCCAGGTGGAACTTGGTCTCTATCAGAGCGTTTCCGTATTAAAAGATTTAAACCCGATAAATCATAATCTCCATCCTCAAAAGTTACGAGATTTCCTACAGTAGCAACATGTAAAAGAGTCATCGGATAAGCAATTTCCACAAGAGAAACAGACCATTCTCCGTGCAAACGTGTCTGACGCGGTAGTTTTGTAATAAATTTTGTCGTCGTATTATTCGGAAAATACTGCATACTACTGTTGCTCGGTAGTACGACAAAAAAAGACCTATCCTTGGAGCTCATATTTATCAGGGACGGTGATTCCGTGCGTTCTTCCTCTTTGTCCTCTTCTTCTTCTCTTTCGTCTTCTCAGATGACGGAGGTACTCGTACTCGCGATAATTCTGCCTCGTAGAAAATACCTTCGATAGTCTCGTTATTCAGATCGTGTAAAATATACACGAATGGTTCTCGATTCACTGATATCCGTTAAATCTTGAATAATTCGTTAATCCAACCACGCTTATATCCTTTCACGAAAGCTGCTTCAGCTGTACTGATACGTACCAAGTCACCGACGCTGTATTTAGGCTTTTTAATTTTTTTCGCATTACGCTCGTAACGCCGTGCTAAATTGTCTCGGGCTATAGAGGCGTTTTCGAGGGTTACTTCGCTCGGGAGAATACGCGTTCCGCTGTGTCTAGTGTGATTATAAGCATATAAAATTTTTTTGTAAAACATCGATGTAACGCTTATTTCGCGTGTATGTAAAGTAGCGCCACATTCGCTCTTTTATTGTTCGATTAAAGCGTTCGGCAATCGAGGCTTTTATATCAGGGTTACGAGCAGCGCGAAAATCGATATTCTTGTTCTTGAGAATTTGCTGAAACGGAGCGCTAATAAATTCTTTGCCTCGATCAGTTTACAATTGCTGCGGGCGACGATTGTTACTGCGTGCGAGTATGCGTGTGAGACCGCGGGCCACGTTTGCGCTCGTTTTGTCAAGCAAAGCCTCGACCCACGCGTATTTGCTCAACACGTCGATAACAACAAGCAGATATGCGTACCCATCATTGCACGTGGCTATCGAGCGAAGATCAGCTAAATCAGCCTCCCATACATCGTCTATATTACTCACGCTGTACGTACGACGGGGAAATCGTCGTCGTACGAGGCGATGCATGTTATATGAATCCTGTGTCTCGAGCCATGGTAAAACATTTTTTCGCGCTACTCTTCGATCCACCAGGGCCAAATTTTTTGCTCGAGAATAGGTCGCAGGATAAGTGGTGTCATAATAGATTTTTTGAAGAATTTTCATACGTTTAACGATGACCAATTGAATGGATTTTTTTTCTTTTTCTTTTCTAACGGTGCGCGAGATCGATATTCTACTTGCGCGATGTTTTGCAATTGTTTGTCCTCTTCTTCATCCCCCTCTACCCCTCGATGATGTCGTTTTCAGCCGTGAGCATCAAATCTCTGTTTGAGTGTGCGGTCTCGGCCTCGTTGTTGTTGCTACTGTTGCTGCTGTTGCTGCTGCTACTATTGCTTTCGCGTGGTAAAATAAGACGCCGCTGCGGTGTCGAGGATGATGTAGGTATAGGCTTGTGTAGTAACTCGGGATTGCCGATAAATTCGCGTGGCATCTGTATCGCTCGCAGGAGTTTGGCAAAGTGAGATCGTCCGATGGGTTTCTCGCGTTTTCTAGCTCGCATAGCATCGTTAACAAGATCAACGATATTGGAATTTGACATTCTTCTACCGTCTATGGAAACAACACCATTACGATCCCATGTCATTTTTTTACCAACGGCGCTGCAATGCAAATTGCGAAGCAGCGATATTGCTTTAGATTAAAATTTTTTCGGTACGCTATCGATAATAAGTGTGTCATTGAGTCGAGATTTAACATTGTCCATTAAAATGTCGTCGAATTTATTCTCGTGACTATCGAGTATTGCTATTTTTCGTTTTGATGAAATATTCGGTACTGCATTATCGTACTCGACCATATAAAGATAACGCTGTAAAACCTGCTGGTACGCTATCCATTTCTCTCTCTCGCTCTTATACGAGTATGAGTTTAGAATTTCACTCAGCTCTGTAACGGTAATTTTTTTATCGTAAACATATATTTTTATTTATCGTGGGAATTTCGAGCTCGATCACAGGACTAATTAGTTTAGACTTCGTAGTGGTTGACAGTGAGGCTTTATTCAGAATAGAAACAATTTCATAACATGTCACTTTTTAATGACGGTATCTCGAATTTTTCTGAAATGACCATTTAATTCCGCAATTTTAGCAATTACTTCGACGATTATAATTTTATTTGGTATGCATCTATTCTTGGTATCATCGACGGTTTGTTTTCTTTCCGTGCGGCGGTATTGCTGTACGCTCCAGACACACATATACTCATACCACCAGTCACTTTACTCCCACTCACTCTTTCGATAGAGTTTACTAACTCTAGTTATAATTCTTTCTCTCACTCTCTTATTCAGCGGTATTACTAGTTATTTTTCCTCGCATTCGCTCTTTCGATCGAGTGTATGAACTCTATGTACAATTCTTTTCTTCCACACTTATTTTGCTCAGACACACTCGATTATTTATATCTTCCGATACGAGATTCGCTTATCCATCTTTATTCCTCCTATGCATTTAATCCTACTTATTCTCATTTAATTCTACTTGTTCTATCTACTACAATCCTAATTCTATTTTCTACTCTATACCGAAATTTGGGAATTCCCTCGATTATTTTATTATTATTTCCTCTTATTTGATCCTAAATTCTCGGTATTCCTGGCCCGTGCTTTGGTTACAGGCCTACGCATTGGTCTTGACTCGTGAACCACACACACACAACCACACGCCTCAGATTCTCTTTGGACAGAGAGTAACAACTCTGCTTACAGTTCTTTTCTCTCTCACACTTATCTCACTTTTCGTTCTTTCTCACTTTCTCGCGCAGGAAAAGCGGTTCCTCTGGTTCCTACTCGTTTAAAGTCCGCACTTGTTAATTTATTCTCTTATATCCCATTTTCTTATTCCGATGCACTAATTCTAATAAACAATACTTACAGACTACTTAACTACACGTATTTATTTCCCTACGGATCTACTCTATTTTACTTATTGATTACCTAAATGGTGGTTATTTAATGATTTCCACGATTATTATTTGCTAACGTTCTATGCTTTCGACACTCCCTCATCTATCGCCACCTTTCACTGGTTTTTTATCACAATTTCCGTACCTTTTCCGTTTGAACGATTTCGCTAAGAGAGCTTCTCGCTCCCCGCACCGGCCTTTTATAGCCTTCCCCTCACTCCGCTGAACCCTACGTCATCATTTCGCTCTTATTTCGAATGTAACGCATTTCCTAATTTCTGCGGTTCGCCGCATCCGCGCTCACCGCCTTCCCCTCGCCTCCCAGCAAGGCCAGCCGGTCGCTGACCTGATGTTTTCGTCATCGAGGGAATTTCGGAGCAGCGACAGCTCTAGTTTTTATACTAGGTTCGATGGCCTAGTGCTCGCAAGCCTCGGTACACTTGTACCGAGTCTAATTTTTCAGGTGTTTTCGCCTACTGTCGGCTCTTATAGCCGTTTGATATAATAAAATGAGCTAAAGAGTGTAACTATGTTACAGTTTAGAGTCGAGGCGCGATAATGGCGTACCGGTAGTCTGTACGGAGGGCAACGGGTCTGCACTAGTAGTAGTAGTAGTAGTAGTAGTAGCAGCAGTAGTGGCGAGTCCAGCGAGACGATGTATGTTATCATGAGGTATAAGAACCATCTTTCTGGCATATTCCATGGCTCGTGTAGGCCAAGACAGGCACAAGAAGCAACTTGAGAAATCCGACACAGTGCTCGACGATGATCTTCCTCTTACCGCTCCAATTTCCCCTTATGGCGGCTAGCCGTCGAAGAATTGTCGCGTGCCTCCAAAGATGATTCTTTTGCCCGTTGTTCAGAGTCACGTTTCCCTGTAAAACATTTAGAGCACACTCGCATATACAGCGTACGAGCGCTACATCTGCTTTGCGCAAAATTGCACGTCGTTGCTCTTGCTTCAGATAACACAGCGCTTGCAATATAATTATTTGCTTTTTATCGAGAGGTCCGCGCAACGCCATTACAAGCGCATTACTGATACATCGCGCGTCACATCGTGAACTTTTATTGCTTTTTGAGGCACGTAAACGTAATCATATTGGTCATCGGGAAATATACAGGCGCGAAGTCGACAATTATCAGGCGTCGATTGTTTCAAGTCGAATAATAGATAGCCGTGCGGTGCAGCCGTTGCATCGAAATATACCTCCTGCAAAAATCGCGGATGCTCGGGACATACCTGACGGGCTAGGTGCTGAATTGGCGCGCGATCTCGCGGATTTTTGAAAACAACGATATAAATAGCGTTTAAGGAGATATCGCGTTGCCCGTGACCCTGATGGAAGAGATTTAGCGTGATGAAAATGACACTAAGATTTTTATGATGGCTACCCTTGGTGAAAAGATCGACCACAGTATTGTCGGATGCCTCGCGCATTAGATCGTCAATGACCACATGTTTAGGTCTTGTATCATTCGAGTAGTCTGCTGCTTGCGGTAAACCCTCGTGAAAGTCGATTTTATTACCGTACTCTGAATACCCGGACTGCCACTCTGAGTAATAAAAAAGTATACGCTCGAACGGGACATCCGTCATTTCGCGCATGTATCTAAAAAATTTTTTTACAAAATATGTTTTACCACAACCCGTAGGACCGCTTATCACAGCTATCCATGGATGTTTCCAACGTGTATCCATATCGATGAGTGTCTATCAAAATCAATCAGCTGACTCTTAAATAAGGTTATACCGCGACGGCGACGGCGGTGGCGGCGGCGACTCCGTGGCATCAGCTATTTTCGCGGCCTTAACGAGCTGATAAGACGCGGCGCGCCTGCACTAGCTGATGAGGCGTGGTCCCTCGGTATAAGCTGGTGTTTACGCCGTATGTAAATTAAATAACGATAGTTTTTATATTTCTCACAAATAAAGCAATATTTTTATTTCACTATGCATTAATCTCTATGTGCAAATTTTACGAATCATCAAATTCTAAACAGCAATATTATATCCACGGATGTAGCACGAGAAAGTCAGAACAAAAGGAAACACTCGGTAAGAAAGACGGGACAAAAGGAATCAACGATGAGAAAGTCAGAACAAAAGGGAACGGTAGAGAGATGGCAGCTACTGCTACGAATAGCAGCAGAAAAAAAATGAACAGACAACGGTTTTATACATAATAAATCAATATTTATATTTTTTTTATTTATTAAATTTGTTTTTTTTATAGCAAATACGTCAAATAATAAATCAATCATAATAAATCAATATTTCTATTTTTTTTCAGTAAACACGTTGCTATGAATAGCAGCACAAAAAGAACGAGCCGACAACCGTTTTATACATAATAAATCAATATTTATTATTATTATTTTTTTTTTAAATGTATTGTATACAGTAACTATGATACATGAAATTAGACAAAAATATTATTTTTAAATATCGCGAATTCAACCGTAAATCTATATACTTTTTTGCGCTAAACTAATTAGCGTATTTCACAATAGCCGTACGGTACAGTAGAGTACATCCCGTGCCGCTTTCGCTTCGTGTTGAAAGGTTCGCATGATTTCGTTTCTTTACGCGTTACTACATGATGAAATTCCGTGCGTCTAATAGCGTCGAATTTTAAAATAATAGGTACCCTCTTTGCTCCTGTCACGAAAGATCGTTATAAGAAATGCGTTATAATTTACGTGACGGCTATTCGCAAAGTTTAGCGTGATACCCTTTACTTCACATTTTTCAATAATCGTACCGTCGGGTTTACGAACAAGGTATGCGTAAAATTTTGGTCCTCCCGAAACGAACGAAGTTATATAACTACCAGGCCCGTATTCGCTTAATTCATCCGTAAGATCTCCTAGCAATTGACCGATTGGAGACTCATACTCGTTACCATCGGGACGACTCACGTAAATACAGGAGTCCGTGTCGCAGTACAATATTCGTCGCCCGAGCCCCTCAAGATAACTGTATAATTTTAGGCGTGCCTGTGCCGTCGTGTATGCTGCAATCACGGCATTTGATGTCGGGGATGGTTGGATAGCATCGCGGTTGCTCACATAGTTTACATACATAATCTTGTGACTAACCGGTAGCATTCCCGTCACCTCAATCTCCGGACTCGTTAGTAAATTCATTAGCTCCACGCGCGTGAAAATGATAACGGTTTTCGTGAGATTCTCTCGTTGATCAAACTTTCCCCAGAATGAATTAAGAACCAATTTTGCGAGTTAATGTAAACCCGGACTTATCTGCAAAGAACTTCGCTCGAGATATTCACCCTCAGACTCCTTGTACAATGCTAAAAACGTGCTATTGCTTCCTCGTCATCGTTACACTCTGTCGGCGGTCCACTCGCCTCCTATTTTATTTTTAGGAATGTATCGACGTACTCGGCAAAATGACCGCCTCGTCGCGTTGTCGAGTCATACTGTGGAACAATATGTGGAGACAGGGAGGTTGTTGCAGCCCCACGGCTATGCCCTGGACAACCTTTAAATGGGTTGGACTCTGTCGGGCAAAAGGTTTTGTGGCTTTGTTGGTAGGTCAAGATTACAGAATTGTCTGTCGACCACCGGACGTGAGTTGACAGTGCTGGTATGGGGTCTACCCGAGGTACAGCCTTCTCGCAAGAGAGTTGACATAAATCACAAACTTCTGTGGAACAATGTATTGCCAAATTTCATAGATACGCGTCACCTTATATCCGAGTGACACAGCTTTTCTCAGTTCGTCCACGACCCATCTGCCGGCAAACGCTCGCTCAGTCGTGTCATCGTGTGTACAACCCTCGGATGTGTCCATATCTGTACAGCACGTTCTATACAGAGGGAACAGTAGTTTCCCATGTATGCGAACAGGCAGTACGGGTATATACAAATCGCGTGGTGCTACCACGGTACACTTCACGAGACCCTCGACGACACTTAGATCGTTTTCAAGTCCTACGAGTTCTCGACACTCGTCACCTACGTACAATTTCGGATGTCCAACGGGATATTTTCCATTCTTACACAACCATAGATACAGCGAGCACACATCCATATAGTGTATCTGCTCCCCATTCGCGACGTCGTACAAGCTTACAAAATTTTCCATTCGATCGCCAAAGAATGCATCGCATGGTTCGAGAGGCGCCTGCTTGACCATGGCTTGATTTTTCACGTATAACGACATTTCCTCGTTATTCTCGAGTAATCTGTCAAAATTGCATTCCCATATTTCGGTTGGAGTGTACCTTTTCGATCTGATTCGCCAGGCAATAAGAACGGTACGCTCATATCGCTCATCGATCGCCGAATTTAGTTCGAGCATCTCTATTCACGCGATAACATCGCGGACAACCATGCCAAAAGCAGCCGCGAAATTGTAGAACGTGATGGACCCTTGCATCTACGTAGTATCCGTCGACAGCTGGTAGGCCGGTCGGAGGGCTCCTCGGATACTTTCTCGTGCGTTCAGCATGAGCGATAATGCAGTTGCGCTCACGCTCGAGCCATACGACGGCATTGCGCGACTGCTTATCGCACCAGCGGTACCCCCCTGGTGGTAACACCGCAATGCGATCTTTCTATAGGAAATTCTTTCCAAATACTCTCATACATGCTGATGCTATCGTGCATGCTTCTGTAAAGGGGCACACGCTCCCGCAACGTATAAGTAACTCTCGAAAAGCTAAACACGCTCGTCTCAAAACCGTAACATCTGTACGACAATATTGCACAAATTGCGTCGCAAAATCAAATTTATAATCGACGTGACTCGATTCTTGCTCATACCATTTTGAAAATCGTTCGCGATCCGCTGAGAACACGTTATCGTCTGAGTAGAAATGCAGAGCCGGCAAAGGACCTGACTAATTCTGATATTCCGGTGTGTTGAATAAATCTTCGTACCATTCATAATCAGAGAGGGCAACTGTGTTTTTTGCACTTCGATTAAATACAGTAGAATAAATTGCGCGTTGAAATCTCTCGCACTATGAGCAATACAGATGGTCTTTTTTGCGATAATGCCAATTTCACGAGCTCCCCAAAAGGATCATCGATAAACACGAATTCACGATTACCACAATCAGCACAATCGTTCTCTATCTCTGTGATATCCAGACGTGTCATACATACGCATTGTGTAACACATAAATGCGGCTCGTGAATTCGTGTCGATTTATCATCGTGCAATTGCTCGTGTTGTTGCGTCTCAAAATCATAGAATAAAAATCTCGTGGAAGGCTTGTCTTTTTTCTTCTCCCTTTGCGCCTCTGGTTTCTTAAGAGGTGCTATAAAACACGCATGCGTATTCGGTCGGCTTTGCTTGCATGTAATACAAAACGATATACCACATACATGCATCTTATTATGTGTGGTTTTAATCATACGCGAGTAGCCTCTACAGATTTCCAATGCTTTACAGACGCTGTACCGTCTATATTTACGAAACGTGATACCCGCGAAGCCCTTGTGATAAGCGAGGCAAAGAGCAACACAGAACCAACGATATCAGTCTGTGCAATACTCAGGCTGAGAGTCTCTATTACCGTTGCAATAAGTGGATTTACAGCGAGCACATTGATAGCTACAGCGATGCTCGAGTACTCGAAAATACTTGGAATTACATTGTGCGCAGAACCCCCAACTACCTAGTGCACCAGCGAGATTTAGTATTGGCTGGTAGTGCTGAAAACGCTCGTAATAGAGAATAAAGAGTGTATGATTAATTTTACCTATTGCAGAGAGAATAGATTTTCGCCGATCGTACAGAGCCAGACTCGTTTTCCGAAAGTAAGAAATTCATAAACAACAATCGCTATACCCTCGTGAACCAAGTACTCCTGAAAGAGCTGAATTTCGCGCGCACCGCACTCTCTAGACGGTGTCGTTACTCCTGCATTACGCGTGAGCTCTATCGCTGCTGTATATTGCGCACCTTGAAGCCCGTTCCGAATTTGACACCATCGCCTGTGTAGCTCGCCCGTACGTATTTGACCGCGTTCGGCATGCGCTGGAGCTGTGACAAGGGATCGTTGTAGACACAAATTATCGCTATTACTTATGCGTAAAATTGACTTTTTTGCTATAGACGCGTGTGTAAGTTTAGTGTTCACACCGGCTCCTCCGACGCCTCGTACCATACATGTCGTCATTGTACATGTACCAGCGTCTATTCGAAATTCGCGTGCGCTCTGAGCTACACTATTAATTAGTCGTCATATATTCGCAGGAACGATGTGACGAGCTGGTCGAAATGATAACCATACAGGTCTTTGCGCGAAAGACGGTACGCTCAGAGTCATACCCATATAATCATGTCCTTCGCACGATTTTGTAAGACATGTCAGAACATCTCGTACATCGCCCTCGAACCATGTCAGATAATCAATACCGTCCGGTGGATGACGAAAATAAAAATCTGTCTCTCGACCCTGCATCCTAAAGCGTGGAAAATATCGTCTCTGCTCATTGTCGATACCAAAACGTTCACCAGGAGGCAAAATATCACCTCCCTGTGCAGCAGTCCTTCCATTGCCAGTCTGTCCACCTGCAAGCATAATTAAACCATTTATTAGAATTTTTATTTCATTTAATTTCATTTTATGTTTGTCGCTAGCTATATACTATGTATATAATTCGTGTAACGTAAGAATTACAAACTTATATTTGCTTCTAGTCGTCAAATCCGTCGACTGCACCCGGGAACCGCCGACGCATTTCGTAAACCAACTCGATTTTCGGCGGTTTCAGCACAGTGAATCGTGCAAAGCGAGAAACGTTTGAGTTCGACTCGTACCCTGTTTTTTCATTTTACTATTATTATCCCCATCATTTTTTTATTTTTGTCAGCGTAATTGTATTATTAAAAGCTTCGCTGAGACTACCGGGTCCTCCTCCTCCTCCTCCTCGTCATCGTCCTCGTCCTGCTCCTCTTGCTCCTTCTCTTTTTTTCTTCTTCTTCCTCGTTGTCTGTATTGCTATTGGTATCATCGTTTGAACTGTATTGTCGCAATGGACCTGCGACGGCTCCATCTGGTTCTCTTGCGGGGCAGGCCATGAAAAGACCGTTTGTTGGTTTATAGCCGCAGAATGGCTGGATAAAATTTATCCAACGATTCCCTGTGGAGCCGTCACCATCGTTGTCCCTGCTATGATCATCTGAATCGGTTCTACCCTCCTAATCGAAATCATAGGTATCAGATCCCATTTATTCGTCTTCATACCGTCGGAATATATAGAAATCTTATGAAATAAAGGAAATAAAATAAAAGTAATTAGCGCTGTATATTACTTACGTCTTTCATTGGGTATGGGCTGCGGAGCAGGCTCATTCAGCCAACCGCGTCGACGAATAACACGCACCTACGAATCAATAATTATTTGATTATCAAACAATCTAATATTATGCGCGTCAAATAAATCGCGCTGATGATACTCACACAGCATACCGCGAATTTTACGAACAACCGCCTGTGTCGGAAGTTCCCATAGGGTAATCTGTAAATTTCTTCTCCCCCACCGCGAACGCAATGACGGTCTACGCTTCAATATAAACTCTATCAATTTTCTTATCAATGAGCGCTTTACCACTCTGACCATGATTGTGCTGTTAGAGTAGTAGTAGTAGTAACCACAGAAAATTAGACAATTAACTAGATAATTTTCAAAGCGGCTCACTTTTATATATATACCTTTAACACGCTCTTTCCCTCTTTCTCTCTCTCTCTCTCTGCATATACTGCAGCGATGTAATGAATATGACTAACCAAGAAGATGGCCGCACGCGATCACTTTACAAAAGCAAGACCTAGGGAAATATTTAGCGTTCGTGATGTACTTAGTTATCGAGGGTCGCTGATGAACGTCATATTCTTTTCATCTAATTTCAAGGCACTCGGCCAATAGGAAAATCATCGAATTTCGTCGACGAATATTATTTAGTTTTCATGACACATCTTAGCTGTATGTCGTGGTGTGCGTGTGCACATAGGTGTGCGAGAGTATGCAAGAGTTTTGGGATATATTTGCTGCTGCTGTTACTAGGCTGTTGAGGAGAATGCGACAAATATCAAGGGATATTGGTGAGCAATTTTCAGTCGTACGATTTGCAGTATAAAAAAAAGAGGCGATGCAGCTAGATAGTGGCGGAAATCTGTATAAAACGGATTATGAACACCACCGACGATTCATTCGAAACGTTACAGTCTACAGGACAGCAATAAAAATGGCAAATAACGGTGCTTCGTCTCACGCAATATTGCCATATATAGCGAACTCCGTTATGTACGGTTTAAATGAATCATTTGGTAAAATAATCGTCGCCGGGCTCAAGTTGAACTTTTCGTGTACTCTTACACCAGTGGTGAAAATATTGTCGAATACTTTTACGGGAATTATACTCAGTGCGGCCGAGTGACAAGTGTTTAAAAGTGATTTTTCTCGCGCACATCAATATTTCGAAGCTCGGGCTTATGCCGAGAAAATGTGTAATACCCGTATAGAGCACACAACGCATTACACACTTTTAACCTCGTGTTAGAGAGAGAGAGAGAGAGAGAGAGAGAGAGAGAGAGAGAGAGAGAGAGAGAGAGAGAGAGAGAGAGAGAGAGAGAATGTGAGTTATCACAGTCCTAAAACCGAAGCATCAGTAAAGGTCTGCGATAGCAAGAAGACGAAGCGTACGTCTTTGTTTCATCAACACAGCAGATCATGGAATACATGCTAATGTCGATTAGCAGCAAAGCAGCAGAGCTTGGTAAGTATTAGGGGCGCAACTAAGTTCCCGCTGTTTTTACAAGAGATAGCTCCAGTAGTAAGTGCGGGTCGATTGAGACATATCCAAAACGTCATGAACCAAGCTTAGACAAATGGTAAACAAACCGCTTTGACACATTAGTGATTTTGTTTTTGCGTTATATACTTTTGGTTGTGTGAAAATGTCTGATTTCGTGCCAAATAATCGTCATTTGCGGGAAGTGTTCCTTTTCTTCTTTCATTCGAAGAAAACGGCGGCTGAAACGCATCGAGAACTCCAAAAAATTCAGGGAGATGCTGCTCTAAGTGAAACAACATGCCGTGATGGGTTCCGTCGCTTCAAAGACGGTGATTTTGATGTTGACGACCGTTCGCGTGAAGGAAGGCCAAAAACCTTCGAAGACGCTGAGTTGGAGGCATTGCTCGATGAGGATCCGTGCCAAATGTAAAAAGAGCTTGATTCAGCATTAGGAGTTACCCGCCAAGCCATTTCCAAGCGATTGCATGCGTTGGGAATGATTAAAAAACGAGGAACTTGGGTTCCTTATGATTTGAAGCCAAGAGACGTTGAGCGTCGTTTTTTCGCCTGTGAACAACTGCTCCAGCGGGAAAAAAGAAGGGTTTTCTTCATCGCATCGTTACGGGTGATGAAAAATGGATTCATTATAGCAACTCAAAGAGAACAAAATCATGGGGACTGCCTGGTCATGCTTCTACGTCGTCGGCGCGGCCGAATATTCACGCTGCGAAGATTTTGCTGTGTATTTGGTGGGACCAGGGCGGTGTTATTTATTATAAGCTGTTGAAACCGAACGAAACCATCACTGGGGAACGGTATCGAACTCAATTGATGCGATTGAACCGAGCACTGCGCGAAAAGCGGCCGCAATACGAGCAGAGGCACGAAAAAGTGATTCTACAGCATGACAACGGTCGGCCTCACGTTGCCAAACCCGTTAAAACCTACTTAGAAACGCTGAAATGGGAAGTCCTACCCCACCCGCCATATTCCCCAGATATTGCGCCGTCCGATTATTACTTGTTCCGTTCGATGGCACATGGTCTGGCTAATCAGCAGTTCAGCTCATATGAAGACATCTCAAAATGGCTTGATTCGTGGATAGCCTCAAAAGACGAACACTTCTACCGTGACGATATTCGAGCTCTGCCAGAAAGATGGGAAAAAGTTGTCGCTAGCGATGGGCAATATTTTGAATGATTCATTTGTATACATTTTTTCACAATAAAGTTGCATTTTCATAAAAAAAAAAAAAAAACAGCGGGAACTTAGTTTCGCACCTAATAAAAAATATAAAATAATTTGAAAATCGTGATTTTAAATCATGTAATATTTATTTTTTATTATAAAAAATAATGTCTTGCAGAGCGAGCAGCCCATGTATATGCACCGACACCGAGGGTCGTCGGTAGTAGCAGATCATCAACGCTGCCAACTTTGTATAATGAGTCGTGGCATATCAGGTAAGACAGTATCGATTATTCTGTACACGTTGTTTTTATTGACCAATGCGTTTAATTAAATACTTGTTCCATTTGTTACGTCGCGGAATATTCCACTTCACGTATTTTCAGGAATATACCTTAGCTGATATAGCTAGATATGAAATTCTAAAAGATAGCTGTCATACAAGACAGGATGCGAGGTGGACGCCGACGCAGCATGAGGCGACTCGCTAGGCGATTTACGGTTGGCTAAAGCTAAAGCTGTCAACTCAGGGATTTTAGCAAATGCAGTTGCTAACTGCTTTACTAAAATCAGTATTAATTTAGACTCAACAGAGTATGGTTGGTTCCTCGTGAAATATTCGAAACGACGTATTATTGTACTTCTTACTTTGACAATTAAATAGACAACGGAAAGTTACCGTTGCCTATAATAAATACTTCCTTTTATATAAATTGGCGTTTTCATCTTTTACTCGAGATTCATCTCCTTATCGGCAAACGATCCCAAAAAATAATAACTTTCAATATTATACCGAATACCGAATAATCCAATTACGCGGTACCGGCATAACATTTGGTGGCAGCGGTGGCATCTGCCGAAGTTAAGTGATACGTAATTTATTCGGACAAAAAGTGTTTTGGACAAAGTTAAGACTACTCTGAAGTGACGACTACGACTCGTACAAAGGACGCCAGTGTAGTTCGTAAAACTTGACGAAGCTAACGCGAAGACGGGAAGTAAACGTTGGTGCGGGGTGACGTATCGGTCAACTAGGTCTAGTTATTGCGGTCTAGCTACTGCGATCGGGGACATAGTATACGAAGCGCACAGGGCGCTATCAGAGCTCCCGCAGCCAGGTCGAATCCCCGCCGACAGACAAGCGGCCCTCGCGGGCCGCCTGACAACCGAGTTCGGCGTAAACCCACTAAGGGGTGCGTCGTTTCGGGATAATAGTATCGTCGGTAGCGATGACGTGTTTAATAGAGCAACTGGTGAAATAACTCCAGAACACTTCTCCAACGATAGGATCAAGCGAGAAATCGAAAATTTGCGAACGTTAGATCGGGTAGGTTTCCAGGCAGCTACCGGTACACCGACTCGGGCACCACTGCCGGAACGAGTCAGGCTACGATGCGAAGCGGTCGAAAGAAGTTACCGCGAGTACGAGCGAGCTCAGCGAGAGCTGGAGGTGGAGCTCAGGCTCCAAGGCCGGGACTCGCCGTCGGCACGGCGAAGCTTCGCGGACACGCTCAAAGAGGTAGGTGCGGACGAGATCGAACTCATCCGGTCCCTACGAGAGCAAAACGCCGAACTATCGCGGAGGCTAGAAAATTCAGGGTTGGAGGAACGCCCGATACCACGTCCGCGGTCGAGGCAAACCCGATTTTAGGAATCAGAATATCCCCCTGCGGATCCCGTGTTCCAAAGGGAACAACAGAGGGTGCCAGAAACACCGAATAGGACGTTCGATCTCGGACTAGCGCTAAAAAGTATCAAGCATTTCGACGGAAGCAACTCTGACGAACTAGACGCCTTCTTACGATCATGGGAGACTGTTTTCAAGCGACTAGCGCCCCGGGATCAAGACATCCTGTTAGAACTAGTGCTCAGCAGCAAGCTTGAGGGGAGGGCGTCCAGAGAAATGAAGCATAAAGTCATCCTCTCGGTAGCACAGCTGAAAACCGAGCTGGAGGCCCTGTACGGGAATCGGAAGTCGTTGCCTGCGCTACAAGTAGAATTCAACTCCCTCTGGCAGAGCCAGGGAGAGGTACATCGCGGTATACGCCGCCAGGACCGAGCGTATCACCGTCGATATAATAGAAAAGCTTTGCGAGGAAGCCACCACGATGTTGGAGATGCGCATCGTCGAAAAGATAACACGAAAGAGCGCACAGGCCAACTTCGAGAATGGACTGCATGGGCAGGTTCAGATCCTGGTGAGATCACGCAATTACGCCACTCTTCACGAGTCCGTTACGGGAGCCATTGAGATCACAAATATGGTGCAGCCAAAGGGAGGGGCAGGTGGAGCATTAAGCCACCCCAGAAGATCCCAAGGCGCACAACCCAGGCAGGGAGATCACTGTTACACCTGCGGAAAAGCCGGACATATGGCTCGAGACTGCACCCGGAAATCGGGAAGAGTAAGCTTGCCAGCGCCTAGCGAGAACAAGTCCATACACAACGTGGACATCGTGTGCAACTACTGCCAGAAGAAGGGCCACGTATGGAAGGACTGCAGGAAAAGACTGTCGAGCGAGCGAGCGAAGACGTCACAGCAACCCCAACAACGGAGAGATGCAAGGGGCAAGACGGAAAAAACAACAGAAACAGCAAGTACTGGTCGAGCGAGTACGGACTCCCGCCCGCTGGGAACAATGAGGCTGAACACGCTAACTGTCCAGCAGAGACCTGCGTGCAAGCAGAAGAAAACAACGCTGCATCGTCTACAAGTAACGCTGCCGGCGTCGAGCACCACCGCCAGCGACTTTGATATCGATGCACGGTTGGCCCCGACCGGGGTACTCACCCTCAAAGCGGACACCGGAGCGCAGTGTAGCATAATCAAGGAAGGCTGTCTCAAACCAGAGACTATGGTGAGCGACTGCACCGTAGAGCTGCAGGGGGTAGCAGGCGAGAAATTCACCCCCCTCGGGATAGCTAAAATTGTACTCAAGACACCGGCTTTAAATGTAGACCATTGGTTCATAATCGTTCCGAACAATGTGCCGTTGAAAGTCAACGGATTACTTGGCATGGACTTTATCAAGCAGCATAAAGCGGACATCCTGCATGGCGAGATGCTAAAGTTGTATGGGCACTGCATGGCGCTACGGGACGGCGCGACGAGGATATATTCGTCACCACGCAGTAGAACTGCCGCCACGTGCAAATACATATAGTAAGCATGCTTACAAAGATAAATCTTCCTTCCGGAAACGGGTCTAACATGGATGCCGCCAAGGAAAATAAATTTGTCAGGCTACCTATAAGGAGAGGAATCAGCCGAGGCAAAGTAGCGAGATTCCGCGTCACACCGTCAAAACCCAAAAGAGTGAGTTTAGATGTTGCTAAGCACGACGGGGAAGTGTAACAGCCGACAGTGACACTCGAGCCGTCGGAGATAGCGAAGGCCGTACGTAGCCGACAGATCGAGACACTACGCGAAAGCTCAGAGAGCACGGGGAAGAGAGCCAAACGCTTTGCGCAGCAACAACGGAAGCCCGACTTGTTGCCCCCCAGCAGTGAAAAGCAAGCAGTTCGCGCAGGAATAGTGTGCGAATACAACGGTGTAGTCCAACTACGAGGGAACAAGCGACAGCGCATGCACAAAGTGCAGTATCGCGCACCCTTTAAGGTTGGATCGAAGGACCTAGGATCGCAACCCTTGCCTGGGAAAACCGTAAAATCGGGGCATGGGTCCGGTAAAATGCAGAAAGCCGGAAAAAGAAATATAGATGCAGACGCTCTGAGTCGCATATACGCGACCACACGAGCCCAAGTGGGACAGGAAAGAAAGTCCTATAAGAAAGAGAAAGATAGCTCAATCGGGTATACGAACAGCCGCACAAAGCGGAGAGTCGAAGATACCCAAGGCAACCACGGTAACTCGTCGAAGCGAGAGGCTAAACTCGTCCACGAAAAAGAGAAGTCGAGAGGCCGACAGACAAAATGCTAGCGGAAGGAATAGTCCAGTCCAGCAGGAGTCAATGTAACGCGCCGCTGATGGTCGTGGCTAAGAAACCCGATGCCGCCGGAGTGAAGAAAATGCGCGTAGTGGTGGACTTTCGGAAGTTGAACGAAGCCACCATCGGAGACTCGTACCCACTGCCCAATATCACCGAAATATTGGACCAGTTGGGACGGGCCCGATATTATACGACTTTGGATCTCGTTTCTGGAATTTACCAAATCCCGATGGCACAGCAAGACTAAGAAAAAATGGCATTTTCCACTCCGCAGGGTCATTTCGAGTCCATTCAGATTGAAGGACACACCGCCGACTTTTCAGTGGCAGATAAACTCCGCGTTAGCAGGACTACAGGGCGTCAAATGCTATGTGTACCTCGACGACATGGTAACACGCGGAGTAAGAGCTACTCGCCATAGTTTGAGCTCTCGCTTAATTTCGGCCATATACTTATCGTACCCGTTTCAGAGTAGTGACGAACCACCAACCGCTCACCTGGCTGTTCGCAGTAAAGGACCCAGGTTCGAGATTGATGAGTTGGAAAATTAAATTGGCGGAACATGAGTTCAACGTAGAGTACAAGGTAGGAAAGCGTAACACGAATGCAGATGCGCTAAGTCGAATATTCCTTACTACGAGGGCCCAAACGAGAGCGAAGAACGAAGTTCGTGAGTCGAAAGAGGACAGCACGATGGGGCAACTCGGCACAACGAATGACCGCACAAAGCGGAGGGCCGAAGATACCCCTTACAGCCGTGGTAGTTCATCGGAGCGAGAGATCGAGCTCGCTCACGAGAAAGAAAAGGACAGCATGCGCCCGAGTACGGGCAGCCGCACAAAGCGGAGAGCCGAGAATACAGCGGGCCAGTCCAGCAGCGAAGCAGAGCGAGAGAAAGCGCCTGCCAATGCCACAGACAAGGATAGAGATAACCGCCGCGTGGATGCAGGTTACTATACTGATCCCCACAGCCCCGCCGAGAAGCCGTGCGGTCGGGGAAGGGGCAGACGCAAGCTACATATGCAAGGTGCTGGTAAGACTGCGAGCACCGCTGACAAGGACGGAGCGGGCCTAGCACAGCATGACGGACCCGCGAAGCGCGGAAGGCCGCGAAAAGCAAAAAAAAATGCGGGGAACGCAGCCCGCAAACCTCCGGCAGCACAGACGAAGACAGTGTTACGAAGGAGCGCAGCGACTGCCGCAGTGGCGTAGCCATTTCCTTCTTCGAAGATCGCCTGAAAATCATAAAAGAATACCACGACACCCCCATAGGAGGGCAACAGGGTATCAGGCATACGTTGCGTCGGATCCGGACCAAATACGATTGGCCCGGCATAAGAAGGGATTTGGAAAAATACATAACATCCTGCGAATCCTGCGAAAGAGTACCGATGGTGGTTACGGACACCCTATCGAGGGCATTCGAAAAAGTAGCGGTCGACATCGTAGGACCGCTACGAGAAAGCGCATCTGGAAAGAAATACATACTTACGTTTCAGGACGCGCTTACCAAATACAGTGCAGCGACCCCCCTGCCGAACCAAGAGGCTGCGACAGTAGCAAGGGCGCTCGTAGAGGAATTAATTTTCCGGCACGGAATGCCGGAAATAATACTGTCGGACTAGGGCACCAATTTCCTCAGTGCAACCTTCAAGGAAACGTGTCGACTGCTGAGAATAAAGAAAATCCAGATAACGGCCTACCATCCAATATCGAATGGCGCCTTGGATACGTCGCACCTTACTCTCGCGGAATACCTGAAAAATTACATAAGAGAGGATCAAGGAGACTGGGACGAGTGGCTGCCGTACGCAATGTTTACGTACAACACCACTCCGCATGCGGGGACTGGACTATCACTCCACGTGTTGGTGTACGGACGCGAGGCTGAGTTGCCAACCGCCGTGAAACTGGAGCCCCGTAGCACCTAGTATGCCTACGACAATTACGTCCACGAGTTACGCAAGCGATTACGCGCCGCATGGACAGTAGCACGCGACAACCTGGAAGGCGCAAAAAAACAGTCAAAGAAAGCTTATGACCACAATGCTTAGGAACAGGAGTACTGCGTCGGCGAACGAGTACTCCTCCGAGATGAGACGGTGCGCAGGGGGTGGTCAGCCAAGCTGACCTCGATGTGGACGGGACCTCACGAAATAATAGAGAAGAGGCCCCCCGTGAATTACGTCGTCCGAAAGGGACGAAAAACTCAGGCGGTGCATGCGAACCGCCTGAAGCTCTTTATCGAGCAATAATAGCTCAGGAAATTCGAATACTTATAGCTAGTTAAAACTAAATATTAGCTAAAAAATAAATGTGGGAAGGAGCCCCTCAGGACGCAGGGTAGGGAGCTCCAATAAAGTAGAAGAGGTCTTACGAGACCTGATTTTATCAACAGGCATTCAGAGATAAATATACATATAGAAAAAATATATTGAACGAAACAATTAAAAAGAAATAGCACTTTCATTGAGCAATCCAGAGGGGACGGAATACTGTGACCGTGCTAGAAAAGCACATCGAAAAATGTATAGCATATTAATACTGACGCAGGATACTGTTCAGCGTAGAGTGTAAAAAGAATATATGGAGTAAATTGAAGAAATGAAGCCTCTAGGAGCATACTTAATTTTGGAAAAAATAAGTCAACGTGCACACTCTATTCGGTTGATATGCACATGTTGATAGGTAATTCGATTTCTGCAAATGACAATGAAATATGCCAAAATATTTCAATATTTTAAGATAATATTAATATTTATGAAAAAAGTTTCAACACTTATGCGACTGGCAGATACCAGAGACTACAGCGAAGGCAACGCGGTAGTGCTCGGGCTAGATATACCGCTGATCGGGCAGCAATGGTTTAGTATACAAAAGGTATATCCTATACCCATGCGTGCTGACAACGGCGGGCACTATTACATAGATGCGACCGAGAACCATTTAGTAATAGATATCGAGAACCGCAAATACTTAAGGAAGACATCTGATGACTTAAAAATTTGCAAAGTTCTGGGCAAGTCATACATATGCCCACCCGCGCTTCCTACAATTCCAATTACGAACGACGCGCCCTGCGAAGTCCTTATCTACGCTAAAATGGACACAGATAACGGAAAAAAATGCGCGAAAAGGGTTATCCGACTAACCCATCCCCTTATCGTCCCCATGCAACAGCGAGGGCGATGGCTATACGTCGCGCCAACCCCCGAACCCATAGGAATAAATTGCGGAAAAAATCCCACTCAACATGAGATACTGAACAACTCGGGAATACTGGCTTTAGTAAACGTATGTGTAGTAACCGCCCGAGATTTCAGTATCCGAACCATCGGGCGAACACAACAGATCATAAGGTAGAACTACCTTCCATCATTTGATCTGACATTAACGGAGATCGAAGCCCAGGCGCCCGCGACGCAGACCGAGAGGACCGTCCCACTACAAAGCGTGCTGCGAGACCCCGAAGAGCTTCGGAAGCTCGGAGCTCGAGCCCACTACATCAGGGAAACCCTCGACACCGCCGGAGACGGGACGCAACACATCCACAACCTGAGCTTCTACTCCTGGGGCGCTATAGCACCGATAGCTATAGCGCCCAAGTTATGAATGGTTGGCTACGTTCTGCTTAAATGTTACAGGTACAAAAGAAACAGAACACCACCGAGAACTAGTGAGGCAACAACCCCGCAGCAGCCGAGGTAACCATCAACCTCGAGCTACTCGGACGACAACAGCCAGAGGAACGACTGCGAATCGAGCTGGCCAGGTTATGCAATCGTCCCCCCAATCGAGAACGACTTTCTCGATCCGAACGACATTAACAAACAAAAAATGAAACATTTTACGTACTATTACACATATATTATATATTATATAATATATCGAACCGTAAAATTGTATTAAAATTGTACGGTACGGAAAACTAACTGAAGAAAAAAAATTTTTGAAAATTTTTCGTTTTAAGGGGGGAGGGATGTTATGTCGCGGAATATTCCACTTCACGTATTCTCAGGAATATTCCTTAGCTGACATAGCTCGATATGAAATTCTAGAAGATAGCTGTCATACAAGACAGGATGCGAGGTAGACGCCAACGCAGCATGAGGCGACTCGCTAGGCGATCTACGATTGGCTAAAGCTAAAGCTGCCAACTAAGGGATTTTAGCAAACGCGGTTGCTAACTGCTTTACTAAAATCAGTATCAATTTAGACTCAATAGAGAACGGTTGGTTCCTCGTGAAATACTCGAAACGACGTATTATTGTACTTCTTACTTTGACAATTATATAGACAACAGAAAGTTACCGTTGCCTATAATAAATACTTCCTTTTATATAAATTCGCGTTTTCATCTTTTACTCAAGATTCATCTCCTTATCGGCAAACGATCCCAAAAAATAATATCTCTTAATATTATACCGAATACCGAATAATCCAATTACGCGGTACCGACATAACACATTCTTTTTTCAGAAGTACACTGTAATGACAACACCCACAGCGAAAAATAATTTAAAAGCAATATTACGAGTGATAATACAAATAAAATTAATCGTGGAGGAATCTCCGAGCGTGGATTACCGTGTTTGCAGGGCTGTTGCATACGACGGTAAATGTGTAAAGTGCTTTCCATAAAATATTGATTAATTTAAAAAATACCTGATCCTACTGTGTCTCTTATTTTTATAGCATAATAATTAGAGAATTATAATTGAAGTCTTTCTCTCTCTGTGTGAGGGATCATATTCTATATCTTTTACTGTAGAGCAAGCGCCTCGCGAGGAGCACAGCGCAGGGCTATGCATGCTCGGAAACCGCTTTCGTTGCATTCATAGTTATGGATATCTAGTTATGATTCATAGTAGGTTGTTATCTTTATTACCGTGATACTCTCTAGCAGCGTCTCGAGCATTTAGTCTGTCTTTGGCATCCTACTTGCAAACAATAAAACGCAATATGTATCCGCGATACGGCAAGGAGATTTTAAGCGACGCATTTTGGTGCCGAATAATGTTTGTCGAGAGTGTGATGAGCATGTTCCTGCGTACACAGGAAATGTGCGATGCATACGACGGGCTATAAGAGCTCCTGCGTAGCGTGTAATTAGTGGAACGTCGAGGAAGACCCGTTGAACTTGGCGAACTGTATATCGGAATGTCCTGTATTGTGCCTCGTTTCAATAGAGTTGTTCGTGGCGAAGTGAGTTACCCGGACTTTGATGGGTACTGCGAGGTGTTGTTAGTCGATTTCGGCGAGACCATTTACCAGGTCTATTAATATGAAACCGGAATTTGACCATAGATGGCCCTAGCTGTCAATGTAGTTACCGTCAAACCGCGTCATTAGCGCCATTTCCTTGTTGACATCTCTGACAAAGATTTTCAAGTCACATCAATACAAGTTTCATATAACAGTAAAGTTTGTAATAGCGTTGAACATGTCGAATTTTGTGCCTGGAAACTACGATTTGCGGATAGCATTGATTTTCTGTTAACAATTGAAGAAAACTGCTGCAGAATCGCATCGAATGTTTGTCGAAGCTTACGGTGAGCATGCTCTTGGTAAATCACAGTGCTTTGAGTGGTTTAAAAAATTCAACAGTGGCGATTTTTACGTGAGAAATGAAGAACGTGGAAGACCACCGAAAAAGTTTGAAGACAGCGCATTGCAAGCATTGTTGGATGAGGATGACGCTCAAACGCAACAACACCTCGCAGATCAATTAAATGTGACACAAGAAGCCGTCTCGATACGTTTGAAAGCCATGGGAAAGATCCAGAAGATGGGAAAATGGGTTCCACATGAACTGAATGAAAGACAGCAGGAAAACCGAAAAACCACTTGCGAAATGCTGCTCGCCAGGTACAAAAGAAAATCATTTCTCCATCGAATTGTGACTGGCGATAAAAAGTGGATATATTGTGAGAATCCTGAGCGTAGAAGATCATGGGTAACTCTAGGCGAACCATCGACATCGACTGCAAGGCCAAATCGCTATGGACGGAAGACAATGCTCTGTGTTTGGTGGGATCAGAAGGGTGTGATCTATTATGAGCTGCTAAAACCTGGCGAAACCGTTAATACAGAATGCTACCGACAACAAATGATCGATTTGAATGAAACTTTGCGTAAAAAACGACCAGAATATCGAAAAAGGCAACACAAAGTGATTTTTTTTTACTCACCAGACTTGACTCCGTCCGATTACTACTTATTTGCATCAATGGGACACGCACTTGCTGAGCAGCGCTTTACTTCTTACGAAAATGTACGAAAATGGCTCGATGACTGGTTTGCCTCAAAAGAGCAACAGTTTTTTTGTCGTGGCATCCACAAATTGTCAGACAGGTGGGAAAAATGTATAGCTAGCGATGGGCAATAATTCGAATAAAATATTTTTTATCATTTTCATACAATAAACGTGTATTTCTACGTTTCTCACCTATTTCATCCGGAGCCTCTAGCAAGTAAGCCGCCGGCTCTTGTCATGGAGGTTGCAATATGCGGACTTGAACGCGTGGATGTTGCAGGTAATAAGCATCTCGTCGAAGAAGCGTGTGGTAGAGATGCCTTGATCACTGTCATGATGCGTCCTTTTGCCGGCGATAACGTTCCGCGGGTTCGAATATCGAACGGGGAAAGCGCGGACGCAGCAGCGGTTATTATAGAGGCCCTTTGTGACGAGATAGATATCGGATGCGATATCGATGCCGTGGACGAGGGCTTTGACGAGGACATAGTAATAAATTAAAAACACGGCTCTGCGTGTGTGTATGTATGTGCGTATGCGTGTGTGTGTGAGAGTACATTCGAG
The DNA here is from genome assembly GCA_963942595.1 of Cylloceria caligata. Classification (NCBI taxonomy): domain Eukaryota; kingdom Metazoa; phylum Arthropoda; class Insecta; order Hymenoptera; family Ichneumonidae; genus Cylloceria; species Cylloceria caligata. The sequence goes on along the minus strand of OZ012704.1, from coordinate 59,350,626 downwards.
AGACAGAAGTTTAAAATCGCTTTGGCAGGAGGGTAGACGCCTACAGCAGCTGTGGTGGTGAGTAAATACTTTTATTCATTTTTCCAAGTGTGTACACCTTTGCTCCATCCTGCTCTTATCTTTACTCTTCCTTGTTCAGCAGGGTATCCACACCACCTCACTTTACCATCTCCACGTTACCGACATTGGTCAAACAGAGTGGGTAGCGCGGCGGTGGTAAAGTGAAGTGGTGGGGGTAACTGCGTAATAGCGGAAGGAGTGGGATGGAGCAAAGGCGTACACATACTACGAATGAGGAGTATTTTGGTTTTTGTTTCATTAAAATCGGTTGACGCCTTTGAGTTAAACTGCATAATCACCCCTTGACATCCCTAACTTCGAATAGTGATTTCACACCTTAGAAATGTTTTTCCGCCAATAAAAAAAAATACGTGTGTTTTAGTTTTCGATGCTCGACGACATACGTAAGTTTCATCAAAATCGGAGGGGGACACCAAGCTATCATTCCTTGTGAGAGTATGTCCGGTAAAAGCATTCGACAATATTTTCACTATTGTTGTAAGAGTACACGTAGAGTTCAACTCGACCCCGGCGACGATTATTTTACCAAATGATTTATTTAAACCGTACATAACGGGGTTCGCTATAAATGGCGATATCCCGTGAGACGTAGCACCGTTATTTGCCATTTTTATTGCTTTCGTGTAGACTTTAACTTTTCGAATGGATCGTCGGTGGTGTTCATACTCCGTTTTATACAGATTTCCCCAGCCATCTAGCTGCATCACCTCGTCTTTTGATATTGCAAATCATACGACTGAAAATTGCTCACCAATATCCTTTGATATTTGTCGCCTTCTCCTCAACAGCCTAGTAACAGCAGCAAAAAATATATCCCAAAACTCTTGCATACTCTCACACCTATGTGCACACGCACACCTCGACACACAGATAAGATGTGTCATGAAAACTAAATAATATTCGTCGACCAAATTTGATGATTTTTCTCATGGCCGAGTGCCTTAAAATTAGATGAAAACAATATAACATTTGTTGAGAATCCGTCCGGATGAACCTTGACTGACCTGTGAATATATTGAAACGGGATGAGAACTCACTCAAAGCAAGAGGAAAATAACCAGACACATAGATGTTATGCTGAGGAAGCGGTTTATTTCTGCCTTCCTTTGCAGTAGTCAAAATACAATCTTAATATGAGTGCGTGAACACTCCAACTAAAATTTATGCATTGATTTTATATTATTTAGAAATTTGTGAAAAATATGAATTTTGAAAACCAAATACAAATTATAAAAGAGATTAACAAATTGAGTTGTAACATGACATAATGTGAGCAGCACACAATTTTGTTAATTGTGTGCTGAATATAAACTTGAGACAGCGGTGCGTGCAACGTAGCGAAAGCAACGCAGCATGACACGCTGATACCATTGAGTGCGAAAACGTTTGTGTGTAATTCACTGCAACCACTCAGCAGTGTATTGCAAAGTGATTGCAGTGAATTAATGAGAGCATTTACAATAACCTGTGTTTGAGTGCAGTGATTTTGTGTGCGACCAGCTACGCAATCAGCACTGCGTAGCACACTGCAAACAGATATTGAGGCTGTACGGTTGAGCAAAAAATATTCACTGTACTTTCCCAACAGATTTACTGGGGGAAAATACAGTGAATATGAGGCACATGCTTAATTATATTAATTAAGCCGGCAAAACGACATGAGGAGAACGTGGTACAGCATGTGCTGCAACGCACGCCACAAGTGAGACCCAGTGCTGATGTACCATTTTCTCCTCTCTGACAGTGAATTAAGACGTAATTATGCCAGAGCACTCTTACCTTGAGCAATGAGTCCTGATGAGATATGTTGAGCGATGCCGATGTAAAAAGGTTGATGTGAAGTCCCAAGAGTCCCGTGGATGCGCGTGCTGTCCAAAAGATGTGTGTCGCAAAAGTGCCAAATTCTCAAGATGGCTGCGAGTATGAACTTTACGTTGAGCGCTGGAGTCAGTTGAGCGAGATAGCCGGTGAGCGAAACCGAAGTCAAGCGAGAGAGACATCCTCTCGCTCGACGCGGCGTGCCAACGAGGCACATCCTCGGCTTCGCGAATGCCTCGGCTATCTTCGACTCAACCGAACAACGCGTGCTAGAGCAGCGCAACAGGTAGGCGCACGACGATTATCGATCGCCGTGCGCCAGCTGATTTTCCAACAACATTCATCAGCGAAACTCGATAACTTAGTACATCACCATCGCTAAATATTTACCTAGGTCTTGCTTTTGTAAAGTTATCGCGTGCGGCCATCTTCTTGATTACATCGCTGCATTATATGCAGAGAGGGGAAGAGAGAAAGAGCGTATTAAAGGATTATATATAAAAGTGTGCCGCTTTGAAAAATCTCTAGTTAATTGTCTGATTTACTGTAGTTACTACTACTATTCTAACAGCACAATCATGGTCAGAGTGGTTAAGCGCACATTGATAAGAAAATTGATAGAGTTTATATTGAAGCGTAGACCGTCATTGCGTTCGCGATGGGGGAGAAGAAATTTACAGATCACCCGATGGGAACTTCCGACACAAGCGGTTGTTCGTAAGATTAGCGGTATATTGTTCGAGTGTCATCAGCGCAATTTAGTGACGCGCATAATATTGGATTGTTTGATAATGAAATAATTATTGGTTCGGCGGTGCATGTCATTCATCGACGCGGTTGGCTGAATGAACCTGCTCTGCAGCCCATACTCAATGAAAGACGTAAGTAATATGCACCGTTAATTACTTTTATTTTATTTCCTGTATTTCATAAGATTTTTACAAAGTTCGACGGTATGAAGACGACGAAATGTGATCCGACACCTATGATTTCGATGAGGAGGGTAGAACCGATTCAGATGATCATAGCAGGGACAACGATAGTGACAGCTCCGCAGAGAATCGTTGGATAATTTTTACCCAGACATTCTGCGGTTATAAACCAACAAACGGTCTTTTCATGACCGGCCCCGCGAGGGAACCAGATGGAGCCGTCGCAGGTCCATCGCGACAATACAGGACAAGACAGGAGGATAAGGACGAAGAAGAAGAAGAAGAAAAAGAAGAAGAAGTAAAGGAAGAAAAGGAAGGAGGAGGAGGAGGAGGAGGAGGACCCGGTAGATTAAGGTAAGCTTTTAATAATACATTTACGCTGACAAAAATAAAAAATTACGGGGATAATAATAGTAAAATGAAAAACCAGGGTACGAGTCGGACCCAAACGTTTTTCGCTTTGCACGATTTACTGTGCCGAGACCGCCGACAATCGAGTTGGTTTACGAAATGCGTCCGCGGTTCCCGTGTGGAGTCAACGGATTCGAGGACTAGAAGCAAATATAAGTTTGTAATTCTTACGTTACACTATTTATATACATAGTATATAGCTAGCGACAAACAAGAAATTTTATGAAATGAAAATTATAATAAATGGTGAAACTATGTTTGCAGGTGGACAGACTGGCGATGGAAGGACTGCTATACGGGGAGGTGATATTTTGCCTCCTGGTGAACGCTTCGGTATCGACAATGAGCAGAGCCGATATTTTCCACGCTCTAGGATGCAGGGTGGAGAGACAGTTTCATATTTTCGTCAGCCACCGGACGGCATCGATCATCTGGTGTATCGATCAGCGGTGTACGAGATGTTCTCACACGTCTTACAGAATCGTGCGAAGGACATGATTATGTGGGTACGACTCTGAGCGTACCGTCTTTTGCGCAAGGACCTGTATGGTTATCATTTCGACCAGCTCGTGACATCGTTCCCGACGATATATGGCGACTAATTAATAGTGTAGCTCAGAGCGCGCGCGAATTTCGAATAGACGCTGATACATGTAACAGTCGGGCTGAAAAGTTCGTAGGCTAACATAGAAAAAATATTTTTTTTGATAAAATTTGATTTTATTATTCAATATAGTTGCCTTCGAGGGCGATATAACGATTATAGCGGTCATACAATTTTTAGATACCATTTTTATAGTACGATTTGTCTTTGGATTACCTCTTCATCGGCGCTAAATTTAATTCCAGCGAGCATTTTCTTGAGGTCTGAGAACAGGAAAAAGTCGTTGGGGGCCAGATCTGGAGAATACGGTGGATGCGGAAGCAATTCGAAGCCCAATTCATGCAATTTTGCCATCGTTTTCATTGATTTGTGACACGGTGCATTGTTTTGATAAAAAAGCACTTTCTTCTTCTTCAAATGGGGCCGTTTTTCCGCGATTTTGTCCTTTAAACGCTCCAATAACATTACGTAATAGTCGCTGTTGATGGTTTTGCCCTTTTTAAGGTAGTCGGTGAATATTATACCATGCGCATCCCAGAATACTGATGCCATAACCTTGCCAGCCGACTGTTGCGTCTTTCCACGCTTTGGAGTCGGTTCATCACATGCAGTCCACTCGGCTGACTGTCGACTGGACTCCGGTGTGAAATGATGGAGCCATGTTTCATCCATTGTCATATATCGACGCAAAAATTCGGGTTTATTACGATAGAACAGCTCCAAACACTGCTCAGAATCATCAATTCGTTGTTGTTTTTGGTTGATTGTGAGCTCGCGCGGCACCCACTTTGAACAGAGCGTTCGCATACCCAAATATTCTTTCACGATATGTCCAACACGTTCCTTTGATATCTTTAGGGTCTTAGCTATCTCGAATAACTTCACTTTACGGTCATCCAAAATTATTTTGTGGACTTTTTTGATGTTTTCATCGGTAACAGTCTCTTTGGGGCGTCCACTGCGTGCATCGTCCTCGGTGCTCATTTCGCCTCGTTTAAATTTAGCAAACCACTTCTCAACGGTTGATTTTCCTGGTGCAGAGTCCAATTAATGTTTATCCAGCCAAGCCTTGGCTTCAACAGTATTTTTCTTCGCCAAAAAGCAATGCTTTATTAACACACGAAATTCCTTTTTATCTATTTTTTCAAACTAACAAAAGTTGCTTCACTCAAAATGCTATATCTCACAAACTAATAGTGCGACAGCTGTTAAATTTATACATGTGTCTTTTGAAGGTTAGGGCTAACTAAAAATCATATGGATTTAACACTAGTAACGCCATCTATATGTCAGCCTACGAACTTTTCAGCCTACCTGGTAGAATGACGACATGTATGGTACGAGGCGTCGAAGGAGCCGGTGTAGGCACTAAACTTACACACGCGTCTATAGCAAAAAAGTCAATTTTACGCATAAGTAATAGCGATAATTTGTGTCTACAACGATCCCTTGTCACAGCCCGAGCGCATGCAGAACGCGGTCAAATACGTACCGGCGAGCTACACAGACGATGGTGTTGTTACGTCCTGACGTTACCATGCTCCAATATCTATCTTTCTTTTAAAGAAGATCATAAACCTGCACCGTTGTCGAGTCCTATAGCTACCAGAGATTATACAGGTATAATGACGGCGGGAGGGGTGAAGCCTGCAGCTACACCGAGGCAGGGCAGTGGGAACACATGGTGCGCGCCAGGAATGGACGGCCAGGTTCACCACTGTACCTGACAATGAGAAACCAAGACTTGGTAGGCCACTGCCCGACTCTAAACGGCCAGCGTAGAGGGACCTGAATCTCGTATCAAGAGTTTTCCCTCTACGGCCGGTGGATATCATTGGCGGCGCGTGTCATCGAAATCTTTAATTGATTCGTGTCCGCGTGTTCTATTGGTGACTGTCGGGTGATCGCTTCCTTCCCCCCGTCATGTACCGTATCTGGCTTACGAAGATAGACCATCTGCCGTGGCAACGTTTTCGTTGTTTTAGAAGTCCCTATATGCTACGACGAATGATGCAATAAACAAGAATATTACACGAAGATAGACTAACTGCCGTGGCAACGTTTTCGTTGCTTTGAAAGTCCTTATATGCTACAACGAATGATGCAATAAACAAGAATATTACGCGAAGACATACTAACTAACGTGGCAACGTTTTCGTTGCTTCGGAAGTTCTTATATCCTATGACGAATGATGCAATGAACAAGAATATTACATGAAGACCTATGTCTTATTAATGTTATTGATAGAAAATTGGAATTTTTTTTTGATTACAGAACACCAAAAGCCCAAAAGGCATTTCTTCAGAATCTCTGAACGTTTAAATATAAACTTAAACACAATCGGAGCAAACATTTGGACTTTTTATGAAGTAAATACTTAAACTATGGAATATATATACAGTAGCGGACAAAAGTTTAAGACGATGAATTACAATTTGGTTCATAGATCTGTCATACAAGTACTAACGTTTCTTTCGGCTTGTTGTTTTTTTACAATACATGTGTACGTTTGACCTTCATAATGTAGAAGTCTCGGTCGTCAAATGTAAACAATATAGATTATACAATTTTTTTTTCCTTTCAACCATCTGTAAACAGCGGACATTAGTTTAAGACGATCTGTCGAACAAGATACCCGTAGTCGATCCACGCAATAATTTGATATATTAATACTGTAAATAGTTTGTGGTGTATCATCCAATGTCTTAAGTTTAATTACGTACGAAAAGAGTATGGGTAAAGCCCGTAATTTGTCATCAACTGAACGAAAACTAATCGTGTCTCTACGGAAGCAAAATGAGACATTTTCTTCAATTGCTACTCAAATGAATCGATCAGAAACTTCTTGTAAGCAAGCGTGGTACAAGTTTGTGAAGACTGGGGACTATTTTGATCGACCAAAAAACGGTAGACCGCGGAAAACCACGCCAACGCTGGATCGTCGGAAATATCCTGCTGAAATATCCAGTAATAATAATGCACAAATTAGTGTAAGAACTGTCCGAAGACGATTAGACGAATTCAATTTGAAAGCACGAAAGCCACGGAAGAAGCCGATGCTCAGTAAAAAGAATAAAAAATTACGACTGCAATTTGCTAAGGCTCATCGGCATTGAACAAGTGAGGATGGGCAAAATGTGCTATTTTCGGACGAATCCAAATTCAACCGAATTTGTTCTGACGGGATACTGTATGTAAGACGTCGAATTGGCGAAGATTTAAATCTTCGATGTGTTTTACCGACAGTTAAGCATGGAGGTGGAAACGTAATGGTGTGGGCATGTTTTTCTCGCAATGGTCCTGGACCAATACGCCGAATTAATGGAATCATGGACCGTTTTCAATACTTGGATATATTGAAAAATACTATGTTACCGTATGCCTACGAAAATATGGGTGATAATTTTATTTATCAACAAGATAATGACCCAAAGCATACGGCTCGGGTAGTGAAAAGTTTTTTTCAAGATGAAAAAATCACTTTATTACCGTGGCCGTCGCAGTCGCCGGATTTAAATCCAATCGAAAACTTATGGTGTACCATAAAAAGAAGGGTTCAAAGAAATAAACCAAAAAATTTTGACGATTTGTACTCTTTGGTTGAAAAAACGTGGAATGAAACAACTGTGGACGACTGCAAAAAATTAATTGATTCAATGCCTCAAAGATGTGCTGATGTGAAAAAAAATAATGGACTGTGGACAAAGTATTGAAGGGAGGAAAATATCTGTATATTTTCTACCAAAAAATATTTTTTTACGTATAGTCTTAAACTTTTGTCCCCGAAGATATCAAACAAATTTATGTTTTCTTTGTTTATTGTATCTAATGTTGTTACGCGCAAAATTGAATTTATGTAATAAATATATGAATTAATGATTAATTAGCTAATACAAAAAAAAATCCACTGAGTCAATTCTTTTCATAAAAAAATGAACGATTACTTTTTTTTTCCTCTCCGTCTTAAACTTTTGTCCGCTACTGTATATTTATATTACAGATATATAATATATATATATATATATATATGTGTTACAGATAATCAGAGTTAAAATAGGATAGAATAAGAAAAGACGATTCATATTAGTCATTGAATAGATGGTAAAGACGACTCGAAGCTACGGTAGCGGTTGTTGGCGTAGGAGCATGCCGCTCAACGCTCTCAGGTCGAACCCGAGATGATGCCGTCTTTCCCGTCTCTCTCTGTGTTAACACCATAAGACGAGGAGTGTCCCCTCGCAACAATACATATTTATAGAACATATACTTTGCGACCCAGTGTGGATCTAAGCAGCCATTTGATATAGAATCATTTGGACTGATGAACAATTGTAATCTAAAATTATGATAGGAATTCAGAAAATAAATGCTTACTTAAAAGGATATAAGAAATAATTGCAAATATGAAAATTAAACATCAACGAACATCGAAAAGCCAATGCATTGTTTTAACTAAACAGTTAGGACCGTGAGAGGATATAAAAACCATAGAGAGTTTGTTACTGTAGTAGTTATATATGCTCATTTACGTTACACGCCATTAAGAATAAAAATAAGTTTAACATTATCGAAGAACTATATTCGGTATTAGTCATAAAAGGGACAGCGGGAGCGACTCGTATCTACAGCGCAGCGTGGCCCGAAACCCTCGACACCTCGCTACCTGACGAAGGCGCTTTTCGCGCTCTCTCTCTCTCTCTCTCTCTCTCTCTCTCTCTCTCTCTCTCTCTCTCTCTCTCTCTCTCTCTCTCTCTCTCTCTCTCTCTCTCTCTCTCTCTCTCTCTCTCTCTCTCTCTCTCTCTCTCTCTCTCTCTCTCTCTCTCTCTCTCTCACCTCTACTCTCGCAAGATACATCGCTAACACCTTCTCTGTCACCGCTCAGGATTGCACTAAGGAGCTCTACGATCCTAAGTGATTGTCTTCGTCGTATAACTTCGCGCCTACTCACTTACGTCAACGCATCCATCATAACGAGTACGTAAGTGCATTGCAGTGCCTGATTGTTCTCTCTATTCAGAGACCGAACTATTTCTGACATACGTAGACCTTTATACATAAATATCTATACAATGAGCCCACCGGACTCTTACTGCGCTCTATCTTTGTTTACTTTATGAACGTTGATTGTGTGCGAGCACTTGTACACACTGCCTTCTACATATACTCGTATAGTCGCGTTGTAGAGTCTCCCTTCGAAGAGGCATAGTACCGAGCAATATCTTATTATTTGTAATCCAGTGATCTATTGCTCCGTATGTCTAATCTTAAGTGCGATAAGTGTAACAAACACATTGCGAATAGCAGTGCCTTGTGCCCAATTTGTTTGAAATCTTTTCACCCTGGTTGCGGAAAAGCGTATCTTTCATCTAAATCAGCTAATACTTGCTGTGTTTTGCATTCATCCAATATGCCTAACTTGAAGCGATCACCACCGTCATCCCTTAAACGTTTAGCTTTAACTTCAACACTATCTGCGAATAAACAACAACCATCTCATGGAGATCATCATTGTATGCTTAATACATCCGAAGATTTAATCGGTTCGCCTGTCAACGTTGCTAATGTTGCTCAACAGTGTTCACCTACGAGTCAACAACATGCACTCAACATGTCAGATAGGGAACTCCTCATAGCCATGCATGGCCAACTCAGTGCTTTTATTGCTCAGCAGACAAATATAAACAAAGATCACACCGATAAGCTAAATTGCATCCAAAACCACACAAAATTACTTGAAGCGCATGAGTTAAGAATTTCACACCTTGAAGCAAACAATGTTCAATTATCTCAGCAGAATGCAAACCTATCATCTGAACTTGCGATGATTAGGACTAACTCCTCAGTTTCGGCGATTACACCGTCTCTCTCTGCTGAGATAACACTTTCCGGAGTACCTCTCTCTATCGAAGATTCCAACGAGGAGATAGTTGAAAAAGTTTTTCGCGCCCTTGGAATCTCAAACCTCCTCGGTGACGTTTTAGACATTCGTTGTTTCAACAATAAGAGGAAATTTTCGACTATTGAGCAAACTAATAGTGAATCTACCTCATCAGCACTATACCAAAGAACATCGAAGTCTTTGATGCTGACTTTGAAATCTCACCAAATTAAAGATTATATAATAGACATAAAGCGAACAAAGAAGAATCTGTCCCTCAAAAATGTTTTTGGTCTGGACAGTAAAGGAGTGGTATTTATAAATGAGTTTCTTCCTGCAGCACTCTACAAGCTTCTACGCCTCACCAAAACTCGAGCTTCTGAATGCAATTATAAATATGTATGGGTTCGCTCTGGCAAGATTCATGTGCGTAAAGGAGATGGGCAAGCGCCAGTTATCATTACCGATGAAACTGACTTACAAAAATTAGTTTGACTACCACAGTCAAATCCCGTTCTATCGCATCCTTCTCCATCTTCGTCACTTTTAAAGGTTGCACAATTCAATGCAAATTCTGTTCGAGGTCACATTGAACTTATTCAATCGACCATAATTGAACATAGCTACCACATAGTTTCGATAAGCGAAACATGGCTTCATTCATATGTTGCTGATGACCTAATAAGCATCAACGAATATTTTCTAATTCGCAACGATCGAGAAGGCAAAGAAGGGGGTGGAGTTGCTTGCTACATCCATAATTCCCTTAAAGCAAAAGTATTAGCGTCTTCTCCAAATCAGTTTTCCAATGAGCCAGAATATTTGATCGTCGAAATTACCAGCTCGAATACGAAGAAGCTTCTTTTTGCTTCAGTATATAGGCGACCAAAAGGTATTATGTTTGACGACTTCATTCAAGTATTATCTAATTTTACACATGTTTATGAGAATATAATTATTGCAGGTGATCTTAATTGCGACCTGAGTAGCATTAATTATGAATCGTCATACCTGCGCCAATTAGCTCTCTCGCTCTCATTTCATATTGTTAATTCTGCACCTACTCATCACCTAACCAACTCTGATTCATGGATTGATGTTTTCATTATTGACAATGAAGAAAAAGAACATTCCTTTGTCAAATCTGAGGCCCCTTTTATAGCAGGTCATGATCTTCTTGAACTCGTTTATTCTCTCGACGTCGAGCCTCCTGAAGACCGTATTATTTCACGGCGAGCGTACCGCAATTTTAATGAAACTAGCTTTTGTGAATATTTATCTAATATATTTAATATTACTGAATTATTTGATTTTAGTACTAGATTTAGTTGGAATTCCGGTCTCATAGATAACATACCATTAGATATTAACATGATCGTTGAAACAGTATCCAAAGCGTATCTCACGTCATTAGATTATCATGCTCCATTCCGTTCATTTCGTATATGTCGGCCACCAGCACCGTGGCTCTCACTGGAATTGAAAAATCGTATGGCTCAACGTAACACCTTATACACGATTGCTAAAAGATCTAGTAATGTACTCGATATGGCGATATTTAGAGAGTACAGAGACACGCTTAAGAAGGATCTCAGACAAGCAAAAAATGATTTCCACTTTCAAAGGCTATCTAGCAACACAGATCCTAGCAGATTATGGAAAGAACTAGCAAAACTTGGCCTCGTCAAGTCATCTTTTTCATCCCCCACTCAATTTTTTAGACCGCAGGAACTCAATGCATTCTATTCTGAAATATCTAGTCAACTGCCACCGTGTTCGCATGATGAGTTTTGTAGGCTGAGTTCCAATATCCAGCCAGTTCGTCCAACGTTTAGTTTTTCCGTAATTACATGCTCACAAGTACATCTTACTATCTCCGGCAACTCAAATACAACATCGTATGCAGCTGGTCCCGATGGTATTTCCATGTTCTCTTTATTTAAATCGCTTACGGTATCTTGCCCTATCCTAACAGCTATGTTTAATCTCTCTCTTGTATCTTCAGAGTTTCCTCAGTACTGGAAGAAAGCTTTTCTTCGGCCCTTGTCTAAAATAAAAAAGCCTCTCTCACCATCAGATACGCGACCAATAGCTAATCTGTCTGAAGTGTCGAAAATACTTGAGCGGCTTATTCATAGACAACTGACTGATTGGATTGATAGCAATAAGATATTTGATGCACGTCAATCAGGATACCGTAGTGGGTTCAGCACTCAGTCAGCCCTTCTGCGTATTTGCGAAGATGTTAGGCGTAATATAGATAGAAGACGCATGACCATCCTAATTTTGTTTGATTTTAGTAAAGCATTTGATACAGTTCCGCATCTACAACTTCTTTTGAAACTAAAGAAGATCGGACTTTCTCATTCGGTTCTTGACTGGATTTTCTCATATCTGACAGGAAGAACTCAAGCAGTTATTGATGATCACGGAGACTGCTCTACCTGGCTACCTACGACGTCAGGAGTCCCGCAGGGTTCTGTCCTTGGACCGCTCTTGTTCTCGCTGTACATCAATGACATCAGTTCTGCATTACAAAATTCACAGCACATGATATTTGCTGATGACACCCAAATTTATCTTGATTGTTGTCCGTCACAACTCAACCAGGGCATTAGGTTGATATCTGAAGATGTCCATGCTATAGCTAACTTTGCGGTAACAAATGGTCTCAAGCTCAATATTTCCAAGTCTAAGATTCTTATACTAGGCAGTAATTCTTACACCCGCCAGCTGGATTTCTCTGAAATATTACCGATCACATTAAATGGTGTTATTCTTCCATTCGTTAACGAAGCCCGCAATCTGGGTGTCACTATGGAGTGTAACTTGTCGTGGAAATCTCAAGTACAGCATATATCACAAAAAGTGCATTTTATTATTCACAAGTTGAAATTTCATCGCAATGCTCTTTCCATGGAAGTAAGGAAGTTACTTATCACTTCTCTTATTTTCCCTCAATTAGATTATTGCTGCCTTGTCTACCACAACTTATCAGATGTACTAAATACAAAATTAGAACGCCTTGTCAACTATTGTATTCGTTTTATCTTTGACTTGCGACGGGACACTCATATCACAACTTTTAGACGTCAACTTGGCTGGATCACAGTACGATCAAGACGTCTTTACTTTCTTGGTATAGCTATGTTTAGGGTTGTCCGTCAAAGTACACCAGCCTACATACAAGAATTATTTATACGAACAACAACTCCAGTTGAACGACCCTCAAGGCAGCCTCGATCAAGCTTTGTCATCCCTTCTCACCGTACAGCGACTTACCATGAAGGGTTTTCGCTATCTGGCATTTATTTCTGGAACTCGTTACCATCCAATATTACTACGTCGCCGAGTTTAGAAGTTTTTAAGAATCGAATCTATACTTATTTATTTAACTATGTAGATGCATGCTAGGGTTAACGATGTTAGTTTAGATTGTTTTTAATTGCATATTCTTAGTTTATATTTTCATTTATATTTTGTATTCTAATTATAGTATTTCTATTATATATTTAATCTTACTTTTAGTCTTATTTACTTTTGAATGTATCATTTTGCCAAAGGCTTGCCAAGGCATAATAAACCAATCAATCAATCAATCAATCAATCTCTCTCTCTTTTAGTGTCTCAAAACGTGTGTCGCGTCGCTCCGTAAAAGACTTAATTTGTACGGTGGTTAGAGAAGACTAGTGAGTACCAGATTTGGCACTAAAGTTCCGACAAAGACAATGTATACCAAGTTGTGTTATCTGGCCGGAATACGTTACATTGTGAGTGTGAAGCGATAGTTTTGTTTTATACACTGCTCCGCGACAAAAACGGGGCAGGTAGCCATCAAGGTGCCAACGTGGATGAGTCAGCGAGCGTGCGGCCGCGGAAGTAACTAATTAGCAAGTGGCACGGTTATCTGCTGGTGTCACTGATATAGTGAGTACCGGTATCGGTCGGTAATACCGACATGATTGGAACCGAATATGCTGAGTACCGATGCTCTGCATGTAAGAAGGATGTGAAGAACGTGGTTTTACAGTGTAAGAAATGTATTAAGTGTTTCTTCCATCCGGGATGTGCAAATAAACACAGGATTATGAACAAGGACAATGAGGTAGTGAAATGCGACGGTCCGTTTCTTGAAATTTCTGTTGTAAATGAAAAAGCAGATTTGAGAAAAACACCCGCGAGGGAAAGACTGGGGTCAACAGGATCCATAGGATCAACAGCAACTACATCGGGAAGTAACAAGCAAGTGAGTATGGATACAAAGATATACTGGTTGGTGAAAACAGTTAAAGAAATGAAGGATGAGGTAACATGCAAAAGTGAAATCATGATGATGATAAAACAAATAATTCGGGAGGAGTTCATAGCTTTCAAACGGGAATTAGACGAGATAAAACAGAATATGCATGGAGGAAACGCTGAGAGGGCAGGAAATGGACAAAAAAGTTATAGTGAGGCAATCAAAGAAAAGAAAGAAAGCATACTCGTCGTTAAACCGAGAAAGGAACAGGAGAGCGAGACCACCAAGAAGATAGTAAAAGAGAAGATAGATATAAAGAATCTAGCTGTAGGAATAACAAAAATCAGGAAAGGAGGTAAAGGATCTGTTATACTTGGATGCGAGAGTGAGAGAGAAATAAAACAGTTGAGAGACACAGTGTGTGAAAAGCTAGGCAAAGACTTCGAGATAATGGAACCAAAGAAAATAAAGCCAAAGTCAAAAATTATAAATGTTGATGAAGAAGAAATGAAACTAGAAGACGAAGATTTAATAAATACGATCAAGAAGCAAAATAATATTGATGGGAAAGAAGGAGGATTTTACATAAGAGTGGTGAAGAGGATTAGCAACGAAAGAAGTGGAGGAACTACAAGAACCAGAAGAGAAAGCAAAGAAGGCTCGTTAATACTTGAGGTAGATGAAGTAACACACGAATTAATTCTAAAAAGAGGAAAAATAAATATAGGATGGAGAAAATGTATGGTATTCAACCACTACAGTGTGAGAAGATGCTTCAAGTGTTGGGGTTACTACCATATTGCCAAAAATTGTACACGACAAGAAACATGCCATAAGTGCGCAGAAGATCACAAAACAAGTGAATGTACGGCAACAAGAAGAAGATGTATAAATTGTATGTATAAGAATAAGACGTATAATCTAAAGATAAATGATGAACATGATGCTCTGAGTGTGGAATGACCAACTTACATCAGAGCATTAGAAGAAGAGAAGAAAAGAATTGGCTGGGATTCTGGCAAGTAGCAATCACGGAAAGAGGTAATTGTATACACAAACGCTCAAAGTATGATGGCACACAAGGAAGAAATCCAACACCAAGTTATGAAGAGGATGAACCCGGCAATAGTGGCGTTATCGGAGACAAGATTGATACCAGATATCGAAGATAGTGAGGTGAATGTCCCAGGTTATTGTATTGTTAGATGTTATTCTGAAAGCAGGAACACAGGGGGAGTTATATTATACGTAAGAAACGATATCAAGTATGAAGTAATATTAAGGAAAAAATTAATATCTAACTGTTGGTGTGTAGCGGTAGAAGTGAAAGACAGTATTTTCAAAGGTACGATCGCCGTTGTGTACCACTCACCGAGTGCGTCAGATGGTGACTTTATACGATTTTTGGCGGATATAGTGGACTTATTGGTAGTGAAGGGACAATGTATAATGGTGGGAGATTTTATTATAGATGTAATGAAAGATTCGTTTTATACAAAGAAATTAAGAACAGAAATGTCATATTTAGGCATGAAACAATACATTGATAAGCCAACGCGAGTTACGAAAGATAGTAAAACATTGATAGATTTGGTTTTTGCGAATAATAAGGTGAATTGTAAAGTGCATGATAAACCGAAAATAACAGATCATTGTTGGATAAATATTGAACTTATTATAAGCAATGAGGGTGAAAAATACAGAGAATTTATTAGTAGAAATTATACTAAATTTCATATAGGTGAATTTTTTAAAGCAATAGAAGAAAGAAGAGAGTATAGAGATGAATTAGATGTAAACGTAAGAGCAGGAAATTTCGTTCAAAGTATAACATAGTAGATGCATTAGATATAGTTGCACCAAAGAGGAAGTTTAAAATTCCAAAGATATGGGGAGGAAAAAAATGGTATTCTGATGATATAAGGGTAGCTACAAAGAAAAGGGACGAGGCATATACTAGAGTGGTGCACACAGACATTGAACACGACTGGCTGCAATTTAAACTTGAAAGAAATAGGGTTGTGAAATTGATTAGGAACAAAAAAAAAGAATATTATGAAATTATGATAGACAATAACAAAAATGACCCTGTAATGTTATGGAAAACTTTAAAAGGAGTATTAAGAGGAGAAAAAGCGGGGGTAAAAGAAATAAATAATGTAGATTTTGAGATATTGCGAAGCACAGATGAATGTAATTTTGCAGACAAGTTTAATTTGTATTATATACAAAGTATTGATGATATAATTGAGTCTATATGTGTAGAGACTAATAAAGGTAAGAAAACTATTTATGTTATAAAAAGTAGGGATACAATACAGAATTTGGAATTGATAGATATATATAAATTGGAACGAATTGTTATGGGTTTGCCATGTGAAAAAGGAACAGATGAAGGAATAACTAGTGAACTATTGAAAGCATGCTTTTACGCAATAGGGGAAGAATTATTGAAGGTAATAAATGATTTACTAAATAAAGGTACATGTCCGGAGGGGTGGAAAACATCCACAATAATACCAATTCCCAAAATAGAAAAACCTAAGAAAGCGAGTGAATACAGACCAATAAATATATTGCCAATATATGAGAAAGTACTAGAGTTAGTAGTAAAAGAGCAAATTGAAATGTATTTACAAAATAATGACATTATTACAGAACACCAATCAGGTTTTAGGAAAAATCATTCCTGTGAGACAGCAATTCAAACTGTCATTGATGAATGGAAGATGATAGTCAGTGAAGGAAACCATGTAGGAGTAATATTTTTGGATTTAAAAAGAGCATTCGAAACAGTAGATAGGGATAGACTATTGGATAAATTATATCAATACGAAATAAGAGGAATGGTACTAGAATGGTTAAGGTCATATTTAGGTAACAGAACTCAACAAGTTAGATTTAACGATCAGTGGTCAAAACGAATTATGACAAAGTATGGGGTTCCTCAGGGATCAGTATTAGGACCTTTGCTATTCACGATATTCATCAATGATATTGTGCAAATCTGTCCAGAAGAGTGTAACATTAAAATGATTGCGGACGACACAATAATATATGTGAAAGGAGGAAACAGCGAAGAGGTAGAAAAGAAATTAAACAGGGTATTACCTATAGTAGAAAATTGGATGAATAGAAGTAAGTTAAAAATGAACGCTGCAAAAACTAAGTTTATGGTAATTAGAAGTATAAGAAAAGAATTGAGAAAAAATATTACACTAAAATGTTTAGATGGCACTATGTTAGAACATGTGGAAAGTACCAAATACCTTGGAGTAATTATTGATAGTAAGCTCAGATTTGAGGAACACTGTGATTATATGTTAAAGAAAATAGGGAAAAAAATCAGTTTTTTAAATAGAATTGGTAGCGACATATCGGGTTATACTAGATGCATGGTTTATAAATCAATTATAGCACCACACTTTGAGTATTATGCTACGATACTAGCAGGTGTAGGTGAGACTCAGCTGACGAAACTGCAAGTTGCGCAAAACCGGGCCATGCGAGTCATTTTGCAATGTGATAGGTATACCAAGATTGAAAGAATGCTGCACGCACTGCAGTTTATGTCCATAAGGCAGAGACTACATTATAATGTTTGTATATTTGTTTTTAAACTTGTAAAAGGTATGTTGCCTGAGCAACTAGGAAAGAAGATAGTGTTAGTAGGGGGTGAGAATGAAAGGAGTACGAGACAAGCGGGAAATATTGTGATACAATTTCGAAAAACAAGTAGTGCGCAAAAAAGTATATTTTACGAAGGGATAAAAGTGTATAATGCGTTGCCATTGGAACTGAAGCAGTGTGATAGACTTACAACATTTAAGCGTATGTTAAAAGAATATGTTATAAAATTATAATATATTAGTTAACTAGTTTATAAGATACTTTATGTAAGATAAAAATAGCTGAGAAAGCTAATAAATATCAATCAATCAATCAATCTCTCTCTCTCTCTCTCCCTCTTTCTCTTTCTCTCTCTCTATCTCGACGCGTGCCACCGAAGCAAGGAATAATCCTTCAACTACTTCGCGACATGTGGTATCGCCTCGCATGCAACTCAGGAAAATAATCGAACGACGACGACGTCACAGCTAGAAGAAAAAAAATGGATCGTCGATAAAGTCCAAAGTCCGAGTTCTATTGTAATTCCAAGAATCCCCCGCATAGAAAATTAAGCCCTCCAGGACCTATATAAGGACGAGACAATGCCCGAAAAAGTTAGTATAGAGTATACAGTATGCAGTCGACAGTTCAATTTTGTAGTTCATAGTGCAGTCAGTCGCCGGGCAGTCAGTAGACAGTCAGTTGGCAATAATTACCGCGGAGGAACCCCACCCTATAGAGTCAGCTAAAGTCCAGAGTGAGTCCTGAAAATAAAAACGGTCGAACGGTCTAAATTCAGTTCGAATTTACTTTTTCTCAGTTTTAATCATACGGAATTTATCTAAAGTTTAGAAGACATTGAATTCAATTGTTTTCTGCCGTTTTTGTACAAGTCCACACTGTTTATTTCGTTTTATTGTTCTATCGAACCATAAGTATCGCGTTAAGAGTATTGTGTCGAAAAATAACGATCGCTCGCGCACGGTAATAGCGAACGTACGTGTATCAATTATTCGGTTATTTGAATAAATTCTAACAACTTCACGAATCATCGAGTGTAACGATTTAAATTTTTTAACAAACGATTGCCATTGTTTTTCCCTTCAACGCATCGGTTACCGGCGAAACAACTTCACCAGGAAAACAAAACGTAACTACCAACGCAATTTAAAAAATTTATTTTATCTGATATTTCCGTAAATTTTTCCCCAAGTGAAAGTAACCTACCACTTGCCTTCCCACCTAAAATCCCTTCCTCCGCGGGGTAATTTATCAATTTAGTTTATCGAGACGAGTGACGGGTTAACGCGAATAATCAACGAGCATTCTTAGCCCTGTCCCGAGTAATTTTCCGAAAGGTTAGACTCAAAAGGAGGCTTGCGTCTTCGGTGTTTCTTGTCAGGTGTGGTAAAGGGAGGATTCATTCTCCTTGACCAGAGTACGGAAAACTCACGCCGAAACGCCTCACACGTCTTAAATTTGTCGGTTTTTGTAAAAACACCGCGTGGATTTGACGTAACAAAAATTGGAGGCTCTTCCGGGATCCTAAAAGAATGTTCATTTTGTTCAAATTAACCAGTCATCTTTGTCGCGAATAAAATTAATTGGTGAAAATTGAATTAAAGAAAAAGAAAAGTGTCGAGTTAATTAGTAATTTTTGTCGCGAGTAAATTAAAAATCGAAAAGAAAACAAGTTGTGATTTTATAAAGAAAATTGTTCGTATAGTTTGAATTAATTAATCGGTTCTTTCGTGGATAAATTAAATTGTGAAAATTGATTTCATAAGAAAGTATCACTTTGGTTCGTGTTAGTCGACCGGCCTTTGTAATTCGATTTAATTCATAAAACCCAGCTTTTACCTTTTTACCGCGTTTTCCAGAAGTGATTTATTTCAAGAAAATTGATTTTTTACTTTTTATTGAGTTTTAGTAATTCAACCAATTTCATGAAAAGTGATCCCTCCTTTCTTCTCAGTTTTTGTAAACGGATTCAATCCATAAAATCCAGTTTTTCCCTTTTTACTGCGTTTTAATATTTTGATTTAATTCGTGAAAATCAAATTTTTCATTTTTATTGAGTTTTAGTGAATCAATTCAATTCGTGAAAATTTACTATTCCCCTTCAATAAAAGCATAAAATCTAACTTTTACCTTTTTTCCGTTGTGTATATTTAAGGTGTAAAAATGGATTTTTTCCTTTTTTTAAAAAAATTATATTTATCGGGTTTTATAAATCGATTTTATTTATAAAAATTGATATAGTTGAAAGTGACACTTTTAAGTTCAGTTGGACGATCGGATTTCCCCTTGAGAAAAATTATAAATCCATAACGATTCGTTGATGTGGTTCAAGTCCATCGATCGACATCGTTGTAATAATGTAAAATTGACTCATTTTAGAAGAGTACCCGTTATTATTCTAGTTGTTTGGCAAGTCTTTTTCGTAAGTAAATTGACCTTGTGGAAATCAAATGTGGAAAGTAATATTCAATAATGACTGGTGAATAAAAAGAGATAGAATTTGTATTGAAGGACATATACGTGGACAGATATACAGGGTGATTCAAAAAAAGTGACCGACCCGCAGTATGCCGATAGCTGAGGTCATTTTAAGCACAATTACTTAGCGGTTTTCCGAAAATCTCAAAAGTTTATTAATGAGATGCAATTAAAGTCAAATAATAAATGACCAATCAGGAGCACATACGCTTCCCGCGCCGGAAGTCGGCAAATGTTCGATGGAAACCGAGACCTCGGTCTGCGGCAACGTCGGACGGGATAGTATAGTAGAATGACGCATGTCATTTGTTCATTCGCATGGGTTTTTTTATGCGCGATCGAAGAAAATAATTGAAAGGTGATGTGCTCGTGATGTGTTCCGAAGTGAAAAAATGGGAATAAAATGTTAATAATACTTTAACCAGATGTAATTATTTATTATGTCTTAACCTTTAAACGTTCCAAATAGTGTTTGTAATTGTGTTTTGTTCTCTGTAAATAAATAATTGTACATTGAAATGTGTGGCACTCTATAACTGTTATCTCTATGATAATAATTAAAATGCAATGAATCTCCTAGGCAATGGTTCATTTAATACAGTATTTAATTATGATAAAAATTATGATGTGTTCATGACACAAATTATAGCGTATAAAAAGTCACAACTAGCGAATGCCTTTCGCCACTAGAAATGAGATATGTAGTAGGTATGCGTGACAAATGTCATATTTCGCACCTGACAATACAACTTGAAGCTTCAAATTATTAACGACAGCTTCATTAATATGAGGAGATGTTTTTACCTTTATAAGAAAAGTTAAGTAACACTTGATACATCGATGCATGGCAGAAGAGACTGCGATGCTACCAAAGGTGCCAAATCTGTCTGAAGCAGCTGCATTAGGACCAGAAGACGCTTCCATCAACATCTATAAGACTTTTCTATTAGACTTTTGTTATAGCTACGCATGACAAAATCAATCGCCCTGCCCTGCCGATGCTGCTTGAGTCTCCAAATTGTTGGTGGTTAGTAAGTATAAGGTGATAGCGAGATGATAGTGAGGTGCGAGGAAAGTGAAAGCAAGGTGAGTGGACGGTGAGAGTGAGGTGAGATGAAGGTGAGCGGACGGTGAGAGTGAGGTGAGATCAAGGTGAGAGGAGGTTGTGATCAAGGACAGAGTAAGTTAAGACGAAGGGCAATTTCCGGTGTCCCTGTAAATGTAGTAAAAAAAAATCGGTCCAGTTACAAGATGTTATGCCGGTAACACGTAAATACTCGTAGCATATTACGGTTGACGGTATAATATCAGGAGTACAAATTGAAAATGCGGGATTTTTTTCTATTTTTGAACGTTTATTCTGAAAAAATGGTAACAAATGAATTATTCAAAGTATTGTCCATCGCTAGCCACAACTTTTTCCCATCTTTCTGGCAATTTACGGATACCGTCGCGAAAAAATTCGGCCGGCTTGGCTGCTATCCAGTCATCGACCCATTTTTGGGCTTCTTCGTAAGAATGGAAGCGCTGGTCAGCTAGGCCATGTGTCATCGATCGGAAAAGGTGGTAATCGGAAGGAGCAATATCTGGGCTATACGGCGGGTGGGGTAAGACTTCCCATTTCAGCGTTTGTAGGTATGTTTTGACCGGCGCTGCAACATGTGGCCGAGCGTTGTCATGTTGCAAAATTACTTTGTCGTGTCTTTGCTCGTATTGTGGCCGTTTTTCTTTGAGTGCGCGGCTCAAACGCATCAATTGAGTTCGGTATAGTGCTCCTGTGATGGTTTCGTTCGATTTCAATAGCTCATAATACACCACACCCAGCTGGTCCCACCAAATACAGAGCATGAGCTTGGCGCCGTGAATATTTGGTTTGGCCGTCGATGATGATGCATGGCCGGGGTAACCATATGATTTTTTGCGCTTCGGGTTATCGTAATGGATCCACTTTTCATCACCAGTGACAATGCGATGCAAAAAACCCTTCCGTTTTTGCCGTTCGAGCAGCAGTTCGCATGCAAAAAAACGGCGCTCGACGTCTCTCGGCTTCAGCTCATACGGCACCCAATGTCCTTGCTTTTGGATCATTCCGAGGGCTTTTATACGATGGGAAATGGCTTGTTGTGTCACTCCCAATGAATCTGCGAGCTCTTGTTGAGTTTGACACGAGTCTTCATTGAGTATTGCCTCCAATTCAGCATTCTCAAACTTTTTCACTTGGCCCGGCCGCTCTTTGTCCTCAACGTCAAAATCACCACTTCTAAACCGCACAAACCATCTCTCGCACGTTGAAACCGATGGAACATGACTCGGATAAGCCTCGGAGACCAATCGATGTGCTTCAGCAGCACTTTTCTTCAAATTAAAGAAGTAAATTAAAACTTCCCGCAAATGCTGTTTTGTTGGCACGAAACTCGACATATTGAGAGCTCAAAAAAACTATGAATTTGACACTGCGACAAATTGACACATACTGAAAATTAAAGCTATAAGACGTAGCTTTGACATGAACATAGTCACAGTACTGCCTGATGCGTATAGCGTTAGTAACGCCATCTGTTATCAAACCCGCATTTTCAATTTGTACCCCTGATAGATATAGAGAATCGCAAGTACCTAAGGATGACATACGATGACATAAAAATTTGCAAGGTACTGGGCAAATCATACATTTGCCCACCAACACACCCCACTATGCCGGTCACACATGACGCGCCCTGCGAAGTCCTAATCTATGCGAAAATGGACACCGGTAACGGAAAAAATTGCGCGAAAAGGGTTATCGAAATCACACATCCCTTAATCGTTCCAATGCAACAGCAAGGACGATGGTTATACGTCGCGCCAACCCCGGTCCCCATAGGAATAAATTGTGGGAAAAATCCCACTCAGCACGAAATATTAAATAATTCGGGAATACTGGCTTTGGTAGGCGTATGTATAGTAACCGCCCGAGATTTCAGCATCAAAACCATCGGGCGAACATCGCAGATCATACAGGAAAACTACCTCTCGTCGTTTAACTTGACATTAACGGAGATCGAAGCTCGGGCGCCCCCGCCGCAGACCGAGAGGACCATCCCACTACAGAGCGTGCTGCGAGACCCCGAAGAGCTTCGGAAGCTCGGAGCTCGAGCCGACCAAATCATGGACAACCTCCATACTGCCGGAGACGGGATGCAACACATCCACAACCTGAGTTTCTACTCCCTGGGCGCTATAGCGCCGATCGCCTTGGTTGGCTACGTTCTGCTTAAATGTTACAGGTACAAAAGAAACAGAACACCACCGAGCACTAGAGAAGCAATAACCCCGGCAGCCGCCGAGGTAACTATCAACCTCGAGCCTCTCGGACGACAACAGCCAGAGGAACGACTTCGAACCGAGCTGGCCAGGTTATGCAATCGTCCCCCCAACCGAGAACGACTTGCTCGACTTGAACGACGCTAGCAAACAAAAATGAAACATTTTACACACATATTATATATCATATATCAAATCGTAAAATTGTATTAAAATTGTAAGGTACGGGAAACCAACTGAAGAAAAAATTTTTTTTTGAAAATTTTTCCTTTTAAGGGGGGAGGGATGTTGTGTCGCGGAATATTCCTCTAACGTATTCTCTAACGTATAAGGAATATTCCTTAGCGGACACAGTTAGAGATGGAATTCTGAAAGATAGCTGTCATACAAGACGGGATGCGAAGTAGACGCCGACGCAGCATGAAGCGACTCGCGAGGCGATCTACGATAGGCTAAAGCTAAAGCTGCCAACTAAGGGATTTTAGCAAACGCAGTTGCTAACTGCTTCAGTAAAAGCAGAATTAATTTCGACTTAACAGAGAACGGTTGGTTCCTCGTTCAACACTCGAAACAACGGATTATTGTACTTCTTACTTTGATATATAAATAGGCAACGGAAAGTTACCGGTGCTTATAATAAATACTTCCTTTTATATAAATTCGTGTTTCCATCTTTTACTCGAGATCCATCTCCTTATCGGCAAACGATCCCAACAAAAAAAAAATAATAACTTTTAATATTATACCGACTACCGAAGAATCCAATTACTCGGTACCGGCATAACAATGGTTAATGTTTTCGGTATAATTCAAAACGTGCTCACTACTCACCATAAAAATTTTCGACTCTCATTATGAGGTCCCGCAGTGGTCGGTGAAGCATCCCTCCATGGCTCGCTAGATGCTCCACAACGATACGTTGTGCAAACGCCGACCCGGAGAAGACACCCCTGTTGAAGGCTACAGTAATACCTTCAACACCACCTTGACAAAGCATTGTAGTGAACTCCGTAGTCAACCGATCGAACGTAAAGTTCGAGATATGTGCAAACCACCGCACCGTATACCGTCGCACAAATCGTCGATCATGTATGATAAAAGCACGAGCCGTTGCACGCACTACTTCCAAAAGTGAACGACGCGGAAAAACCATTTTTAAAAAACGAGATAAATTGAAAAATACAAGAGCAAAACAAAACTGTGCTTGCACTGCTGCGTTTCAACACGGAATTAGACGAAAATTTTGATTCTTTTCGCTTTTATATTTTGACCATAGCCCCCTCTTCTCTAGCTATAAATGCATTTTGACTTTTCACCCTATACACTGTATAATCTAAGAACGCTAGCGAAAGTTCTTTTAAGAATGGTAAAAGTTGAAGTCTACGATGTGCCCTGGTATCCAGGATCTACAGTCATCGTACCCCTGGTGTGTATTCATAAAGATACCTTCATATCGTATTGTGCATTACACAATTCTATGGTTTCCATTCTGAAAACCCTCTAAATACGAGTCTTTGCATTCCTACGTTTTCTGTAACAAGCTGTGGGGGCGAGCATTAGTCATTTCAATTTTTATATACATCTGTTCACAAGCCAGTAAATATGAGCTCTCGTACTTCTACATTTTCGAAAGCAACCTGTATTGTCAGAACGAGCATCCCTAATTTATGTATACACCTGCACTTTCTGTCTACAGTAGCGTAGACTTGTTTACTTAACAGTAAATACAAACTCTCGAACTCCTTCATTTTCGGTAGCAGTCTGTATTGTCAGACCTCGTATCCCTAATTTTAATGTATACACATACACAGTCTATCTACAAGACAGTGCATATGACGTCTTGGACTTTTGCATTTTGGAATCAAACTGTATTGTCAAAACGAACATACATAAATAAAAATATTCATCTGAACAGTCTGTTTACAATGTGACTAATACGATGCTAGCATTCAATAACATACAATATGGTTATCCATACTTACCTATAAAATGAATCGTTGAAAGGGTTAACCGGCAGTCAGGCCCGTGACACACTAGAAACTACATCTAGCAGCGATAGATTTCCGACCACCATCTCTTTCGTCAAGTTTACACGTGTTGCTCAATATGAAATCCGCCGATATGGGTGTGGCCGCCATGTACCGGCTTATATCTGCCGATGAGAAGAAAAATCTCGAGATGCCACTGCTTCTCGGTACAACATACAATCTGAATTATTCAGAAACAAAAAAGATATGTGTGGGTCTTCAACCTCGTATAAACGGCGATGTCGTACCAATCATCAAGCTACAGAATAATAACTCATCGGGAGGAATCATCTTCGATATCACTACCTGGGGTAAACTGCAAGATGCACTACCTGAAATAGACTCATATTTTAAGGAGTGTAGGAATTATGGTAAGCGGACCGGTAACCGTACCCCAAACACCCTAAAATTTGGAGACTTCGAGATATACTTTACAACATCGTTCTGGTCCAAATCCATTGTGTTCGATCGGTGCATTGATGAGCCAACCGCCAAGGACAGTGTCGACCAGGACGAAGAGAGTCAAGTGGAACCACCGCCAGCGAAGAAGAAGAACATCTATTCACCGGCTATAGTGATGCAGAAGAAATCATTTGACGGGTTATATGCCGTAACAGTGTGCGTCGAGGAGCGCTTGAGACGGCTCCAACGCTACACCTCTTATGTGAAAAACTGTATCGAAATTCTATGTGCTGAATTACTTATTCATATTCCCGCTAAAGAGTTAGCCAAAAATGTGGATCAAGTGCGCGTCAAAGAACTCTTAACACAGAATAGCTCTAATCTGTGTGAGGATGTACGCCATCGAGTCGATCCTTCATTCATTGAATATTTCGATATACTGTTCCTGGAGTTGAAGGTATTTTGTATTCCATTCATAACACATGAAGTGAAAAAAACACTCACAGACATTTCACTAGTAGCTACAAATCCGATCGAATAATAATCGGAGAACAAGTGTACAAACTAGTTAAAAAGTAGTATTTAATCATTCACATAATAACACATGCTTATAAAAGATAATAATTCATTTTACTACTTGTAGATGATAAGATAATTATTCTATGACTTTATATTGATTATGTGCTGCCCCGTCTCGTCGTCATCCTATGTTTCGCTTAATCTACATTAGAATTATTAAAGCTGTATACATAATGCCATTGTCAATAAACATATTTGTTCTTCAAATGTTTTTACCTATCATTATTACTATTAATATCAATAACTGATTTTAAAGTATCGAAAGATTTATTTTTAATTAGTGTCAAATAGTAAAAAAGCAAAACCTCGGATGTGTAGGACACGACCGGACGCAAATCTTTTTACCGATGTCAAGCTACAATCTTCTTTTTCGCTGGTAGGACCCAATCTGTGGTATCGCATGGAGGACCCAATCTACTTATCGATAGCTGCACCAAATTTACACTACCACCCGTCGGTAAGTCGCTCTGTTTTACCTGATATCGGTGACATACCTCCTGTCGAATATTTACAATAGATTGCGTATCAGCAACAACCGCCGGTCCAGCGTCCGACAGATGGCTCACGTGTCATCTAGGTGACGAATCAGTCGGGGACTTAGGGTGGGGCGACCAATCAGGTGCAGGGAGAGGTGGGGGTAAGATGGTGAGGGGGGCAATCACAAGCCAGCAAGGAGAGGGGAGGCCACGCCCACAAGTCTCGCGATCTTGGGCCCTATCTACTCTCACAATATATTCTATACATATATTGTAACATAGTTACCATCGAGCGATTATATTATATTATCGAACGATTATGAGAGCCGAAATTATATTTGAAGCGTCGAGTACAGCGAACGCTAGGCCGACGAACAGGGACCTAGTATAAAAACGGGTGACGTCACGCCTCTGGAATTCGCTCGTCGCCGAAAACAGCAGGTCAGCAACCAGCTGGTTTTGCTCGGAGACGAGGGAGAGCCAGAGGGGACAGAGCAACGGTAGCTCGCATAATCGAGGGAATTTGAAAAATATTGAAGCCGAAGTCCCGCGTGACGTAGAGGGGACTAGGGTGGGGAGACATCTATAAAAGCGCTTGCACCGGAAGGAAGGCTCTCTTACTCGGTAACACGAACCCAACTAAAGTCAATTCAGAGTGCATAAGTCTTGAAAACGATTAATCTTAAAAGTAAAGAGGAGGAAAGTTAATTAGTCGATCGTGGAAAAACGAAAGAACACTAGAAGTAGTTAGGAATAATCAGGATAGGATTAAGTGAACAAATATAATCAAAGAAATTCAGTGCATCGAAATAAGAAAATAGTATATAAGAGGATAAATTAAAGAGTGCGGATTTTAAACCAGTAGGAACCATAGGAATCGCCTTTCCTGCGAGAGAAAGCGAGAAAGAGCGAAAAGTGAGATAAGTGTGAGAGAAAAAAGAATTGTAAACAGAGTTGCTACACTCTGTCCACAGAGAGTCTGAGGTGTACGACTGTGTGTGTGCGGAAAACGAGATAATACCAAGGCATAAGTCCATGTCTGTAGCACGAGCCCGAGAATACCGGGAATTCGCGCTAGAATAAGGAGAAATAACGTCGACATAATCACCGGAATTCCCAAATTTAAATACCTCTCTGATCGTGAAAAAATCGTTCTACCAAAGTGAAAAGGAAACGAGAAATAGATTAAGAAATAAATGGTGGACATTAGATTTAGGAGCATAGGTTAAATCGATGTACATTAGCTAGTAGTATATAAGGAAGTAGGATTAAATAATGTAAATCTTAGGTCGGCAATACAAACTAGAACCGCCCGATTGGATGAGAGAGAGAGAGAAAGTGTAACGTGAATAAACGAAAAAGAAGTGTACACAGGGTTCATACACTCTGTACAAATAGCGAGTGCGATGCGAGTGACAGATAGTCTGAAGATGTATGTGTACCGAACGTACAGCAACACTGATGTACGAAAAGAATAACAGACCTTCGAGGATACCGAGAATAGATGCATGCCAAATAAAATTATAATCGTAGAAATAATCGCTGAAATTACGGAATTAAATGGTCATCCGAAAAAAATTCGAGTAACCGAAATTAAAGAGTGACATGTTATGAAATTGTTTCGATTCTGAATAAAGCCTTAATGTCAACCACTACGAAGTCTCTATTAATTAGTCATGTGATCGAGCCCGAATCCCCACGATAAATAAAATATATGTGAACGTTAAAAAATTACCGTTACAATACTAAGTTGGGTTGTATTATAGAATTTTGACATTTGTCTATTAACAATGTCAAATGCATTGAATGTTATTGATTTCAATCGGCTACTTGCACTGTAACGGTAATTTTTTATCGTTCACAATTTTTTTTATTTTTCGTGGGGATTCGGGCTCGATCACAGGACTAATTAATGTAGACTTCGTGGTGGTTGAGAGTGAGGTTTTATTCACAAGAAAACATTTTCATAAAAATGTCACTATTCAATTTCTGGTCACTGGTCCCCCGTATAATGCATTTAAATTTCGTAATTTCGGCGATTATTTTTACATCATTTTCGTCTATTGCGTGTACACAGATTCTTGGTATTCCCGGCTTGAAAATCTGTTATTATTTCGTACGCTGGTATAGAGCTGTACGCTCGATGCACACACATACGCACATCACAAGACCCACCTGTCTCGCTCTTCGAGCCGATGTGTCGCTTGTACCTCTATCCCTCTCTATCTTTCATACGGTTCACTGTCTTGCGTTCTCTCTCTCACTCTCACTTGCTTATACGCTGCTTGTTTCGCCTACCGATTTAAATACTATGTGACCTAGTTTTATTTTCTTCAATATAGCTCACCTAATTCTATTTAATTTATATTCTACACTTAACACTAGTTACTTAATTCTATCCTCTTAAAAAATAATTATTCACTTGATCATATTTAATTAATTCTATGCACCTAATTCTAGTCACTTAAAACCTCGCTAAATCTTGATTAATAACAATTTCTAAAATGTTCGTCTAATTATTGTTTATTTTATGGGAATATCTCGCCTGTCTTTCCTCTTTGCTTGGTCTCCGTTTTCCACCCACTTGTTGATATTTTCGTACATGAACACGGATTTTACACTCCGAAATCGAAAATAACTTTTGATAATTAATCAGTAATCTCAATGTTTCGTTTTTTAATTTCTTTGTACCTCGATACTCGTGCTTTCAGCGCTAAGAGAGTCCTTTCCCCCGCGCAGGCTCTTTTATAGCCTTCCCCGCGGTCGGATCCCCTCTCTCTCTCTCTCTCTCTCATTATCGCTGTAATTTTTTAATCTACCGACATTTGTTAACTGTTCGGTTTGCCGCTGCCGCGCTCACCGCCTTCCCCTCGCCACCAAGCGAAGCCAGCTAGTTGCCGACCTGCTGTTTACGGCAGCGAGGGAATTCCGGAGGTGTGACGTAGCTCGTTTTTGTCACATCTCCGGGTTCGGTGGCCTAGTGTCCGCAAACCTCGGTACATTCGGAATAATACAGTAGGCTCTTATCGCCTTTTGAAATATTAAAAAGGGGCTAAAGAGTGTAACTATGTTACAGCACATATATTAAGAATTTTACTTATCACATTTTATTTCGGCATTTGACAATTATGTATAATATATTGTAACGGTATTTTTCTCCCGTTCACATGTAATTTTTATTTTTCGTGGGGTTTTGGGCTCGACACATAACTAATTAATGTAGACTTCAAGGTGGTGGACAGTGATGCTTTATTTAAGACAAATAATTTATAGCCAAACCGCACTTTTTTTTAATTACAATCATTTAAATTTTCGAGGATCTTCCTTTACACTTGGTATGCAACCGATTATTTCCGCCATTTATTATCTTATTGGTGATGCGCGATTTCTCGGTATTACTCGGGAGTCTGTTATGGTTCGTAGCACAGTTTCACTATACCCATGTTCAATACGCCGCTATATCAATACCGCACCGCTCGCTATCTTTCCTCGCACTCACTCCTTCGATCAAGTGTCTCAGCTCTCTTTTCTGATTCTCTCGGTCTGACTCTAATGGTGCTCCTTTCTCGCTCGGTGTTACACGGTATTATCGGATATTTGTCGCACCGAGATTTCGCTTTCTGGTTATGCTACTTCGCATTTTCTCTTTTTATAGGGTGTAGGAACCCTATTCACAATTCTTTTGCTCTCACGCTTCTTTCGCTCATTCACTCGTACTTATTTATCCCATGTT
Source organism: Cylloceria caligata (assembly GCA_963942595.1). NCBI lineage: Eukaryota > Metazoa > Arthropoda > Insecta > Hymenoptera > Ichneumonidae > Cylloceria > Cylloceria caligata. Next base: position 59,320,033 of record OZ012704.1, on the reverse strand, counting down.
TTAATGCTACTTATTCTATATTGAATTACAATTATCCTATCTTCTATATTTCTTAATTCTACAGGGTGCGCCATCTCAATCTGGTCGATGGAAGTATTGAATAACTTAGAGAATTTTCAACAGATTTCACAAAGTCATATTTTTTTATTAAATTTGATTCATTACAATTTATTTTGATTAGTTTCCAAAAACCACATCGATCAAATGTCCGCCTTTATTACTGAGACAAAAATGAGCTCTTTTTTCGGCATTTTCCATTGTATTTGCCAGCGTCTCGGACGATATCACTGCGATTTCGGCTCGAATGTTGTTTTTTAGCTCCTCTATGGTCTTCGGCTTGTTGGCATAGACTTTACTTTTCAAAAATCCCCACAAGAAGAAGTCCGGTGCAGTCAAATCCGGCGATCTTGGTGGCCAGTCAATATCACCTTTCTTTGATATCACACGTCCTGGGAACTTCCGACGCAAATAGTCCATTGTTGAGCGCGCAGTGTGACATGTCGCACCATCTTGTTGGAACCAAAATTCCTTAAGACCTTTTTCACGCATTTGTGGTAAAACAAAGTGTGCCAACATCTACCGATATCGATCCCCATTGACAGTTTCACCAGCTCTGAAGAAAAATGGTCCAATGGTGGTTTTTGAGCAAACACCGGCCCAAACTGTCACTTTCTCATCGTGCAATGGAGTTTCGTGAATAATATGAGGATTATCGGTGCCCCACATGCGACAGTTTTGTTTGTTGACAGCGCCAGAGAGGGTGAAATGAGCCTCGTCGGTCATCAGAATTCGCTCCCAAAAATCCGGCTCAGCTTCCTTCATTCGACTAACGTTATTAGCGTAAGCCAAGCGTCGCGGCTTGTCAGTTTCCAATAATCTTTGAGTCAACTGCACTTTGTACGGAAACATGTGAAGATCTTGCTTTAAAATCCTTCTCAAAGTGGTTCCACTGATGTTTAATTGCTGAGACCGGCGGCGGTATGAGACATTTGGATTTTCTGCAACACTCTGTCGAACAGCTTCGATATTTTCATTTGAACGACCTGGACGCGGTCGAGCTTGATGTTGGAGATTCGCTACAGACCCGTGCTCCATGACATTTGAAGCTAAATGACGGATAGTGTCGCCTTTGGGCGCAGAACGTCCGCGATATTTTTTACGATACGCACGCTGAGTTGACACAACTGAACGATTATTTTCAATGTAAAGCGAAACTATTTCGGCGCGTTCTTTCGGCGTATAGCGATACATGGTTGAAATTGTACTGAAATAACTTATACGAAACGTGTTGTACGACGCTGGTCGGTTAAAATCTGTCAGAGTTATTCAATACTTCCATCGACCAGATTGAGATGGCGCACCCTGTATCTTTTCGGTCTCGAAAATCAGGGAATTCCCTCGATTTTAGTTATTATTATTTCTGCTTATTCGAGCACAACTTCTTGGTATTTCGGGGCTCGAGCTACGGTTACGGGACGACGCCTCGGTATTGTCGCCTCACACACACATACACACCGCACTACTTGTATAGAGTGTAGAAACTCTATGTACAATTCTTTGCTCTTTCTCTCCCGTCTTACTCGCACTCTGTCTCCTTTCCACTTATGCGATTTCCGTTTCTCGAGTCTCTCGTCGGTTTAAATGTCCATACCTCTTCATCTTATTCTATGATTATAATTTTGGTGCACTAATTCCAATAAACGATACTCAAAGACTACTGAATTACACGGATTTATTTTCCTCCGGATCTACTCTATTCTATTTATTAATTACCTACTTTTGGTTATTTGTGGATTTCCACAACTATTATCTGTTACTTTCTCTGCTTTTAACACTCCCTCGTCTATCGCCACCTTTCACTGGTTTTATATCTTTTCACACGATTTCCGTACCTGTTCCGTTTTTACAATTTCGCGAAGAGAGCTCCTCTCTTCCCGCACCGGCCTTTTATAGGCCTCCCCTCGCCTCAGTCCCCTCTGCCGATTTCCCTATCATCATTTAAAATATAACGCATCTTCAGGCTTTCGTGATACGCCGCTGCCGCGCTTACCGCCTTCCCCTCGCCTCCCAGCAAGGCCAGCTGGTCGCTGACCTGCTGTTTTCGTCAGCGAGGGAATTTCGGAACGGCGACAGCTCTAGTTCTTATATCGGGGCAATGGCCTATTGCCCGCAAAACCTCGGTACTCTTGTACCGAGTCTAATTTTGTAGGTGTTTTCACATCCTCTCGGCTCTTACGACCGTTCGACATAAGAAAATAGGCTAGAGAGTGTAATTCTGTTACAATATATTGTCAAAATAATAAAGGATGGACAATGATATGAGAGTTTTAAAGTTATTCAGGGGTAAGCCGTCGTACTTATTGTATAGTGTCACTATAGTGAATTTTGTATTGTGGAAAATAAGGATTGTTAAAAGTCTATGTTGATGAATTATTTATTATTTATTTGTTTTTATAAATGAAATTAATTTCATTACTACAAGTAAATTGACGTCATATTGATAATTGTTAAAAATAATTTTTTTTTAAATATGCAGTTGAGTTCAGTTGTTTCAAGATATTCCAATATTATAACTGGTTTGGCATGTTTTTCGGTATTTTTATTAATTTTCATTGCAAACTTCGGACTACGCAGTGTCACGACTTCGAAATTGTATTCTTATTTGTTATTACCTACAGGATACAAATAAATTCTGAAGAGGGTTCGCACCAAGAACTAAACGTAATATTGTATTAATTGTAACATTACTCTCATATTTCCAAGCCCGTTAACATCGTGGGATGGCCGACCGTAGCCGCAACTACTCGTTCCATAAAATTGTCACACGGCCGCTTAAATTTTTCAACATTATTATGAAAATACTCTAAATTGGCAATATAATTTCTTTATGATAATATGTAAATGACTTAGCCCGTTAAAATATTATTTTAGAATTGAAAAGATGTAATAATGATTTATTGTGCAATTAAAAACTTGTGTACAAATTTAAGAATTTCTATAACTTTAATCAATGCGAATATATTATTTGAATAGCACAAAAATTGAATCAGCTAAAGTTAACATTATAATAATTGATATCAACCTTCACAAAGTTGTGTTAATATCGAAGAGGTGTAACAACACGTAGTTGTAATATGCAAAGGTTATATGTACGATACTAAGACGACATACTCGTCTTATATTAAATATACCGCCGAAATGATGAGACTAAAACTAGATTCACACACACCAACTCAGAGATCCATACCACACAGCACGCACACATATAAACAAACTACCGTTATTCAAGATATAGTTATACTACCAAGCAGTATAACTATAGTCTCAAGATACATTGAAGATTCATCGACAAGCAACACGCCAAAGTATTATAAACCAGAAGAGAGTATTAACGGGACCAAATGGGCTACAGGAGATGGGCTACAGGACGACTAGGAGATATAGTAATACCCTACTATACCGGCAGATGTGGAAGAAGAGCGGGGAAGTCGGTATAAAAGGGCACGACAAACCACAGTCGGAGAGCATTCTGTTCACAGACTTTCGCCAACATCCGGAATCTACCAAAGGAGGACCACCTAATCAACCAAAGGAAGACCAGCTAATCGACCAAAGGAGGACCAGTTATCCAACTAGAAGAAGGACCACCTAGTCAACCCAAGGAGAAGCATCTTCAACTGCAACATCTCCAAGGATCAGGCCTGAAACCACTGGCCCAGGGAAAAACGAACATCTCCAAGGCCTACTACAGAGCCATCAGTCATCCAAGTAGTCCAGCATCCCAGCCTACAAGATCTTCCATCGAAATTATAACAAGTGGTATGGATCCAAATTATATTAAAATCCAGAGGGACTAAAAAACGCCGTAGAAACTAGCTAGGGCCGCTCCTGTAGCATTTCCGATGCGCCGATGCACCGAGGATGCACCGCGCTGACGCCTCCACCGGAACAGCGGCGGGACCAGCGAGTAGATCGCTCAGCCAGAGGAGCTCGAGTGAGAGCTCCGTCCCCACTACAGTCCACGCGCTATAGATATAGAATAGGCTATCTCCAAACACCGAGAAATAATAACAGAGGCGATATAGATATAGTAACGATGGCAAGCCCAGCAAGCGCGTTCTATGTGTAGATACAATACCACCAAATAACTATAGAAATACTTTATTAATTCAAGATAAAATCTCCTACTTCATGCGGACGCGATTATAGAGGCATGCGTAAGCCCGGGTTAAATTCTTGTTGTAAGGTGCATAATCACCAAAATTAAGGAGCATATTTAATCTTTACACCAATTATTTCACTTTTACTTGTATTATTTATTAAATGTGTATAATAAACCATACTTTTACCTAATACAGAAGCCTATATTAATTTCCTCCCTGCTCGAGTTCGAACTAAAACCCTTTTAAGGGTGATGTTAACGTAAAATACCGTTACAATACACAGTCAAATGTCAATTGCGATTTGATTCAATATGGAATCAATTATGCAACGGCTGATTTTTAACCGTGTTATAATTAAATGATGGTTATGTTAACGTTATGACTTTTCTAGCGGGCTTTCTTGCACCTGGACGGCTACGCTATCTGCCAACACGGTGACTTATCGCGGAGCTTCAGCGTCCAATGTGCTAGATGGCTGCGCTATACCCAACGCAGCGTGGATCGACTTAGGAATAAAGCGGGAGAAATAATACGAACGCGGAGACACAGTATTAATATGCAAATAGTAAACGATGAATATTATGCTTAGAATAACAAAAGAACGTCTGATATACAGAGTGGATGTCTTTAAGAATGTCTGTAGTCTCGCACTATCGTCGTACGCTTTGTTACGACGCGTGTACTCGCATAGCATCGGTTGTCTCGTACCAGCAATGGCCGTCACCGTTGTACGTATCGCTTCCAGCTTCATAACCATGGAGCGCGTCTTTCTTCGTAGGGTTCTCGTATCTCGCTAACGTCTCCTTGGCAACTCGTTTGCCGTTGGCCGGGTCGCATGCACGAGGGAGCCGACGTTGATCGTGGGTAGTCGGTTTACTCCGGGGCGTCTGTGCGCGACTCCGGTTGCGAATGGAACCCTACCGTTAACAGTTATATGATAAAAATTGTATTGACATGCTGTTTGAGAATCCGTCCAGATGTGTTGGATGGAATCTGAGAAGATACTGAAAAAATATGAGTATTCACTCGACGCAGGGAAAAATAAAACCAGACAGAAAGATGGTCTATAGAGAAAGTGGTTTTTATTCTACCATCCACTCTTTCACTACAAAATATCTAAAATAGAAAAAAAATAATAAAGATATAAATTAAAATACAAAGAATTGAAGTTAAATTTTGATTTGAGTGAAACATTTGATCAGCACATAATTACATTAATTGTGTGCTGCATTTATGAGTTACTTGAGTAGCACACAATTATATTAATTGTGAGCTGTGATTATTGAGAGCAGTGTACGTGCTGCAGCCAGTGCTGCGGAGCACGCCACGCAATGAGATATGTGAGTGCGCAGATTGATTTTACTAATTCCAGGAATTTCTCAATGAGCTAGAAAACTTGGATGCACAGAGAGTCAGTGTTGGCTCATGCAACTCTGGTACTTGAGTGCTGGAATTCTACTAGAACGGACTGTGAAGCAGTCAACGCTGCACTGCACAACAAAATGAGAGTATGAGGATGCACAAATGAGTAGAAATATTCACAGTATTTTCCCAGCAGGTTTACTGGGGGAAAATACAGTGAATAGAGAGCATATGCGCAATTATATTAATCGAGCAGGCAAAATGTAGTGATGAAAACCGTGGTACAGCCAGTGCTGCAGAGCACGCCAAAGTGTGAGATCTTTATGTTGATGTACCAACTTATTTTCTACTCCTCACCGACATTGAATTGCACTGAATTGTGACGGTGTACTCATACCGTGTATTTGAGTCCTATTGAACTTAAAAATGCTGAGAAAATTCGGTGAGCTGGTGAAAACTCCGAGAGTGTACCGAGGATGTGTGCGCTGTCCAGGCGGTCTTTCACAGAAGTGTCAAAAATTGCAATATGGCTGCGTAATATGAAAGCGTCGTTGAGCGCTGGAGTCAAATGAGGGAGATAGCCGGTGAGCGAAGCCGAAGTCAAGCGAGAGAGATAACCTCTCCCTAAACGCGGCATGCTGGCGAGGCACAGCCTCGGCTATCTCCGACCCAACCGAGCGCGGCGTGCTACACAGCAGCAACAGGTCGACGCACGGCGAATATCGATCGCCGTGCGCCAGCTGATTTTCCAACACATACAATTGCACAACTGATTAATTTGTAATCTATTCCAGTCTTATAGTGATCGATCAGTGCTGCATATTTACATTGAGAAACTAAAGTTGTAGGAGGATTGCTTTGAAAGTGTTTCTGAACAGTAAATGGTACGTAGTTTAAAATGAGTAGACCAGGTGTACAAGTATGAAATGCGGATTTCAGACAACAGATGGCGCACGAATGCAGTTTGTGCTATAAAGATTTGACACTGCGCCATTTTGTTGTGTCATCAACAAATGTCAGGCGCGCACGAGTGATAAATTGGAAAAGTGTATGCACAGTGTTGTGTTGTTGTGTTCAATATGTCGAAATTTATACCAACCAAAGAGCATTCGCGGACAGCATTAATTTTTGTGTTTTCATTTGAAGAAAACGGCTGCTGAATCATACCGATTACTTCGAGAAGCTTATGGTGAATATGCTTATGGTGAATATGCTTATGGTGAATATGCTTATGGTGAATATGCAAGATACATGTGAACGATGGTTTTGGCGTTTCAAAATTAGGGGCTTCGATGTTGCAGACAAGGAAAGTGGAAAGCCGCCAAAAAAATACGAAGATGTAGAATTGAAAGCATAGTTGGACGAAGATGATTCGCACATACAAAAACAACTCGCCGAGCAATTGGGCGTTAGTCAACAAGTTGTTTCCAATCGGCTACGAGAGATGGGAAAGATTCAGAAGACCGGTGGATGGGTACCACAAGAGTTGAACGACAGGGAAAAGCGCACAACCACATGTGACATTTTGCTCGCTCGGTACAAAAGGAAGTCGTTTTTGCATCGTATAGTTACAGGGGATGAAAAGTGAATTTATTTTGAGAATCCCAAGCGTGAAAAATCATGGGTAGACCCAGGCGCACCATCCACATCGACTGCAAGACTGAATCGCTTTGGCAGAAAGACGATGCTCTGTGTTTGGTGGGATCAGAGGGGCGTGGTCTATTATGAGCTGTTGAACCCTGGGGAAACAGTTAATACTAAACGTTACCAACAACAATTGACCGATTTGAACCGTTCGCTGCTTGAAATAAAGGCCAGAATACCGAAAGAGGCAACACAAAGTCATTTTTCTTCATAACAATGCTCCATCACATACGGCAAAACCGGTTCGGGACACGTTGGAAGCACTCAGCTGGGAAATTCTACCCCATGCGGCTTACTCAGCAGACTTGGCTCCTTCCGATTACCACTTATTTGCAACGGTGGGTCACGCACTTGCTGAGCAGCGCTTTGGTTCGTACGAAGATGTGAAAAAATGGCTCGATGAATGGTTCGCAGCAAAAGGGGAAGATTTTTACTGTCGTGGTATTCACAAATTGCCCGAAAGATGAGAAAAATGTATAACAAGCGATGGAGCCTACTTTGAATAAAGTACTTTTTATCATTCTTCCGAATTTTACATGTTTTTTTAGAAAAAAAATTCGGATTTCATACTCGTAACCCTGGTATATTATGCAAGAAAACTATTAATCGCACTGGAGGCTATCCTGAGCCTTATGGTAATTAAGCAATTGAAATTTGATGTTTATTAAATATTGGGTCAGGGAAAATTTTTTTAGTAAAATTCAAATGGTTTTCGTATAGTGTTAAAATGAATTTATTTAAACCAAAAATGCTCTATTATTTTCGACAATGTTTCGCCATTTTTCGAGTAGAGCCATGATGCCATCGGTGAAGAACTTCTGTGTTTTCTGGTTGAAAAACTGAATCAAGTGGTTTTCACAGGCTTCTTTTGAAAGCAACGTAATTCCATTAAGAGAGTTCTGCAGCGATCGGAATAAGTGATAGTCAGAGGGTGCTATGTCCGGACTATACGGTGGACGCATCAAAACTTCCCAACCAAGCTCTCGCAATTTTTGACGGGTCATCAAAGAAGTGTGTGGTCGGGCGTTGTCATGATGGAAGACAACACCTTTCCTATTAATCAATTCTGGCCGTTTTCTTTCAATTGCTTGGCGTAATCTCTCTAGTTGTCCACAGTAGAGTTGAGAACCAATCGTCTGACCAACTGGAAGTAGCTCATGGTGGACAATTCCCTTTCAGTCCTACCACACACACAGCATCACCTTTTTCGCCGTCAATCCTGGCTTGGCGAACGCTTGTGACGGCTCACCATCTTTTGTCCACGATCTTTGACGCTTCTGATTGTCGTACGTGATCCATTTTTCATCACCGTTTATGACACGTTTCAGAAATGGCTCGATTTCATTGCGTTTCAGCAGCGCATCACAGATGTTAATTCGGTCTATCATGTTTTTCGCGCTCAACTCATGAGGAACCCATACATCGAGCTTCTTTTTGTAGCCAGCTTCGTGTAAAATGTTCAAAACAGTTTTGTGGTCAATGCTTAGCTCCATACTAATATCAACACTGTTGATATGTGTTGGATAATCAGCTGGCGCACGGCGATCGATATTCGCCGTGCGTCGACCTGTTGCTGTGCTCAAGCACACGTCGTTCGGTTGAGCCGAAGATAGCCGAGGCGGGGCTTCGCGAAGCCGAGGATGTGCCTCGTTGGCACGTCGCGTCAAGCGAGAGGATGTCTCTCTCGCTTGACTTCGGTTTCGCTCACCGGCTATCTCGCTCAACTGACTTCAGCGCTCAACGTTAATTTCATATTCCGCAGCCATATTGAAAATTCAGTCACTTTTGCTATGACATCGAGGAACAGCGCACCACTATCTTGGACTTTTCTCGTTGGCTTTTCGCTCAGGACGCTCTCATCACGCTCAACAGGACTCAAAATCAGGTACGAGTACGTTGCTATAATTTACCGCAAATTCAATGGTAACGAGGAGTTGCATGCTTATCGGTACATCTACATTTTTGGCCTTACTTTTTGGCGGCATTGCAGCACATGTTAAGCCACATTTTTCTCACCATAATTTGCCGGTATAATTAATATAATTATGCAGGTGTACTATATTCACTGTACTTTTCCCCAGAATATCTGCTGGAAGAGTGCAGTGGCTATGCACTGCTTATTTTGTGCATCCTCACTATGTGTTGTGTAGTGCTACGCAGTGCTGCCTGCGTAGCTGGTCTCATACGTATAGAGTACTCAAGCAATTTTATTGCAAGTGCTCTCATTTGTTCACTGCAACCTCTCTGCATTAAGCTGCAGAGAGTTTACTGCGAATTATAATAACACCTTACGCACTCATACATCTCACTGCGTTGCATGCTCCGCAGCACTGGCTGCGGTGCGTACACCACTCTCAGTACTCAGAGCATACAATTAATATAATTGTATAATTAGTATAATTGTGACGATCAGAGCGTGACTCATCTTTCACATCAAAATTACGAGAACGAAAGCGAGCGAACCATTTCCGCGCAGCAGATTTTGATAAAGTACCTTCACCGTACACAGCACACATGTTTTCACAAGCCTGCGCAGCGTTCCCTTTGTCGTAATAATATTGCTAAATATAGCGCAATTTTTCATTACTTTTCTCCATTTTCAAACGCAAACAACTTTCCAACCACGGTACCAATTTCGATGTTTATACACTCAAAGTAACCATCGAAGTGTCATCTTTCCAACGCGCGTTTAGTGGTGTCGCTGCGATCTGTTTCCTGACTTATTCGCAATTGATGCTATCTATCGGGAAAAACGCCACGAACTTTTTCCCAGACCCAAAACATGGCGATTACAACTACTAAAATTATTACGATATAGCCCTGGAATGACAGTAATATTGGTGTCATTACGGAACAATATTTTATTTCAGAATCATTAATAACCACATTTCAATCTTGCAGTATACATACTTTTTACCATATTATTGAGATTATTTATGAATTATTGAAACTAACCTTTATATTTGTTATAAACTGATGCAAACCTACACAGCAAAATATGTTTTAAATTTCAAATTAAATATTTTATGACTAGAAATATTTTACAATATTAGACATATGTCAGTGCAGTTGCCTGACTTTTGTTTCCATGGCAGTCGTCATTGAAACGTGTAAGTTACTTAGTTGATTGAGTTTATCTGTGTCGTATATACGTTGGATATGAAACCGAAATAGCACTTCAATGAGAAGTTAATTGACAAAAACTGCGGACTAAAAAGTTTTTACTATTTGAGAAGAACAACTGAAGTAGAAAATCGTCGAGTTGACAATTCTTCCCATATTTATTAAAAACTGTACAATACATACTTTTAAATTAGACCTACTATATGTTGTTAAAGATGTATGGCAATAACTTGTAGTCCCTCGACGTTCTCTATGGCGATGGCAATACGAATTTTTATAAAACAATAATTTTAAAAACTGTTATTTTTAAGTTACAAATATAAAAATTGAAATTTTACATAGCAGTAAATACGTACCACTCTAGACACGTATATCCGTTGCCGGTGGATATCCAATCAATGGATTAGGCAGCTGTCGCATAGAGCGTTCTGTGCGTATCGCATAACTTGCGCCATCCAATCGAATATCCTCGTTAGTTTTACGGTAGTCAATACAACAGCAACAATAAATTTTGCAATATACTGACAAATATATCAGAAAATACAATGTATTAAAGTCTGGAATCAAGTACATTTATATAAGCGATCTCTTAAATCGACAATAAGTTCAGAATAAATTAATAAGATTCACGAAGCATCTGCTGTAAAGTAAATGTTTATTAATTCATAATTGAAAGTGAAATTGAAATTATATTAAGTGAAAATGTATGTATGTATTTGACATTATATAATATATTATATTAAAGTTATATATTATATTAACGGGTATACGTGGATGTGGATGACGAAGGACAGAACGAACCTAGTCAGTTTCGGAATATATTTATTAGATAAGAACAATGCGTAAAAATGTGTGTGAATGTGATCGGGAGCGCGGCGGAGATCGTGCGAGCTCACGAAGGCGTACAAGTACAATACAAGACAAAGGGACGCTACGTCGGCGTTGCGACGTGAACCGAGATGTCGATCAGCATCGGTGACGACACCGTGCGTTACGTTCGTCGTGCATTCGACCGCGCTTCAACACTCCCCCTCGGTTCAGGGCGTAACGGAATTGGATCCTTGATCTTCACGATGCACAGTAGACGCAGAGCCCGAAATCGTGGCAGAAAAGTCAGAAAAAAATTTTTACAATCGGGATATTTGAGCAGGCAGTCAGGTAGAGGACTAATGGCTGCGTTAAATTGTAAAAGGGGAACCTTTTTCACCGTATACCTTCGTCGCTGCGTCAGTTGGAAGTTAGCCTTCGAGACGAGTGTTCGCATCGCGCGCTGAACGAGCGAAAACTACCGTGACTTATAAAATCGATAACTTTAAAGTGAAGTGTTTTAAATCAATCCGGAGACATGGATACGACTTCTGGAGGTATGTAGAAGATATTTTTACATTGGTTGAGTTTAAAATAAATATGTAAATTATTGAAGTGTAGTATAAACTACTGCATAAATAAAGTGAAAGAATTTTGTAAACTTATATTTTCAACTATCCGAAAAGTTATACTTTCTGCCATATTCTGCGACAGCCAATGTCTAGGCCTTTAGTTTATTATATAAGCTTGCGAAATTAACAGGAATTAGCTGCCTAGAGCTGCCTAACTTTGTCTGTTATGGTTTTTGGCAACGTAAAACAGGCGGTTGCCGATCGTGCACGCGCGCGCGGCGCCATACCCCATGCCATGGGGCCATTGAACAGCTGCTACTTGAGCAATAGGACTATATCCATACATATACCATATATATCTATATATATATATGGATAATATATATATATATACATATATATATACAAAATACAAATTCAAGTAAATCATTTATATATCTATTTTTGTAGACATACAACAATACATATATATGTAAGTATATACTAAAGTAATTAATTTGAATCGTCACATTTTATTTATATTTTATACATTTTTATTATATATATAGGTATATATGGGGCATTCCACGCCAAATCGGACAGTTCAATTTTTTTTCCCTTGATTTTGTCATATTTTCATGTACTCATCAAAAATCGGCTTCTGGTACATTTTGAGATGTTTTTGGTCACCCGTTCAAAAAATATTTGTTTATGTTTTTTTGCTCATAACTTCTTTCATAATAGTCTAAATTCAATTTTTTTTTCATAACTGTTGTTTTTTATGTACTTTTCAAAAAAAAATACGAATAATTATTGCGGCTACTTATTTGTTACAATAATTAAAATTCATTAAAATTTTGATCTGATCCTTCAACACAAATTCTATACAATTTTATGTCTTTATTACAGGGTCCCATTACGAAGGAGTACATTTGACGAGGAAAGAATTATATCTTATTATAAAGGATAATTTGAACGATAATTTCGCTACGTTATTGAATTTCGTGGAAACTAAAATTTCCGAGAAAAGTGGACGTAAAGTTGTGGTGCCTGAGGACTCGAGAACCGCCTTTTCAATGCTGTTTAATAAAATAAGAACCAGGTGGCAAGAAGCTAATAGAACATCGGACATTTTCTTCAAGAAAAACAGTAAATGGCTTAGCGGGCAGGTATATTTTGCCGTACCTACAGACACTGTTGAGAAAGACCCAGGTAGTAAAAGAGGCCGCCCGTCCCTTGAGTTTACATCGGCAAGTGAAAGGTCAAAACGAAAGAAGACCGAAGATATTCGTAAATCCTCAACCCCGGAAGAATTAGCATACGCTACTCAAATGAGCCTTCGCGCTTCGGGACAATTAGACGCTTCGAAAGTTGTTAAGGACGTAACAATGACGAGTCCTTTAAGAGCTTCTAAGTATCAAAAAGCTTATGCAGCAACGGGTGAAACCTCTTTATCGGAAGAGGCTGCACTTTCCGCTTTGATCGAATGTAAATTGTCAAAGGGAGCTTACCTAACGATGAGAAAAATATCGTTGGCACATAACTGTCGTCTATATCCGTCTTACAAAAAAGTGGTGGAAGCAAAAAGCGTTGTTATCCTCGGTCTGACGCAATTACCATTACAGAGACGAGTGCAGAAGTCGAATTGCAGGCATTATTAGATCATACAGTTAAACGTATTTTACTCGTCCAAACAGAAGTCGTTGAAACCTTGACTAACGGTAATGCTCGTAATATGGATTTAATTTGCAAATGGGGTTGCGATGGAAGCTCTGGGCAAAGTGAATATAAGCAGACTTTTACTGATGATAGCAAATCAGATGCGCATGTGTTTTTTACTTCGGTTGTGCCATTACAACTCATCTGCATTGATCAACAAACAAAAGCAGAAATCATGGTTTGGAAGAACCCTAGGCCCTCGTCTCCACGATTTTGTAGGCCGCTTAGACTACAGTTTCTGCACGAAGATACAGAGTCCACACTAAATGAAGTTGGAATTGTCGAAGCACAAATAAAGTCGCTTAGTCCACTCCAAACTGTAGTAAGTGGAAAAGATATCTCCATAACGTACAAGTTGGCGTTCACCATGATAGATGGTAAAGTTTGCAATGCTGTGTCATCGACGAAATCTGCTCAACGGTGCTATTTGTGTGGAGCAACCAGCAAAGATTTTAATGCCATCGACGTTATGTTGCAAAAGGAGGTCGTTGAAACGAATTTGAAGTTCGGGTTGTCGACACTGCATGTGTGGATACGGTGCTTCGAGTATTGCATACATTTGTCGTACAAACTCGGCATTAAAAAATGGCAAGCACGAAGTTCCGAAGAAAAAAAAATTACCGAAGAAACCAAGAAGAGGATTCAACGCGAATTCAAGAGCGAATTGGGTCTAAGCATTGATCGTCCGAAGCCCGGATACGGCAGCAGCAATGATGGCAACACAGCTCGGCGATTTTTTGAGAATTTAAAGGTTTCTGCTTTGATAACCGGGGTCAACGAAAAAGTAATTAACCGTTTCTACGTTATCCTACAAGTTATCTCGTGTGACCACAAAATAAATTGTGAACTATTTGAGCAGTATACTATTGAAACGGCAAGAACTATCGTTGCATTATACCCTTGGTACCACATGCCTACTTCGGTACACAAGCTATTAATTCACGGTTCACTGATAATAGCTCATGCGCTTTTACCAATCGGCGAATTATCTGAAGACGCTCAGGAAGCTCGAAATAAAGATATTAAACGATACCGAGAAAACTTCTCGCGAAAAACTTCCAGGATAAAAACAATGCAAGATGTTTTCCACCGGCTGCTAATTTCTTCAGACCCGTACATATCTAGCATCCGGCAACTACCGAAGAAACCACTAAAAAGTTTGTCGCCGGAAGCTGTCGCGATGCTGCTCGCTCCAACTATCAATGCTGCAGCACATCAAGGTTTCGTCACAAATAACATCGAATCGGGTCTTGTGGACGATACAAGCTCGGTAGATGGTTCCGACATCGACGACGGCGACGGCGACTCCGAATCCGATGTTCCATTCGACTAAAAATTAAATTCGATTACACGATTTCGAGAATAATGTATTTTGAAAATAAAAATATTAATTCCGTAGAAGGCACGGCTCACGTTTATTTTATTATGATTATTATATTTTATATTATATCTCATCCATTTAACAGGATACGTTTTGTGTACCATAATTTGTCTGTCGGATTCGTGATCAGTGACCCTAAAAACCCGCGTATACCAATTTTTGTCAAGATCTGACACCTTTTTCCATCTATGTCCGCCATATTGGATCGGCCATTTTGTTCAAAATTGTTTGGCTTTCTGATTCGTAATCAGTCACTTTCACAACCCGCGTATATCAATTTTCTTCAAGATCTGACACCTTTTTACCATTTATGTCCGCCATATTGGATCGGCCATTTTGTTCGAAATTGTTTGGCTTTCTGATTCGCAATCAGTCACTTTCACAACCCGCGTATATCAATTTTGTTCAATTCAATTATAATAATTAAAATTCAAATAACTAATGCAAGTTATATATCATTGTATACGAAAACGTCATACTAAATAAGTAAATTATTTCATCCTTTTTTGAGTGGTACGGCAGGAGGGAGTTTTTTTGAAAATTTTTATTTTTTTTTAACATACTTGTCCGCCATATTGGATCAGCCATTTTGTTTACAATAATTTGGCTTTCGGATTCGTAATCAGCGACCTTAAAAACCCCTGCATACCAATTTTCATTCCGATCGGAGGTTATTTGTATTTACTGCCACGATTTCGGGCTCTGCGTCTACTGTGCGATGCCTAGAAGGTCTAAACATTTATCATGCTTCTGCTTCGGTACTCCTTTGGTCAATACGTCTGCTGCCATATCGGCAGTAGGCACGTACACGATCTCGATCTCGCCGTTGCCGAGGACCTCTTGTACAAAGTGATGGCGTACGTCAATATGTTTGCTCCTATTATGGAAGACAGGGTTTTCGGCAAGCTTCCGAGCGCCGTTGTTGTCGCAGGAAATTCTAAACTCTGCCATCTTTGCAAATCCAAGCTCAACGAGGAGATGCCTCAAATAAGTTGCCTCCTTCGCGGCCTCTGATAAAGCCATGTACTCGGCTTCCGTGGACGACAGCGCCACGGTCCTCTGTTTCCTGGCCTCCCAAGAAATCGGACATCCAGCGAGAATGAAGGCAAAGCCAGTATATGACCTTTTATCGTTCGGGCAATTCGCCCAATCCGCGTCGACGAAACCCTCCAGCGGTCTTCCGGTGCGACGAAATCGTAATCCAACGCTCTGAGATCCGCGCAAATACCTCAAGATGCGCTTCGCGGCCACCCAATGTTCAGTCCTAAAACAGCTGTTGAACTGACTGAGATAGCTTACCGCATAAGCGATGTCTGGACGAGTGCATACAGCAAGGTACATGAGCGCCCCAACCAGTTCACGATACGGAAGCTTCTCCTCCTCCAAGCTGGGTCCCACCACGCTCATTCCAAGCTTTCTACCGGGATCCAATGGAGTCGATGCTGCTTTCGAGTCCTCCATGCCGAAGCGTTCGAGAACTCCTTTAACGTATGTAGCCTGACACATCGTAGTCTCGTTTCCATGTTGAGAAAATTCCATTCCGAGACAATACTTCGCCATACCGAGATTCGTAACTTCAAACGCGTCCGAGAGGCGTCGTCCGAAGTCGTCGATCTCTTCGTTGTCTCGCGACGCGACGAGGATGTCGTCAACGTAGACGCAAATCAGGAGTAGACTCTCTCCTTCTCCTTTGAAGTAGATGCAGGTGTCCGCAGAAGACTTCTTCGCTCCGTTATCTGCCAATTCCTTGTCGATTCTCCCGTACCAACATCGTCCGGCCTGGCGCAGACCATACAGAGCTTCCTTTAGGTGACAAATCTTGTCGCCCCCTTCGAGTTCCTTAAGCATATTCACGGCTTTTAGTCCAACGTCACTGCCTTTGGGTTCGGTTCGAGCGATAGTTTCCAGTGCTTCTGACGTGTATTTCGGCACTTCCATGAATACCTTTTCCTCGAGTATTCCGTAGAGATATGCGGTGGTGATGTCGAATTGCTTTACCATCATCCCGTTTTCCGCCGCGAGTGCCATCATCGTCCTGACCGACCCGAGACGCGCTACAGGCGCGAACGTCTCATAAAAGTCTATGCCGGGTCGCTGCGCGAATCCCCTCACAATGAGTCTGGCTTTCCTGCGAATCAACCCCCCATCGTGCCCGTACTTGTTCCGCAGTGCGATCCGACTGCCGATTACTTTATGATTCTTCGGCCTCTCGGTGATGATCCACGTGTCGTTCCTGATAATGGACCTTATCTCCGAAGCTATGGCTTGACGCCACTCGTCTGCGGACGGCCCGTGAACTGCCTGCTCCAGCGGAATTTCGGCTAGACATGCAGCTTCCTCGGTGCAATTTGCCGTTTGATAGATCTTCCTGGGTCTCCCCCTGGGACCCGTTCTCTCGATTCTGGGTCTTCCCGGGCCTCGTCGTAGGGGAGGAGCGTTCTCGGCTTCGTGTACGTCTTGTTGATCGTATTCGTCCTCCGCACCGTTTTGGACATCTTCGTCGACTCGATCGTTCACCGGAGGGAACATTATCTCAATCTCCGTAGAGTTCTCGTCGCTACGGTCGTAGCTGTCGATGGGACTTTCGCTTCTCGCTGCGACTTCCGGTATCCCGATGAACTTCACGTCTCGAGCTATATTTATGCGTCTTTCGTCTGGTAGCCAGATGCGGTATGCCTTGGACTCCTCTGCGTACCCAACGAACGTACCTCTTTTCGAACGAGGTTCTAATTTTCCTTTCGACGGTGTACGATCAACGATGAACACCTGAGAACCGAATTCACGAAAATGGCTGACATCAGGAACTTCTCCCATCCATTTTCCGTACGCGGTCTTTCCTTCGAGGCTCTTTGACGGACATCGATTCCGTGTATAGTTCGCGGTGTTTATCGCCTCGCCCCAGAAAGACGGAGGGAGGCGCGATTGAATCAGGAGACACCTCGTCATGTCCATCAGCGTCCTGTTTCGTCTTTCCGCGACGCCATTTTGCTCAGGTGTGTGAGTGACCGTCAGACGTAGACGAATACCGTTTGACTTAAGAAACGTATCGAATGCTTCGTTTAAATACTCCCTTCCGTTATCCGACTGGAGGGACTGTATCTTACATCCGTGTCGATTTTCAACTAGAGACTTGTACCCCTTGAAAGCGTCGAAGACTTCATCCTTTCGCTTGAGCAAGCGTATTTCACCCCATCTCGAGTGGTCGTCGATAAAGGTTGCGACATACCTCGCCTTCCCATTTGACTCTATACGCACCGGACCCATGACGTCGCTGTGTATTATTTCCAGCAGCTTCGAATTTCTTGCAGAATTCTTCGGAAACGGTGTCCTTGTCATCTTTCCGCCGAGGCATACTTCGCAGTTGAATTCTTGTGGTGACCTTTCAAATTTCATGCCTCGCACAGCGCCCTCCCGATTACATTTGATGAGATCGCGAACGTTAAGATGGCCCATCCTTCGATGCTACTCGTACGCCATGCTTCCCTCATCTGCTTCGTCGGCGATGTCGGCCTCTGCGCTGCATTCGTCGTTCGATTCGCGTATATAATACAATCCTTTATTACGATCGGCAATCAATACGGTATTCCCTTCTTTATCGACGACTTCCGCCGTTTCCTTGGAGAAAATTACTATGTTGTCTCGATCTGTGATTTTACCGACCGACAGTAAATTTGTGCGCAGATCAGGGACCCACAGTACGTCGCTAACGTTAACATTTCTCGGTCGACCGTCGATATCCGTTTTTATAGATATTGACCCTTTTCCTTGGATCGGCGACGATGCCGCTTCGCTTGCGAGTTTCACATTTCCGACACAGCGCTTGAGAGCACTTACGAATTTTGCGTCGTCGTTGCCCATATGGCTCGTGCACCCACTGTCTAAGCACCATTTTTCGTTACTTCGTGCGACTTTCGCTTCGACGGACTCGATAGCAAGCGCGTATTTCGTTCCTGCGTACAGAACTGCTTCGCCTGCCGTGTTTGCGCTGTCTACATCCTTCCTCGGTGCAGTGCAGTCGGCCGCTTTATGACCGATTTTTCGACAACGGTGGCACTTGTACTTGAACTGCTCGCGTTTCGGTTTATTCTCGTTTTTGTACCCCCTACCTCCCTTCGACTCGTTAACACTCTTTTCGGTCGCGCTCTGGGGTTTGGCCCATTGTCTTTTCACGAACATTGCGTTAGCCGTACCGTCGCGCGTTTCGTTTTTTCTCGCGTCATATTCTTCGATAATTTTTACGCGCAAGGCTTCGAGGTCAGGTAACTCGTCGCGAGACTCAATGGCACACCGAAAATTTTCGAAGGTCGATGGTAGACTATAAAGTAACATGACAGTCAATAAATCACGATTTATTTCTATTTCCATTTCACTTAGTTTATCCACCGTGTCGAAGAACTTTCGAAGATGCTCGCGCACGTCGTCGCTGTTCGCCATTTTATGCAGCGTGAGCTGTTTTAACAATGTCGCCTTTCGTGCCGGCCCGCTCGATTGATAGATCGATCTCAGCTTGGCCCACACTTCCCTCGACGTATTGCATCCTTTTATTTGCTTCAGCTCAGACGGTTTAATGGACAGCACGATGTCCGATTTTGCTTTTCGATCCTCGATGTCCCACCTTCGCGCTGCTTTCGTGGACGCCGTGTCTGCTGCCACGATCATGGGCTTTGTCTTTTCACCGCTCACGTATCCCCATGCGTCGTTTTTTATAAGGACTGCCTCCATTTGGATTTTCCATGTATCAAAATTTTCTTTGCTTAAAAGCTCAATCCGAACAGCGTTCGATGACGCCATGATTTTTGCTTTTACGAAACTCGATGGAAGTTTCGACGCGACAATGTCAAACGTTCACTCGTCACACACGTTTTTTTTTTTTTTTTTTTTTTTTATTTCACTGGTATTTCCGTGTGCCTGAGCCCATAACCTATTAACGGGTATACGTGGATGTGGATGACGAAGGACAGAACGAACCTAGTCAGTTTCGGAATATATTTATTAGATAAGAACAATGCGTAAAAATGTGTGTGAAAGTGATCGGGAGCGCGGCGGAGATCGTGCGAGCTCACGAAGGCGTACAAGTACAATACAAGACAAAGGGACGCTACGTCGGCGTTGCGACGTGAACCGAGATGTCGATCAGCATCGGTGGCGACACCGTGCGTTACGTTCGTCGTGCATTCGACTGCGCTTCAACATATTATACTAAAGTTATATTATTTCGCACTTATAATTTAAAATGGTAAAAAAATTCAAATATAGTACTGGCAAATTAATATGGTACTATGAATTTTGTATAAATTAGAATTAATGAATTACTACGTTACACAAACTCACCAAGTACTGCAGTCAAATTTTTTAACCATGAAATTTATAAAATAATAAAATTCTGGCTTATAATGTATGGTGTCATATTGTTGGATAATTAGCTGGCGCACGGCGATCGATATTCGCCGTGCGTCGATCTGTTGTATCTCACTCATTTGACTTCAGCGCACAACGACGTTTCCGTAAAGCGCAGCCATATTATAAAATCTGGCACGTTTGTGAAAACCCGTTTGGACAGCGCACATCTTTCTCTGCATATCTCGGACTGTTCACTGCTTTCACCGGACCTTCTTAACATTTCATGCTCACCAGGACTCAACTCAACGGTAAGCGTTCACCGTCATAATTTAATGTAATTCAATAACGGTGAGAAGTGTAAATCTCAATTCCTCATCACATTTTGCCTGCTCGATTAATATAATTGCGCGTGTGCCTATTATTCACACAAAGACAGCACACAATTATATTAATTGTTTTGGTTTTGGTTTTCACAATTAATATAACTGTGTGCTGGTCACTCAAGCCAAAATTAAATTCAGTTTATTTTTATATCTTTATGACTTTTCTATTTTGGATATATTTTGTAGTGAAAGAGCGGATGGTGCAATAAACCGCTTTCTCTATATACCATCCTTGTGTCTGGTTTTATTTTTCCCTGTTGTGAAGTGAAGTCTCATAATTTTCAATATATTCGCAGGTCGGTTCCACCAAACATCAGGAGTGATTTCGCAACACATATATATACATAAGTTTTCACGAATTGTAATTTCAATTGCATCTTGAATTATGTAATTAATGAACCTGTATTTGACAATCAACCTGTTTGAGAATGCTCAAGCATTCTGCTGCTCGTTTCTGGACTGCGCAATGCAGGCTAGTATAGACAACTGCTCGGTGTGGCTGCTTAGCGGCAGCACCTCGAGGGCGTGAGAATTCACTGGGTCAGCATGCCAAGCAACAGGTCGCTGCGCGCACGCGCACTTCGACAGCGTCGTGGAGACAACAGCTGCTTCAAAGAAGGCAGACATCTTGCATCTTACTCTTGATCTACTCAGATAGCATCTCAAAAACCGCGCGTGGTTTTCTCAGTTTCTGTGCAATATTTCAAGTGCTCATCGTACTACTATGCCGACCAACAGTCACTCACATCTATCCAGCATATCATCATCGATATATTGACGTCGGCTCACCTGTGCATCAACACTTTGGCTCAGCGTGCCGTGCACCCGGCTTCAGCTTCATCGCGTGGGCAGATCTCGACAGCACATCTCACCAATTTCACCGAATAATATAATCATGTGCGATAACAAGCTCGCCTCATTTTATGATTTTTTTACGCTCATTTTCCTTCATTTTTTCTTTATTTTTATGTGTTTGACTTTCTATAATTTCTCCACGTTACTTGACAGGTGGGGCAATAAACAGTGATATTAAACTACATCTGTGCACTGCTTTTTATTCAACCTTCTATATATTGCAGTTCGCTCACTCTCCATTTACTGAATTCTCGAACACAACCAATATTTTCGATATTTTTGATTTATTTGTTATCGATCCGCGCTACAATGATGGAGAATCATCGCGTTTTCGCCAGCTCCAGTGTCCTGCTCGTCGACCAGCGCGATTGTTAACGAAAACTATCGAACTTTACTTATGTGTGTAACTATGCTTTTACTAGAAACCGGTGACTGTTAAACAATTAACGCCACGAGGCGTACTCGTTCAATTGACCCTCATTTCATTGTTTGAATTTACTACTCTCCTCATAACACCAGATCTGCGCTCAAACAACGAACGATAATTCCATGTAAATACAATCTAATAGGTAATAAAATTAAAATGCTTATCGTAGGTTATTACAATTTTAACATTTTTTATAACACTTTGCTATTAGATATGTACATTTATTGAGGTAATTGGTGCATGTTCTACAAATTTTAAGTCTACAAATTTTCAGCCAGCGAATCGAAAGAAGACCAGCTAACCAGCCAAAGGAGGACCACCTAGCCAACCAAAGGAAGAGCATACGAACAGCACCACTGAAAGGACCAGGACTGATACTTTTGAGCCCACTAAAACGAACATCTTCTAAGTTCCACCACTGAGCCATCAGACATTCAAGCAGTCCAGCATCCGAGTCACCGAGATCTTATAAATAAAAGAGACCCATGTGGTATGGATAAAAATATACCAAACCCATGGGATTAAAAAAACAACCTGAAATTTACCTAGAGACGCTCCTGTCGTCGTTTCGATGCTCCAATGCACCAAAGATGCATCCCACTGACGCCTTCACCGTAGCAGCGGCGGGGCCGGCGAGTAGATAGCATAGCCAGGAGAGCTCAAGCGAGAGCTCCGTCCCCACCACAGGTCCACAAAATATATAGATATAGGAGAGGCCAGATCCTATGAGGCTGAGAATAACAATAGACTTCGCTAACATAGGTAAATTATCGACGGCAAGTCCGGTAGAGTAACACTCTCTCTTGCCCTACGTAGAAACTATCCTGTCATATCATTAGAGAAAGATTTCAGTAATTTAATATAAAATCACCTTTCATCGCGGACACGATTATATAAGCGTGCGTGAGCCCGTGTCGAGCTTTTTTTTTGTACAGTGCATCATCCCCAGAATTATTAAAAAAACGAGTCCAATTAAATAGTATTAATAATAATTAATATTCTTATCTGTATAATTTATTACATTTATCAAATAAACCCTACTTTTACCTAATACTGAAGCCTGTATTAATTTCCTCCCTGCTCGGGTCCGAACGAAAACCCTTTCAGGATAATACTAACATAAAATACCGTTACAACGTCATTTTATATGAAATTTTTAAGGTAATAATATACAGAGAAGTTGAAATCTTTCAACAATCCATGGGTATAGTTCGCATCAATAATTATGGTAGCGCTCCAAGTTTCATTTTCATCGGTCTTTACAATTTAGAGTTACTACTTGAGGTGGGTGATCGGGTGAGCATAAAATCTTTTTCCAGTGCTGCGGACTAAGAAGAAGAACATATATCTATTTCTGTGGCGGTAGAATGTTTAGTCCAGCAATATGTGTGATATTTGCAGCCAATATAAATGGATAATGGCGATAGAAATTAAAAATTTTCCATTTAGTCCAATTATGAGGCATGGATCGCGAGATTGAGATCGGCATAACGCTGATCTCGCTACCGGCTTGCAGCGAGACGGTCACATATATCGCCACGAAAAGTAAATTCATCGGCCTAATCTCATGACAGAATGAGGCCGAGGTGTGATAATAGGCTGGTTACACCATCGCGAGGCAATATCCGTGTTGTAAGTCTCGTCAACACAACGGAGCATGTGATGGAGATGTAACGGCCGACGGGGGCATGCGAGCCGCTCGAGATAGCGGAAATAGGTCACCAGAGCGAGGCCGCAGCGATGGACGTATGCGCGGTGAGCGCAGAGAAGGGCGTCGAATGCGTCGCGCGACTGCAAAGGGAGCTCGAAACCGCGCACTTGAATGAAGAGGAGCGTGAAGCTTTAGAAGATGTAATGAGTGAGTACGAAGAGGTATTTCATTTGCGAGGGGACAAGCTGCCGTGCGGCCGAATCGTGGAGCACCGCATAACCCTCAAGGACGGAGTGCAGGCTATAAAGGTGCATCCATACCAACTGCCTGAAACCCACAAGAAGGAGGTAGGAAGGTAAACGGAAGAAATGCTGGAAGATGGAATTATCCAGCCTAGCAAAAATCAATAGAACGCACCGCTACTAGTAGCAGCCAAGAAATCAGACACCGCCGGAGTGCAGAAAATGCGGGTCGTAGTCGACTCTAGGAAGTTGAACGAAATGACGATCGGCGACTCATACCCACTGCTCAGTACTACAAAGATACTGGACCAGTTGGGAAAAGGCCAAAATTATTCGACACTGGATCTTGCCTCGGGATTTCATCAAATCCCGATGGCAAAAGAAGACATGGAGAAGACAGTAATTTCCACTCCACTAGGATACTTTGAGTATAACCGAATGCCATTCAGCCTGAAGAACACACCTCCCAGTTTCCAGCGACTGATGAACTCCATCTTAGCCGGACTACAAGAGGTGAAGTAATATGTATATATAGATGATATAGTAGTGTATGGTGAATCCCTCAAGGAACACAATAAGAGGCTGCAGGAAACACTGCAGCGACTGCGAAAGACCAAAGTGGCGGTGCAGCCCGGCAAATGCTAATTTCTGCGTGGATAAATGCAGTACTTCGAATACATTAACTCCAAGGAAGGAGTCCCAAAAAGATCGAATCTGTAAAGGAAATTCCTGTACCCAAAATCGTTAGGGGAATTCGATCCTTCTTCGGTTTGGCTAGGAACTACAGGAAATTCATGAAATATTTCTCAAAGACCGCCAAATCACTCACAGAATTAATCCGGAAAGAGACCTAGTTCGAGTGGACGGCAGTAAGAGACATTAATACAATAAGTACCGATACTACAATATTCGTATTTCAAGGAACCGTTTGTAGTAGCGACCGACACTTCTGACAAAGCAATCAGAGCGATATTATCGAAGGGCAAGATCGGATATAATCTGCCCATATGATATGCAAGCCGTACGATGTCAAGGGCTCACGTAAATTACAGGACCACGGGAAAGAAATTACTCGTAATAGTGTGGGCCCTCGCACAATTCTGACCTTATGTTGGGTCTGGGAAAAAGTTCGTGGTGTTTTTCCTGACAGGTGGCATCAATTGCAAATACGTCAGGAAACACAGATCGCTGCGACACCACTAAACGCTCATTGGAAAGGTGACACTTCGAGCGTTACTTTGAGTGTATAAGCATCGAAGTTGGTGCAGTAGTTGGAAAGTTGTTTGCGTTTGAAAATGGAGAAAAATAATGAAAAATTGCGCTATATTATTACAACAAAGGAAAGAACGCTGCGAAGGCTTGTGAAAAAAATTGTGCGGTGTACGGTAAAAGTACTTTATCAAAATCTGCTGCGCGGAAATGGTTCGCTCGCTTTCGTTCTGGTAATTTTTATGTGAAAGATGAGTCACGCTCTGGTCGTCCAATAACTGAAAAAACTGATGAAATTCTTGGAAAAGTCAAGCAAGATAAGCATATCAGCAGTGTCGATGTAGGTATGGAGCTAGGCATTGACCACAAAACGGTTTTGAACCATTTACACAAAGCTGGCTACAAAAAGCTCGATATATGGGTTCCTCATGAGTTGAGCGCGAAAAACATGATAGACCGAATTAACATCTGCGATGCGCTGCTAAAGCGCAATGAAATCGAGCCATTTGGATACGTGTCTGAAACAACTAGAGAGATTATGCCAAGCAATTGAAAGAAAACGGTCCGGATTGATTAATAGGAAATGTGTCGTCTTCCATCATGACAACGCCTAACCACACGCTTCTGTGATGGCCCGTCAAAAATTGCGAGAGCTTGCTTGGGAAGTTTTGATGCATCCACCGTATGTCCAGACATAGCACTCTCTGACTATCACTTATTCTGATCTCTGCAGAACTCTCTCAATGGAATTAAGCTGCTTTCAAAAGAAGCCTGTAAAAACCACTTCATTCAGTTTTTCAACCAGAAACCACAAAAGTTCTTCACCGATGGCATCATGGCTCTACCCGAAAAATGGCAAAACATTGTCGATAATGATGGAGTATATTTGGTTTAAATAAATTCATTTTCACACTATAAAAAACCCAGTTGAATTTTTCTAAAAAAAACACCACGAACTTTTTCCCAGACTCAATATATACGGGATTCGGTTCACGGTAGTAATCGATCATCAGCCACTTACTTGGCTGTTCGGTGTGAAGGACCCCGGTTTAAGACTCATGCGTTGGAAAATAAAATTATTCGAGCACGAGTTCGACGTAGAATATAAAGTTGAAAAAAGGAATACAAATGCGGACGCATTGAGTTGCATATACGCGATGACGAGAGTACAAGCAAGGCCAGAAGAAAAGTTCAATGATAAAGAAAATAACAATGTGAGAAACAATCCGCA
Organism: Cylloceria caligata; assembly: GCA_963942595.1. Taxonomy (NCBI): domain Eukaryota; kingdom Metazoa; phylum Arthropoda; class Insecta; order Hymenoptera; family Ichneumonidae; genus Cylloceria; species Cylloceria caligata. Next base: position 59,293,945 of record OZ012704.1, on the reverse strand, counting down.
TGACCGCACAAAGAGGAGAGCCGAATCTACGAGAAAGAAAAGGACAGCGAGACTCGTAGCGTGGAAGCAAGTTGCTCTACTGATCCCCAAAGTCCCGATGAGAAGCCGTGCCGATGGGGAAATGGAAGCGCATGCACCCAAGCCAAGCGAGGTGAAGATACGGCAGCTTGCACCGTATAAAGGGACGGAAGGCTCGAAACGCAGCATGGCCGACCTGCCAAACGAGGAAAGCCAATGAAAGAGGGAGTCGCAAGGCCGACAGAGGGAAAGAACAACCCAGTGGCGCAAGCAAGCGGTGGATACCGCGCGCCACAAACCTCAGACGGCTTGATGCACAGCAGTGCTGAGGAAGCGAAACACGGAGGGGACTGTGGCCCGTGCTTCCTCAGAGACCTAAAGAAAGACAGCGGCATAAATCCGACGAGCGACTGCAGCCGTAACGTAGCCTGCCCTGCTGCCGAATACCGGCTGAAAATGATGAAAGAATACCGTGACACTCCCATAGGAGGGCATCAGGATATCAAGCGTACGCTGCAACGGATCCGGACCAAGTATAACTGGCCCGGTATGAGAAAGGAATTGCAACGGTAGCGATACCGCACCAATGGTACCTACAGACATGCCAATACGATCGTTCGAGGAGGCGGTATGCCTCCAAAAGGTACGTTCCAAGACGCCCTCACGGAGCACAGCGCCGCAGTGCCTGTACCAAATCAGGAAGCATCAACAGCGGCCAAAGGAACGCCCGAAGAGCTACTATCCGACCAGGGTACGAATTTCCTTAGTGCGACCTTCAAGGAAGTGTGTCGCCTATTGCGAATAGAAAAGATTCAGACTACGGCATACCACCCGTAATTGAACGGCGCACTGAAAAGATCGCACAGAACCCTTATTGAGTACCTAAAAGTTACATAAACAAGGATCAAAGAAATTGGGACGAATGGTTATCGTACGCAATGTTTAAGTACAACACCATGCCGTACACTGGGATAGGAATGCCCCCGTATACGCTGGTGTTCGGTCGCAACGCAGACTGACCAAATGCCATCCGGCAAAAGCCCCGTTGTATCTATGCCTATGATGACTACGCTTAGGAGTTAAGGAAGCGTTGCGCGCCTCGTGGACCGTCGTACGTGACAATCTACGCAAAGCAAACGGAAAATCGAAAGCAACGTATAACCACAGAGCTGCTGATCGCGAATACCGCGTGGGCAACCAAGTGTTCTAATATGACGAGACCCCTAATTGGACAGGACCATACACAGTGGCAGAAAAGCGCTCCCCTGTTACCTAAATTGTTCAGAAAGTACGAAAAAGGCAGCAGGTGCATGCATAGCGGCTGAGGCTTTTCATAGAGCACTAATAGTAGAAATGATAATAAGATATACAAAAAAAATTATCGCTAAAAAATAAATGTGGGTAGGGAGCCCCACAGAGCACAAGGTGGGGAGCTACAACAGAATAAAAAAAGTTAAAGAAAAGTTGAATTATGATTGCCGGAAATAATTACCGGATACAAAACGAACAACGGCACAAAAAGGAGAGCCGAGAAGATAGAGCGCACTGTCAAGAGAGAACGCCACAGTGGATCAGAGAAAGAGAGCAACGAGGAGCCGGACAATGAGGCCCGCTGCGGGATGTCAACAAGGAAATGGCGCCAATGACGTGGTTTGACGGTAACTACATTGACAGCTAGGGCCATCTATGGGCAAACTCCGGTTTCATATTTATAGACCTGGTATATACATTAAACATTTTTGTTGTTGGTTTATTTATTAATTGTATTATTTCTAATACATATACTCGTATCGGCGACTTAAGTAAGTTCCCGCTGTTTCCCGGCAGATGGTGTTATTTTGGCCTTTTTGCATCGGGCAATACTATAGCCAACTTCATCGTGAAGCTCCACATTCGGCTTGAAATGACAGTATATGTTATATTTTATAGTACATGTTATATTTTCTCATAGCGTTAAACATGTCGAATTTCGTACAAAAAAAAATATCGCTGGGAATTTTACTGCATTACTTTTTTCAAAAAAAAATCTGCATCTGAAGCACATAGAATTCTTGTGGAGACTTACGGCGATCATGCTCTGTCGGAAACAACATGCAGAGATTGGTTTCGACGCTTTACAAATAATAATTTTGATGTTAAAGATAAAGAACGCTCTGGTGCACCGAAAAAGTTTGAAGGTGAAGAATTGGGGAAGCATTAATCGATAAAGATGTCAGATGCAAAATGAACTTGCATGATTATTAGGAGTTAGCTCTAGTCCGATTCGTCTCTGGTCAGCTAACCTGGCTACCAAGGTGCCCTCAAGGCAACCAGATTGTTGGTGAGCTGAAGTGCGGACGCCCCGAGAGCATCATCGCGCACCAGCAGTTATCCCAAGCCTTATTAGGAGTTGATCACATAATATTTGCCAAACGTTTAAAAGCATTACGAATGATTCAAAAGCAAGGAAATTGGGTACCCTGCAAGACAAGGAGAGATACGATAAAGTAATTTTGCAGTATGACAATACTCGGCCACATGCTGCAAGAACCGGTCAAAACCTTCTTTTCGATTCTTGTTCCGATCGATGACTCATAGCTTGGCTGAGCAGCACTTCCATTCTTATGATGATACCAAAGAATGGCTCGATTCCTGGATAACCTCAAAAGATAAGTCGTTCTTACGACATGGTATTGGTATGCTACCAGAAAGATGGGAGAAAAGTAGTCGCTAGTGATGGATAATACTTTCAAGGACATGTTCTTTACTAATTTTTTAAAGAAAGGCATTTGTTCAGTTTTCGCACCTAACACACACACACTCAACAGGTGCACGCACTACACTCACAACCATACTAAGCCTCGCGTCATGTGGTACAGCTAACAGGCATACTCTATCGACCCAGCATACTTAAGCGCATCGTCTGTCAGCTCGCATCCTCGATGGAAGCTCACTCAAGCGGCCAACGCTACTAGCGTGGCCCCAGCGGCAAGACCACTCACAGGACTCACTTTCTATCGCTGGCGGCGAATCATAACTCACCAGCTGTGATGCACGTCCGCCCTCTTGATACTCTGCCTCGTTGTCCACGGATGTAGCCATTGTTCTCGCTCGAGTCGTTCGCTCTAGTTATTCACGCGTCACCTCACCTTTTCTGTTCATTAGTTCCAGTCATTCTTGACCAACTCCGCAGTGTAGTGTATCAAATTCATTGCAAATCCCATATAGTTCAATTCAGTGTAAGTGATAATCATCTTTAATCATCAGAAATAGAGAAAACTCACATCATTGTCAACGGCGTGGCGCGTCGTTGTCTGCACAGACGCCACTAAGCCTTGCACTATACAATGAATAGAGCCCATCCACCAGTCCATGGTGTGGCTTCGCTACAGAGCTCTATTGTAACGTACGGTCTATCTAATAAACGCGCGGTGCACACACTAAGGCATCGCTACCGCGCGTTACGCACACAGGGTAAGACCGCCTTATACTCGGCAGCTCACGACGCTCGGTACGCACACAACAAAACACCGCTACCGAGCGTCACTCACACCAGCTAGGCCGGCATATCGGTGACCAAGTCCCGTTATTCCACCCGAAAAATACGAATAACGAAATATTAAAAACCAACGACGATTTTTAAAAATAAAGTACCAGTGGGCTACAGGACATGGGCTACAGGACCGCCACCAACTACAGTTATACCAAAAGCATGGGCCAGCTGGAGGGGACTCTGGTATAAAAAGACCCGAATTTCGGCACTCGAGGAACAGTTTTGTTCGCAGGTCCCGCCAACGCAGAAGTCCAGCTACCAAGAAGGAAGAGCAACCAACCCTCGCTAGGTGCAGCCGTACTGATAGAGCCCAGCTGTGGTACCTGTCACATACATCTGACGGGAAGCAGCTGAGTCGGTGCTGCGTCCAAGGCCAACGCACCGCAGACCCAAACATCAACAGAGCGGCCTGTCTCTGTCTCTCTTCCTCTCACTCTCTATGGTAGCAAGGATCAAGCAAACTCAACAGTCTACTCTCTCTCTGACACGAAATGCGTTCCGAATATTTTAAATAACGAAGATATAAGATCTTCATATTAAAGACCAGGGAATTATGGTAGTAATTCAATAGGGATCGAATATAGAATAAAGAGGCAATAAATGCACAGGGTACGGCCCTGATATACCGAGACACTGCGCATGCACTCAGAATGCATCGCACGGACGCCGGATAGTAGCAGCGGTCGGGTGGACGCGTAAGTCGACCTCTAAAAAATATAGATATCCACTCCTACCAACAGACCTGTAGCGTTGGAAAGTGGACTATTCAGCGGTAGAATCAAGCAACGGCCGGTCAGTTATCGACGGTACGCATGCGAAAACTCTGACCCAGGGAACGCGACGTGTAGAGAAGAATTATAGAGCAACATTTATATTTTTTTATATAATTTCAATATTAGTTAACGAATATTTTCACATTAGGAATTATATTATTTATCAACATCTCTTTTCACGTCATAGTGCATATTGTTAATCGCATGACATATCTCTATTCTCATAAATTCTATAAATTCACCCGCGTACACGATTGTAACTGCACTCGAGTGCCCGGGAATAATTACATGTAAGGCCCGAGGTAGCCAAAATACCGAGAACAACAGGGTCAGATAATTGAATCTTCTATTTATTTTCCGGATGTATCGCATAATTTTTATCTGTTCATCTGAATAAACCCTACTTCTACCTATTACAAAAGCCTAAAATTACTTTCCTTCCTGCTCGAGTCCGAACAAGCCCATTAAGGGCAATGTTAACGTTTAATACCGTTACACTATGTCAGACCACCTCACCAGGATCATCCACACGAATCAATGAGCAGACTCACCAGCCTGAGAATTCACTCAACATCAGTACATCATCACACAAGCCAGACCAAATCAAAGCATGTTTTTTGTTCACTCACCAGGTATTATTTGAACATTGTTAATTAATGCAATAAATGTAGATTTTTTCTTGTTAAAATTGAGTGCATTTACAGAGTGCATGCAGACCTGTCATCAGGATTCTTAATATTAATAGTCTCAACTGTCACTTGACGCACTACGTGCGAACGCATCAACCTATTACTCTCCGCACTGCTGAGTCGAGACAGTCTTTCGACAGCTTAGTATTACTCAATTAGTACAGTTCCACTGCGCAAAGCATTACAATCGTCGATACTCCGTATTTATTACTCATTTTGACTAGGCGCCCACTTTGCGCATTTTTCAATTTTTCTTATAGTGCTTTTTCACATCAGTTAGTTTAATCATATTATTCTCAATCATATTTTTTTAACATTATCAAACATTTTTTGGTCCTTTCGAGCCTGATCTAATCTACCTACACTCATTCTCATACAGCATTCATTTCTAAAAAAAAAACAGCGCGAACTTGTTCAAGTCCCTAATAAACATTATTATTTTTATTATTGTTGTTGTTGTTACGTCCTTGATTTTGATGATAGAATATTTTTTCTTAAAAGACCGCACGGTTGGTATAATTACGCAGCCTCAATTTAACCGGGATTCACCCGCAGGGATCAGGCTAGTTCTCTCGTGGATGATTCTCGAATAATATCGTGTTTGTTATGTGTATTTAAAGGGAATAGTGTACTTTGACTCACCGCATGTTGTCATCTCGGATGTACATAGATGTTGGCTGCACAAGCGGTGGGGCGTAGCGGGTTGTTGACCTAGTCGATCGTGACCACGGGTATACCAGCTGAGAATTCGTCGAGTATAAGTAGGTTCTCGAAGTTTGAGATATTCGTGTAGTTGACTGGTTCGCGCGGACTGACGGAGTTCCAACGGAATATTACTGCTTCCTCGTTGGTGATTCGTTCATATGTACCGTTCGAGGATATGTCGGAAATAACTCGTGGCAGTGAACGTACGTCCGAAACTTCAATGTTCTTGAATTGATTTTCGTCGATTTCCTTCGTTATAGAGGCAATAGCGCTCTTTTTTAATGGTATGCCGAGAACAAGGGAGGAATTTTCTATCTCTGCAAACTTTTCCGTAGGACAATTTTGAATATTCCGATAAAACGACGTATTGCCTTCCTGCGACTGCCTCTACCATATGCCTGCCCATGAGTGAGAATAGGATGAAAACAGATGGTGGTGGCAGGTATACGCTGAACGCTGTCCTTCCGGTGTAAGCGAGACGGCGGGTGGCTTATTGGTCTAACTTATAAATGTAATGGTAAGAGTAGCATATACCAGTAGAGGTGCAACGATACGATAGTTGTATGGGTGTAAGCGAAGTTAGTGGTCGCTCGAGAGGATTTGTATAGACGCAGTAGAGGCGTGCAGTATTGTAAAAGCACGGTTGAATGAATCGTTGTAGAATTTATAGGAGAAAAATTATTTTAAGAAGAATAGGTCACGAAATAAATTTTACACTCAGGATATTTGTTTTTTTGGAATAATTATTAAAAACTCACACTTAAATGTTTTTACGCAGTCACAATGTTTTATGTTTTTAACTCAATAGTTTAAATCGTATCGTCCTCTTGTCGGCTTTACTATTGCCGCCTCAGATTTACTCTTTAAGGGTACGAACAACGTGATATAGATCATACATACATCAAACATAGCGTTTGATGGCCTCATGTTTTGCCACGTTACAACGTCCCCCCCCCCCCCCCTAAACACGGCCGCCCTTAGCCGCAAAAACTTTCTTCCTCTCCGGTCTCCTACCCACTCGGCTGACACCGCCCGTAGGTTTACATTTACAAATTCAATTCCATTATCTGTCAGGAGGACCTCCGGAGTACCCCACGTTGAGAGTACTAACTCTTCCAGGGCGTCCCTGATCTTCTTCCCGGCAGCCTCCCTCAACGGACAGCACTCAATCCACTTAGTGAACAGGTCCTGGATGACCAAGACGTATGCGAATCCGGACTGGCTAGGTGGAAATAGTCCCATGATATCCTCTGCTACGTCCGTCCATAGTTCTTCAATCACACGACGGCCCATCAAACTCATGGGTGGACCCGGTCGTGACTTAGTACGCTGACAGATGCCACAGCGCTGTACGTATCTGGTGACGTCCCAATACAGTCCCGGCCAAGAGTATAAGTTCACTATTGTCTTAAAGATTTTATCCATTCCCAGATTGCCAGCTTGCGGAACATCATGGTTTTCATGCAGAATGATCGCCCTATGGTGTGGTGGGACCACCGACTTCCAGATTGTGTCAGGCGAATCTAGTTGAGACAACCGTCACCGCAGGAAGAATCAGTCAGCCTCGTATTTCCAGTCATTGTAGCATGCTGGATCTTTCCTCACATCATTAACCCAGATGGGGCAGAGCATCAGGCAGTTGATTTTGCGAGCCCTTCCAATGTATCAGGGGTACAAATTGAAAATGCGGGTTTGATAACAGATGGCGTTACTAACGCTATACGCATCAGGCAGTACTGTGACTATGTTCATGTCAAAGCTACGTCTTATAGCTTTAATTTTCAGTATGTGTCAATTTGTCGCAGTGTCAAATTCATAGTTTTTTTGAGCTCTCAATATGTCGAGTTTCGTGCCAACAAAACAGCATTTGCGGGAAGTTTTAATTTACTTCTTTAATTTGAAGAAAAGTGCTGCTGAAGCACATCGATTGGTCTCCGAGGCTTATCCGAGTCATGTTCCATCGGTTTCAACGTGCGAGAGATGGTTTGTGCGGTTTAGAAGTGGTGATTTTGACGTTGAGGACAAAGAGCGGCCGGGCCAAGTGAAAAAGTTTGAGAATGCTGAATTGGAGGCAATACTCAATGAAGACTCGTGTCAAACTCAACAAGAGCTCGCAGATTCATTGGGAGTGACACAACAAGCCATTTCCCATCGTATAAAAGCCCTCGGAATGATCCAAAAGCAAGGACATTGGGTGCCGTATGAGCTGAAGCCGAGAGACGTCGAGCGCCGTTTTTTTGCATGCGAACTGCTGCTCGAACGGCAAAAACGGAAGGGTTTTTTGCATCGCATTGTCACTGGTGATGAAAAGTGGATCCATTACGATAATCCGAAGCGCAAAAAATCATATGGTTACCCCGGCCATGCATCATCATCGACGGCCAAACCAAATATTCACGGCGCCAAGCTCATGCTCTGTATTTGGTGGGACCAGCTGGGTGTGGTGTATTATGAGCTATTGAAATCGAACGAAACCATCACAGGAGCACTATACCGAACTCAATTGATGCGTTTGAGCCGCGCACTCAAAGAAAAACGGCCACAATACGAGCAAAGACACGACAAAGTAATTTTGCAACATGACAACGCTCGGCCACATGTTGCAGCGCCGGTCAAAACATACCTACAAACGCTGAAATGGGAAGTCTTACCCCACCCGCCGTATAGCCCAGATATTGCTCCTTCCGATTACCACCTTTTCCGATCGATGACACATGGCCTAGCTGACCAGCGCTTCCATTCTTACGAAGAAGCCCAAAAATGGGTCGATGACTGGATAGCAGCCAAGCCGGCCGAATTTTTTCGCGACGGTATCCGTAAATTGCCAGAAAGATGGGAAAAAGTTGTGGCTAGCGATGGACAATACTTTGAATAATTCATTTGTTACCATTTTTTCAGAATAAACGTTCAAAAATAGAAAAAAATCCCGCATTTTCAATTTGTACTCCTGATAATACGTCGAAGTTTGAATTCATGAGCTTTCATGTCCATCGGGCAACTGTTCCCTTCGGTTCTTTCTGGGACAATAACCACTTCAAACTCGCGTGATCGGTGATTGGTACTATGAAGCGATACCCATTTAAATATGGTTTAAACTTTTCCACTGACCATAGAATCTGTAGGCACTCGACTAGCGTAAGTGATCGGATGTTCCGCACCATCTGGTTCCCGAGTGAGGACCGCTCCCAGACCGGTTAAACTTGCGTCCGTCTGGAGTGTGAAATTCTTAGTGTAGTCGGAATGAGCCAATACTGGTCTCTCCTGCAACGCTCTCTTCAGATGATCGAAAGCTCTCTGTTGTTTATTCCCCCAGAACCATTCCTGTCGCTTCTTGGTGAGTTTGGTGATCGGCTCAGCCACCTTCGCATACTTGGGTATAAACTGTCTATACCACGAGGGAGCTCCCAGAAATTGCCTGATCTGTTTCACCGTCCGCGGGACTGGGATCTCAAGAATAGCCGACGTTTTATCCGGATTTACCATCATCCCTTCACGATTAATCTGGCAACCTAGGTATTTTAACTCCTTACGACAGAATTCGCAATTATCTAGGTTAATCAACAAGCTTGCTCATGAGATCTTCTCGAAAACCCGCTTCAGCCATTCTAGGTGTTCCTCGAACGTTTCAGTCTCGATGACAATATCATCGAGATATGCAAACGCATGAAGCTCCATATCGGGACTAATAACTCGGCCCAGTGAACGCGAAACATGGCTGGAGCTGTAGTAAATCCGTACGGCATTCTCTTAAATTGGAACTGCCCGCTATGAGGAACTGTAAACGCCGTTATCGATTGGAACTTTAGATCAAGGAGGATTTGGTGGAAAGCCTGGCTTAAATCCAGAGTCGAGATGTATCTGTCCGACCTCAATCCAGGATATGACTCATATAAGGCATCGGATATGCGCCCTTTTTCGAGACATGGTTCACCCTGTGGAACTCCAAACAAAACCGGAAAGTGCCATTTGTTTTCGCTGCCATTACGATCGGGGTGCACCATTCGCTGGTGGAAGGCTCGATCACGCCGGCATCCAGCATCCAATCGACCTCTTTGTCCATAGCCTCCCTCATAATCGCTCATTACCAACATCGATATGATATACGACCAAATCAGTAACTCCTGGAGCGGCTTTTAACCTCGGGACTTGTATAGATAGGAGCTCCTCCAATTTTGTTCTTTCTGACTTGGTTAAGTCCGTGATTGGCATCAGGATATTCACATTCCTCAAACCCTTCACAGGTTCGAATTCGAATTCTTCGGCTTCCCCGTTGAAAAACCATCTGCGTCTCCTCAAATCTACTCCAATTCCTAGAAGAAAGAAAGAATCAAGGCCCAATAGCAACGGGACAAGAACATTAGGATAGACTCGAGCAATGAGCCTACTCCAACATCCCCTCAACTTTGCGTTGAATTCCACCTCCTCAGTACAGATGATCTCTTGAATATTGGCAATGGTGCTCTGATGTTCCGGGGTTGACCTCCAAGAATAACTCAGCCTGGCCATCATCAATAGTCCTTCTGTGCTGATGAAGGAACTCGTCGCCCCGCAATCCGTCAAAGCTGGCAGTTGTTGACAATAAACCTCCGGGCAAATGACTAGAGCCTGACGAGCCTCTCAGCAATTTTCCACCGGACTGCAGAAATACTCTGGTACTCGTATTGGGAATTTTTTGTAGCTCCAAGGAGACGGCCATCCCCCTATCGGCGACTCCGATAACCATTTCCCGTACAATTGTGGGCCGATCGGGTGGTCTCACCTTCTTTGCCACATCGGTAGCATCGAACAGTATGGCGTACAGCGCTCCCTCTCGAAAAATGACCTGCGATACTGCGGTTGTAGCAGATGACTTGCCCATCGATACGGGGAAAACCCGACGACGATCCTGTAGCTTCTTTTGGTGAAGGAGCTACAGGCAGAAATGGATTGATACTTATTGCCGTGAGATTCGGGTGAGTGCTGGTTTCCGGTCGTATGGTGGGCCGAGCAGAAGCTGGCGAATATCCACCACGGGAAGACACAACTGCTCTCTCTTCCAGCCGATTCACGAAGTTGGAATGGTGAGGCGGAGTGGAAATAAAATTTCATGTATGTCCACCTGCGAACGAGTTGGTAAATCCGCGTGCCTCCCCTCTATTGTCCTGTATCCGAGCAGGATGTTGCTGTACCGCCCCAAACATGACATGGTTCCTTGGCCGAATCGACGCATGATAAGCGAACTCCGGAAGTATCGATCTCTCGGAGCGGGAGGTGCATGATACAAGCTGGCAGCAAAATAGCTACGTTTAACCCGTATTGCGGTCTTTTCCAACTCTCTAGGACCAAAACATCAGTTGAAAGTATAGCCACTTAAAGTCTAGGTAGCAGATTACGGTAGGTAATTTTACCTGTTTTTCGACCTGGAATAGTGGCACGGCTCGGACACATAAATTCAGCATGCAGGTGAAATAATCTGATACAGGTTCTTCCGTTCTTCCGCTGCGTTCGTGTTCTGATTTGGTCCCGTAGCGTGTATTGGAAGTCGGGATATCCAAAACGTTATTGAAATTCAACCTTGCATTCCTTCCATGAGATCCACCGGGACCGTTTGAATTTGAACCAATAGTAAGCGATCTCTTGCACAAACAAGGGTATACAATTAATCAGGTCCTGGTCTGAGATTGCGACCAGTTCTCGACCATCCTCTACTAGCGCAAGAAACTCGTCCACTTCCTCCCCGGGTTTACCAGAGAAGGACACATTCCACTTTCGTAATATATCGCACGCCGATATTGCCGGCCCCTTGTGCCGCGAGGTGGTATTTGACCTAACCAGAGACGAGTAATAGAACGGATTCATCACCATCGCATTATTGTTATCACCGTCTGCCAGCGGGATGGCATCATTCTGCAGGGACGTACCGGCAACTCCATTCACCATAATCAGTCCTGTAGCTGTTTCATTCGGGTTTGCCAGAATTCTCGAGAAATATAATCTTTCCCGCATGACAGTGGATGAGCCCTCTATAGGCAATCCCGGCGATAACAACTCTGCCTTTACCTCATCCTCCATCGGCGAAGCTATCTCCTCTGGCGTTCTCAACACCACCATCTTGTTGTCCCTTTCTCCGGTGTCAACAACAAAGAATCTTAAATTTAGGAAGGAGACATTTTCCCCTGGTGTACTAGCCGACCGACACTACTGGTAATTTGATTGAAAATAACCCAAATTATATTATGGTAAATGAGCCTAGCAAGATTAAAGATTCCTTCCACTGATGGAAAGAATAAAGGAATAATTAGTCAATGGTAGCGAGACCCTCCAGAACCAATGTGTTTGCTGTTATGTTATTCCATACATTGCAAACTCGAAATACAAGCGGTTTGTCACACCAGACAAAGCACCAAAAAAAGGTAGAAATAAAGAAATAAATAAATAAACAAACAGGGCAAAATAAACGGAATAAATGAACAACAACAACAAACAAAAATAACATAAAACATATAAATAAATGGATAGATATCAGCCAACGAGATAAATCAAAGAAAACACAAAACGAAATAAAATAAAACAAAAGAAATTAACAAGTATAGATGAATAATAAGGTACAATAAAATCAGTCAAAGGAGAGCGGCGAGTCAACTCGAAATAATATCGGAAATCCAACCAAAAATTAAAAGGACAATATTCAATTCACGGGAACACTGCCCATCCGTTACTAGTTCAAATATTAATAGGATTTTCGAGTGTCAAATATCTATAAAAAAAGGGTTCATGAAAATGAAATGTATACAAAATAAATAAATGACCCAAAAAAAACAAACAGATCGATAAATAAATGTTAAGTGTCAGTAAAAATAAACTAAACAAATAACTAATAAAAAAAAATAATGAATAAATCGATCAATCAAATGAATAAATAACAATGGGCCGAAGTTACAACTGTCAAACTGTTGCGATTTCCCTTGCCTGATGTATTTTATGATCTCCAAAATATTGAAAGAAAATGAGTTTTCACTCAAGATAGGTGTGAAATAACCAGACGAAAAATGTCGACAGAGAAAATGGTCTTTATTTCACCGTAAACTTGCTCAACTACAAAAAAAAAAATAAAAATAAATGAGAAATGAATTTAAAGCAAGTTGAATGAGCCGCACGTACAATTTTATTAATAGTGTGCCGAGAAATGCGTGAGTGAAAAACGTAAAGCAGCACTCACTGCAAAGCACGCCACGAGGTGAGACTTTTGAGGATGTACAAATTGAGATTTCTCCACTTCACCTTGATTGAATTTGTATAAATTAACAAGGTGCATGCATACCGATTAATTTGAGTCCTATTAAGTACGTTTGAGCTGAGTAGATTCGAAGAAAGCGGTGAAAATGGGGCCGAGCTCAGAAGAAGCTGGTGTAGCGTTCTTGGCGGTTTTCACGAGACTAGCGAAAATTTCGAGATGGCTAAGCTGTACGAAAACGTCGCTGCGCGACGCCGCCGTTAAGCGAGCGATAGATGATAGTCTCTCGCTTGAGTAGCGTGTCTACGAAGTTCTACCTTGGCTGTATGCACGGCAGCCAAGCGCAGCAAAACACCAGTAGCAACAAGCTGCCGCACGGCGATCATCGTGGCCGTGCGTCTGCTGAGTTTTCAACACAAACAAATAAAGAAATCGGGTAAAAACAGATACTAAAATGAAGGATCTTGAATAAATAATAAAAGTATGATTGACCGAAATGAAGAACGATATATACCCGAGACCCGTAAATACACTACATTCAATTACCGAGTTTCAAACCCACATACAATCGTAAATAATATTTCAGAATTTTATGATAGATGGGAAACAATATTACATTGGCCAGGAGTACCAGTCTGCAATATCGAAGACTGCTACTCTCTCGGCGACACACAACAAAACATAAACGAGCCTGGTCTACCGTGCACCTCACGAAAACTTCCTACAGTACGGCGTTCGATAAATTCACTGCCGAATATCAAACTCCAATAATTCCTCATTTTTTCAAACTGGTATTCACTCAACCAGACGAATATATAATATTAACGCGAATGTAAAAAGAATGTTAACGGAAATTTAAAAAGAAAATAATATATTGTAACATAGTTACATTCGCTAGCGTATTTTTATTATTCCGAACGGCAATAAGAGCCGGAATTATATTCGGAAGCAACGAGTACAGCGGACGCAAGGTCAGCGAACCCGGACCTAGCGTACAAACAGGTGACGTCACGCTTCCGGAATTCGCTCGGTACCGAAAAACAGCAGGTCAGCGACCAGCTGGCCTTGCTCGGCGGCGAGGGAAAGACGGGGGGGGGGGGGGGGGGGCACGATAACGGTAGCTCGAAAAATCATGAGAACTTGGCAGATTTTAAAATCGAAGCTACTGATAACGTAGAGGGGACCAGGTTGGGGGGAGAGGCTATAAATGAGCCTGCGCGACAAGAAAAGTTTTCTCGGTACAAGTCTTATCAGAACTGACACATTTTTTTTTACAAATCGCGGCGGTTGGCAACAAAGTGATTATTCTAAAAAGTTAAAGTTCGAGAATAAAGTAGGATTGCATTTCGGTAAAATCCGTGGCTCCGGGAAGAAGAAAAGACATTGAGTTGGTAGTAACAAGACTGGAGAAAGAGAGTTGGACAGGCGAGTCATTTAAATGAACTAAAGAAAAATAATCAGTGGATAAGTTTAGGGCGATATCGTTTAGAAGTAGATAGGTTTAACGGGAATAAGACTAAGCAGATAACATTAGGGGTAGGGAATTAATTATGTAGAATTAAGCGAGTAGTGCTTAGGAAAATAAAATTATCAGGAGTACAAATTGAAAATGCGGGATTTTTTTCTATTTTTGAACGTTTATTCTGAAAAAATGGTAACAAATGAATTATTCAAAGTATTGTCCATCGCTAGCCACAACTTTTTCCCATCTTTCTGGCAATTTACGGATACCGTCGCGAAAAAATTCGGCCGGCTTGGCTGCTATCCAGTCATCGACCCATTTTTGGGCTTCTTCGTAAGAATGGAAGCGCTGGTCAGCTAGGCTATGTGTCATCGATCGGAAAAGGTGGTAATCGGAAGGAGCAATATCTGGGCTATACGGCGGGTGGGGTAAGACTTCCCATTTCAGCGTTTGTAGGTATGTTTTGACCGGCGCTGCAACATGTGGCCGAGCGTTGTCATGTTGCAAAATTACTTTGTCGTGTCTTTGCTCGTATTGTGGCCGTTTTTCTTTGAGTGCGCGGCTCAAACGCATCAATTGAGTTCGGTATAGTGCTCCTGTGATGGTTTCGTTCGATTTCAATAGCTCATAATACACCACACCCAGCTGGTCCCACCAAATACAGAGCATGAGCTTGGCGCCGTGAATATTTGGTTTGGCCGTCGATGATGATGCATGGCCGGGGTAACCATATGATTTTTTGCGCTTCGGGTTATCGTAATGGATCCACTTTTCATCACCAGTGACAATGCGATGCAAAAAACCCTTCCGTTTTTGCCGTTCGAGCAGCAGTTCGCATGCAAAAAAACGGCGCTCGACGTCTCTCGGCTTCAGCTCATACGGCACCCAATGTCCTTGCTTTTGGATCATTCCGAGGGCTTTTATACGATGGGAAATGGCTTGTTGTGTCACTCCCAATGAATCTGCGAGCTCTTGTTGAGTTTGACACGAGTCTTCATTGAGTATTGCCTCCAATTCAGCATTCTCAAACTTTTTCACTTGGCCCGGCCGCTCTTTGTCCTCAACGTCAAAATCACCACTTCTAAACCGCACAAACCATCTCTCGCACGTTGAAACCGATGGAACATGACTCGGATAAGCCTCGGAGACCAATCGATGTGCTTCAGCAGCACTTTTCTTCAAATTAAAGAAGTAAATTAAAACTTCCCGCAAATGCTGTTTTGTTGGCACGAAACTCGACATATTGAGAGCTCAAAAAAACTATGAATTTGACACTGCGACAAATTGACACATACTGAAAATTAAAGCTATAAGACGTAGCTTTGACATGAACATAGTCACAGTACTGCCTGATGCGTATAGCGTTAGTAACGCCATCTGTTATCAAACCCGCATTTTCAATTTGTACCCCTGATAGATTGTGTGGATTTTAAACCGGCACTATAAACAGGAATTGCCCAGGTGTGTGAGTGGAAAAGAGACAATGAGAAAGTGAAACGAGTGTAACAGAGAGAGCTTTATAAACAGAGGTGAGACATTTTGTCAAGGAGCGAGTTCGATGCGTGTGGCTGTGTATGTGTGTGTTTGAAGTTACTGGGTCAATACCAACGTATCGAAACATAACAGATATTCAAGCCTGGGATACCAGTAAATAACGTAAATGTAAAATAAAATAAGAATTGTGAAAAGATCACCGAAATTACCGAGTAAATGCCGTGTACAGGTTACCGTGGGAAAGAAACCAAGTATTGACATATTTTTGTGAAATTGTTCTAGTTAATAAACCCTACTCTCACACACCTCGAAGTCTACGTTAATTAGTCCTGTGATTGAGCCCGAATTCCCACGAAAAATGGAAATAATTGTGATCGATAAAAATTATCGTTACAATATGTAAAATGGAAAATACCAGATGTACATCTATGAAATGCGGATTTCAGGCAACAAATGGCGCTCGAATGCAGTTTGTGCTATAAAGATTGGACACTACGCCATTTTGTTGTGTAATCAACAAGTGTCAGACGCGCACGAGTGATAAATTGGAAAAGTGTGTGCATAGTGTTGTGTTGTTGTGTTCAATATGTCGAAATTTATACCAAATAAAGAGGATTCGCAGACAGCATTAATTTTTTGTTTTCATTTGAAGAAAACTGCTGCTGAATCACACCGATCACTTCGAGAAGCTAATGGTGAATATGCTCCATCGCAAGATACGTCTGAATGATGATTTCGACGTTTCAAAAGTGGTGACTTCAATGTTGTTACGTCCCCGTAACTCCACCACACTGCGCCTAGCATCCGACTACCCTTCGGGCACCAGAGCACACCCTGAGTGGTGGCCCTGGCGCTAGAGCTAACGGAAGGCGGATGACATGGACCTTGAACGTATAGAGATAAGAGCTATTCTCCCCAACTATCTGGAAAATTAGGAAAGGGAAGACGGTAAGTTCAAGCCAATGAGATGCCAAAGAACTTGCCCTCTCCAACCCCTAATTTTAGACAAGGATAGCATAAACACTAGTATAAAAAAAGCGAAATTGTGCTCTAAAAATCAGTTCTTGTAAAATATTCAACGACACCGGAACAAGCTGAATACTTGTACAGCTCTCCGTTATTTTTCGAATCTCTAGTAAAGAGTAAGTTTAAATTCAGTCTTCGAAATTATCTAGAGTTGCGCGGACCGCCGCGAACTCTAACCACCTTCTCTCCCTTTCACTATAGTGTCGCGCGGACCACCGCGGACTCTAACTTCCATCTCTCTAATAGAATTGCGCGGACCACCGCGAATTCTAAATTCTTCCTTTACCATAGTGTTGCGCGGACCACCGCGAACGCTATTTTTCCTTCCTTACGATAGTGTTGCGCGGACCACCACGAACGCTATTTTTCCTCCCTTACGATAGTGTTGCGCGGACCACCGCGAACTCTATTTCCTCTCAATGTAACCAGGGAATTGCGCGGACCACCGCGAATTCCTATCCTCCCCCAAAATAAAGGTGTTGTGCGGACCACCGCGAACACCTCTTTTCCTTTCACTCGAACTCCCGGTTGTCAAACAGGAACTCACCATTTACATTTTCTTTATCATTCTCAAACCCCTTCGTAAATTCAAATCTTTAACGATCAAATCACCGAGCCCGTATCCCAGACTAATGAGCCGTAGCTAAGGTCTAAAACAGGGCAATTTCTCATGTTACTTGGACGTAACATACCTTTTTGGTGACAGCGGTGGGATACTAACGGTAATTTGGTCAAATCATGCCAATTGAGCATTCACCGCAAAAGGGTGAAACCAATCCTGTAATTCAAACTGTTGACAACCCGTCGAGTGCCTCTAATCTAAATCCTCCACCTTTACCTACACAAGAAAATAACAGCGACGACAATCTATCCACAACATCCAACGAAGGCACAACACAAGAAGTAGACATGCCTATAGGAACTTCACGAACGGTATCCCTTAAGGATGCAGGCGAAGTTGTTGTTAGATTCGACGGGACAAATATTCCCATATACCAATTTATTGAAAGCTGTGAGGAAGCTCTAGTTATGCTTCCCTCAAATGTAGAACAAAATTTAGTCAGGTTAATTAGAACGAAAATTATAGGAGAAGCAAAAAGATCGATGCAAGGAGTTAAATTTAATACTTTAAATGAATTAACCAAATATTTAAAAGAATTATATTCTCCCGCAAAATCAGTAAATCAGGTACGACGAGAACTCGGGACGTTAGTACAGTTAGAAAACGAGGATATAATTAAATATATAAATCGGGTACGCGAAATCGGAAATCATATAATCGAAGCACATAAAAGCAATAACAACGAAGAAATAAGCGACGCAGATAGGACCGCCACGGAGAGCGAATGCATAGAAAGTTTTCTTGACGGGCTTAAACCCGAAATACAAATAAGAATGAAGCCCACTTACGCAACATTGACCGCCGCCGGGACGGACGCTATTAAAGTAGATAGAAAACAGAAGGCCATAAACGAGTTAAGAAATTCCAAACGCGTAGCAGCAATACAGAAAAACATAGTAATTTGCCAAATTTGTGACCGAACGGGCCACGCGGCGGACACGTGTTGGTTTAGGAACCAAGCGGCTGGGCCCTCTCAAGATAAGGGTCGGCCACTCGCTCAAGCTGTATACAACCCGCGAGACAGACGGACTGAAGATAATAAACAGACCCAAAAATCGTGCCGGTATTGTAAACGCGACGGGCACACTATCGACGAATGTAGAAGACGGGAATATATAAACAAACAGAAGGCGCAGGGAAACTCCAACAGTCTCCCGATAACCGGGGCTCATCCGAAGACACAAACAGAAGCAGCCCTTCACAAGGCTCTGGTGATAAGCGAAACGCAGCCAGGAGACGAGTCCGACTAGCTAATGTTAATTTAAAACGGCGCTGTTGTCCTCCGACAATTATGATAGAGTCCTCAACTTTACACCCACCAACAACTTTATTAGTTGACACGGGATCCGAGCCAAACCTTATAAAAGAAAAATCGGTCAAACCAGGTGCCATAGTAGATGCAACGGATATTCTCGAGCTACACGGAATAACGACGAATCCAGTAGATACCTTAGGGTCACTCTCTGTAAACATCTTAGGATGTTCAGTCGTATTCCACATAGTTAAAGAGGATTTCCCCATCGAACAGGCTGGAATACTGGGAAACGAGTTCTACCAGAGATTTAAGGCAACAATCGATTATAAGGGACACTGTTTATATTGGAGGGACAGGCGTATTAACTTCACTAGCCCGGAAACGGTAGTAATTCCAGCGCGATCAGCTTCAACCTTCTATGTCAGAATAAAAAACGAAGAAATCTCTGAAGGTTACCTCCCTCGCATTAAAATCGGAGATGGCATTTATTTCGGTAAAGCTCTAGTTACGAACCAGCAAGGTATCGCGTATACCCAAGTATACAATACCAGGGAAGAGGAAATCGAAATAATAGTGCCAACTCTGACATTACAAGAATTCGAAGAAAAATCTAAAAACACAACTTCTAATTCCACAAAATCTTCTACATCCGACGCGAATTGCACGACAACCGCGTCAAATAAAAAATCAAATCAAGGAAGTAAGACAATCAGTGAAATTGTCGAACCTTCTAATTCCACAAAATCTTCTAAATCCGACGCGAATTGCACGACAACCGCGTCAAATAAAAAATCAAATCAAGGAAGTAAGACAATCAGTGAAATTGTCGAACCTTCTAATTCCACAAAATCTTCTAAATCTGACGCGAATTGCACGACAACCGCGTCAAATAAAAAATCAAATCAAGGAAGTAAGACAATCAGTGAAATTGTCGAACCTTCTAATTCCACAAAATCTTCTAAATCCGACGCGAATTGCACGACAACCGCGTCAAATAAAAAAATGTATCAAGGAAGTAAGACAATCAGTGAAATTGTCGAACCTTCTAATTCCACAAAATCCACTACATCTGACGCGAATTGCACGACAACCGCGTCAAATAAAAAATATACTCAAGAAAGTAAGGCAACCATCGATGTTGTCGAACCCTCTAAATCTAATAAATCAACAACATCCACTAAACCCGACGTTAGTTGCATGACAATTGCGTCATTAAAAGAAGAGAAAAAGAATCAAATAGAAAAAATAAAGGAACTACTCCGTCTCGATCACCTAAATTCAGAAGAACGCGAAAGTATAAACAAGTTACTCGAAGAAAGTTCGGACCAATATCACATCCCGGGAGATACATTGGGTGCGACTACCAAGATGGAACATGCCATTACCACAATTGACGATCACCCGATTAATACACGACAATATCGGTATCCCCCAATTCACAAAGACGAAATAACGCGACAAGTGAAAGAACTTTATAACGAAGAAATAGTTAAAACTTCACAATCTCCTTATAACAGTCCAGTGTGGATTGTTCCAAAAAAACCAGACCGCCACGGTAATAAACGATGGAGAATAGTGTTAGACTTTCGAATGCTGAACGAAAAAACAATCGGAGATTCATATCCCCTCCCAAATATAATCGATATTTTAGACCAACTCGGAGGAGCGAAATACTTCTCGGTTTTCGATCTCGCATCAGGTTTCCATCAAATAAATCTAAATCCAAAAGATGCACATAAAACAGCTTTCTCTACGCCATTTGGCCATTATGAATTTTCTCGAATGCCATTTGGTTTGAAAAATGCTCCAGCGACGTTCCAGAGACTAATGGACCGCGTATTATGTGGTTTGCAAGGCGCGGAACTTTTCGTCTACTTAGATGACATTGTAATATACGCATCGTCGCTTCGGGAACACGAAATCAAGTTTAGGAAGCTAATATCCCGCCTCAAGGAGGCTAATCTAAAGCTACAGCCCGACAAATGTGAATTTCTACGAAAGGAAGTCGCATACTTGGGACATTTAATAACGGAAAACGGAATTAAACCTGATCCAAGGAAAATCGAAGCAGTAAAAGGTTATCCGGCCCCCCCGAAACGTTAAGAGAGTAAGGCAATTTTTGGGTTTAACCGGATACTATCGACGTTTCATTAAGGGATTCGCGAAAATCGCTAAACCTCTCACAGATTTGTTAAAAAAGGATACAACATTTTCATGGGGAAGCAGGGAACAGTTAGTTTTTCAATATTTGAAGGATGCTCTCTGCAAAGAACCTATACTTCAACATCCAGACTTCACTCGACCTTTTCTCGTCACGACGGACGCTTCAGGATACGCCATCGGGGGTATTCTATCTCAAGGGGAAATCGGAAAGGATTTACCCATCGCATACATCTCTCGAACCTTGAACGACGCGGAGAAACGATACGAAACATACGAAAAGGAAGCTTTGGCAATCGTCTACGCGGTCAAACAACTCCATCCATATATATATGGACGCAAATTCACGGTCGTCACAGACCACAAACCTCTCGTATGGTTTAAAAACTCACAGGATCCAGCCTCACGAGTATCAAAATGGAGACTAAAATTAGGCCTGTACGATTTCGATGTCGTCTATAAGGCAGGGAAAATAAATGTAAATGCAGACGCTCTATCCAGAAACCCTGTCGAACCACAGAATGTCCATACCGTTCAAGGTAATAGACAATCGACGAAAGAACCGGAATCAGGGGCTAATAAATAACGACCAAATCAGATTACAACCCAAGCGGAGATCCATCAAAACCCAGAATCAAGGAGTAATAACGAACAACCCTTAAGAAGAAGTCAACGAAATAAACGAGAACCTCAAAGGTTAAGAGATGAACTCGACAAACAAATATCGCAAATTGAACCAACCCAAGAGAATAAAAGCATCGGTAAACGTAAAAACAAACCTAAGCGGCCTAAACAGACCAAACACGAAGAAGCTGACGCAATTACAAACCAACCTACCGATACAGAATCATCGAGCAGCGATAGCGAGATCGAGGAATCAACCTCAGAACCAGAAAAGAGAAGGGAACAGGGAACCACACCGGATCCTCGAAATGTATTCGAATCCAGAGACCAACTGTTCATGAGGAAGGACAATTATACGTATTTTATCTACACCTCGGGAGAACCATGTGATATAGGCTCAACTCAACTCCAAACACGCAACGAACTACCAAGGTTTAATGACTTACAGCCGGGAAAGGCGCAGATGAAAGAATACGGCAGTAAAATCCATATAGCGTTACCGATACGGCGATTTGAAGAAGGCCTCTCAGCTGTAGTATCAGATATAGAAAAATCATTGTGTAGTCTCGGCGAACTAGCTAATAAATTACAATTAAAAACAATCAGCATAGCAAAAACAAATGAAGTAGAATCAATAGATTGGAAGATAATTAGAAGTTACCTACACTCTCTAGGTCAATCGACACTTACAAAGATAATAATCTGTACAGGTGTAGTTCAATACGTCGAACAGTCTAAACGAAGCGAGATTATTAAAGAATTACATTGTTCAGCACTCGGAGGACACAAGGTGGTATCAAAAACATTCAGTAGAATCAGGCACCGTTATTGTTGGGAAAATATAAAAAAGGACATACAGGCATTCGTTAGGAATTGTTTAGGGTGCCAACTAAAAAAATTAGTTAGAGTTAAAAATCGAAACCCGATGATCATAACGGATACGCCCGGTGTAGCTTTCGATAAGGTTGCAATGGATATCGTAGGTCCTTTAGCTAAAACCAAAGACGAGAATGTTTATATACTAACTATTCAAGACCTGTTGACAAAATACACGTTAGCAATTCCACTGCAGGATGCAACAGCAACGACTATAAGTAATGCTTTAGTAAAAAGATTTATTTGCACTTTCGGCGCTCCAAGATCTGTTCTAACAGACCAAGGTAGCAATTTCCTCAGCAAGGTATTAAAGAGTTTAGCCAAACGATTCAAAATTCAACAATATAAAACAACAGCATTTCATCCCCAGTCAAACGGATCCATTGAAAGATCTCATCATGTATTAGGAGAATATCTTAAACAATTTGCAAACCAAGATCAAGAATGGGATGATTGGTTAGAATTGGCAACCTTTTCATATAATACAAGTACTCACGAAGGTACTCGACATACACCATTCGAACTAGTATTCGGTAGACTAGCAAGACTTCCATCGAGCGATCCGATAACGAATGAAGAAGAAAACACATACGACGATTATCTTACTAAATTAGTAACTCGCCTATACAAACTCCAAGTTTTAGCGCGAGGTAATTTAATCAATGCGAAAATCAAATCTAAAGAAATCTATGACAGAAAAATTAATCCTCAGACACTTAGGGTCGGTGAGTTCGTCTTTTTACTAAAGGGGCCTAAGCCAGGAAAATTGGAAGATCATTATACTGGACCTCACGAGGTTTTAGAAATACTCCCAAAAGGGAATGTCAAAATCCAAATAAAGCGGAAACCTCGTGTTGTCAACATAAACAGACTGAAATATTCTTACATTTCAACAACGAAAACGACGGAGCAGTAAATTCAATTTATATATGTATATTTTTCTTTTCCAGCTTAACTAAACAATAAATAACAAAATAAACAAACAAATAAGTCAATAAATAAATAAATAAATAATTAAACAAATATAATAGAAGAAAGAAAATTGAATATTCAAATCGTGTTGCAACATGATCAAGGGAACATTGACCTTCCTGATACTGCTAGGTGCGGTAGCAGGTACAATGGGAATAATCGGATACGATTGCGGATCATCGAAACTAAATATAACCACACTTTCTCTAATCGACGTAGGCGACTGCGATATAAAGAGACCAGAGATAGTAGCGACTCCCGTGTATATCCAAGTGCTATAACTGAACGAATTTATCAACAATAAAGTTATCCAATGTAAAGTAGAAATCCATCGAGTGATATACCACTGCGGTATGAGCTCGCACATCTCAGTAGTAGCACACGGACAATTAGAATATCTAGCAGATGTAAATCGAGACGCATGTGAGCAGATGCATTTAACAGGCATTTTAAAAATTGGAAACTCTCTGATAACTGAACTACGTAAAAATCAAACCGCAACACGAAGCATATCCTTAGCAGGCTCGATTAAGAATGACGGGACTTGTTATGGTGCGCAATACTCATACCCTTATGGAAGCTGGGACGATGTAGTAGTACAAGCATCTGTAAAAATCACTCTCGTAGAATATTATGCAGCAGTAAATCTAAATACTAATCACATAAATCTGAGATCAGGAATGACGTGCCTATTAACAAATCAAGATTGTGTAGACCTTGAGGGTGGACAAACTTTTTGGAATTCACTTCCCTCAGATAATTGCAAATTCAATCGGTACGATGTACTGTATGAAGGAATGGCAAAGAAAATTAAAGATGTCGGACATAGCTACACTCAAACAGTCTACACACTTTCAACTCAAGACATAACATTCGCATTAACTAAGAAATCTGAACAACCACTATGCGGTTACACGTTAATACGCACAGAACATCCGAAATTACTAATATTTGAAACCAGAAGGGGAGAAACTTTCGCTAAACCAAAACCAATAGCTGTAGAAAATTTAGACATATTCGCCTATGTAAACTCTAAATTTGTATTCGTCGAAAAACACATTCGAAATCAAATAAATCAGTTGTACCTCGACGGGCTGACACAACGATGCAATCTGGAGCAGCAAGTGTTGAAGAACGCCCTCATCATCGCAACACAATCCCCGGATGAATTCGCCTATCATCTCATGAAGGGACCTGGATACATGGCAGTAATTGCCGGAGAAGTCGCCCACATCATCAAGTGCGTTCCAGTAGACGTGAAGGTACGGAGAACCGAAAATTGCTACCACGAACTCTCGATCTCCAGAGGTAACCAGAACCTATTTCTGTCACCACGTACTCACATCATCATGCAAACAGGCATAGAAATTACGTGTGACGTTTTGTTACCATCTGAATATCTTTTGGGAGACGCCTGGTACAAACTCCTACCAGGACCAGTCCAAAGTCTACCACCAACTATCATCAAGCCGATGACCAAACCAACATGGACATATACTAGTCCAGCATCCTTGGCAACCAGCGGCATCTATAATCAAGAAGATCTCGAGAAGCTCAGAGATCACATTATGTTCCCAGTGGAGAAACCAGCAGTGCTTAACACAATTGCGCGAGGTATCACTGGCCAACCCATTGGCAACCAAGACCTCGCATTTTCAAAAATCCTGGGAACAGATGGGCTAAAGAATCTCGTCGACTCTGTTTGGGACAACATGTGGAGTCGATTCATGTTCTTTGGTACCGCAAGCGCTGGCCTCATCGGGATCATACTTCTAATTCGAATAATAAAACTCATCGTAGACACGATCATCCACGGTTATGCACTTCATACCGTATACGGATGGTCGCTATTCCTTATCGGAGCAATCTGGGATTCCGTAACGCACCTTCTACTCCATTTAAAAAGGAATTTGAATGAACCACCGGAACCAGCAACGGGACCAAACGAAGACCACGAACTCTTGGCAATACATGTATCCACCCCTCAAGTTGAAGCAGAGCGGGGCCAATAACAGACGGCAGCCATAACAACTCCAGGACACTCTTCTGCCGGTCCATTCTCCTTGAAGGGCTGACATCAACCTCAACAACAAGCATCATGTTAGCACGATCGGGATTACTATTTTGATCACGACTATAATTATATAGAATCTTATCGCATTTATCACTTAATTTAAGCTACATTTAAGAGCTTCATTCCATTCTTTCAAATTTCAAATGTCGAATACACTTATAACCCGACATTTGATCTCAGAAGGGAGGTGTTACGTCCCCGTAACTCCACCACACTGCGCCTAGCATCCGACTACCCTTCGGGCACCAGAGCACACCCTGAGTGGTGGCCCTGGCGCTAGAGCTAACGGAAGGCGGATGACATGGACCTTGAACGTATAGAGATAAGAGCTATTCTCCCCAACTATCTGGAAAATCAGGAAAGGGAAGACGGTAAGTTCAAACCAATGAGATGCCAAAGAACTTGCCCTCTCCAACCCCTAATTTTAGACAAGGATAGCATAAACACTAGTATAAAAAAAGCGAAATTGTGCTCTAAAAATCAGTTCTTGTAAAATATTCAACGACACCGGAACAAGCTGAATACTTGTACAGCTCTCCGTTATTTTTCGAATCTCTAGTAAAGAGTAAGTTTAAATTCAGTCTTCGAAATTATCTAGAGTTGCGCGGACCGCCGCGAACTCTAACCACCTTCTCTCCCTTTCACTATAGTGTCGCGCGGACCACCGCGGACTCTAACTTCCATCTCTCTAATAGAATTGCGCGGACCACCGCGAATTCTAAATTCTTCCTTTACCATAGTGTTGCGCGGACCACCGCGAACGCTATTTTTCCTTCCTTACGATAGTGTTGCGCGGACCACCACGAACGCTATTTTTCCTCCCTTACGATAGTGTTGCGCGGACCACCGCGAACTCTATTTCCTCTCAATGTAACCAGGGAATTGCGCGGACCACCGCGAATTCCTATCCTCCCCCAAAATAAAGGTGTTGCGCGGACCACCGCGAACACCTCTTTTCCTTTCACTCGAACTCCCGGTTGTCAAACAGGAACTCACCATTTACATTTTCTTTATCATTCTCAAACCCCTTCGTAAATTCAAATCTTTAACGATCAAATCACCGAGCCCGTATCCCAGACTAATTAGCCGTAGCTAAGGTCTAAAACAGGGCAATTTCTCATGTTACTTGGACGTAACAATGTTGCAAACAAGGAACGTATTAAGCCGCCAAAAAAATACGAAGATGTGGAATTGCAAGCATTGTTGGACGAAGATGATTCGCAAACACAAAAACAACTCGCTGAGCAATTAGGCGTTAGTAAACAAGCTGTTTCCAATCGGCTACGAGAGATGGGAAATATTCAGAAGACCGGTAGATTTGTACCACATGAGTTGAACGCCAGGCAAATGGTAAAGCGCAAAAATACGTAACATTTTGCTCGCTCGGTACAAAAGGAAGTCGTTTTTGCATCGTATAGTTGCAGGGGATGAAAAGTGGGTTTATTTTGAGAATCCCAAACGTAAAAAATTATGGGTAGACCTAGGTGCACCAACCACATCGACCGCAAGACCGAATCGCTTTGGCAGAAAGACGATGCCTGTGTTTGGTGGGACCAGAGGGGCGTGGTCTATTATAAGCTGTTAAAACCTGAAGAAACAGTTAACACTAAACGTTCCCAACAACAATTGACCGATTTGTACCGTTCGCTGCTTGATAAAAGGCCAGAATACTGAAAGAGGCAACACAAAATCATTTTTTTCATGACAAGCTCCATTACATACGGCAAAATCGGTTCGCGACACGTTGGAACCACTCAGCTGGAAAGTTCTACCCCATGCGGCTTACTCACCAGACTTGGCTCCTTTCGATTATCACTTGTTTGCATCGATGGGTCACGTACTTGCTGAGCAGCGCTTTGGTTCGTACGAAGATGTGAAAAAATGGCTCTGTTATTCCGGTCCCGCGTAATTGGAGTACTCGGTCATCGGTATAATATTAAAAAGTTATTATTTTGGAATCGTTTGCCGATTAGGAAATGGAACGCGAGTAATTCGTGTAAACGTGAATTTATGTAAAATGGAAGTGTTTATTACAGGCAACGGTAACGTTCCGTTGTCTATTTAAAAGTCAATAAAAGTATAATACAATAAATCGTGGCTTCGAGCCCGTACGAGAAAGCAACCTCTCACGTTTGAATCTACTAATAGAATGATTCCGGTAAAGGCTGTTATTCACCCCTTTGACGGAAATCGAGTCGAAATGAATTTGACAATCAACGTTGCTTGCAAATTCCAGCAAGTCGTTGCTCGAGCTCGTAGTGGTCATTGCTCGCAGCTCGTTGCTTACGTTTGCACATTTTTCCTACTTCGGTGAGTGGCCTCACGCGAAGAAGGAACAATGGAGAAATAATGAAATATCCGCGGCACAACATCTCTCCCCCTTCGAAGGAAAAATTAAAAAAAAAAAAAAAAATTTCTTTAGTTTTTTTCCCGTATCTCATATATACCGGGCAATATAATTTTCATAGTTTTCGACAATTTTTTTTATATTTTGTCTTTTCTTCATTGCCGATCTGGCTATCGCACTCGGTTGAGGGGGCGAGTTTCCCAGGCCCTGGCCCGCTCGGGTCGCAGTCGCTCCTGTTGCTGTCGTCGTCTGAGCGGCTCGAGATGGAAATTCACCTCGGCTGCTGCCGGGGTCATTGCCTCGGTTGCCCTTGTCGGTTCAGTATGTACCTACAACATTTAAGCAAAAGGAAGCCGACCAAGGCTATTGGTGCTATTGCACTCATCGAGTAGAGGTTAATTATGTGGGGGTGCGTCCCGGTTCCGGTAACGGTTTCTAGAGTCTTTTCCCTTTGATCTTCGAGCTTTTGCAGCTCCTTCGGATTTTGCAGTACACTGTCTAGTGTAATTTCCTCTGTGGTCTGGGTAGGAGGCGTCTGGACCTCTATTTCCCTCAAATTCAGGTCGAATGGGGGAAGGTAGTTTTTCTGGATGATCTGCGATGTTTGCTCTGTTGTTTTCACGCTGAAACTTAGGGTGGTTAAGATACATTCGCCTATCAAAGCCAGCATTCCCGTTTTACTCAGAATTTCGTGTTGAAGGGGTTTTTCGTTGCAAGTGATACCGACGGCCTCTGAGGTCGGCGTGACGTATATCCATCGCCCCGCCTGTTGCAGGGGGATGAGGTAGGTACGAATTAGCCGGATTTCTCGTTTGGCGCAGCTCTCGCCGTAGTCCTGGGTGATTTTGGCGTAAATCAACACTTCGCAGGGGTTTTTTTCCAGAAGCAGAATGAAAGGCTGTTTCGAAGGGCAAACGTATAATTTATTAATGGTCTTGCAATTTTGTAGGTGTTCCTCAGACATTTGCAGATAATTGTGGCTTTCTGCATCGATTACCACTGGATTTCCCATTGTTTCCAAGCAGTAGTATTTTACTCGCTTTCGTCGGTATGGAGTAGGCCCTCTGTACACTATACCGTTGTTGCCTGATAAATGGTAAGTTGAGCACGAGTACAACTGCGTCACCTTCGCTGTAAGCCTTTAGGTCGGCTAGTCGCATAAGTGCTGACGCTTGGCTGTGCTCTACAGTGACAGGGAAACTCGTGCCCGGAGGTAGGTGTGTCACAGCGCTCGCGAGGTAACGCGTGAGCGTTCTCGGGAGCAAGGGTATTCGTACTGGGTTGCATTCGGCTATCTTTGTTACCAAGTGCAACAATTCTCGAACATCGCCTAGTAAAGCATCCACACCTATGCTGATCGCGATCAAGCTTTCTTCGAGGCGTTGGCGTCTCTCCACGCCGTACAGCTGGCTGTTGAGTGTGTGGTTGATGCGCATAACCAGAGTCCGCAGGGCTTGCTTATTGGCCTGGATGTCGTGCGAGTTCTCATTGAACATGCTTAGGGTGGTCCTTACCACTTGCACCTGTTTTTTCAGTCCATCTCGGAGAGTCTGTTGCGAGGCTTGTATGCAAGGGTTATTTCCTCGTGCAACTTCTGCGCATCATCAGGATCCATGTTTCCGGTTATGGCTTTAATGATGCTTCCTAGTCCGTTGATCAATCCTCTGCACTCCTGAAGGGGGCGCGTACCAAGGAGATCGAAGATAGTCTCCACTCCAATGTCGATTTTTCTTTGCATTCTCAAGACCGAGTCGGCAATGACGGAGCATAAATCATTTCCATGGACGTCCTGGTTGCATACTTCCAGCAGACGTTCCAGGTTTTTGCTTGCGTCGGCTTCTCGGTGCAATAATGCTGTGACATCTAATCTGACAGCCAGTCGCCAGGTGGATTGGACTATCGCGAGGCTTCCGATGTCTTCGAAGTATAATAGATACCTGGGTTGCTATCGAAGGTGCTGGTGCGGTAGTCTGGAGGGTGTAATGTGGTCTCCGTTACTCCGCCGGTTGCAGTGAACAACCTGGAATAGGGATTGGAGACGTTCAAGCTCGTGTTTCCGTGCGATTGTTTAGTTAGCTAATTTCATTCCCCATATTTCTAGTCAATCAATCAGAGACATGTATTCTGGTCCTCCGCAGGTGAAGCAATTTTCTCCCTGCCGGGATGCTGCGCTTTGGGATCGTCTTTGGCTGCACCAGGTTGGTTATTTTTATGGCCCCTGCCACAGAGTCATGCAGCGTTTGGTAATTACTCGCACGCACCAGCACTTGCACCTTGCCGTGCAGGTCGTTTTCGAACTTAGCGTATGCATTTCGTCGGATGACACTCTCTACGGTAATCTTCTGCTCCTCCGTTATTAACGGTTCACAGAGTTGTCCGTACAACGCTTCCAACTCGCTCCTGAGTTGCGCCATGGTACCGATGGTCTTGTGCTGCAGTTGTTTCGGCGCTGCATCATCTAACTTACTCATGACTATCAACTCCAGGGGGGTGTCATGCTCCTCCTCTGCTACCCTGCAAAATATCGTCTTGCAGGACTTTAAGAAGAGCGGCAGCGCCTTTGAATCCTTGCCGTCGAATGTTTTCACCATTTTTATTCCCTGGCTGAGGCTAAGCATATTTGAGGGGGTCCGAGTCTCCTCGAACCGCGTGCGTCTCAGGGGCTGTACGGGGGGCGGATAGTCCTCCATCCCTGCTCCTCCTAACCGTCGCTGAAGCTCGGCAATTTGCTCTCGTAAAGAGTGGATGAGCTCGTACTTGTCTGCACCTACCTCGTTTAGCGTATCCGCCAAATTCTGTCTTGCCAATAGTGTTTCAGCCTCCCTGAGTTCGCAATCGAGTTTGCGTTGGCCTCGGTCGTGCTCGCGCTGCAGCCTTTCGCGCTGCCGTCAAGCCCTTTCCAATTCACGGTGGCTCCGATCGACCACCTCCATCCGATCTCATGCTCGTGAAGGTACCGACCGAGCTGCCGTACCGGTAGCTGCAGGGAAACCTACGCGATGTACGGTTCGCATGTTTTCGATTTCCCGTTCGACCATATCCTCGGTGATGTGCTCAGGCGTTATTTCGCCAGTAGCCATGTTGAATATGTCGTCGCTATCGATACTGTCATGATCTTCGAACGACGCACCCCTAAGTGAGTTTACGCAAAACTGGGCTGCCAGACGGCCTGCAAGGGCCTCCTGTCTGGCCGCCGGGATTCGTCCCATCGGCGAGAGCTCTGATAACGCCCTGCGCGTTTCGTAAACGATGTCCCCTACAGTTGCAGCTAATCCAGCTGTGGAGTCTACCCCTGCGCCAGGCAACGTCGTGTCTAACGAGTTGCCCCTACGTCTTGATCGGGCTTTTTTTCTAGATTCTTTACTTTAATATTTCCGAAAAAATTTCACGAGAGATATATATACCAGGTCTATAAATATTAAACCGGAATTTGCCGATAGATCGCACTAGCTGTCAATGTAGTTACCGTCAAACCGCGTCATTGGCGCCATTTCCTTGTTGACATCTCTGACAAAGATTTTCCACTCACAACAATACAAGTTTCATACAACAGCATAGTTTGTAATAGCGTTGAACATGTCGAATTTTGTGCCTGGAAACTACGATTTGCGGACAGCATTGATCTTCTGTTACCAATTGAAGAAAACTGCTGCAGAATCGCATCGAATGCTTGTCGAACCTTACGGTGAGCATGCTCTTGGTAAATCACAGTGCTTTGAGTGGTTTAAAAAATTCAAAAGTGGCGATTTTGACGTGAGAAACGAAGAACGTGGAAGACCACCGAAAAAGTTTGGAGACAGCGAATTGCGAGCATTGTTGGATGAGGATGACGCTCGAACGCAACAACAACTCGCGAATCAATTAAATGTGACACAAAAAGCCGTCTCCATACGTTTGAAAGCCATGGGAAAGATCCAGAAGATGGGGAAATGGGTTCCACATGAACTGAATGAAAGAAACTGCAGGAAAACCGAAACACCACTTACAAAATGTTGCTCGCCAGGTACAAAAGAAAGTCATTTCTCCATAGAATTGTGACTAGCGATGAAAAGTGGATATATTTTGAGAATCCTAAGCGTAAAAGATCATGGGTAACTCCAGGCGAACCATCGACATCGACTGCAAGGCCAAATCGCTATGGACGGAAGACAATGCTGTGTGTTTGGTGGGATCAGAAGGGTGTGATCTATTATGAGCTGCTAAAACCTGGCGAAACCGTTAATACTGAACGCTACCGACAACAAATGATCGATTTGAATCAAGCTTTGCGTGAAAAACGACCAGAACATCAAAAAAGGCAACACAAAGTGATTTTGCTTCATGATAATGCACCATCACACACAGCAAAACTGGTCAAGGAAACGATTAAGGCGTTTAGTTAGGAAATACTTTCGCATGCGGTTTACTCACCAGACTTGGCTCCGTCCGATTACTACTTATTTGCATCGATGGGACACGCACTTGCTGAGCAGCGCTTTACTTCTTACGAAAATGTACGAAAATGGCTCGATGATTGGTTTGCCTCAAAAGAGCAACAGTTTTTTTGGCGTGGGATTCACAAATTGTCAGACAGGTTGGAAAAATGTATAGCTAGCGATGGGCAATACTTCGAATAAAATATTTTTTGACATTTTCATACAATAAACGTGTATTTCCTATACAAAAATTCCGGTTTCATATTTATAGACCTGGTATATGTTGGAATATTTTCCCAATTTATAGATTGACTGGCTTTGAATCTACAAGGCTATATATATATGTATAACGTAACCGCCATATACAGGAAGATGATCTTGATGATGGTCCTCTCCATGGCGATGTTCCTTGGGTGCTGTTCCTTCGGTGCTGTAGACCTGCTGTCTCGTAGCTCCCCTCGAAGGTTGGTCCAGCTGTCCTCCCTGGCACCATTGACCCGTCTCTTGATGGTTCCTGGACTCGTCTTCTGTGCGTCGACAATGACTGCGCGACGGCTTCGTCACAAGTAGCCACATCGGGTACTTGGTTGCACACTTTGTGCGGTTTTCCGCGACTTGACGTGACACCGTCTGTCGCGACTTTAACCGGTTGACCGATACGTCACACCGCACCGACGTTTACTTCGCGTCTTCACGTTAGATTAATCGGGTTTTCACAAACTACACCGGCGTCCTTTGCACGAGTCATAGTCGTCACTTCAAAGTCTTATTATTTTGTCCAAAACACTTTTTGTCCAAATAAATTACGTATCACATATCACTTCAGCAGATCCCACTGCTGCTACCAAATGTTATGCCAGTACCGCGTAATTGGAGTACTCAGTAATCGGTATAATATTAAAAAGTTATTATTTTGGGATCGTTTGCCGATTAGGAAATGGAACGCGAGTAATTCGTGTAAACGTGAATTTATGTAAAATGGAAGTGTTTATTATAGGCAACGGTAACGTTCCGTTGTCTATTTAAAAGTCAATAAAAGTATAATACAATAAATCTTGGTTTCAAGCCCGTACGAGGAAGCAACCTCTCGCGTTTGAATCTACTAATTGAATGATTCCGGCAAAGACTGTTATTCACCCCTTTGACGGAAATCGAGTCGAAATGAATTTCACAATCAACGTTGCTTGCAAATTCCAGCAAGTCGTTGCTCGAGCTCGTAGCGGTCATTGCTCGCAGCTCATTGCTTACGTTTGCACATTTTTTCTACTTCGGTGAGTGGCCTCACGCGAAGAAGGAACAATGGCGAAATAATGAAATATTCGCGGCACAACAGCTCGATGAATGGTTCGCAGCAAAAGGGGAAGATTTTTACTGGCGTGGTATTCACAAATTACCCGAAGGATGGGAAAAATGTTCAACAAGCGATGGAGCATACATTGAATTAAGCACTTTTTTTCATTTTTCCAAATTTAACATGTTTTTCAGAAAAAAAATCCACATTTCATACCTGCACACTTAGTAATACTAATGTCCATTACATTAAATTTATCTCTAGAGTCCACAGAGATAATTTTAAAAAATATTTGCGTATAAAAAAACTACTATTGTCAATCACTACAATGAAATTCCAAAAATATAAAATAAAATCATCCCAAAAAAAATTGAAATTTTTTAGAGATTAAAATAAAATAAATTTGTATTAAAAGCAAGTTAATTATTTTTCAGGAACTCGGCAGTCGGGTCCGACGTCGGGCGACAAATTTGTAACGTAAATTTAGCTCCAACGTACCACACATTACCTATAGCCAGTCTTGATTATTTTTCCTCCCTTTATTATTGCTCTCTCGAGCTGGGCGCCAGGCGCTTACGCGTTGGGAGGAAAATAACCGTGGTTGCGACCGGACA
The DNA here is from genome assembly GCA_963942595.1 of Cylloceria caligata. NCBI lineage: Eukaryota > Metazoa > Arthropoda > Insecta > Hymenoptera > Ichneumonidae > Cylloceria > Cylloceria caligata. The sequence goes on along the minus strand of OZ012704.1, from coordinate 59,259,783 downwards.
CAGCCCAGGCTAGCTACAGCTGTTCAAGATAGAGTGGGTGGTTTGGACTGTCGAGGTTGCAATTAATAAAATCAGTAAACACAATAAATGACTCACACAATGAGCCAAAATGGTAACTTATATACCGGCATTCGCTCTTTCTCTCACACACGCATATGTCATCTACATTCGATCCGATTACCTATACACCTCGTTAACAAAATTTCAATCGAACTCCAACTACTCATCAGAACAAAACAACGTCAAACCAAATAAGGTCAAATAAGAATTCTCGAGAACATCAAGCTCGCGGTACGACCTATGCCGGGCCAATCCCACAATCACAAAACAACTCAACACCCACGAAACGCCGGAAGGTCACGTACGCGGAGCTTCTAATGGCTCGATCGTTTCAATAAGGAAATGATATAATAAAGGGAATATAACGTAAAGAATATCCGTCCGACACTAACTTATTAATAAAATAATACATAAACATAAAATAATAATAATAATAAAATTAATAAGGTGAAATCAAATAATAATAAGTAAACAATCTACGGATAATAGACCGACAATAAAAAAGAATTTAACAAAATATAATAAAACGTAACGAAAGGTCTAACAATGCGAGATACGCATCAGACCGTTCAAATCCCTTACACCAACGTAAAAACCACGGGACGGGGGCCGACCACGCAATACATGAGCTCGCACAGATACTAACGTGAAGTCAAACCAGCAAATAAAAAAATAAAACCGGTAAAATAAATAAATAAATAAATGTCAATTCATTTGAACAGTACGCAACGCGATCTATACCATTCAAATCCCTCTCATACAAAACACAGAACGGGATGACGCACTAATAAGCGCGCGACTTTATAACCAACGACCAAAGAATCAAATAGAAAACCCGGAGTGACTTATTCCCGGCCCAGAACAATAAGCGATCTCGATGTTACATACTATTAAACGGAATCTGCCCCAATACGAATGGTACTCTGCTCATGGTATACCAGAATCGCAGGTGCGACCACGCTCTAATTATACAATTGGTATAACCTCCTGGTAAAGCGACGAGAGACCATGGACAGCGAAGAAAGCTCACTGGGACGGTGCAGCTGCGATGTTCCTGGTTTATCCTCGAGAAACCAAAAACAGTGGTCCGGTATAGAATGTCTCGAAATCTTCTCGCTTCAATGTTTTTTGTTCCCAAAACGATGCACCGACAACAACGACTCGCTAACAGATTACGATAAGGCCAACAGTAGCGCGGGAAAATGCAGTGTTCAACGCTACGTCTTACTCGCTGGATGATCACCGGGAAAAAAGCCCTGAGTACCTGCCAGCACGCGTGCTTGTGAACTATGATCCCTTCCTAGCGATCCAAAATCGTGCTAATTGGGGAAATCCTTGTCGCTAAATGATCATGACTAGCGCCTCGGTCGGACGACGCATAAATTAAAAGTAGATGATAGAGATGCATAGCCCAGCTCGGCAGGTAAACTACCCCTGGTAGATGTTGTAGATGATTGTCGAGCGGGATAGCTCTATATGCCGACGGTGAGAAGCGGAAGATGATTGTATCCTCTCATGAAACATGTAGCGATATGAGATCCCGAAGCCGTCCAAATCGGCGAATACGATGCATTATTTCTCTCTTTCTATCTCCCTCAGTCCACCCGAACATACGAATAGAAAAGAAAAAAAAATACAAAAAGAAAAATAATTAAATAAGGCCCTACGCAATTATACTAAGGCCCTGCGAGATCGTGTTTGAGGTTGTCGAGCGAGGAGGACATAGCGTTTGATGGAATCATATTTTGACACGTTACAGTACCAAATGGAACCTTGCACTGTACTAGATCAGGAATCCAATCCATTATTTTAGGCTTATTCCCACACCCTGGGTGGTTAAAAAGTTTCGGATAAATCTTGCATCATAATACCTGACTTTTAATTGCTTTTTTTGCAAACGGAGCACCAATAGTCGTCGCAGTTGCATGTATTGCCGAATTTTGCTGTTGTAGCTGGTAAGTTACCGATGCGTACACCGGTACATATCAACCGCTAATTACGAGTATATCTCACTCACCGTAATTGACACATTCATCAAGTGAGAAAATTTGACGTACGATCATATAGCTAGCACCGCTGATCCGACAGCTACCAAGTCATTCGATAGATCAAAATGTTCACCACAAGAAACCCATCACATTGTTATAGTTTTTACATTATTATACTACTTTATTTCACTATATAAATAGCTGTAATTCGGAGCGTCGGACAAACACGTCTGTCTCGTCTGAGAGAAAGAGAGACCGGGAAGAAACTCATCGCGCTCATCGATTTGGTCAGCTTCGGGAACTCGGATCACTACGTAACTCATGAGAGGGTACAACCATCGTCCGATTTTTACCCTCGGGATATCGAGCAGGCCCGCTCGATAACCATTTGCTACGTTTACCAAGAGTGGTTTACTTGCTTGAGTGGGCTATACAACTCTATCATCTATCTTAATTTATGCATCGTCCGGCCGAGGCGCTAGTCGTGGTCATGTAGCGACAGCGATTCCCCCAATTAGCACGATTATGAATCGTTAGGAGGGAATCATAGTTCGCAAGCACGCGTGCCGGCAGGTACTTAGGGCTTTTTACCGGTTACTGTCGAGAGAGTAGGATGTACATCTCGAGGATAGGACTGCCCTGCTCTACTCTTGGCTTAGTATCTGTCTGTTGGCTCAAGTCGTTGATACCACATTATTCGTATGAGGAGGGACAGGAGGCAAAATCGGAGAGAGAGAATTCGAGACGAGAAAACATTCCTAGACCAAGTTTGGATTATCGAGGATTAACGGAGGATGTCGCAACAGCATCATTCTGGTGAACTATCTTCCCTCTCCGTGGTCATTCGTCATTTTATCTTGAATTCATACAATTTATATTATTAGAGCTTGGACGTACCTGCGATTCCCGTGCACCATGCGCCGAGTACGTATTGTATCAGGAATAGTTACGTTTAATAGAGTGTAACATCGGGATCTCTTGGAGTAGAGCTGAGAATAAGTCACTCCATGTTTTATGTTTTCTTGTGTTCGTTTATGTGTGTGTGAGGGATTGTCACGATATAGACCACGTCGCGTATCGTTCTGGTTATTGACGATTATTTATTTATTTCTTTAATTCATTTTATCAAATTTATTTGACTTTACGTTATTATTTTCGAGAGTTCGTGCAGTTCGTGATCGGCCATTGTCCCGTGTCGGGTATATTTAGGTGAGGGAATGCACGGTCCGCGGCGTATCTCGCGTTATTAGACTTTAGGTTACGCTTTTCGTTAATATTTCGTTTTATTTGCACCATCTTATATCTTATTTTATTGTTGTTTATTTATGATCCATTATCTGTAAATTATTTATTTATTATTTTCACTTTGTATGTTCATTATTAATGATTTGTATTTATTTATTATTTTATTAATAATTTATTGTCCGATTGATATTCTCTACCAGGTGTATGCATACGTTTTTTCCGGTTTTTTGGTAAAAAAACACGTAATTTTCAAGGGAAATTAATTTTTGTTTTATTCAAAATATTGGCCATCGGCTTCTACACATTTCGCCCATCTTTCAGGTAACTTATGAATACCATACCAGAAAAACTGCTTGTCTTTTGCGGCAAACCATTCGTCGAGCCATTTTCCAACTTCCTCGAAATTGCTGAAGTGCTGCTCTGGGAGCGCGTGCCCCATTGATGCGAAGAGGTGATAGTCAGATGGCGCCAGGTCTGGCGAATACGGCGGGTGCGGAAGAATGTCCCATCCAAGCGATTTCAAGGTGTCTTTCACTGCTTTTGCTGTGTGAGACGGCGCATTGTCGTGTAACAAAATCACTTTGCCAGTTTATTGATCTTCCCCATTACTCGTAAACGTCTGCTGATTGTTTCTTGTGACACATGTAATGCTTCTGCTAATTGCCGTTGAGTTTGGGTTGGGTCATCATCCAATAACTCCTGCAATTGCTCGTCTTCGCATTTTTGTGGTCTACCAGAGCGCTCACTGTCTTTCACATTGAAATCACCACTTTTAAATTGTCGAAATCATGTCTCACATGTTCTAATCGATGAAGCGTGTTCACCATATGTTTCTACCAGCAAACGTTGACTTTCAGCAGCCTTTTTCTTTTGATTAAATAAGAAAAGCAATGCGTGCCGCAAATGTTCTTTTTCAGGCACAAAACTCGACATGATCACTGAACGATAAAACAAAGACGCTAGTTTTTGGCGGACTCAACTTGTGTGTGTTTGTAGGTTAATGTCAGACAAACAAAATGACGTATGTGTCAAATTAATACGCTGCGTACTTTTCGCTGGCGCCATCTCTTAGTTAAACCGGAAAAAACTTATGCATACACCTGGTATTGTAACTTTCCTTTATTGAAACGATCGAGCCGTTAGAAGGTTTACGTACGTGACCTTGCGTCGTCCCGTGGTTAACGGTTTGTGCTTGTGCGTGTGGGATTGACACGGCATAGGCCGAACCGCGAGCTATTTATCTTCGAGAATTCTTATTTTACTTTATTTGATCTTATGTTATTTTGTCCTGATGAATAGTTGGAATTCTGTTTGAATTTTGTTAACGTGGTCTATACGAGATTAGATCAGATGCAGATTATGTATGGGAGTGTGAGAAAAGGGGCGAGGACCGCGATTCTTACTGCCAGAATAACTAAGTTGATAACTTCTCGAAAACCCAGAGTTAGTTTACGGGACATTTTCTTTTATATATTTTTTTAATGTGATATTTTGCCAAGTCACTAATTAATTTGATTAAATAAATAATTTGCTAACCTGGCGCATTTGTGAGTCCCGTATTTACTGTTACTCATTTGATTTATTTATTGGAACGTCGAAAGTCCGAACCACCCACTCTACCTTGAACAGCTGCAGTAAGCCTGGGCTGAGTTCGGTCACAACCATCGTTATTTTCCTTCCGACGCCCAGCTCCAGAGAGCAAATACAAAGGAAGGAAAAATAACGGAGACCGGCTTTGGATAACGTGTAGAACGTTGGAGGCTAAATTTACGTCACACTACACACAACGAGAGATTTTACACATTTTTTCACTTATCCGATAAAATCCACCATTACCTGACGAGGGGCATCGATTTCAAGGACATTATTATATTCCGCGTAGATAACACAATTTACCGTTCAACCAGGTACATCCTCAAATCGTACCTTTATTCTCACACTACCGGGCTTTATTATATTCTAATGTGAATTGCTGTTCGCCGAAAGATCGGGTGTCAAATCGAAAGCAAACACGCAGTACCTATCGCGATAATTATCACGATCAATCAAATTACCATCGTTGAAGAAATGTATTCCAGTCCCCAAAAACAACGTTTGAAAAGCATCCACATACAGATGATTTTTCGTGAAATCTGGTTTTAATGGTCTAGAAGGTATTTGAGCACCATCTACATACAACGAGAGATAATTTATCTTGTAATTTTGGAAATTGAAGGGATTCATACTGAAGTCGCTGTTAAATGATTTGTTATCGACAAAAACGATAATTAAACGGTTCGGTAATTTACCTAGTACGATATTGTCGATCGTCTCTTCATGAAAACCGGAGTGCATTGAAACGACCGTTATCTCTACTCTCGTAAGAGGATATTTTACAGTAGATTTCGGCAGAGTTCTAGCATTCGAGAGCAGCACACCAGGAGCTGTTTGTGTTCAACGTAGGAGGAGCGATGCCTCGAGAATCTTTAAGCCGCAGTGACTATTCTTTGTATCCCCCACAAGATAATATGAATCTCTAGACCGCACCAACCGTAGACGCATCTCGACACTGTTTAATATCAGGAGTACAAATTGAAAATGCGGGATTTTTTTCTATTTTTGAACGTTTATTCTGAAAAAATGGTAACAAATGAATTATTCAAAGTATTGTCCATCGCTAGCCACAACTTTTTCCCATCTTTCTGGCAATTTACGGATACCGTCGCGAAAAAATTCGGCCGGCTTGGCTGCTATCCAGTCATCGACCCATTTTTGGGCTTCTTCGTAAGAATGGAAGCGCTGGTCAGCTAGGCCATGTGTCATCGATCGGAAAAGGTGGTAATCGGAAGGAGCAATATCTGGGCTATACGGCGGGTGGGGTAAGACTTCCCATTTCAGCGTTTGTAGGTATGTTTTGACCGGCGCTGCAACATGTGGCCGAGCGTTGTCATGTTGCAAAATTACTTTGTCGTGTCTTTGCTCGTATTGTGGCCGTTTTTCTTTGAGTGCGCGGCTCAAACGCATCAATTGAGTTCGGTATAGTGCTCCTGTGATGGTTTCGTTCGATTTCAATAGCTCATAATACACCACACCCAGCTGGTCCCACCAAATACAGAGCATGAGCTTGGCGCCGTGAATATTTGGTTTGGCCGTCGATGATGATGCATGGCCGGGGTAACCATATGATTTTTTGCGCTTCGGGTTATCGTAATGGATCCACTTTTCATCACCAGTGACAATGCGATGCAAAAAACCCTTCCGTTTTTGCCGTTCGAGCAGCAGTTCGCATGCAAAAAAACGGCGCTCGACGTCTCTCGGCTTCAGCTCATACGGCACCCAATGTCCTTGCTTTTGGATCATTCCGAGGGCTTTTATACGATGGGAAATGGCTTGTTGTGTCACTCCCAATGAATCTGCGAGCTCTTGTTGAGTTTGATACGAGTCTTCATTGAGTATTGCCTCCAATTCAGCATTCTCAAACTTTTTCACTTGGCCCGGCCGCTCTTTGTCCTCAACGTCAAAATCACCACTTCTAAACCGCACAAACCATCTCTCGCACGTTGAAACCGATGGAACATGACTCGGATAAGCCTCGGAGACCAATCGATGTGCTTCAGCAGCACTTTTCTTCAAATTAAAGAAGTAAATTAAAACTTCCCGCAAATGCTGTTTTGTTGGCACGAAACTCGACATATTGAGAGCTCAAAAAAACTATGAATTTGACACTGCGACAAATTGACACATACTGAAAATTAAAGCTATAAGACGTAGCTTTGACATGAACATAGTCACAGTACTGCCTGATGCGTATAGCGTTAGTAACGCCATCTGTTATCAAACCCGCATTTTCAATTTGTACCCCTGATAGGAACTGCTCCTGAATGAATATATCGCAATGCAGATGGCCGAGAAAGGCTACAGTTTTTACGACATTCAAAAATTGTTTCTCTTTACAAGACCCGCATTTCCCGATGTTGTATCATCCATTTGTCCGGGAGTATCATCATACGGGAGAACTCTCGTGAAATGTGAATTTTTGTCAGCTGCACCGCAATTCAAAAGTGTTCCTATGTACGCTTGATAAGCGTAGGCATTATTTGAAGGTGAAACTAGTTTTTCTGTCAAGTATACATCCACCTGATTAAACATAAAATGTAAAACATTGTTGACAGGGTCAGCGCTTACTTTGTGCTCTGTACACGTAGCAATTTCCGTAGAAGAAGCTGTTATTATTACTCTCCGGCTAAGCATAGTATGCGCGAGATCGATATACTCATCGCCCTGTCCTGAAATGAAAAATTCGATTGATGAATCATCTGTTAGTGAAGAAATTGGTTTATAATACACCCAATTAGAGCATCAATACTTGTTTGCGTCGGTGGGAGTGAAAATAATTCAAGTTCCGATTCAAGACACTCGCACGAGTGCGCATGTAGAAAAGCCATCTTGTTTCAGCTATCGAAAAATATCTGCAACCGTTTGTTGACGAGTCTTCTTCTTCTTCTTATTGTTCTTACAATTTTTCCTATTCTTGATTACTTTTCTCGTTATTACACTTTTCTTTTTATGAGAGATACGTCGTGGTTTACGTTCGTTCGATAAATTAGAAGTTCGCGAAATTTTGCGCTTTTTATAACCAGACCCCCGCATGAGTGTCAATTTTTTCAGAGACTTTGCGTTTGAGGTTACTGCCTGATTATCGCGCTCTCTCGCGAATATCATGTTTGACAGCTATATTACTATCGAGGATATCACCAGCTACGTTTACACTAGCTCGCAATGCAACTGTTTTAGCACCCTTCTTCAAAAGTGGCAACACTCGACGAAACAGGCCCCCGAGAAAACTATCGATACCGTGTTCTTGTTGATTAGGCGTTCCGATATACCAGGTGTACAAGTATGAAATACGGATTTTTTTTCGAAAAAAACATGTTAAATTCGGAAGCATGATAATAAGTGCTTTATTCAAAAAATGCTTTATCGCTTGATATACATTTTTCCCATCTTACGGGCAATTTGTGAATACCACGCCAGTAAAATTCTTCCCCTTTTGCTGCGAACCATTCATCGAGCCATTTTTTCACATCTTCGTACGAACCAAAGCGCTGCTCAGCAAGTGCGTGTCCCATCGATGCAAAACAAGTGGTAATCGAAAGGAGTCAAGTCTGGTAAGTAAACCGCATGGGGTAGAACTTCACAGCTGAGTGCTTCCAACGTGTCGCAAACCGGTTTTATCGTATGTGATTGAGCATTGTCATGAAGAAAAATGACTTTGTGTTTCCTCTTTCGGTATTCTGGGCTTTTTTCAAGCAGCGAACGGTTTAAATCAGTCAGTTGTTGTTGGTAACATTTAGTATTAACCGTTTCCCAAGTTTTAACAGTCTATAATAGACCACGCCCCTTTGGTCGCACCAAACACAGAGCATCGTCTATATGTCAAAGCGATTCGATCTTGCGGTCGAAGTCGATGGTGCGCCTGGATCTACCCATGATTTTTTACGTTTGGGATTCTCAAAATAAATTCACTTTTCATCTCCTATAACGATGCCATGCAAAAACGTCTTCCTTTTGTACTGAGCGAGAAAAATGTGACATGTGTTTTTGCGCTTGTCCATTTGCCTGCCGTTCAACTCATGTGGTACCCATCTACCGGTCTTCTGAATCTTTCCGATCTCTCGTAGCCGATTGAAAACAGCTTATTGATTAACGCCCAATTGCTCAGCGAGTTGTTTTTGTGTTTGCGAATCATCTTCGTGCATCAATGCTTGCAATTCCACATCTTCGTATTTTTTTGTCGGTTTTCCACATTCCTTGCCGGCAACATCGGAGTCACCACTTTTGAAACTCCGAAACCATCGTTCACACGTATCTTGCGAATAAAGAGCATTCGGTATAAATTTCGACATATTGAACACAACAACACAACGCTATGCACACACTTTTATAATTTATCACTCGTGCACGTCCGACACTTGTTGATGATACAACAAAATGGCGCAGTGTCAAATCTTTACACCACAAACTGAATTCGTGCGCCATCTGTTGTCTGAAATGGGCATTTCATACTTGTACACCTGGTAAACATGGCTAATACCGCCGAACCCGCGACGGCCCCATCCGTGCGGTACACTGTCAATATCATCCATAGCAGCATAATCAATCGCGGAACTTTTGAAATGTAGTGTCACAGTCAACGTTCCCTGTTCTAATGGTATAGGATTTCCAAACTCGTCTCTTATATCGATCTCGATAGTATGCAAATTATTGAGCAAGAGAGGTATATATCGTGGCGCCGAAAACGATTTAATTTTTATCAAATCATACTGACAGTCATCAGCATCAATGGGAACAACTAGCCATTGCAGATATCAGTGTATAGAAACATGCTGCCTGGTATAGCAGCGGTGAGAAATGCAAGCCTCGACCCTGTGTATTCGCAATGCGGTTCTATCATTACAGACCTACAGGCCTCTCCCGAGAATCCGAGTGGCCTTGTGATAGCGGGCGACACGCAAAATTCGTGGTATCGTAGATCGCCGCAACGCGCGTAACTTCGACCTGCCCCCTCGGAAGCGATTGAAAGCATAGATGACCGGCCACGTGGGGTAACTTATTTATACTCTCCAAAAAAACGTCTATGGATCGGTATACTACACCAGATAGAACTTGGTTTCTATAAACGCGTCTCCGTGATAAAAGATTTGAACCCGATAAATCATGATCACCATCCTAAAAATTACGAGATTTCCTACAGTAGGAATATGTAAAAGAGTCATCGGATAAGCAATTTCCACAAGAGGAACAGACCATTTTCCGTGCAAACCTATCTGACGCGGTAGTTTTGTAATAAATTTCGTCGTCGTATTATCCGGAAAATACTACATACTAATCAGTAGTTGCTCGGTAGTACGACAAAGAAAGAGATATTTTCAGAATTCATATTTATCAGGGACGGTGATTCTGAGCGTTCTTCTCTTTGTCCTCTTCTCTCTTGTCTTCTCAGGTGACGGAGGCACTCGTACTCGCGATAATTCTGCCTCGTAGAAAATATCGTCGATAGTCTCGTTATTTAGATCGTGTAAAATATACACGAATGGTTCTCGATTCACTGATATTCGCTGAATCTTGAATAACTCGTTACTCTAACCACGCTCATATCCTTTCACGAATGCTGCTTTAGCTGTACTCACACGTACCAAGTCACCGACACTGTATTTAGGGTTTTTAGTTTTTCTCGCGTTACGCTCGTAACGCTGTGCTAAATTTTCTCGGGCTATAGAGGTATTTTCTAGGGTCACCTCGCTCGAAGGAATACGCGTTGCTCTGTGTCTAGTGTGTTTATAAGCATATAAAAAATGTTGTTGAACAACGATGTAACGCTAATTTCGCGTACATATACAGTAACGCCACATTCGCTCTTTATTGCGCGATTAAAGCGTTAAATAGATATTCTTTTTCTTGAGAATTTGCTGAAATGGATACCGATAAATTCTTTGCCTCAATCAGTTTGAATTGCTGCGAGCGACGATTGTTACTGCGTGCGAGTATGCGTGTGAGACCGCGGGCCACGTTTGCGTTCGTTTTGTCACGCAAAGCCTCGGCCCACGCGTTGTACGTAGCTATGGAGAGAAAATCAGCTAAATTACCCTCCGATACATCGTCTATATTGCCCACGTTATGCGTACGACGGGAAAATTGCCGTCGCACGAGACGATGCATGTTATATGAATCCTGTCTCTCGAGCCATAATAAAATATTTTTCGCGCCACTCTCCGATCCACACATTATGACATGAGAGTTGTCATAATAGATTTTTTCAAGAATTTTCATAATTTTACCGATGACCAGTTAAATGGATTCTTTTTCTTCACTAACTGTGTGGTGGACTGATATTTGCTGGGGTGTCGTTGGCTTTCTACTTGTGCGATGTTCTGCAATTGTTCGTCCTCTTCTTCCTCCACCTCCTTCCCTTCGACGATGTCGTTGTCCGCCGTAAGCACTAAATCTTTGTTTGAGTGTGCGGTCTCGGCCTCGTTGCTGCTGCTGTTGCTGCTGCTATCACTATCGTGTGGTACAATGAGACGCCGCTGCGGAGTCGAAGATGATGTCGGTGTAGGCTCGTGTAGTAACTCGGGATTGCCAATAAAATCACGTGGCATCTGTATCGTTCGCAGGAATTTAGCAAAGTGAGATCGACCGACGGGTTTCTCGCATTTCCTAGCTCGCATAGCATCGTTAACAGGATCAACGATATTAGAATCTTCTGCCATCTATATAAACACCGTTACGATCGCTTGTCATTTTTTTACCGACTGCACTGCGATGCAAATGGCGAAGCAACGATATTGCTTCAGATTAAAATTTTTTTGGTACGCTGTCGATAATAATTATATCATTGTGACGAGATTTTACTTCGTTCATTAAAACGTCGTCTATTTTATTGTCGCGGTTATCGAGTATTGCTATTTTTCGTTTTGACGGAATATTTGATACTGTATTATCGTACACGACCAAGTGAAGATAACGCTGTATAACCTGCTGGTACGCTGTCCATTTCTATCTCTCGCTCTTGTACGAGTGAGAATTTAGAATTTGACTCAGCTCAGAGTCGAAGCGAGACAATGGTGTACCGGTGGTCTGTACCTAGGACGACGGCTCTGTAGTAGTAGTAGTAGTAGCAGTAGTAGCGGGACCCGCGAGACGATGTACGAGGGTCAATCAATAAATAGTCGGCCTTGCGCCATCTGTTGGTCGAGGAAAGAAATCAATAGCGACTTCAGTAGTGCCATCCTTTACATGACTGTTGTCAAAATTTCAGCTCGCTGCGATGTTTAGTTTGCGTTTGACAGCTATCGAAAGACAAACAACGTTTGTGTCTTTACAAAAATTGAAAAAATTGAGTATTCCGCAGTGATTCGATTTTTGTTTTTGAAAAAGAAAACGAACAATGAAATCAAAGCGGAGTTAGACAAAGTTTATATGGACCTTGTACCTTCGTTATCAACCATTGAATATTGGACAGCTGAATTTAAACGCGGTCGTACGAGCATTGTTGACGACGAACGTCCAGGTCGTCCACATGAGGTCGTCATACCAGAAACAATTGAAAAAGTCCACGATATGGTGTTAAATGATCGGAGACTAAAAGTGCGTGAGATTGCTGAGGCCATAGGCATATCATATGGCTCAGTGATTTCAATCCTGAGTGATCAGTTGGGTATGAAAAAGTTATCCGCAAGATGGGTGCCGCGTTTGCTCACTGTCGACCATAAAAGAGAACGTGCAGCTGATTCAAAGGCGTGTTTGGCGATCTATAAGCGTGCTCCTGTCCCGTTTTTGCGTCGTTACGTAACCGTGGATTAAACATGGATCTATCACTATACACCAGAGACAAAGAAACAATCGAAACAATGGACTTCACCGACCGAACGTGCTCCGAAGAAGTCGAAGACAGTGCAGCCGTACTGACCCGATTCAACGACGAATTGAAGAAAAAACGTCCACATTTGGCGAGGAAAAAAGTGCTCTTCCATCAAGACAATGCACGCGTTCACACGTGCCCAGTTGCCATGGCCAAAATTCATGAATTTAAATACGAATTGCTTTCGCATCCACCGTATTCTCCAGATTTGGCCCCCTCCGACTAATTTCTGTTTCCAAACCTGAAAAAATGTCTTGGCGGCAAGAGATTTGGTTCCAGAGATGACCTCATCGCCGAAACAGAGACCTATTTTGAGGACCTTCCGAAATCGTATTATTCGGAGGGCATCAAAAAATTGGAAAATCGTTGGAATAAGTGTATCGAGCTAAAAGGAGATTATGTTGAGAAATAAAAATATTTTTGTCCAAAAAAACGCGATTGTCTTTAGCAAGCCGACTATTTATTGATCGGACCTCGTATGTTATCATGAGATATAAGCACCATCTTTTTGGCATATTCCATGGCTCGCGTAGGCCAAGACAGGCGTAAGAAGCAAGTTGAGAAATCCGACACACTGCTCGACGATGATCTTCCTCTTACCACTCCAATGTCCGCTTTTGGCGGCTAGTCGTCAACAATTGTCGCGTGTCTCCCAAGATGATTTTTTTGCACGTTGTTTAGACTCACGTTTTCCTATAAAACGTTTAGAGCACACTCGCATATACACCGTACGAGCGCTACATCTGCTTTGGGCAAAATTGCACGTCGTTGCTCTTGCTTCAGATAACATAGCGCCTGAAATATAATTATTTGCTTTTTATCGAGAGGTCCGTGCAACGCCATTATAAGCGCATTACTGGTATATCGTGCATCGTATCGCGAATCTTTATTGCTTTTTGAGAGACGTAAACGTAGTGGTATTGTGCATCGGGAAATATACAGGCGCGAAATTGACAATTATCAGGCGTCGATTGTTTCAAGTGGAATAAAAGATACCCGTGCGGTGCAGCTGTTGCATCAAAATTTACCTCTTGCAAAAATCTCGGATTCTCGGGACATAACTAGCATGCTTGATGTTGAATTTGCGCGCGATCTCGCCGTTTTTTGAAGACAACCATATAGTTAGCGTTTAAAGAGATATCGCTCTGTTTGTGACCCTGATGGAAGAGATTTTGCGTGATGAAGATGACACTAGGATTTTTATGATGGCTACCCTCGGTGAAAAGATCGACCACGGTATTGTTCGATGCCTCGCGTATTGGATCGTCAATGACCGCAAGTTTAGGCCTTGTATCATTCGAGTAGTCTGCTGCTTGCGGTAAATCCTCGCGAAATTCGATTTTATCACCGTACTCTGAATACCCGGAGTGTCACTCTGACAGGGGCACACGCTTACGCAACGTATAAGTAACTCTCGACAAGCTAGACACGCTCGTCTCAAAACCGTAACATCTGTACGACAATATTGCACAAATTCCGTCGCAAAATCAAATTTATAATCGACGCGAATGGTTCGCTCGCTTTCGTTCTGGTAATTTCGATGTGAAAGATGAGTCACGCCCTGGTCGTCCAATCACTGAAAAAGCTGATGAAATTCTTGAAAAAGTCCAACAAGATAAGCATATCAGCAGTGTCGATATTGGTATGGAGCTAGGCATTGACCACAAAACTGTTTTGAACCATTTACACAAAGCTGGCTACAAGCAGAAGCACGATGTATGGGTTCCTAAGTTGAGCGCGAAAAAAATGATAGACTGAATTAACATCTGCGATGCGCTGCTGAAATGCAATGAAAACGAGCGATTTCTGAAACGTGTCATAACCAGTGATGAAAAATGGTACACATACGATAATCGGAACCGTCAAAGATCATGGATAAGGGATGATGAGCCGTCACGAGCGTTCGCGAAGCCAGGATTGATGGCGAAAAAGGTGATGCTGTGTGTGTGGTGGGACTGGAAGGTAATCGTCCAGCATGAGGTACTTCCAGTCGGTCAGACGATTGATTCTCAACTCTACTGCAGACAACTAGAGAAATTACGCCAAGCAATTGAAAGAAAACGGCCTGAAATAATTAATAGGAAAGATGTTGTCTTCCGTCATGATAACGCCCGACCACACACTTCTTTGATGACCCGTCAAAAATTGCGAGAGCTTGGTTGGGAAGTTTTGATGCATCCACCGTATAGTCCAGGCATAGCACCCTCTGACTATCACTTATTCCGATCTCTGCAGAACACTCTCAATGGAATTAACCTGCTTTCAAAAGAAGCCTGTGAAAACCACTTAATTGAGTTTTTCAACCAGAAACTACAGAAATTCTTCATCGATGGCTTCATGGCTCTCCCCGAAAAATGGCGAAGCATTATCGATAATAATGGAGCATATTTGGTTTAAATAAATTACTTTCACACTATAAAAAAACCAGTTGAATTTTACTAAAAAAAGCGCCACGAACTTTTTCCCAGACCCAATATTTGCTACTGCTGTTACACGACTATTAAGGAGAATGCGACAAATATCAAAAGATATTGGTGAGCCATTTTCAGTCGTATGATTTGGAGTATCAAAAGAAGAGGCGATGTAATTAGACGGTGGGGTAATCTGTATAAAACGGAGTATGAACACCGCTGACGATTCATTCGAAAAGTAACGGTCTATAAGAAAGCAATAAAAATGGCAAATAACGGTGCTACGTCTCACACGATAACGCGCATATATGGCGAACCCTGTTATGTACGGTTTAAATAAATCATTCGGTAAAATAAACGTCGCCGGGCTCGAGTTGAATCTGCGTGTCTTACACTAGTGGTGAAAATGATGTCGAATACTTTTACCGGAATTACACTCAATACGCACGAGTGGCAAGTGTTTAAAAGTGATTTTTCTCGCGTACAACGATATTTCGAAGCTCATGGGGCTGATGCCGAGAAAATGTGTGATACCCGCATACAGCACACAGCGCATAACACACATTTAACCTCGTATTACCAGCACAGAGCTGTCTCCTTTGGTAAAATAAGCGGTAGTGCTAACGAGGAATACGAGAATCAAGAGAAATCTGGAGAGTCGATACGGAAACGCTTTTAAAAATACTCTCCAAACATTATTCTGCACGGCCGACATTTGATATGCTCGTCGAAATAAGTAGAAGACTTGATATTCATATGCAGGCTCTAGAGAGCAAAAATGAAACAATTCAGCGGTGTATGAACGAGGTGGTATCATACGAGGTCTGTTCAAAAAGTATCGCGAATTTTGAATTTCCGCGGGCTACGTATATTCGATTTTCGATTTTTTTGTGGCGTTAGGTTGGTACTCATGACACATATGCTGACAAAATCGGCCATTTTGAAAGTTTAGTTAATTGTTGACAGCTATTTTGGTTGGACGTGTTTTGGCTTGTCTTCGATTTTTGCCTATTCCAAAAAATGGATCAAAGAATCTGTATCAAATTTTGTGTGAAAAACAAATTTAAGTGCGCGGACGCATTCCGAATGTTGACTGGCATATGGTGAAGTTACCTTGGACCAAAGCAACGTTTGTCGGTGGTACAAAATGTTCTGAGAGGGCCGAGAAGATGCGAACAACGAAAAGCGTGCCGGACGCCTGAGCACATCAACAACAGACGAAAACATTGATGAAGTAAAGAAAATAACATTGGCCAATCGTCGAATCACCGTTAGAGAAGTTGCTGAGGACCTAAACATATCGATTGGCTCGTGCTATTCGATTTTTACCAATGATTTGGGCATGAGACGGATCGCCGCGAAATTCGTGCCAAAATTGCTCAATTTCGAACAAAAACAGTGTCGCGTTAACATTGCTAAGGAGCTGTTGGACTCGGCCCGCGACGACCCAAATTTGATTTTGACCCAAAAAATGATTTTTTTAAGTGCTTCGAGGATTGGGAAAAACGTTGGCATAAATGTATTATATCCGAGGGAAAACTTTGGGGTTACTTTGAAGGGGACAAAATAGATATTAATGAATAAATAAATATTTTTTGAAAAAACACAAAATTCGCGATATTTTTTGAACAGACCTCGTATTCGTTGTAAATTGCAGTCGTCTTTATGAATGTTTATCTGACGATACATTTTCGTGATGTTTGTTGTGAAGAGATGCTTGTGTTATCGAATCAACATGGGCACATCGCAGATGTCTCGCTGTATTTTTACACCCACATATTGAATGTCATTAAGTGATATGTCTGATGTTGTTGGGCTGGATTCGTTGAATACGACTCTCAGTTTTGTGGTGATCTTGTCTTGTCTTGTTTGAGTACACCATTGTGAGGAAGGTAATATTCCAAGTGAACATGAGCTTGCACTGACGACCGATTTTTCGAGAACCTTAACCCTCCTGACACTGAAGCATCATGTACCAATGTCATTTCATCAGCTAGACCGTCAGTAACAGGCTCATTCAATTGAGTTGATCGTGTGTGAACACCAGGCACACCTCTCATGTGGACTAGGTTTTTATATTCCTTCATGAATGATTTGTACAGTTGTACGAGTTGTCTGTTAAAAGTCTTTTCATGGTTCTACGCAGACATCGTTTGAATTCGGAATCTCCAAGAGTAGTTGCTGATGAGTTGAGCGGTATCCTTACTATGTATCTCCTACATTCGTCTCTTGAGAGGGTTGATTTCTCTTCTAGGGCAAGTTGCTGGTTGTATTTTTTCTTGCACCCAGAATTTGATTAGGGGCTCTTGGCAAGATGATTCGACTGCAGTGCGATATGAGTGGTGCACTAAAGCGTTGCTCTCTGTAATTGATCCAAGAACTATCCAACCAAAAATCTTCAATTGGGCAATCGGCGATAAGTGTGAGTGCTTCTGTATGTTGGGCCGTATGATGATCCCAAATATGAATCTGCCCCAATAATAATGTGAATATGCCGTGGGATGAGGTCAGCCAAATGAATCAGCTAATCGTAACGCCAATAGATGGGACTATTCTTGTGGCCAAGCCTTGGATGATGGTAACGTGTTCGTCAGTTTGCTAAGCGTAAGCAGTGATGTTAATACATTGCAATGAATGGTTCGATCGAAATTGAAGTGTAGTAATGCCTTTTGTATAAGTTGACCGTGATCCTCCAATTTTGAATGAGTTCTGAATCAGGTTCAATGAGGAGTTTGACTGGGTGAGTGTTGAACGTTGAGGTGAGTATTACTTGATACGTGGCTAGTAGATCGCCTGTTCGACTAGATAAGTTGATACGGTGGTGAAATGATACGGTGTATAGTCATTTTTGTGAGATAGTCGTTGGTTGTGCTGATGAGCTGGCTGATGATTGGTGCTGTTGATTTGTGCGTTGACTTGTCGACGATGAGTGAGTAGGCCATGCTGAACTTAGGTGAATCATTGTGTGATGTTCGGCACCACATGTTTTGCATGGTCGTGACGGGCAACATGATGTTTGATTATCATGTCCAAGACAGTTAAAGCACAATCGTTGAGCCGTAACTATCTTGTGTCGTTCCGAGTGGAGACATGGTGAGCAGAAGGAACTGATTTGGTGTGTGGCTTGGCTGGATTGCCTCTAGTGCACGAACACATGTTTGAATTAACTCTATGAGTTTATTGAAGGTTGTTGGTTGGCGGAGTGAACAGCGCTTTATCTCCTAGGCCTCACGCATTGATGAACCGCGACGATGAGCAATCGCATAGAGCAATACATAATTGCTCTATGCGAACATTCCTTGGCTAGAACATCAAGAGTCTTGAGTGTGTCAAGTGTCTCTTTTGTTGAGCTGACCAACGTATTTAAGTCATGAGCTTTTTATTTACCTGTTTGGTGTTGCTGAATAGCTTCTTCACATACGACAGGATAAGCCTTTCTTTATCTTCGAACATCATTTGCTTTCTTCTTTATCTTCGAACATCAGCTGAGTCGATCGAGTCGTTAGACATTGGAATGTTTGAAATGAGTTGTGCTACGGATCTAATGATACTCGTTTTGAGATAATGAAGCTCTTCCACCTTGCTGACCTGATCATAATCTATGACCATTGACTTGAACAAGTCTCTGAATTCTGACCATAATACGAAATCACTGAGCGATGACGTGAGCTGTGATCCGGTCTAATGTTGGCTCGTGCGAGTAATTCTTGGACGATTTGCTGCTGAATGAGTGATTTGTGCTTATATAGTGTATATAACCTCGTTCATAAATCTTGGTGGTGATGTACGGATGGTTAAACGATGTTTTCTTGTAAGCCACGAAGTTGATAGTGTTGTTCAGAAGATGATGCCTAGATGCAATTCAACAACTCAAGATGTCCATTAATTTCTCCTATTGTGACTAATCGGAGATCTGTTGTTATTAGGTTAATTAGAAGCCAGATTCTTATCGATCTCTATTTATTGTTTGAATTACATTTCCTCTTTTAGTCTGAACAAAACGAGTAGAGAAATATATATTTACTAGGAGTAAATAAAAGGAACTTGATAGGAAATTTGGATGGCACTCGGATACCCGCATGCATGTTGCATCTGCCTAGACTAGGTAGTGTATACAGATTACTCACGGATAACAACAAGATTGACGTAGATCTCATGTAACTGCGTGAGCATGGTGAATTTGGATATTTGTGTTGAGACTTTATATCCAATTGTGTTCATCTAAGCTGAGGTGGGTGATAGTGATCGTACCTTAATCCCAGTCCCTTCTGGCACGACCTGGTAGTCGGTAGGTAATAGAGCATCGACAAATTCTTCATCTTGATTCTGTCTGCCAGGTGGGTTTTCCACATCTGTCTTGTTTTTAGTTAGAAGGTGGATCAGCCATGATGACTGACACACAACTAAATGAGCCGCGAGTGCACGTGAACCACGAATCAAACTGTTTTTAATACCGAATTGAGCATTGAATCAGAGATTTGACTATTACTGAGTCTCACAACCACTGTAATTGAATTGAACACAACTGACCAGATATCCGGCTGGAAGGACCAAAAAATATCAAAGTTGCACTCCGAGTCATTGAGTGACGGATATAACGAGATGAGCAGGAAGTTGCCGCCAACGATTGTATTATGGCCGATTATAAACAAAAACCCTCTCAACATTTTTAAATATATTTATTTCAGGGTTCCTGAGACAATTTCCTAATCGCCAAAAGAGCTGAATCTATTATCCGAGGCCAGTGAATTGAAAGTCTATGGACTGTGAGTCAGCATATTATATTACGAATATATCGGTGCAAATATTCTTTTAGCTTTCGGAGCGTATTCTTTATAAATCTCTACCTTGATATCGTGACGGCTTGAAATTGCCTGTATTATTACATGGAACCGATCATAAATCCTCTCGTCTAAAACTATTATTGAAGCAGCAATCATAGCTCTTAAAAAAAACACCAAGCCAACTTTTTAGTGTTGGTGCTAGATCCATCCCATACCATGATTTCGACCGACATACAGTGAGCCCCAATCCGATTTCAAGCCTTTTGTCTAAAATTATAACGCCACTAACTCTAATTTTTGTTAAACAGCCGACTCCTTCGTTTTGGTATGTGCCATTTATTTATGCCGAGTTTATAAGTTAGGTGCTTCCGAACAAATCGACGTGCTAATGATGTCAATTTGTTCATTGGAGGAGTTACGGACAACAGTTCCGTGTAGACTGGTTATCTGATTGGTTGCTAAATCCGTGCGATGAGCTCGATTTTATATGTCGCATTAACCGATGTCATTTGTCTTTGCCTTTTTTGCCAATTATCTATGGTAGCTAAATTGTGTATTTCTTAATGACTTTTTTTTTAATAAGTGGCCAGAGTGCACGACGTAGTTTGTCATGCCGCCATTGTAGCGTGACCATATCTTCACATTTCTGTCCGGGATACGTCTTGAGTGGGTAGCGCCGTAGTCGATTGCAGTGAAACAACGGAGTACGACAAAAACGTGTATCACATCGTCTTAAAGTAAACAAAATATGACAAAACGAATACATTTTTTTATTGCATAACATGTGTATAATAAAGCTTTACATCGGCAAGTTAGATTTGAACTTTATCGAGGATATTGCTACCTGTACAATACTGACACTTCTTTCAAGGAACTATAAATAATAAATCAAAACTTAACTCGCCACTGACTGAATTAAAAAAATAATCAGATTTCAGTTAATATTTTATGAGACGCTCAGCGCCGTGATATAACGCTTAACGCATCGTAATTTTTACCCTACGTATCCACCGTTTCACAGCATTGGGAATGACTATATTATAGTTTTTTTTTTCAAACGTCCAAGAGCTGTTCGTTCAGAGATTCTTTTCGTTTGAAGTATTCGTTGAATCTGATAGATGCGTACCTACGGACAGAGAAATATATTTTGAAGCGTTCATTAACATTTACATTGAACCGTGAAAAATAAGGGAATTTTAAATTCCTAAGCGAGAGGGGTTAAACATAGGTACCCGAATGGAAAATGCGAGCTTAGTATTAGCCCACTAAAGAAGTAAAAATAAAGGAAGTCGTTAAACCACGCTACCTCGATATCAATTTCAGATATATACCGTTTTCTAAGCCCTCATTTACTCACGAGCACATTCGAAACGTAGTCCCATTGATATGAGCATCATTGTCGACGTACGTATCTCGCACGCTGGCTCGAAAGGTACTATCGCGAGGTGACAATGCGTTTGATGACGTTTCTTTCGAAGTGTGTTAGTAGCAAGTGACCGCGTGGTATCGTTGTAGAGGTTTGTTTATTTGGGTTTGCCGAGAAATCCCTTCTATATTCCGAATGCGTTTTTGGGTGAATGGTTTCTTGAAAAATGATATCCATTTGAAAATGGCATCGACAAAGTATCGACTGTTGCAGCCGTTTTAAGTGACATTGTAACACAGTGACCTCTTTTTTAGTGGGGTGGTACCAGGTTGGTTTTTTCCATTGGGATACCTATATGTAATCTTGCGAGAGAGATATCACTAATATTCATATCCCAAATTTCTTCACCACGAATTATCCGGCAGATCAAACGAGCAGAGAAATGCGGATTACAGTTTTTGTAACCGACCGGTTCTTAAGATAAGAATAAGGGATGTTTCTCCTTTTCACATATACTGGCTTACTTGCACAAAAAATGAACTACAATTTGAGTTTGGTTGAACTGAAATTTGTGTATATTTTAAAGAATTCTACCTATTATTTGCCGAGAAATCAAAATACGGCCGGGAATATAGAAAAAAACCGTAGCACATTACCGTTTGATGAATTTTCCTAAAACTTGAAAATCATGTTCACAAACATTTTTTAATATTAATCAAGTGTGTTATTCGAATTCCAAAATTCAAGAAGGCATTGAAAATATTTGTAATTGAAAATGTAATTGAAATGTAATTGAAAGTTACAAATATTTCCTTCATATATAGATTTTCTTTCTACACAAAGTATAAGAAAAAGGAATGCAATTTGTATATGGAGATTCAATCTAAACTTCCAAACAGCCCCAGATGTATAATTTAAGAAACAATGCAGATATTTCTGTCAAACGTTCCATTGTCTGTCTAGATATCGTTGCAAATAATATATGGGATTTTCCGCAATTTACACAAAAATTTTATTAAGCCAAACTCAAGGAACAGTGCAATTTTTCTGTAAACATCTGAACAGATGTCTAAACTCGGAACATTTTTACTATCTCTCTTCCATTTCTTATCACTTTTCTGCATTAACTTACTGCAAAAAGTCAAAGTCGATGAAGGAATGTTTGCTTTGAATGAGAGCCCAGCAACCCCAAAAGAAGTGAGATAGTAACACGAATCGTCGGACGTGATCGTACAATTGGGTAACATCATCTTCCGACACACTGCTGCTCTCATTGTACGCTTGAAGGTATATCCTTATCCACGATCTTTGCAACGATTCTTCCGGATATAGAGAATAATCTGTCATTTCTATACCTGTATGAGGTGTGTATTAATCATAGGCTGCTTTACTGTAGTTCGATACAAATCGGAAAATATTCAGGAAAAACTGTAGCAAGTATTTGCCTGTATAAATAACCTATTAAAAAATATTCATCTGATAATTAAATCAAATTGACACATCTTTAAGGATGTTAAGGGGGAGGGGGCTTCGTGATCTGTTGCTAGCAGTAATAATGACATGGCAGGGAGTAGTCAATTTTGTTAAGTGCTTTTATTTAGAATTCATAAAGGTCTCGTATAATGTAAGGCGATTTTTTATAACGTATCTGATCTTTTTATTTGGCAAATCAATTACAAAAAATTCTGAGATGATTAATTTTCATTGGAATAGTGAGTTGATTACACAATTGTATTCAGAAATAATTAAAGTAGTAAAAAACAAGCGATATTTTGGTACAATTTCATAAACTTATAACATTGATACATTAAAATCTACTGACAGTAAGTACTACTTTTATAGGACCGTTTTCACGTAAAATGAACTAGTAATTGAAAAGAATCAATTCCTCTCGATTTTGTATAAGATAATATTAGAAACGTCATTGTAGGAAGAACGATCGGGGCCGCCACCAATAAAGGACGCGTTTGTTTCGTGCTCGGATATATAAAAGCAATTGCAGTGAAATAAAGAGAGGCAAGCGGAGCAAGAGAAAGCGGGAAAAGAGTACAAAAGATGAAGGCCGGGGGGTGGGGGCTTAATACAAGGGACTATATCGAAGAAGAATCGTGTGGCAACAAATGTGAGGTTAGTCATTTCAGCGATAATGGAGAAAGGTGAAGAAAGAGACAAAAGGTAAACGACGGAGATGGGGACCAAGCAGATTATGACAGTGAGTCCGAGCAGGAGCCAACAGAGGGTGATACGATAGAGGGTCATCAACTGATGGAAAAAAACTCAGGTAGCGCTCACTGAGTAATAGAATAAAGAGTAGCAATATCTCGAGGATGGCGAATGGAACTCGGAGGATAATGAAGGTATTATGGGGAACTCACAAGGACCAATAAAGTATTCGCCAGTGGGGCCGGAATTTGGTATTGAGCGACAGGTATTTGATGAATGAATATAGGAGTTACACGAAGAGGGGTCCAAAGAAAACAGCGAGGTGACAATGAGAAGAATGAAATCGCAAACATAGAAAAATTATGGCAAAATGGACATCTCTTAGGATAAAGAGTGGGTGAGTGTAGTGGAAAATCATATCTAGGAGTCGGAAAAAAGTGATAAGAATAAGGAAAACGAACATAGAAAAAGTGTGTAGGGTAAGAGCCCTCACCATGCCGATGTGCAGAAACGACAGAATAATAGGGGACTTAGTGAAAGAAGAACAAAACAGAATGAGTTGGAAAGAAAGAAACAAGATTTCTATTATAGGAAGAATAAAAAATTAATTAAAAAATTTAAGTTACACGGTTTTTTAGATATCATCATAAGTGAAAGATGTATTTGATACCATTACATATTCTTAAATATGCTTAACTAAAAATGAAAATGTTTCATTTTTAAAGTGAATTCAAGAATAACAAGGGAAGTAAGGACTGACAGATTGACTGGAAAAAGAAGAGAATTTTTTTCGAAGATGAAGTGAAATGCGAATGGTGGGTGGTCTGGGATCTGCTCGAGTGGAAGTATGGTTGATAGTTAAAATAAAAAAATCAAGTTACAGTTATAGAGATGTGGTTAATAACAGTGTACAATAACGTTGAAATTAGAGCGCTAGGAAAATCTTTGAATGTGCAGCTAGAATGATTATAATAAGAGATTTAAACACCAAAATTGAAAATAAACAAGGGTGAGTTGAGTTCGACAGGGAAGGGCGACGGTGGGAAAATATAAAATCCAGGAATGCTATATGCAACACGGAAGGGCATAAATGGTTAAGATTACATGAAGACTTCGATCTCGTAATATGGAACAGAATTAAGGAGGATGAGAAAGGAAAACTGACTTATATGGGGGTGTAGGGCAGTTCAGTACTCGACCTGGTTATACTACTCGAAGAAGAGGACGAAGAAGTTGTAGACAGTATAAGAGTCATCCCAAGGATTGAATCCGATCACTTGCCTGTTATCTTCACCATAAGGAATGGTCAATACAGGGACAGGGGTAGGATGAAGAGCAGCGGCAAAATAGCGAAAAAGAAAAAGCTAATATGGTACAAGGATAAAGGGGATAAATAGAAGCAGAAACTGGATAAAGTATGCATAAGCCAGGAAGGAAGAAATAATGAGGAAATGTGGCGCAGTATAAAAAATTCATATGGAAAGCAGCGGGTAACATGAAAATGACCAAAAAAGTAAAAACGAAGTAAAAACAAATAATAGAGAATGATTCAATGATGAATGCAAAGAACAACGAAAAGAGATCTGCGAAAGCCTGAACATTTTTTTTAAACGTATGGAGGAGCATGAAATAAAATGAAAGCCATATGTGGCGATGGGAGGAAAATATGGTTTGAAGGAAAATAGAAATCTGGAGTAAAGGTAGCAAACAGTGGAGCAATTTAAGCCTAGAAGAAAAAAAAAGGCACATGATAACTTTACTAAAGCGCAATGGGTTGACTTTGGTAACCTTTTGAGGACTGAGGAAATAAAACAAGGAAGAGGACTAAATCAAATGGCTGAAGCATGGGATGATAGAGGGGAAGGTACAATAGCAACTAACTAAACATTAGAAGAGGAAATTAGCAGGAAAGATCTCACAAAAAGCTGAAGAAAACTACAAACAAAGAACCGCCGGGAGAAGACGAGCTGGTCATTGAATTTATTAAGGCAATATGGACAGAAAAAGTCGAACAATTAAGCAGATTATGAATGGCATATGGAAGAATGGGAGTTGCGGGATAGGAAACAGCAAAGATAATACCGATCCATAAAGCAGAGGATAAAAACAGTGCAAGAAATTCGAGGAAGATATTGCGACTGAACGTGGGTTACAAAGTAAATACTAGTATAATGGCGAAAAGGCTGAACACACGAGATAGATTCAAGTTTCAGAACTTGATGCGTACCAAGAGCTCACGCTTTTGTACTTAATACGGTGATTAGCAATAGGTTCCGAGAGAAAGGGCGCCAACTGTATATGGCCTACGTAGATTTTAAACTGGCGTTCGAAAGTGTTGAAAGACTCTGTATGCTATGAAAATTATAGAAGAGAAAACGAAGGAAAATGCACGGAATGGTTCGGGGTGTATACGAGGTTAATAAAAATGAAGTAATGTCAAAAGAGGGAATATTAGACAGTTTCAAGGCATGGGGAAGAGTTAAAAAGGGGTATCCCATCAGCCCAATACTGTTAATATCTATGGACGATGTGGATAAAGGGTGGGAACAAAAAAGAATGAGGAACAACGATAGGAAGATCTATGCACTGAAATACCCGGATGACGTGGGGATTGTAGCAAAGCAGGCTGCAGAACTACTAAAAATGCGGAAGACGGTTGAAAAGTTTGTAGATAGAATGAAATTGGAGGTAAAAATAGGGAAAACAAAACTAATGATTTCGGGAAGGGATTAGAAAGAATTAAAAACAAAATGCGGCCATTCAAGGGGAAATAATTGAAAGTAGTAAGGCAATTTAAATCTTTAGTCTATTGGTTGTTGATAAAAAATAACAAGGGGAAACAGTTTTTGAATGCCGCGGGATAGACAAGGAAAGCGATCAATACGGTGTAGAGAGTTAAAAGAGGGAAAATTAACGGGTGAAAAAAAAGATTACAATTATGGATTCATTAATCAATTCAGGGGCACTGGAATGGAATAGAAGAGATAGAGATGAGATTGAAAAATTATTGGAAGTCAAGAGAAAAATAGAATAAACATACAGAGGGCACTGGGGAAAAGCAGACCGATCGTCCTTGTGTCTAGACAGAGGTAAAACACGGGATAGAGAAAGAAAAATACTGGGACGATAAGGAAATATCTAGAATAATGAAAGAGGAATGGGCACGATTACAAAGCGGAAATGTTGGAAAAATAGAGAAAAAGCGGTATGATGATTGGAATTGCACAATATGTGGGAGAGAGGAAGCAACACTCGGGCATGTTTGGGTATGTGAGGAGGCTAGGAAAGAAATAAAAAGAGGATGTGTGGAGGAAGTGAATAGATGGACTAACGACGGGAAAGGAGGACATAAGCATGAAGCTCATTACAAGCTTAAGAGCAAACCCAATAAAAAAACTGTGCGAATACATAAGAGAAATCTGCCAAAGTCGGGACCGAAGTAAAATAAATTGGAGCAAGGGAAGAAAGGGAGTCTGAGGAACGTATACCAAATAATGAAACAGTGTAAGACTAGAAGTTGATATACTGCATATAAATAAAATGTACAAAATTAATAGAATAGTGGTAAATCTATTGTAGAGGGGAAGTGAACTGGGTAGTACATAAAATAAGACCGGTATGACATTGGAATGTAAAAGGATGTAAAGTCCTACAATGTACACAAAAGACACATTTCTGATCTAGAAATGTCATTCTAAACGAACAGAAGTGGCGTAAAGGTTGAGGTTCGTATTCGCACGTCGAGGACGCGTATTCAGTTTCCAGCTAACAACAATGAAACAATGTTCACGTCTTTTTCTGTAATCCTGGTGGATCGTACCCTACTGTCAATAAATCAATACCCATCACCTCGCGGTGATTAAATTTTCATTCGGCTTTATAAGGAGTATTTTATGAGATTCCAACTATACCCCGGACAAAGATGGCTAAGACTTTTATCTTCATGGCCGGTAGTTATAGCAATTGGTAATAAAATATCTAGAGATGTTTCAATGGGCCCCGTCCCCTTAAATAGAAAAAGTTACTTGTAGTGTAGAAATTTAATCACAATTGTTACTTAATTATACGGCAAAAATTCGCTACAGACCTCATTGCCCTTAAAATGAAAATAATTACCAACAAATTCAGCAAAATGATTGGCAATGTCAAACGCTTTATAGTTTAATCCTGTATACTCAAAATCAATGAAAGTAACGGAATTGTCATCCTGATTGTATAGCACATTTCCCAAAAGCAGATCATTGTGAGCATAAACAACGGGATTGTTAAGCTTCGTGAGTTCAACCTTCAGAGTGCGATACTCACTCTCCAAAATATTGTAGGGTCTTATGAGTTCCTCGAATCTGCAAGGATTTTAAATAAAATATTGAAAGCATAATTGCTTAGGCAGTATATTGCGGTGAAGATCCAAGTAAATAAAAATCGAGGAAATAATAGCAGGAAATTAGCAGTAGTGATTATAGAAGAAAGAAATTCTGAAAACCATAGGAATTTTATTGACATTTGTTTTTTAGTACCTGTACTGCTTTTCTGGATCGGCAAACTCTTTTGGCATAATGTTCATAAACTTTTCGCATTTGTCCCATATAATTGGCTCATTGCTCATGTCAGGAAGATCAGGATTCAGTCTGTGCATCTGAGCCATACGTTTCGCCACTAAACAGTAAACTTCTGGCTGTCTAACATTCTCCACGGTAAGAATATCACCTTGGATGAATTGATATGCTAATCCATTGTTGAACGTTGCGTAAAGGGAATGTGTATAGCCGGCTTTGTACAAAATCTAGAAAAAGAGAATTATTTTTAATATAAGTAGCTGTTTAATCGGAATTCTTTACGGTATTCAACACAATCATTTTACTTTTAAATCAGTTAAATGTGATCTGTAGACGATTCTTGTTGTACAGGAGGTAGAGAGCTCCGGCTGTGTGCAAATAGCCGCAACTCATAATCTCCTGTTTTACTTTCAAAACCTGAATGATTAATGTCCTTAATTATCGTGTATTCATTATAGTAAAGGTACCATCCTTGATACGCAATTGAAAATATTGCTGAAAATGGCAGAAAAATTAAAATTACATTTCAAAGCTTAACCCTATTGTTGGATAATCAGCTCGTGCACGGCGATCGATGTTCGCCGTGCAGCGACCTGTTGTTGCTGTGTAGCATGCTGCGCTCGGCTATGGCGGAGATGGTCGAGCAGGGCCTCGCAGAGCCGAGGCTGAGCCTCGCAGGTGTGCCGCGTTAAGCGAGAGGCTATCTCTCTCGCTCGACTTCGGCTTCGCTCACCGGCGATCACTCAGTTGACTTCAGCACACAACGACTCGTTTGTAAAACGCAGCCATTTGTAAAATTTGGCACTTACGTAAAAACCCGCTCGAACAGCGCACACATCTCTGCCTCGCTCGGACAATTTTCATCACTATCACCGGATCAACTCAGCTTTTCGTGCTCACCAGGATTCAAAATAAGGTATGAGTACACCGCTATAATTTAAAATAATTCAATGACCGTGAGGAGTGAAATACACATCGGTGCATCCTCATAAAGGTCCCACACTGTGGCGTACTCTGCATCGCGGGCTGCACCACGTTTTCACATCACTTGTTGCACACTATATTAATATAATTGCGTGTGTTCTTATTAATTCACCGTACTTTCCCCCAACTAAGCTTGCTGGGAAAGTACTGTGAATTCATTCCACTCATTTATGCATCCTCAAGCTCACTTGGCCGTGCTCTGCAGCGTTGGCTGCGGCCCGGTCTGTCAAGTTAAAATTCCAGCACTCAAGCAATATATTTGCAAGTGTTCTCACTCTTTCCCTGTACATTCTCTTTTGCAATTCTACAGAGAATTTACTGGGAATGAGTGACATCTTATAAGCTCTCACATTTCTCAATTCGTGGCATGCGATGCAGCGCTGGCTGTACCACGTACACTTCACTCATTAACAGACAGCACTCGGGGTGTGAGTCAGCGTCGCCTGGATTCCTGCGTTATCGATTTTTTGATAGACAGATCTCTAACAATTTCTATCAAAAGATCGATAACGCAGGAATCCAGGCTGCCCTGACTCACACCGCAAGTTTGCCAAAAAAGTTTCATCTTAGACAATTTGATCGAGGTTGACGCATAAATTCATAGTTTTAATAAATCTACACGGCCGCGTATTTACTATTAATTGTTAACCCTATACTGTTAGTCTTCGAAGGTGTACCCATTACGAATCATTTGGGATAACCGACTACCATATCGATTTCGCTATGCTACTCCTTATCCACTATCAGAAAATTGTTAAGAACCATGCCAATGTTTACGTTAGGCAGTAAGCACAATAATAACGTGTATACAACTCCGCTTGAACTTAATACATTAAGTGAAAAGTTTATATGAACAATACTGTAACAGGAAAATAAAAAACGGTATTTTACCTCGAAATCAACGCATAACTTCACTGCTCGAGCGCTCTTGAGAGAACATTGCATTTGTGAAAATAATAATTTTTTAATTTAGGTGAAAGGTTAAATTTTGTTGGAATTTATCCTCCTTTAACGAGCGGATCGTTTACGTGGGACTTGGTCATTGACGAACACGAATTCTAAATTCAACTGTAATACTACCTTGATCAAAAAGTTTTAGGACCGACCACCGTATGGCGCTATCAGTCACCGGATTGGAATTTTTTTTTGTTAGTTTACCACATTTGTCATTGACATTTCCTTCCAAATTCGGCGTCATAGTTCGAAATTTGGAAAAGTTACGTTGTACTGAGTACATCTACTTTTGTGCGTGTTTTCGATTTTTTACAAGTTTGAAAATGGCATCAACGGTGCATCAACGGTGCATCAACGAGTTTGCATTAAATTTTTTGTGAAAAACGGATTTTACGGTCCGCAGACCTTGGAAATGTTGGAGAAGTGTTTCGGCAACCATACTCTTTCGAGATCAAACATTTTTCGGTGGCACGAACGCTTCAAAAGCGGCCGTGAGTCGGTCGAGGATGACGAACATAGTGGCAGGCCGTCGACGTCGAAAACCGATGAAAACATCGATAAAATCAAAGAACTGTTGGCCGAAAACCGCAAATTGACCATCAGAGAGCTGACAGAAGATATTTTGGTTAGGCATTGGGGCCTCAGACGTGTCGCTGTAAAACTGGTTCCGAAAGACCTCAATTTCATGCAAAAAAGGACCGCGTTGAAATCGCGAAAGACCTGATTTCCAAGGCCAAATTTGACCCAACATTTATCAAACGGATCATCACTGGAGACGAGACGTGGATTTATGAGTGTGACACGCAATCCAGACATCAAGCGAGTGAATGGCGTGCACCGAATAAGCAGAGACCGAAAAAAACCACGTCGTTTCAGTCAAAAAAGAAGGCGATGCTCACGGTTTTCATGGATTACAGCGGTGTTGTGCATCATGAATTCTTGCCAGAAAAACAGACAGTCAACAAAGAGTATATTTTGGCGTTATGAGACGTTTGCGTGAAGCAATTCGCCGAAAAAGACCGGATTTGTGGGAAAACAATTCGTGGATTCTGCACCACGATAACGCACCGTCGCAAAATGCGATCCTTATCCGTGAGTTTTTGACCAAAAACAACACGAATACTGTCCAGCAGCCTTCGCATTCACCTGATCTGGCTCCCTGCGATTTTTTCCTGTTCAACCGATTTAAAAAACCGCTTCGTGGAACGCGTTACAGCACCCGAGAGGATATCATGAAAAAATCGAAGACGGTTCTGATGGACACACCGAAAATTGAGTACCAGCGTGTTTCAAAGATTGGATCAAGCGCTGGCGTAAGTGCGTCGATGGGGGGTACTTTGAAGGGGACCATATCGATTTTGATGAATAAATTTGTATTTACAATTTTATGAATAAAATCCTAAAACTTTTTGATCGTGGTGGTATATTGGACGGAGCGATTGTGGAGAAGTGGACGTAATAAGTATTGGAGCTGAGAGTAGCAAAAGGGTATGATGAACAGTGTTGAAGACTTTTCCGTAAACAGTCAGCCAGCTAATATATCATTTAACTGCCGAACTGTTAAAATGAATTGTGTGATCGATCAAGGCCAGTCAAAGGGCATTTACGTAAGTCGAAATAATAATAAATCTATATTTCTTTGCTTTGATTTTTATTATTCTATTGATCTTTTCAATTCCTATCATTGAGTTCTCCAATTGAATCCGCTCCCTGATTCTCTCATTGTTAATAAGGCTAGGTTACTTAAGGGGGCACATCTACTCAGCGGCCGAAAAAAAGGCGTGTTTTTGTGATTTTTTTTTGGAAAATGGTTGCAGGTTTCGAACTTTTTTTTTTTCACAGTAAGGGGAATATCTTTGAGTATGTTTCATAATTTTTTCATTGGAAAAAATTCCTAAATGTAAATCATATCGTGTATCCGTCCGGACCGCTGTTCAAAAAAGGCCGGATCGGTGAGCACGATACCTCAAAAACGAGTGAACCTTTTTTTCGGCCGCTGAGTAGATGTGACCCCTTAAGTTACCACCTTAATTAACTTTATTAGTTTCTTCGAAACGAAATGGCATCCGTAATCCATATTCGAAATAAATTCATTAACACAGAACCCTCTCAGCCGACGGAACCCAGCCGCGTCACGCGTAGACTAAAATGCATTTTTACGGAACTCGCCCTCCCGCCTCAGCTGTTGCCTCACAACCGAGGTGCTGTGTTTCCTCTTAGCAGCTGGCACGCTGCAATCGGCGGCCGAGCGTGCAGCCGGCTGGCAGCACCGCATGGACACGTTTAATTCGTGCGATGGGCGACGATCACGCCTTAGAGACACGGTAGCGGGAGTCGAGAGCTTCGCTCAACGGCGCGTTTGAACACGCAGCCATCTTATTACTCTTACTTCCGAAACACCAAGTGTTACACCTCGTGCCCTCCATCATTCAGTTTACATTTAAATCTCTCGTTAAAATCAGTGTGCTCATTTATTCGAACTCATGTTTAGCTACTCAGTAACGCGCAGACATTTGAAGCGAAGTAAAAAGCTGTGCGTGAATTAATGCTTCTCATTAGCGCATCGAATTCTCGGTTTCACCTCCCATAGTGTGTGGTGTATTCGCGCATCCACTCACATCGGACAGTGAAAATACGCTAGTGCACTCAATTAATATATATGTATGCACTTGTCGAGGTACACTGAAATAATATAATTGTGTGCACCTCGGCTTTGCTTAATTTCCTCATACATTATTTGGTCTTATTTTTAGTGTAATTTTGTCAAACTTATATAGATTTTTCCACGCGGTACAGAATACTCCACTTGTCATGTACCACAACTCATTATTATTTATTTAAATCTGCTCTTCTAGTGTGCATCACATCAACTCATTTCATCCTAGCAGTGTATACTATTTCGCCCAGCTCAACCTGAGTAGTGTACTTCTCATCGGTTCAGCTCAACGGTCTACGCAGTCCATCTCATCAACATAACGTCTGTCTTTGCTTTCATCGGTCTACGCAGCGTTACGCTGTGCGTCTCATCAGTTCTACGATTCGCAGTATTAATCTCATCGATGGTGTGACTCGTTGCACACTTTATTGGATCCACTCAACGTCTCGCTGTGATTCTCATCAACTCGACATCCTGCTGTGGATATCATGGGTTTGACCCATCGTCTGGCAATACTTTTCGTCTACTGCTGTATTGGGTAAAGTATACCTCTGCGGAGTAAGCTACGTTATATTGCTTTCACCAGTGCTCGATTGCTCAAATTGATGATTTAGTTGACCAACAGTTTTCAGACGCACTATGGCTGACAAGAAGAAATCAGGCAACGGTGTCGTAGAACTTCCGTCACAGACGACTGGTGCTAACAAAACTAGAATACGCTTACCCACTCGATTGCCAGGTGAATTCGTGTTTAAACTCTAGTCGCAGCGCCGTCGAATTGAATCAATTCAAACTATAGGTTAAGCTCTTCTAGAAGATCCAGCTAAGATAACGATGGCGGCTACCAACTCATTGTGGGCGCAGGTGTGCGACCTGCGCAACGCCTTTTGCAGGGAATATGGATATTTTGAAAGGACATGGCCAGTGACATTTAATGCTCATGAATACTTTGCAAAAGATGTGCTAAGAGAAAACGTTCAGCTCATTCTAGATATAAAACTGATTTGGGCTCCCTCCGACTGAAATAAATGCCAGCTCAACCATAAATGAATCTTTCCGACGCCACGGAAAGCCGGTAAAAATCCATACTGCTGGACAACAAACTACCCTATTTCAGTGGACAGTGCTCACATTGGCTTGCGCTTCTTGATTTATTGGGTCTGGGAAAAAGTTCGTGGCGTTTTTCCCGATAGATGGCATCAATTGCAAATAAGTCAGGAAGCACAGATCGCAGCCACACCACTAAACGCTCGTTGGAAAGGTGACACTTCGAGCGTTACTTTAAATGTATAAGCATCGAAATTGTTGCAGTGGTTGGAAAGTTGTTTGCGTTTGAAAATGGAAAAAGTAATGAAAAATTGCGCTATATTTTGCAATATTATTACGAGAAAGGGAAGAACGCTGCGCAGGCTTGTGAAAAAATTTGTGCTGTGTACGGTGAAGGTACGTTATCAAAATCTACTTTACCAAAAATGGCGAAACATTGTCGATAATAATGGAGCATATTTGGTTTAAATAAATTCATTTTCACACTATAAAAAAACCAGTTGAATTTTACTAAAAAAACGCCACGAACTTTTTCCCAGACCCAATATTTTCTTAATGATCCTGGGCAGCCAAAGACTCACCGATGTCAAGAAGATCTATTATTTGCGCCATTATGTTCGTGACAGAGCTGTTCAACTAATCACAGGCGTTGCACTCACAGGGGACTCGTTGCAATTGTAGACCATTCTGACGACAAAATATGAAAACAAGCGTCTCTTAATGTAAGAGCGTTTGGACATAACGCTCAATATCCCTACACCAGCATCCCCTAGCAGATTGAAAATGATGACGCTGAAAAGACCGAAAAAGCGACTGTCGAAAAGTGCGAGATTTTAGACCATAAAAAGACTGCAAAAAGACGACATTAGACCATAAAAAGACCGCAAGGCGACCAAGGCCATGAAAGGTCATAAAAGATCGTGCAAGACCTTGCGTGTTTTCAAGGTCTTTTCTTGGCCTTTTCACGGTCTTTTAAAAGACCGTGAAAATACCAAACCGCTGAAAGATTATGAAAAGACCGTGAAAAGACCATGGAAAGACCAAACCGCTGAATAAAGACCGTTCCAGAGGTCATAAGTAAAGGGTGGTTAAATTTTAAGGGCCGATGTTGATTTTGAATAAAACACAAATTATTTAGGAAATTATTGTCAATTCTTTTTATTATGATAATATGGTATGGTTCAATTATGTATGGAACAAAATATCGGCCAAATGGCCGCCGCGATCTCGGCGGCACACCTCCATCCGATGGTCTAAATTTTCGATGACGCTTAGGCATAATTGAGGTTCTATGCCGTTAATGTGCCGAATTATCTCATCCTTTAGCTCTTGAATTGTTGCTGGCTTATCGACGTACACCTTTTCTTTCAAATAACCCCAAAGAAAGAAGTCCAACGGTGTCAAATCACATGATCTTGGCGGCCAATTGACATCGCCACCACGTGAGATAACACGGCCATTGAATTTGTCGCGCAAAAGAGCCATTGTTTCGTTAGCTGTGTGGCAAGTGGCACCGTCCTGTTGAAACCACATATCGCCCACATCCATATCTTCCAATTCGGGCCATAAAAAGTTCGTTATCATCTCACGATAGCGAACACCATTCACAGTAACTGCCTGACCGGCCTCATTTTGGAAAAAATACGGCCCGATGATGCCGCCAGCTCATAAACCACACCAAACAGTCACTCTTTGTGGGTGCATTGGTTTTTCGACAATCACTCTTGGATTATGATTCGCCCAAATGCGGCAATTCTGCTTATTGACGAATCCACTGAGGTGAACATGTGCCTCATCACTGAAGATGATTTTCTTCGAAAATTGATCATCCACTGTTGCCATTTCTTGCCACCATTCTGACCATTGACGACGTTTGGAATGGTCAAGAGGCTTTAGTTCTTGAGTCAATTGCACCTTATAAGCGTGTAAATGCAAGTCTTTATGCATAATGTTTATCAACGACGAGCGTGAGAGGTGCAATTGTTGGGCACGACGACGAGTTGAGGTGGACGGCTCTTCAGCCACACTATCGCGAACAGCAGCAATATTTTCTGCAGTACGAGCTGTACGAGCATGCACTGGTGTTTTCATATCTCCTACAGACCCGGTTTGCTCAAATTTTTGCACGATTTTTCCGATTGTACGCACATTTGGACGATTAAATTGACCGAAAAAATCACGAAGTGCACGATATGCATTTTGATTTGAACGCCCACTTTCATAATAAGCCTGAATAACTTTAACGCGTTGCTCGATTGTGTATCTTTCCATGGTTCAAATTGAGTTAGTCCGAAATTGAGAAATGTCAAATGAAATGCAGAAAAAAACTTGACGTTTAGGTGTGGTTCACATTCAACATCGGCCCTTACAATTTAACCACCCTTTACAAGGAAAAAGACCATGATTAGACGTCGTTTCTCAAACACTTTTCGACCATTAAAAAAGACGTCTTTTTGTGGTCTTTTGTAGGTTAAAGTATGGTCGTTTAATCTGCTAGGGTCACTACACGCTTTCAACATCACTGCACCAGCTGTGCGTGACGCAAGATCGTTGGCATCTGCTATCAACACGGTAACGGAGGCGAACGAAGTACTCGAAAATCTTGGTTGAGTTAAAGGGCTCTCTGGAATTGTGTGCAGGTTCACCATGTGGCAAATAATCTTGACCGGGTGACTCGCGAAGCATGGGAAACTTTATTGGGATCCGTTCAAGAGTTTCCATCTTTCAAGCAATGCGAAGATTTTGTGAGATCACGTGTAAGAACATTTGAACGGATTGAGGCAAGAACGATTAAATCAAACACGATATCCGAGGCCTCATCAGTAAAGTCATCATCAAGCTCAACAAAGGGGACAACTTAACGAGTGACAGCTCATTAAGCCACTGCTTACCCTGATTCACGTGCAGCATCAAAACGATCTCCAACTACCAGTGAGATGGGATGATCCGATCTACCCATGTTAATGCTAATGATCTCCGAATAATTATATAGTGATGTGTCCTGATTGTAGAAAATACACCGTGGCTGAACGTAGGAAGATGGCTGATAAGAGTAGATTATGCTACAATTGCCTGGGTCGACACGACACATCGTCATGTAGCTCAAGTTGCTATTGTAAATAGTGCTTTGGAAAGAACCACCCAATGTTGCATCAGGCACCATCTAGTACTTTAGCAAGACCTATATCAACTACGACAGAGCCAACTCAAGGAACGTCGGCTCAGCGATCACTTCATTGAGGTGTCAGCGCAGTCGGCGACAGCTCTTCGGTACAGCTCAACAGCATGTGCTCAACGTTGCTAGCGACCGCTCTCGCACTCATTCTCTCAGCTGTAGCTGTTTGAGTTATACCTTGATCTGCGGTGCGGGATCTTATAGGAAATTTAAAACTATCAGGGGATTTAATGAGAAGGTGTCAATGTTCGTTCGTGAAAGAAATTATCTCCGCTAGCTCGCGGATAAACCATGGTCGTTGATAAAATCCTTGGTCTATTTATTTCCGAGTCACAATATATAAGTAATAATCATTTAACGTACACACAATAATCGATAATAAATCCGTAAGCATCTACCGCTCATAACGCCGTAAATGATGCTTGATTAAAACACTGCCTTGAGATAACCCAAAGAGTTGATGTAGCCGTCAAATTATATAAACCGTGCTTTCCGCAATACCATCGAAACCGTTCTAATCTAGCATGATCGTCTCGTTAGAGAATCGATCGTCCAAGAGTAGTAGAAGAGGTATCCGAGAGTGACAGCGAGGCCTGATCGTGCTTTACCCGAAGAGACTACCGACTTAGTTATCCGACTTACAGTCTAGATTCGGAACCGTGATAAGTGAATCCCCGATGAGAAAGTGACCGGGGGTCAAAGCCGATAGGTTATCCGTGCCATCCGGTCGTAGGCACAGCGGTCGAGAGTTCAGAATGGCCTCGATTTGAAACAGAAGAGTCATCAATTCTTCATAGGTCAGAACCGACGCCCCGATGATCCGTTTAATATAGAATTTAACTGATTTGACTGCTGCTTCGATTTTTCGCCGAAATGTGGAGCCGCAGCCGGATTGAAGATCCATTTTGTGCCGTGGAAAGCGACGGAAGCCGATAGGTAATTATTCTCCGCCGAAGCTTAATCGAGGAGTTGCCTTAGTTGTGTATCAAATTCCAGGAGCGTTGTGCCTCTGTCGCTCCGAAGTGTCGCACAGATACCTCGTCGACCGGTAAACCGTTTGTATGCAGCGACAAATGCATTCGATGTATAATGCGTAATGATCTCAAGATGAACCGCCGATGTATAAAACCATACAAAGTCTACGATATATCCCTTGTATGATTTTGCCGCTCTCCCTCTGCACGTTTGCACCGTCAATGAGCCAGCATTGTCCACACCTGTATGTAGAAATAGGCGAGATGGTGTGACCCTTGGTGCGGAAGGCTGCGCCATCAGCTGACTTACCTGTTCTCCGCGTTGCCGAGCGCACGTCACGCATTTATGCATACGACAGCGTACCGATGATCATTCGCCAATTACTCAATATCTCTGACGAAGATGTGCGAGTGTAAGGTTGGTTCCATCGTGAAATGTCTGTCTGTGTGCATCCCCGATGATGAGCACCGTGAGCCGTGAAACTCGCGGCAAGATAGCCGGTTGTTTTTTCTCGGAATTGAGATACGAAAATTTTAACCGACCTCCGATGCGAAGAATTCCTTGGTTATCCACGAAAGGTGTCAACCGAGATATTGGATCCGATATTGGGATGTTGAGACCATCTTTCAGCATCCTTATGGAGGAACTGAAAAATTGTCCTTCAGAGGAATGAGCAGAAAATTCGAGCTTTATCGAGTTCTTGTGGACGAAGGACTGAAATCTCGTAACTTTTTGCTCATCTTAGCGGTTTTATCGCACGTAACACTTGAATGAGATTCGATAACCTGCAGTATCGTTCGAGTAGATGCTACGTCGCCGTCTTGATTGTAACCGTTGTTAAAGTCGTATGACATAAAGTAGTTGGTTTTGATACAAGTGTACATCTGAGGGAGCGTCGACCGACGATATATACCATTGAAGTTGTGGACTGGTTAGCCGCGCCGGACCAGTCTAGCAGAGGGGATGAGAAATCAAATCCGAAGTAACGATGCCTCTAGAGGCGCAGTCCACCGGGTTTTCCTTGCCGTTGATGTGATGACATTGCCATTGAGGTAAATTTGTTTGTATTTTCGCAATCCGATTTCGAACAAATTCCTTCCATATTGATGGATGGCCAGTGACCCATGCGAGAGCCACCGAGGAGTCAGTCCAGCAGTAGAGTTGAAGATTCTCTACCTCCAGCATCCTCTGTGCGTAGGCCATCAGTTGCGACAGTATAAATGGAGCTGTAAGCTCCAACCGAGATGTTGTAAGCCGCTTAATTGGTGCGAGATTAGTTTTCGTACAAATAAGCGAAACCGTAGTTGCACGACCTTGATGTTCGATCCTTAGATATATGGCTGCACTCATAGCGAGTGTCGATGCGTCCGAAAATCCATGAAGCTGCTTTACCATATCCGAAACGGAGATTTGTAGCCAGCGAGGAATAATCAACTTGTCGAGCTGAGATACCTCCGTGCGAAATTCTCGCCATCGGACGACAACAGCCTATGTGAGTGGGTCATCCCAGCCGACCTTGAAAAGCTATAATTCTTCAATGAGTATTTGGCTTGTACTACAACAGGTGATACGACTCCGAGATGATCGTACACCTGAGATATCTCCGATCGTACTGACCATTTGGTAAGTGTTGTAGATGTGTAGTTTTTGCCTTGCATCGTAAAGTATCCTGAAGAGGGTGCCAACACATTCCGAGAACATTTACTGCCGTGTCGTCGAAGCAAACCGTAACTTCTGAGTTGGCTTATAGATTCATTTCCTCAAGGACGTTTGGAGAATTTGAACTCTATTTTTGTAGTGGAAAGTCGCCCGCATTGTATATGCCAATAATATCGGAAACAACTGTCGTAAAAATATGTCGTCCACATAACGACCTTTTGTGAGAGATGACGCCGCAAGGGGAAACCGTTCTCCTTCGTCCACCTTTAATTGTTGTAACGCCCGTAGAAAAAGTTATGGAGCACTGGTCTAGCCGTATGTTACTGTACTCAGTCGATAGATGTCGAGTTTGTCGCCCTCGTCGAACCAGAGAATACACTGGTAGTCCGTGTCATCTGGATGTACCCTGATTTGACGTAACATTTTGACAGTGTTCGCTCCAAAGATCATACGTGATCGACGCGGCCAGATCAGAATATCCGAGTTATGTAGTCACGCGTTCTTCCTTGAGTACGCCATGGTTGGCAAAATATGCCATCGCCGATGTTTCCGAGTGGTCACAGACAGCCTCCATATGGAAGAGTGATTCGTACTCCTTGATGAATTCCGTACACGGGTGTCAATATTCCGAATCTGATGGGAACCACTTAGTTATTCGTCGAAATCAACCTAGTGCCATCAGTTTACTTTCTCCGAGTAACGATGATGAATCCTTGAGTGGCAGGCGAACGTTGTAGCGACGGGTGGAATGTCTTGAGTGTGTGTCCACGAAATGTTGTTCACATATGAAATCGTCCGGATTTAATTCCGAGCCTGCCGTGGCAAAAATTTCTTTCTGAACCCGAAACCGTTTCAGTAACTGACTTAGATGGTCATCGGCCGATCCGCACAGCTGATAGCGAAACTCGCTCCGCCGAGTATTACTGTCCACCGGGTCTGATATAATCCAATCGAATTTTTTAGCAGTTCGACAAGTTGATTGGAATTCTATTTGACGATTTGAGGCTCGATATTCCGTTCGTATGTATCCGCACCGATCAAGGCGCCAATGGGATCTTGTTTGGTGAAACCCGTGCCTGATAGTTGAAGACGTCTGAACAGATAGTGATGCCGTAGTGAATGATGGAAGTGTGGTTGTGAGTTTTGTGTGGACATGAGCGATGATTTGAACCGAATTATTGTCGAACAGCGATGAAGGTTCAGAAAAACAACACCCCTGGTGGGTCCTGTATTACAGCCGCGGGTGCCGATGATAGGAATTGTCGCCGATCTGCGGCGTAAACTTAGATTATTCACCACCACTTCCGGTGTGAATGGTAGTTCAGATCTTGGATCGATTAGGATTCTGACCGTTTACGAAAATCCTTGAATGTTGTTGATTACCATTGCACGAACAGTTGCTAGTAATACTGCTGGTGGACAATCTTCTGAAGAAACCGATGATTTGAGAAACCAATCGTTCCGGAGCTAGACTGTAAGTGGGATAACCTCAGTCGGCTGTCTCGAAGAGAACTCTTACAGTCACGAGTACAACTTTTCAGGGAGAAATGGTCTAGAGAGTACATATAACGCTTCCAAGCTATCTCGAAATGGAGACACCCATCAACGCTCGTCAAGGTCGGATCGATGGTTCTTCTTACGGACGAACGGTTCCCACCAGCTAGGTGGCCATTGGCACGGGTTGTTCGACTTTTCCCGGGATCTGGCGGTTTCGTCAGGGTCGCCGAGCTTCGTACGATGACGACTACATTCATCAGGCCAGTGATCAAACTTTGTGTCTTGCTGGTTGACATTTCGGATACTTCATCAACGGCGTGATGAAGTGCGGGTGGAATGTTGCGGATGCAATTGAATTTTGGGACTAGGGGTGCCATCTGCACTACGCTCAGGTAGTCTCCTCGGCTAAAGCACGATCAGGCCTCGCTTTCACTCTCGGATACCCTCTCTACTACTTTAGATTCTCTAACGAGTCGGTCATACTAGATAAGAACGGTTTCGACAGTAATACGGAAAGCACGGCTTATATCATTTGACGGCTACATTAACTATTATCATCAGCGTTATTGCTTACGGATTTATGATCGGTTATTATGTGTATGTTACATATTTATTATTTATCCATTGTGATTCGGAAATAAATAAACGAAAGATTTTACCAAAGACGACGGTTAACGGAGATAATTTCTTTCATAAACGAACACTCACGCCTCTTCATCAAATCCCCAGACAGTTTCAAAATTCCAATAAGATCCCTTACCGTAAATCAAGGTTTAACTCAAACATAAAATAGTTTGTCAGGTAGTGACTCATCAAGTTCGTCTTCTGATCGATCCAGGGCCGGCATTGGGCTTGAGTACTGAAGATCTTGTCCGTCAACTCAACGCAATACGCAGGCACTCGACTATTACGATTACGGAGATAGGTGGAAGACAATCAACGCACATACGCGGGAAGATTCAGCTCACTTTATGCTCGGCTGACACCACAGCAGTGGTCAATGTTCATGCCCATGTGCTGAAAATGTTGACCACCATTTTGCGTTCATTTGAGATACCAGCCCAAACACGGCCACATATCAGCAAGCTCAAGCTGGCAGGTCTGGACTTACTCCAGCCAAGGCCAATTGACATCATCATCGGTGCGGATATCTATGTGCAAATCATCAAGCCCAACGTCATCAAGACATCATCAACCATGCCCATCGACCAATTGTCAATATTTGGTTGACTTATCATTGGACCGATCAACTCAGATTAACCAAGAGTATGTACAACTCTCCGCGCCAAAGTACAGCATGATAAACGAGCTCTACAGGATGTGCTCACGAAGTTCTGGGTCCAAGAAAAGCTACCAGCTGACAAGGTCAACTAACTCCCGCCAGAGGAACGAGAATGTGGGGATCACTTCCGCAGCACACATTAGCGTGATTCAACAGGGACATACACCGTTCGGATTGCACCATCGTCGAACTTGGGAAGTTCATACTTACCGGGTCATCAGTGTCTGAAACGCGTCATACGGAAGCTCTCAAGAGATGTTCAATACGAGCAACTCTACACTCTCTTCATGAGCGAGTATGAACAACTCAATCATATTGTGAGAGCTTCAGCAATTTCACCAGAAGAAGCGCATTAATATTTGCCACATCATGGTGTTTTAAGACATGATCAGGTCACCACCAAACTGAGGGTGGTGCTTAATGGCTCGAGGGCAAGTACATCTCGGCAATCGTCCGAAGACATCATACACACTGATGCAAATCTGATGTTCAACGTTCTGGACGTGCTCATTTGGATTCGCCACTATAAGCATATCTTCGCCACGGACGTCACCAAAATGTACCGACGATTCCAGATACATTCAAAAGACTGGAATCTTCAAAGGATTTTATGGAGGGATGACCAGGTCAATGAGGTACTATATCAATTGATAACTGTGACGTACGGCGTCAAAGCTGCAGCGTACTTGGCAGTTCAAGCTCTCATTCAACTCACTGTGGATAACGGTCACCTGTTTTCTCTTGCTGTGTCAGCAATCACTCATGGCGAATAAGCGAATGACATCTTCAGAAGGGCGAACACGGCGAATTGGGTCATCGAGATTACGCAATAGCTCAAACATTTGTGTATGGCTGATAGATTCCTGCTTGCCAACTAGCAATTAACGGACCCTGAGGACCTTGCTAACATTTAATCAACGGCAACATCGGGTTCAGCGATCTCATTGGACGACTGCACGACGAAGATACTCAGACTAACTTGCCGTCCTCACGGCGACAAGTTCACATTCTCAGCAAGGTTTAACTCAGCATCGGAAGATCTGGGCAAACGTCTCATCCCATCTGAGGTGGCTCAGATATTCAATCCACTTGGTTTCGTCTCACAGGTTGTGACCAGAGCCAAAATGCTACTTCAAGAACTGGGACTCTACAAGCTCAATTGGGATGACCAACTGCCATCTCAGGTTTCAATTCGATGGATTGCCATCAGGTACGATCTCACAAGCTTGGCCAACCTCTTAATTTGGCGGTGGGTCAACACATAAAGCAGTTCAACAGTGGAACTTCACGGCTTCTTTCGTGCGTCTAAATTACCTATAGCTGCAGTGATCTAGATCACTGTCAATCAACCGTGCACAAGAAAGGTGAGGTTACTCGTCTGCTCTAAAACAAAGTTGGCACCACTCAAGAACTTTACTATACCAAGGCTCGAGCTTATGGCAGCATTGTTACTTGCGAAACTTGATCATCACATTCAAGCGACGCTCATGGTGGAAATCTCTGCAACTCATCTGTAGACGGATTCTCTGGTTACACTCATGTGGATCAAGGCTCATGTATCACGGTGGAAGGACTTCGTCCCGAACAGGGTAGCTCTAATTGAAGAGTTTATTCCTAACGCTCATTAGCGAAACATTCCAGGCTTAACAATCCGGCTGATTATGGCTCAAGGGGCTTAACCACTTCTCAGCTTGATTCTCATCAACTGTGGTGGTCAGGACCGTCATGGGTGGTAGAACCAGTGGAGTAGAACCATGGCCAGATCAATCAACAGAATTGGAGACTAAGCGGTTTAGAAGCTTGGTCTGGAGTAGCCT
Source organism: Cylloceria caligata (assembly GCA_963942595.1). Lineage (NCBI taxonomy): Eukaryota > Metazoa > Arthropoda > Insecta > Hymenoptera > Ichneumonidae > Cylloceria > Cylloceria caligata. Next base: position 59,215,764 of record OZ012704.1, on the reverse strand, counting down.
TTGTAGCAGCTACGCGGAAGCTACACTGTATAAGTTATATCATCTCACAGCAATATGTTTAAGAGTGATATTGAGATATAGAAAGGGCGAAAATATTTTAGACTAAGGCTACTCAATCGGCATTTTTCTCATATGAGATCAAGGCGCTGCAGTCCGGTACGTCTCTGCTTACTATACATGCCTACACTCGATTCACTACATATATCGATCATCAAGGAGTAATTCGAGTTCGAGGTCGCTTCGAACGATCATCACTCACTGACGAAGGGAAACATCCAGCTATTTTACCTCGTCACTCTCAGCTTTCCTCGTTTATCATCGATCAAGCTCATCGGCTGACTCTTCATGGTGCCACTCACCTTACCTTGGCGCAAGTAAGGCAAACTCATTGGATCATCGGCAGACGGGCTCCAGTGAAGACTTACAATTTGCGTGGTGTTGTATATGTTCGGTTGAGGGGGATCTGTGCTCGTCAATTGATGAGCCAATTACCTCCCTCTCGAGTTACACCAGCACGGCGTTCACAGACACGGAAGTCCGCGACACTAGTCCATTCACAATCAAGGTTTGGAGGGGACGAGGAGGCAAAACACACAAAAGTTCGATTTGCGCTTTTGTGTGCTTCGCCACATCTGCACTACATCTCGAAGCAGTCAACGACTTCTCAACAGACGGATCCCTCTTAACATTTAGGCGCTTCTCAGCACGACGTGACATTCCCAACATTCTTTATTCTGATTGTAGTACCAGATTCATTTGAGCTGATAAATTGCTACGTCAACTGTTCATCAGGAGGTCTTGGGAGCATCAGGTTATCTCGTCAGCACTTTCTCATGACCATGTACAGTGGAGGTTCAACCCTCCAGCTGCACCACACGTAGGAGGAAGATGGGAGGCAGCAGTGAAGTCAGTCAAACATCACCTCCGGCGTACAGTCGGTTATACTGCACTCACATTCGAGGAGCTCTCAACCCTACTGACTCAGATCGGAGCCGTGCTCAACTGAATGTGGCTTGAACCAGTCAGCGATAATTCTGAGAACATTCCTGCGTTCACACCCGGGCATTTTCTCATAGGCTGACACACAACCATTCCAGAACAAAAGGAGCAGCAATTTTGGACTCATTAGTATGCTCACTATCTACAGCGTCAACATTCCATCTCTAAGTAACCACCCACTATGACACGACCCATCACCAAACTTGCCATATACCGGTCGCTCAACCAGATCAATTCAATGAGGATAATCAGCAACTATATTGCTGATGGCAAGCGAAAATGTTACAGAACTTGCTCCACGCGTCAGCTGCAGACTAACAACCGCCATGCTGGCAGCACCGCACGGATACGGCGAGCGACGATCACACTCTCGAGACGCGGTAGCGTGAATCGGGAGCTTTCCTTAACGGCGCGATTGAACGCAGAGCCATCTTACCACCCTCACTTCCGGAACGGCAAGTGTAACACCTTGTGCTCTCCATCATTTGGTTTACACTCAAATCTCTTGTTAAAATCAGTGTGCTCATTTATTCGGACTCAGTTTCGCTACTCAGCGCCGAGCAGACATTTGAAGTTAAGTAAAAAGCAGTACGTGCATCGCATTCTCGGTCTCACCTCGTAGAGCGTGGTGTGTTCGCGCATCTACTCAAATCGGACTGTTAAAAGACACTAGCGCACTTAATTAATATAGGCAATTATATGCGCGTCGACTTCGTTGAATTTCCTCAAACATTATTTTGGTCTTAGATTTAGTGTAATTTTGTTAAATATATATAGTGTTTTCCACGCGGTACAGACGCCATTATTTCTTTACCTGTCACGTGCCACGAACTATCGATATTTATTCAATTACAGTTTACTTACTACTAGTAACGGCATTCTCTAACATGCGTCGAAACAAAAAAAAATAGTTTTATAAAGAACTCTGCAGTTTTTTTTTCGAAAAGCTGTAATAAACAGGATTTTAACTTTGAAAAGTTTTCATATGAAAATAAATCTAAAATGGAAGAAATAACTTCCGATGTCATTTTAGTTAACTTCATATTTAAATTACAATAATTCACATACTTATGTCACTACAATATGGAGACTTCTTCTTCTGCGTTAGAAAGCGTCCGTACTGTATATCATTTTTGTTTTAAATTAGAGTCCAGACGCCAGCATGTTTCTTGATATGTAAAAGACGGATGCAATGTTCAGGAGACATCTCCTGACTGTGGTAACAGCGGTAAATGAATTATCCTAATTCAAATATGAAGTTAACTAAAATTACATCTGTTCAGTTTTTGCACCTATCACACATACACGCAGTTCGTGCAAGCGCTACGTTCACAAGACTCCGATGCCTCGCGTCATGTGGTACAGCTCACAGGCATACACTACCGATGTATCGACGCAGCACAGTCAAGTGCGTCTTCTATCAGCTCGCGTCCTGGATCGAAGCTCACTCAAGCAGCCAAAGCTACTAGTGTGGTCGCAGCGGCATGATCACTCACAGGACTCACATTCCATCGCTGGTGGCGAATCAAAACTCACGCGATTTGTCACGCACGTCCGCCCTCTTGACGGTCTGCCTCGTGGTCGATGGATGTAGCCATTAACCGCTCTCGAGTCGTTCACCTCGCGTCACCTCACCTTTTCTGTTCACCAGTATCACTCATTTTCTACCTACTCAGTAGTGTAGTGTATCAAATTCATTGTCAAATTACTCATATTTCAATTCAGTGACAGTGCTAATCATCTCCGATCACCAAAACTATAGAAACACTCACATAAGTGTCAACGGCGTTGCGCGTTGTTAGCAACATAGACGCCACTCAGCCTCGCACCATACATCGACTATAGCCTACTCAACAGCCCGTTGTGTGGCTTCACTACAGAGCTCGACACCAGATCACCTCATCAGGATCATCCACATAACTCAACAAGCTAGCTCAAAAGCCTGAGAATCCAATCAACACCAGTGCATCACCACACAGGCCAGACCAAATCAGTTACATTTTTTTTATTATTCATCAGGTATTCTATATTATTGTTAAATCATTCAATAAACATTGACTTACTGTTGTTAAAATAGAGTGCATTTAATTTCGTATACTTGTCACCAGGATCCTTAACATCGATTTGTCTCAGCTGTCACGCGACGCACTAAGTGCGAACGCATCGACCTATTACTTTCCGCAACTTCTGAGTCGAGACAGTCTTTCGACAGCTTAGTATTACTTAATTAGTACAGTTCCACTGCTCAAAACACTACATTCATCGATACTCAGTATTTATTATTCATTTTGACCAGTCGCCCACTTTGCGCAGTTATCAATTTTGCTTCCTAGTGTTTTTTCACTTAATTCAGTTTTACTCATAGCATTATCATACAACATCGAATGTTATTTTATTATTTTTAGATTTATTTTCATATGAAAACTTTTTAAAATGAATGTCCTGGTTATTATAGTTTTTTGCAGTCGGGAGTTTTTTGAATAATTTTTTTTTATTCCATACTTTTTAAAGCTAATTCAATGTGACTTTTACAAAAATTTTATAATTGCTATACATTTTAATAGGTACTATTTGGTTTCGAACGAAAACACATAAATAATTTTTAATAACTCTAGAGATTATTCATCGCTTAATTATTTTTGTATTCTTATGTTTAGAATTAAAGCGACAAAGGTAATTAGAAAAGTATAAAGTGGTCAGCATTTTCAATAATTTATCTATATTTTATCCTTTAATAATTTTATTCATTTTGTTGGAGAATCAGCTGGCGCACGGCGATCGATATTCGTCGTGCGCCTACCTGTTGCGGTGCTCTAGCACACGTCGTTCGGTTGAGCCGAAGACAGCCGAGGCAGGGCTTCGCGAAGCCGAGGATATGCCTCGTTGGCATGCCGCGTCGAGCGAGAGGATGTCTCTCTCGCTTGACTTCGGTTTCGCTCACCGGCTATCTCACTCAACTGACTTCAGCGCCCAACGACGCTTTCATACTCGCAGCCATGTTGAAAATTCAGGCACTTTTTCGCTACGCATCCGCTGGACAGCACACGCATCTTAAGGACTCTCGGACTATTTTTCACGGACACATGCATTGGACTCGCTCAACTTCTCGCTCACCAGGACTCATTGCTCAAGGTAAGCGTGCACTGGTATAATTTTGTGCAAATTCACTATCAGTGAAGAGGAAATACGGTACATCAGCACTTTGTCTCACTTGTGGCGTGCGCTGCAGCACATGCTGCACCACGGTCTCATCATTCATTTTGCTGGTTTAATTAATATAATTAAGCAGGTGCTGTATATTCACTGTAGTTTTTCCCCAGTAAATCTGCTGGGAAAGTATAGTGAATATTTTCTGCTCAACTGTACAACCTCAGTCCATGTTTGTAACGTGTTACGCAGTAATGACTGCGGCACGCACACCGCTCTCAGTCCCTACAGCACACAATTAATATAATTGTGTGTTGGTTCTCAGTCCAAATATTCTGCTGAATTCATTTTGTTCATATAGTTCAATTCTTTAATTTTTTGGTGCAATGATTTTATGTCAATTTTGTTGTTTTACAAATTTCAACTTATTTTAACATTTAAAATTCTTTTCAAAACTATAACCAAAATTATATTAAAACTATATGCTGTACAACGGAAGGTAGAATAAATCACTTACTCAATATAACATCTCTGTGTCTGGTTTACTTTCCCTCTTGTATCGAGTGAGGCTTCATTCCATTTCAATATCTTCACAGATCTGTCAAGTTACACCGGAAGGAAATCTTAACAGTTTGGTCCTTCGAGCCGGATCCTCGACTCGAGCAAAGAGAGAACCAGGGCTCTCTACCTTCCGCTCTCACCGCATCACATCTTCGGCTCATCTTGGGATAGGACTCTGCGTAGCCCGTCGCAGGATCCTCATCAGCTCATCGCCTCGTCAAGCGGACCAACAAGTGGGGTAAAGTACTTCTCTGCGGAGAATCTTCGTTGCTGTCTTACTTTCTCTACTTGTTTCGTGTGCAACAGGACTAACAATGTCTTAGGGCACTCCGACAGACTCTGGGGTGGCGCCTGGAGTTGCGCCTTGTGATTGCTGTCAGGCTCGGGGGCACTTCATCGTGATGTGTCCTGAGTTCCGGCGGCTCACTGTGGCTGATCGTCACAAGATGGCGGAGAAAGCGCGGCTGTGCTACAATTGCCTTGGTCGGCACAACGTGTCAGCCTGCAGATCAACCCGGAAGTGCAAGGATTGTTCAGGGCGGCATCACACCATGCTGCATCCGGCAGCGCCCCCTGTAACAACTCCAGACGCACAACCGGCACAGTCTCAGGCATCAACACAATAAGATGTCGCCGCGGTCGTCCCCTCATCGGCACAGCTCACATGGAACTGCTCAACACTATTGGCAACTGCATTAGCACACATACACACATCGGTATCAGCTCATCAAGCAAGACTTCTCATCGATCCTGGGTCGGAATTGACTTTCATTACGGAAGAACTCTTTCGGAGGCTCAACGCAACACGCAAACACTCATCAATTCCAATCACAGGGGTCGGTGGAAGGCGCTCAACGCAGACACATGGCTCGGTACAGCTCACACTGTGTTCCACATACACCAAGGAGAAAGTCACGGTACTGACTCACATTCTCAACACGGTTACTACTCACTTGCCATCTTTTGAGTCGTCAGTTCGTACATGGCCTCACATAGTGAAGCTGAAGCTGGCTGACCCTGACTTTCTCACACCACGACCAATCGATATCATAGTTGGAGCAGATATTTATGGACAGGTTATTAAACCAAATATTCTCAAGGGCACATCATCTGCACCTATTGCACAACTATCGATATTTGGGTGGCTCATCATTGGACCAACTAACTCATGCCAACCTGACGCACTCACTGTTCATAATGCTGCGGTGCAACACGATGTTCAGGAATTACAAAACGTGCTAACGAAATTTTGGATTCAGGAAGAGCCACCAAAGGACACAGTCAGTCAACTCACACCAGAGGAGCAGGCATGCGAGGATCATTTTCGCGACACGCATCAGTGTGATTCAACAGGCCGGTACATCATTCGGCTTCCTCTCATATCAACACCTGCGAATCTGGGAAGCTCACACTCACAAGCATTTCAGTGTCTGCAACACACTCTACGGAAAATCTAAAAAAATGCTGAATATGGTCAGCTCTATACACAGTTCATGGACGAATACGAGCAACTCGGTCATATGGTGAAGGCATCAAAATCATCTCAAAGTGAAAAACATTATTACTTGCCTCACCACGGTATGCTCAGACCAGACAGCACTACCACAAAATTACGTGTGGTATTCAATGGGTCTAGCTCAACATCTTCAGGAAAATTACTCAATGACATCATGCACACTGGGCCAAATTTATTCCGTCAACATAGACACATCTTCGCCACTGACATAACAAAAATGTATCGTCAGATCCGTGTTCATACTGAGGATTAGAACCTTCAACGGATTCTATGGAAAGATGGTCAACTCAATCCTGTGCCTTTTAAACTAGCTACAGTTACATATGGTACAAAGGCTGCGCCATACTTGGCAGTTCGAACACTCATGCAGCTCACCGAAGATGAAGGCCATCGTTTTCCGCTTGCTGTGCCAGCTATCAAATTTGGCAGGTACGTGGATGACATCTTCGGTGGGGCGTATTCAACTCACCAGCTCATTGAAATAGCTCAACCGCTCAAGGACTTGTGCATAGCGGGCGGTTTTCCACTCGCCAAGTGGCACTCGTCAGACCTCAAAGTACTTGCCAATATCTCATCATCAAGGTCAAGCTCAGCTATCTCAATGGACGACTGCGGGACAAAGATTCCTCGTCTGACTTGGCTTCCTAGTGAAGACAAGTTCACATTCGCATCCCGGTTCAAGTCAGCTCAAGAAAGTTTCACGAAACGCCTCATTATCCCTGAGGTGGCTCAGCTCTTTGATCCACTTGGTTTCGTCTCACCGGCTGTGATAAGAGCCAAGATTCTTTTACAAGAGCTTTGGCTTCACAAGCTCAGCTGGGATGAACCACTGCAATCCCAGGTCTCAACACGATGGACCGCAATCCGGGAAGATCTCAAAAATCTGGCCAGACTCTCAATTCCTCGTTGGTTTAACACATGGAGCAACTTAACAGTGGAATTGCATAGCTTCTCTGATGCATCTCAACTGGCCATAGCCGCAGTGATTTATATCACTGTTGACTCAACTTCCACAGGAAAGGTGGCTTCACTTGTTTGCTCAAAAACGCGCGTGGCACCACTCAAGAAGCTCACCATACCGAGGCTTGAACTGACTGCAGCTTTGTTGTTAGCTAAGCTGGTTGCATACGTTCAAGCCACACTCAAGGCTAAAATCTCAGCTACTCACCTCTGGACGGACTCATCAGTAACTCTCACCTGGATCAAAGCTCATCCTGCTCGGTGGAAAGATTATGTCCGAAACAGAGTCGCTCAGGTACAGGAACTCACACCCAATGCTCAGTGGCATTATGTGGCAGGCACCAGCAATCCAGCTGATTGTGCCTCGCGGGGTATCTTAACATCTCAATTGGCTTCTCATCAGTTGTGGTGGTCGGGTCCACCGTGGATAGTGAAACCTAATCAATTTTGGCCAAAATCCACAACTGATTCAGAGGATTTGAGCATCATGGAAGCCCGACCGGGGGTAGCTCTCCTCGCGGTAACACAGACGCCAGAGTACCATTGGGAACTTTCATCGCTGTTCTTCGCTCTCAAAATTATGTCGTCTCACCTCATATTGTGTCAGGGTAGTGGCAAAAATGAGGAAGAGGTTAGAATCGGCAGGAAACGCTCCACTCACTGCGAGGGAAATGGCTGCAGCAAACACGTTTTGGGCGAAAGCCACACAAGCCGTGTTTTTCAAGCACGAGATACAAGTGCTGCAGTCAGGCTCGCATCTTTCATCTGCTCACCCCTTCAGTCGGCTAACAGCCTTTATCGACGAGGAGTGTGTACTTAGAGTAGGAGGTCGCCTTGCTCAATCAGCACTCACTTATGAAGGAAGGCATCCTGCCATTCTACCTCGTCATTCTCGATTCACGACTCTCATCATCGATCAAGCTCATGTGCGAACTCTTCACAGAGGCACGCAGCTCACACTAGCTCAAGTTCGGCTAACGCATTGGATCGTAGGCGGTAGAGCTCCTGTGAAATCTCGTATATTACATTGCGTGGTGTGTGCTCGACAGAGAGGAGTTCGTGCACAACAATTGATGAGTCAGCTTCCTCTGTCATGAGTCACACCATCGCGCGCATTTACTCACACAGGAGTAGACTACGCCGGTCCTCTCACGCTCAAAACCTGGAAGGGGCGAGGCAGTAAAACACACAAAGGCTGGATCTGCGTTTTTGTGTGTCTCGCCACTTCAGCTCTGCATCTTGAGGTCGTCAGTGACTACTCAGCTGAAGGCTTCCTCTCAAGGTTCAGGCGATTCTCATCGAGGCGCGGCATTCCTAACACCGTCTATCCTGACTGTGGCACCAACTTCGTTGGTGCACACAAATTCATACGTCAGATGTTTACGAAGGCCTCGCAAGAGCATCATCTCATCGCTTCCTCTCTCGCAAATCAACAGATTACGTGGAAGTTTAATCCACCTGCGGCGCCACATATGGGTGGCAAATGGGAAGCAGCTGTGAAGTCTGTGAAATTTCATCTGCGTCGGACGGTGGGTGATATTGCACTCACGTTCGAAGAGCTCTCAACGCTGCTGGTTCAAATCAAGGCTATACTGAAGTCAAGGTCTCTGGAACCGCTCAGCGATGATCCAGATGATTCATCAGCCATACGCCTGGACATTTTCTCATTGGTGAAGCACTCACAATGGTCCCAGAGCCGAATCTCGAAGATTTGGCAATCTCACGGCTCTCAAGGTGGCAACTGTTGCAGCAAAAGATACAACATTTTGGCGACAATGGTCTGCACACTATTTACAACAGCAGCAGTCGATTTCAAAGTGGCATCACCCTAATAACATCATCAAAACTGGCTCGTTGGTCCTGCTCACGGATGAGCGCTTTCGACCGTGCAAATGGCCACTTGCACGAGTCACGGCATTGCATCCAGGCAAAGACGGGCTCACCAGGGTGGTGACACTCAGAAGTGCTACCACTACGCTCACCAGGCCGATCTCAAAACTCGCTGTCCTGCCTATCTCATCCAACACAGAGCAATAAGTAATCATCAACCCCGTTGCTGATGGCGGGCGGAATGTTGGAGAATCAGCTGGCGCACGGCGACCGATATTCGTCGTGCGCCTACCTGTTGCAGTGCTCTAGCACACGTCGTTCGGTTGAGCCGAAGACAGCCGAGGCAGGGCTTCGCGAAGCCGAGGATGTGCCTCGTTGGCATGCCGCGTCGAGCGAGAGGATGTCTCTCTCGCTTGACTTCGGTTTCGCTCACCGGCTATCTCACTCAACTGACTTCAGCGCCCAACGACGCTTTCATACTCGCAGCCATGTTGAAAATTTAGGCACTTTTTCGCTACGCATCCGCTGGACAGCACACGCATCTTAAAGACTCTCGAACTATTTTTCACGGACACATACATTGGACTCGCTCAACTTCTCGCTCACCAGGACTCATTGCTCAAGGTAAGCGTGCACTGGTATAATTTTGTGCAAATTCATTATCAGTGAGGAGGAAATACGGTACATCAGCACTTTGTCTCACTTGTGGCGTGCGCTGCAGCACATGCTGCACCACGTTCTCATCATTTATTTAGCTGGCTTAATGAATATAATTAATTAATTAATAATGATTTTATGTCAATTTTGTTGTTTTATAAATTTCAACTTATTTTAACATTTAAAATTCTTTTCAAAATTATAACCAAAATTATATTAAAACTATATGCTGTACAACGGAAGGTAGAATAAACCACTTCCTCAATATAACATCTCTGTGTCTGGTTTACTTTCCCTCTTGTATCGAGTGAGGCTTCATTCCATTTTAATATCTTCACAGATATGTCAAGTTACACCGGAAGGAAATCTCAACACATTTCTAGTTGTTAACAACATGTCCATGATGCACAACAAACTTATTACAATTTACATGACGTTAAATAAAAAACATATAAAAAATTTCGACTGAATTCTACGTGCACGTGCTATAAAAGAAGCCAGTCTGAAAGTTCGCGAGAAATGAATAATTCTATCGATTTACAAGTTCCGTTGGGGTGGTCCTTGACAAAGACGTATAGGGATAAGTAATTTTTTTTTAATGCTAGAAAATATTGAGAAAATTCTGAAAACAAGTTTAAATAGTTTTCATCTTGCTCCCTGAAGATATTCGTTCTCAGTAGATTAATTCTGTAAATTAAATTAGTGCAACTGATTTTCCTGAAATTTCTTGAATCTGTTTTTACCTTTCAACTTAATTTCAGATCAATTTTCAATAAAAACTTTATGTTGAACTTTATACCGAAAAAAAACTTTATGCTGATAATATTACTATCAGGGGTACAAATTGAAAATGCGGGTTTGATAACAGATGGCGTTACTAACGCTATACGCATCAGGCAGTACTGTGACTATGTTCATGTCAAAGCTACGTCTTATAGCTTTAATTTTCAGTATGTGTCAATTTGTCGCAGTGTCAAATTCATAGTTTTTTTGAGCTCTCAATATGTCGAGTTTCGTGCCAACAAAACAGCATTTGCGGGAAGTTTTAATTTACTTCTTTAATTTGAAGAAAAGTGCTGCTGAAGCACATCGATTGGTCTCCGAGGCTTATCCGAGTCATGTTCCATCGGTTTCAACGTGCGAGAGATGGTTTGTGCGGTTTAGAAGTGGTGATTTTGACGTTGAGGACAAAGAGCGGCCGGGCCAAGTGAAAAAGTTTGAGAATGCTGAATTGGAGGCAATACTCAATGAAGACTCGTGTCAAACTCAACAAGAGCTCGCAGATTCATTGGGAGTGACACAACAAGCCATTTCCCATCGTATAAAAGCCCTCGGAATGATCCAAAAGCAAGGACATTGGGTGCCGTATGAGCTGAAGCCGAGAGACGTCGAGCGCCGTTTTTTTGCATGCGAACTGCTGCTCGAACGGCAAAAACGGAAGGGTTTTTTGCATCGCATTGTCACTGGTGATGAAAAGTGGATCCATTACGATAACCCGAAGCGCAAAAAATCATATGGTTACCCCGGCCATGCATCATCATCGACGGCCAAACCAAATATTCACGGCGCCAAGCTCATGCTCTGTATTTGGTGGGACCAGCTGGGTGTGGTGTATTATGAGCTATTGAAATCGAACGAAACCATCACAGGAGCACTATACCGAACTCAATTGATGCGTTTGAGCCGCGCACTCAAAGAAAAACGGCCACAATACGAGCAAAGACACGACAAAGTAATTTTGCAACATGACAACGCTCGGCCACATGTTGCAGCGCCGGTCAAAACATACCTACAAACGCTGAAATGGGAAGTCTTACCCCACCCGCCGTATAGCCCAGATATTGCTCCTTCCGATTACCACCTTTTCCGATCGATGACACATGGCCTAGCTGACCAGCGCTTCCATTCTTACGAAGAAGCCCAAAAATGGGTCGATGACTGGATAGCAGCCAAGCCGGCCGAATTTTTTCGCGACGGTATCCGTAAATTGCCAGAAAGATGGGAAAAAGTTGTGGCTAGCGATGGACAATACTTTGAATAATTCATTTGTTACCATTTTTTCAGAATAAACGTTCAAAAATAGAAAAAAATCCCGCATTTTCAATTTGTACTCCTGATATTATTAATAATGTACAGAAGTCACGGAAGTATAGGGTGCGCCATATTTTATGTCGGTATGTAAACATTGAATAATTTTGACATTAATCAACCGATTGACTTAAGTAGACATGTTTTCGAAACGTCAATTCAGTACAATTTAACCATAAATGGTCCACGTCGCTTGGAATACGACCAAACAGTCGCTCGAATAGTTGACACTGAACCTGATTTTTGGAAGAAAATTTTGATGACCGACGAGGCCTATTTCACACTCTCTGGCGCAGTTAACAAGCAAAATTGCCGCATGTGGGGACCGGAGAATCCACACGAGATCCATGAAACACCATTGCATGACCAAAAAGTGACTGTTTGGGCCTGCGTTTGCGCCAAAACCATTATTGGGCCATTTTTCTTCAGAGAAGCTGAAACAGTCGATGGGAATCGATATCGGTGGATGTTTGCTCATTATGTCTGCCCACAAATGTTTGAAAAAGGTCTGGACGGTTACTAGTTTCAACAAGACGGTGCACCATGCCACACTGCAAATAAAACAATGCAGTTTCTGCTACGAAAATTCCCTGGACGTGTGATGTCAAAAAATGGCGACATTGACTGGCCACCCAGATCTTCAGATTTGACCCTCCGGACTTCTTTTTGTGGGGTTATTTGAAAAGCAAAGTGTACGCCAACAAGCCTCAGACCATTGATGAGCTCAAGGCAAACATTCGTGCCGAAATCATTGCTATACCGCTCGAGATGCTCGAAAAAGTGATGGAAAACGCAGCAAAAGGGGCACATTTTGCTTTAGCCAATAAAGGCGGCGACTTGATTAATTTTGTATTCAAAAACTAGTCCAAATAAATTGTAAAGGACCAAATTAAATAAAAATACCTCATATTTGGAAATCGGTTATTTTTTTTTTAAAGTGATTCAATGTTTACATACCGGCATAAAAGATGGCGCACCCTGTATATGAACGCAAGAAAATATACGTTGTAAATTGAAGTATTGATTTAAAATCTGTGTTGAAAGTTCATTCATGATGGACAACAGCTGAGGATTATATAACAATAACTCAAAGGAGGGTTTCTTACCCTGATATTTCTCGTTTCGTCGTTGCGATTTATCAGAAGATCTGTCTTGTGCCCGTAAACCCTGACAAGTATCATCTCATTGTAGTGACCAGGATACCAAACTCCAACTAACTTGTTAGTAATGCCATTCGTGAACACCTGCGAACATTAACATAAAATAAAACTCTATAGAAAACAAAGCAGCAATGGGGTAATAATGGACGACCACCCTTTCGATTTTTACTAAAATATCCGGATATGTTGTGCTTCTCTAGAAATAAGGTCCAGTAAAAATCGCTGTACGAAAAAGACATTCGGTTTGGAGTTACTTAATTTTTTGTAAACACGACCACTCTTTTCGAAGCTAGTGATGCACGCTATCATATATTGGACGCAAAAAACTCATAGCTCATAATTGTTCGAAAAAAAGCATAGCTACTAAATTAAGCGTCTATACGAAAACTTAAATTATATGACATATTTTTCGGTAACTCAGCTAGATACTTCGCGAGAATTAACGACACTGTCACCTTCAGCAGCCCACCCCAGCTTATGCAACAGCAAGCCAGGCAAGGCGCCAGTTAATTTTTATTTTAACGGAATTAACAAACTAGTATGCCCTAGGAATTGACCCTATTCGATTTCGACAACTAAAAATAAATATTAAAATTCAAACCACGCAATAATATTTAGAAAAAAAAACCAAAAAATAATAAAACTGCCAAGAGAAAAAAACCGGTCAATCTTTGGAGTCGTGAAATAGACTGCCGCTAAGGATGTAGTTCGTGACAGAGAGGATCGGGATTATGGCTCGATAAGCAGCCTACTTTTTACGGAATTTTAATCAAATTATCGAGGTAAAACGACGAGAGCGATATAATTCTAAGATATTCGAGAGCCGAATCATAATAATCCTTGACTAAAATCCACGAGAGCAAGCGAAAGCGTATCGAAAATACGAAATCTCAGCGAGTTACCACGCGCGAATATAATAAGTGCAGTAATGGAAGCCGAGGATGTCAGCTGAATGCACAGCCATTAACGCGAGAGCCGAGAATTACACTTGAGTTCGAAAAACTTAAGAGTGAAACGGGAGCTACGTATTTTTAATCAACAGAAATACTGTATAACGGGAGCGCGACTCTTGATTCAAAGCATCTAAGCTGTCAAACATTATTGTTATTTCCAATAATGCGAAATCCTTTGACCGATAACTACTGCCATCTGGATCAAGCCGCCCCGCGGTTATTTTGATAGCCTACTTCAGCGAACCGGTAGCATAATACGTGTTAAGATCATTCACGATGGCTTCCTTTGTGCATAAGGCGAGAACGGCGCCTAGCGAATGAAAATTAGTATCAAAGAGGTGAGAACCCTTGATATCTTGATACTAATAAAATTGTAGGGTCGCGACTCCAGAGTCAGAAAATCGAGATCGTTATGTAAAAAAACATACACGACATCTTATGACTTGTGAGTAACCAAAAATCACGTCACAATTTCCAGCATTTTAAAATCTTTTAAATAAAATGTTATCCTGTAATAGAAACGATGATGATGATTCATGATTTTCAATGAAAGATGGAAGATTTTCAAAAAGTCTGTAAAATAGAACCTTGCATATTGCTTCCTTACTATTGTTCACCTCTAGAAGCATGTATTGTAACGGTATTCCGCTGTTATCATTAAATTTTTATATTCAGAGTGGCTAGGATACGGATTAAGGCTCCAGTAGTAGGTCAAAGTAGGGTTTATTCAAAACAAACATGAAATTCTGACAATACAAGTGTTATGGCGGTACCGAGTAATTGGATTATTCGGTAGTCGGTATAATATTAAAAGTTATTATTTTTTGGGATCGTTTGCCGATAAGGAGATGGATCTCGAGTAAAAGATGCAAACGCGAATTTATATAAAAGGAAGTATTTATTATAAGCAACGGTAACTTTCCGTTGCCTATTTATATATCAAAGTAAGAAGTACAATAATGCGTTGTTTCGAGTATTAAACGAGGAACCAACCGTTCTCTTTTCAATCTAATTTGATACTGTCTTTTCGTAAAGCAGTTGCTAACTGTCTTCACGAAAATCCCTTAATTCGCAATTTTAGCGTTAGCCTTTCGCCCGAACGCCAAGCGAGTCGCTCATGCTGCGTCAGCGTTCTTGGGGTCGTTCATACGATCGGGCATTGGACTTCATTTCTTGTCTTGAACGAATTCCAATGTTTCGTTACTATGGAATATTCCCGAATATACTAAATACGGAGTGGAATATTCCGCGGCACAACATCCCTCCCTCCTTAAAAGGAAAAATTTTTTCTTTTTAAAAATTTTTTCTTCGATTGGTTTCTCGTTTGAAGTTATATAACAATACAATAAAATTTTTCATTTTTTTATTTGTTACGATGAAGTTTTTCCTTTTGCTTCTTATCGTCTTTCGTGCCGAGCGACTCGTTCTCGGTTGGGGGGACGGGTGCATAACCTGACCAGCTCGGATCGCGGTTGCTCTTCTGGCTGTTGTCGTCCGATCGGCTCGAGGTTGATGTTTACCTCGGCTGTTGCCGGGGTCGTTGCCTCGCTTGTCCTTGTTGGTGTTCGGTTTCGTTGATACCTATAACATTTAAACAGAACATAGCCAACCAAGGCTATTGGTGCTACTGCACCCAGTGAGTAGAAACTCATATTGTGGATGTGTTGCATCCCGTCTCCGGCAGTATTGAGGTTGTCCATGATTTGGTCGGCTCGAGCTCCGAGCTTTTGAAGCTCTTCCGGGTCTCGCAGCACGCTCTGCAGTGGAATTGTCCTCTCGGTCTGCGTAGGGGGCGCCTGGGCTTCAATTTTCGTTAACGTTAAATTGAACGATGGGAGATAGTTTTCCCGGATAATCTGTGAGGTCCGCCCGATGGTTTTTATGCTGAAATCTTGGGCGGTTACTATACATACGCCTACCAAAGCCAGTATGCCTGAATTTTTCTAAATTACCATTACTATGTATGACATGTTTTCCTTCGTGGTTTTTCAATTAAACAAGTTTTCATTTTACCTTGTTTCTCTTATTGGAGTTCCTTACCTTGCGCTTTGTGGAGCTCCCTACCCGCCTTTATTTAGCTTTTATTTCGTTTTAGTGCTCTACAAAGAGCTTCAGGCGGTTTGCATGCACTGCCTGAGTTTTTCGTCCCTTTCTGATGACGTAATTGACGGGGAGCCTCTTTTCTACTATTTCGTGAGGTCCCGTCCACTTCGGGGTCAGCTTGGCTGTCCGCCCCCTGCGCACCGTCTCGTCGCGGAGGAGTACGCGTTCGCCGACGCGGTACTCCTGCACCTGTGCGCCTTGGTCGTATGTAGTCTTCGACCGTCTTTTCGCGCCTTCCAGGTTGTCTCGTGCTACAGTCCATGCGGCGCGTAGTCGTTCGCGTAACTCTTGGACGTAGTCGTCGTACGCATAGGTGCGGCGGGGCTCCTGCTTCACGGCGGTCGGTAACTCCGCTTCGCGTCCGTATACCAATACATGGGGTGACAATCCGGTCCCCGTATGTGGAGTGGTGTTGTACGTGAACATCGCGTACGGCAGCCACTCGTCCCAATTACCTTGATCCTCATTTATGAAATTTTTCAGATATTCAGCGAGGGTGCGATGCGATCTTTCTAGCGCGCCATTTGATTCCGGATTGTAGGCCGTCGTTTGTATCTTCTTGATTCGGAGCAGTCGACATATCTCTTTGAAGGTCGAGCTGAGGAAGATCGTGCCTTGATCCGATAATATTATTTCTGGTGTCCCGTGCCGGCAAATCAATTCTTCTACGAGCGCCTTTGCTACTGTCGAAGCCTCTTGGTTCGGCAGTGGAATCGCTGCGCTGTACTTGGTAAGTGCGTCTTGAATCGTAAGTATATATTTTTTCCCGTTGACGCTTTCCGGTAGCGGTCCTACGATGTCGACCGCAACTTTTTCAAACGACCTCGAGGGGGTGTCAGTTACCACCATCGGTACTCGTTCCCTTCTCCCGATTTTATTTTTCTGGCAGGATTCGCAGGATGTTATATATTTTTCCAAATCCCTTCTTATGCCGGGCCAGTCGAACTTGGTCCGGATCCGATGTAACGTGCGCCGTATACCTTGATGCCCTCTTATAGGGGTGTCGTGGTATTCTCTAATTATTTTCTGGCGGTTATCGGCAGAAGGAGTGGCTACGCCACTGCGGCAGTCGCTATACTCGTTTATCGCGCTGTCTTCATCCGCGCTGCAGGAAGTTCGTGGGCTACGGGCCCCGCCGTGCCTCGCTTCCTCAGCAAGCCTTTGCGGTGCTCTGTCCGCAGTTTCTTCGCTCGGTGTGCCCACCGGTAGCTCCGCCGTTGGGTCGCTCTCTGTCTCGAGCGGCCTTGCAACGTTTACTTTTCGCGGCCTTCCGCGCTTCGCGGGTCCGCCATACTGTACTGGGCCCGCTCTGTCCTTGTCAGCGGTGCTCGCAGTCTTACCAGTGGCCTGCGTATGTAGCTTGCGTGGTCTACCCCTTCTCCGTCCGCACGGCTTTTCGGCGGGGCTGTGGGGTTCAGTAGAGCGTTCTGCAGGCACGCTGCGAATCTCTCTATCCTCTTCTGGCGCATTGGCCAGCGCGGCCTCTCTCTCTGCCGCGTTGCTAGGCTGGCCCGGGGTATTCTCGGCTCTCCGCTCTGTGCGGCTGTCCGTACCCGGGCGCTTGCTGTCCTCGTCTCGCTCGCGGGCGAGCTTGACCTCTCGCTCCAGCGAGCTACCATGGCTATACGGGGTATCTTCGGCTGTCCGCTTTGTGCGGTCTTTCGTTGTGCATACTTGCCCCGTCGTGCTGTCCTCTTTCGACACACGGACTTCGTTCTTCGCTCTCGCTTGGGCCCTCGTAGTAAGGCATATTCGACTCAGCGCATCTCCATTCGTATTGCGCTTTTCTGCCTTGTACTCTACGTTAAACTCATGTTCCGCCAATTTAATTTTCCAACGCATCAATCTCGAACCTGGGTCCTTTACTCCGAACAGCCAGGTGAGCGGTTGGTGGTCCGTCACTACTGTGAAACGGGTACCTTATATATGGCCGGAATTAAGCTAGGGCCCATACTATCGCGAGTAGCTCTTACTCCGTGTGTTACTATGTCGACGAGTTATACTGGTTGCCTTGGGTATCCTCGACTCTCCGCTTTGTGCGGCTGTTCGTATACCCGATTGCGCTATCATTCTCTTTTTTGTGGGACTTTCTGTCCTGTCCCACTTGGGCTCGTGTGGTCGCATATGTGCGACTAAGAGCATCTGCATCAGTATTTCTTTTTCCGGCTTTATG
Organism: Cylloceria caligata; assembly: GCA_963942595.1. Taxonomy (NCBI): domain Eukaryota; kingdom Metazoa; phylum Arthropoda; class Insecta; order Hymenoptera; family Ichneumonidae; genus Cylloceria; species Cylloceria caligata. The sequence continues at coordinate 59,197,617 of OZ012704.1, read as the reverse complement.
CATTTTACCGGACCCATGCCCCGATTTTACGGTCTTCCCAGGCAAGGGTTGCGATCCTAGGTCCTTCGATCCGACCTTAAAGGGTGCGCGATTTTGCACCTCATGCGTGCGCTGTCGCTTGTTCCCTCGTAGTTGGAATACACCGTTGTATTCGCACACTATTCCTGCGCGAGCTGCTTGCTTTTCACTGCTGGGGGGCACCAAGTAGGGCTTCCGTTGGCGCTGCGCAAACCGTTTGGCCTTCTTCCCCGTGCTCTCTGAGCTAACGCGCAGTGCCTGGATCTGGCGGCTACGTACGGTCTTCGCTATCTCCGACGGCTCGCATGTCACCGTCGGCTGTTGCACTTCCCCGTCGTGTTTAGGAACATTTAAACTCACTCTTTTGGTTCTTGACGGTGTGACACGGGGTCTCTCTATGATGCCTCGGCCGATCCTACTCCTTGTAGGTAGTCTGACAAATTTATTTTTCATAGCGGCATCCATGTTAGGCCCGTTTCCGGAAGGAAGATTTATCTCTGTAAGCAGGCCCATGTATTTGCACGTGGCGGCAGTTCTACTGCGTGGTGACGAATATATCCTCGTCGCGCCGTCCCTTAGCGGCATGCAGTGCTCATACAACTTGAGCATCTCGCCATGCAGGATGTCCGCTTTATGCTGCTTGATAAAGTCCATGCCAAGTAATCCGTTGACCTTCAACGGCACATTGTTCGGAACGATGTAGAACCAATGCTCTACATTTAGAGCCGGTGTCTCGAGTACAATTTTAGCTATACCAAGGGGGGTGAATTTTTCGCCCGCCACACCCTGTAATTCCACGGAGCACCTGCTCACCATGGTCTCGGGCTTGAGGCAGCCTTCCTTGATTATGCTGCACTGCGCTCCGATGTCCACTTTGAGGGTGAGTACCCCGGTTGTGGCCAACGGTGCAATTATGTGAAAGTCGCTGGCCGTTGTGCTGGACGCCGGCAGCGTTACTTGCAGTAACTGCAGCGTGGTTCTCCTTTTTCTGCACGCAGGTTTCTGCTGGGCCGCGAGCGTGTTTATCCTCATGGTTCCCAGCGGACTGACATCGGTCTCTGGTCGACTCGTTCCGGAATTGAGCGTAGACTTTTCACTCTGACCTTCGGAGTTCCTTGGACGTCGATTATGCTGTGGCGTCTGTGCTGGCTCGTTCTTATTTTGCGACAGTCTTTTCCGGTAGTCCTTCCAAATGTGGCCTTTCTTCTAGCAGTAATTGCAGGTTATTTCCACATTGTGGATTGACTTGTTTTCACTGGGTACTGGTAGGCTTACTCGTTCCGATCTGCGGGTGCAGTCTCGAGCCATGTGTCCAGTGTTTCCACAGGTGAAACAATTTTCGCTCTGCCGGGATGATGCGCCTTGGGTCCTTCTGGGGTGGCTTAATACTCCACCTACCCCTCCCTTTGGCTGCACCATATTCATGATCTCGATGGCTCCTGTAACGGACTCGTAGAGGGTGGCGTAATTACGAGATCTCACCAGAATTTGGACCTGCCCATGCAGTCCATTTTCGAAGTTGGCCTGGGCGCTCTTCCGTGTTATTTTTTCGACGATGCGCATCTCCAACATCGAGGTGGCTTCCTCGCAGAGTTTTTCTATTATATCGACGGTGATACGCTCAGTCCTGGCGGCGTATACCGCGATGTCCTCACCCTGGCCCTGCCGGAGGGAGTTGAACTCTACTTGTAACGCAGGCAACGACTTCCGCTTTCCGTACAGGGCCTCCAGCTCGGTTTTAAGCTGCGCTACCGAGAGGATGACTTTATGCTCCATCTCTCTGGACGCCCTTCCCTTAAGCTTGCTGCTGAGCACCAGTTCCAACAGGATGTCTTGATCCTGGGGCGCTACTCTCTTGAAAACTGTCTCGCACGATCGCAAGAAGGCATCTAGTTCGTCAGCGTTGCTGCCGTCGAAGCGCTTTATATTTTTCAAGGCCAGCCCCAGGTCGAGTGTCCGACTCGGTGTTTCCGACACCCTCCGTTGTTCCCTCTGGAACACGGGATCCGCAGGGGGATAATCCGATTCCTCAAATCGGGTTTGCCTCGACCGCGGACGTGGTATTGGATGTTCTTCCAACCCTGTATTTCCCAGCCTCCGCGATAGTTCGGCGTTTTGCTCTCGTAGGGACCGGATGAGTTCGTACTCGTCCGCACCTACCTCGTTGAGCGTGTCCGCCAAGTTCCGTCTCGCCGACGATGTTTCGGCCTCCCTGAGTTCGCGATCGAGTTCGCGTTGGCCTCTATCGTGCTCGCATTGCAGCCTCTCGGACTGGCGTCGCGCTCTTTCCAGTTCGCGTTGGCTTCGGTCGACCGCTTCCAACCGATCGCGTACTCTCGCTGGTACCGACCCACAGTAGACGCAGAGCCCGAAATCGTGGCAGTAAATACAAATAACCTCCGATCGGAATGAAAATTGGTATGCAGGGGTTTTTAAGGTCGCTGATTACGAATCTGAAAGCTAAATTATTGTAAACAAAATGGCCGATCCAGAATGGCGGACATGGATGTTAAAAAGGTGTCCGATCTTGACAAAAATTGGTATATGCGGGTTTTTAGGGTCGCTTATTACGAATCCGAAAGCCAAATTATTGTAAACAAAATGGCCGATCCAATATGGCGGACATGAATGTTAAAAAGGTGTCCGATCTTGACAAAAACTGCTATATGTGGGTTTTGAGGGTCGCTCATTACGAATCCGAAAGCCAAATTATTGTAAACAAAATGGCTGATCCAATATGGCGGACAAGTATGTTAAAAAAAAATAAAAATTTTCAAAAAAACTCCCTCCTGCCGTACCACTCAAAAAAGGATGAAATAATTTACTTATTTAGTATGACGTTTTCGTATACAATGATATATAACTTGCATTAGTTATTTGAATTTCAATTATTATAATTGAATTGAACAAAATTGATATACGCGGGTTGTGAAAGTGACTGATTGCGAATCAGAAAGCCAAACAATTTCGAACAAAATGGCCGATCCAATATGGCGGACATAAATGGTAAAAAGGTGTCAGATCTTGAAGAAAATTGATATACGCGGGTTGTGAAAGTGACTGATTACGAATCAGAAAGCCAAACAATTTTGAACAAAATGGCCGATCCAATATGGCGGACATAGATGGAAAAAGGTGTCAGATCTTGACAAAAATTGGTATACGCGGGTTTTTAGGGTCACTGATCACGAATCCGACAGACAAATTATGGTACACAAAACGTATCCTGTTAAATGGATGAGATGTAATATAAAATATAATAATCATAATAAAATAAACGTGAGCCGTGCCTTCTACGGAATTAATATTTTTATTTTCAAAATACATTATTCTCGAAATCGTGTAATCGAATTTAATTTTTAGTCGAATGGAACATCGGATTCGGAGTCGCCGTCGCCGTCGTCGATGTCGGAACCATCTACCGAGCTTGTATCGTCCACAAGACCCGATTCGATGTTATTTGTGACGAAACCTTGATGTGCTGCAGCATTGATAGTTGGAGCGAGCAGCATCGCGACAGCTTCCGGCGACAAACTTTTTAGTGGTTTCTTCGGTAGTTGCCGGATGCTAGATATGTACGGGTCTGAAGAAATTAGCAGCCGGTGGAAAACATCTTGCATTGTTTTTATCCTGGAAGTTTTTCGCGAGAAGTTTTCTCGGTATCGTTTAATATCTTTATTTCGAGCTTCCTGAGCGTCTTCGGATAATTCGCCGATTGGTAAAAGCGCATGAGCTATTATCAGTGAACCGTGAATTAATAGCTTGTGTACCGAAGTAGGCATGTGGTACCAAGGGTATAATGCAACGATAGTTCTTGCCGTTTCAATAGTATACTGCTCAAATAGTTCACAATTTATCTTGTGGCCACACGAGATAACTTGTAGGATAACGTAGAAACGGTTAATTACTTTTTCGTTGACCCCGGTTATCAAAGCAGAAACCTTCCAATTCTCAAAAAATCGCCAAGCTGTGTTGCCATCATTGCTGCTGCCGTATCCAAGCTTCGGACGATCAATGCTTAGACCCAATTCGCTCTTGAATTCGCGTTGAATCCTCTTCTTGGTTTCTTCGGTAATTTTTTTTTCTTCGGAACTTCGTGCTTGCCATTTTTTAATGCCGAGTTTGTACGACAAATGTATGCAATACTCGAAGCACCGTATCCACACATGCAGTGTCGACAACCCGAACTTCAAATTCGTTTCAACGACCTCCTTTTGCAACATAACGTCGATGGCATTAAAATCTTTGCTGGTTGCTCCACACAAATAGCACCGTTGAGCAGATTTCGTCGATGACACAGCATTGCAAACTTTACCATCTATCATGGTGAACGCCAACTTGTACGTTATGGAGATATCTTTTCCACTTACTACAGTTTGGAGTGGACTAAGCGACTTTATTTGTGCTTCGACGATTCCAACTTCATTTAGTGTGGACTCTGTATCTTCGTGCAGAAACTGTAGTCTAAGCGGCCTACAAAATCGTGGAGACGAGGGCCTAGGGTTCTTCCAAACCATGATTTCTGCTCTTGTTTGTTGATCAATGCAGATGAGTTGTAATGGCACAACCGAAGTAAAAAACACATGCGCATCTGATTTGCTATCATCAGTAAAAGTCTGCTTATATTCACTTTGCCCAGAGCTTCCATCGCAACCCCATTTGCAAATTAAATCCATATTACGAGCATTACCGTTAGTCAAGGTTTCAACGACTTCTGTTTGGACGAGTAAAATACGTTTAACTGTATGATCTAATAATGCCTGCAATTCGACTTCTGCACTCGTCTCTGTAATGGTAATTGCGTCAGACCGAGGATAACAACGCTTTTTTGCTTCCACCACTTTTTCGTAAGACGGATATAGACGACAGTTATGTGCCAACGATATTTTTCTCATCGTTAGGTAAGCTCCCTTTGACAATTTACATTCGATCAAAGCGGAAAGTGCAGCCTCTTCCGATAAAGAGGTTTCACCCGTTACTGCATAAGCTTTTCGATACTTAGAAGCTCTTAAAGGACTCGTCATTGTTACGTCCTTAACAACTTTCGAAGCGTCTAATTGTCCCGAAGCGCGAAGGCTCATTTGAGTAGCGTATGCTAATTCTTCCGGGGTTGAGGATTTACGAATATCTTCGGTCTTCTTTCGTTTTGACCTTTCACTTGCCGATGTAAACTCAAGGGACGGGCGGCCTCTTTTACTACCTGGGTCTTTCTCAACAGTGTCTGTAGGTACGGCAAAATATACCTGCCCGCTAAGCCATTTACTGTTTTTCTTGAAGAAAATGTCCGATGTTCTATTAGCTTCTTGCCACCTGGTTCTTATTTTATTAAACAGCATTGAAAAGGCGGTTCTCGAGTCCTCAGGCACCACAACTTTACGTCCACTTTTCTCGGAAATTTTAGTTTCCACGAAATTCAATAACGTAGCGAAATTATCGTTCAAATTATCCTTTATAATAAGATATAATTCTTTCCTCGTCAAATGTACTCCTTCGTAATGGGACCCTGTAATAAAGACATAAAATTGTATAGAATTTGTGTTGAAGGATCAGATCAAAATTTTAATGAATTTTAATTATTGTAACAAATAAGTAGCCGCAATAATTATTCGTATTTTTTTTTGAAAAGTACATAAAAAACAACAGTTATGAAAAAAAAATTGAATTTAGACTATTATGAAAGAAGTTATGAGCAAAAAAACATAAACAAATATTTTTTGAACGGGTGACCAAAAACATCTTAAAATGTACCAGAAGCCGATTTTTTATGAGTACATGAAAATATGACAAAATCAAGGGAAAAAAAATTGAACTGTCCGATTTGGCGTGGAATGCCCCATATATACCTATATATATAATAAAAATGTATCAAATATAAATAAAATGTGACGATTTAAATTAATTACTTTAGTATATACTTACATATATATGTATTGTTGTATGTCTACAAAAATAGATATATAAATGATTTACTTGAATTTGTATTTTGTATATATATATATGTATATATATATATATTATATATGGTATATGTATGGATATAGTCCTATTGCTCAAGTAGCAGCTGTTCAATGGCCCCATGGCATGGCGTATGGCGCCGCGCGCGCGTGCACGGTCGGCAACCGCCTGTTTTACGTTGCCAAAAACCATAACAGACAAAGTTAGGCAGCTCTAGGCAGCTAATTCCTGTTAATTTCGCAAGCTTATATAATAAACTAAAGGCCTAGACATTGGCTGTCGCAGAATATGGCAGAAAGTATAACTTTTCGGATAGTTGAAAATATATGATAAGTTTACAAAATTCTTTCACTTTATTTATGCAGTAGTTTATACTACACTTCAATAATTTACATATTTTTTTTAAACTCAACCAATGTAAAAATATCTTCTACATACCTCCAGAAGTCGTATCCATGTCTCCGGATTGATTTAAAATACTTCACTTTAAAGTTATCGATTTTATAAGTCACGGTAGTTTTCGCTCGTTCAGCGCGCGATGCGAACACTCGTCTCGAAGGCTAACTTCCAACTGACGCAGCGACGAAGGTATACGGTGAAAAAGGTTCCCCTTTTACAATTTAACGCAGCCATTAGTCCTCTACCTGACTGCCTGCTCAAATATCCCGATTGTAAAAATTTTTTTCTGACTTTTCTGCCACGATTTCGGGCTCTGCGTCTACTGTGCGACCGGACTGTCGTACCGGTAGCTGCTGAAAAACCTACACGATCTATGGTTCGCATGTTTTCTATTTCCCGCTCAACCATTTCCTCGGTGATGTGCTCGGGAGTTCGCTCGCCAGTAGCCATATTAAACACGTCGTCGCTACCGTCGCTGTCGAAATCCCCGAACGACGCACCCCTACGTGGGTTAACGCCGAACTGGGCCGTTAATCGGTCTGCTCAACTTTGTCCAAAACACTGTAGTCCTAATAAATCACGAATCACTTAACTTCGGCAGATCCCACCGCTGCCACCAAATGTTATGCCGGTACCGAGTAATTGGATTATTCGGTAGTCGGTATAATATTAAAAGTTATTATTTTTTGGGATCGTTTGCCGATAAGGAGATGGATCTCGAGTAAAAGATGGAAACGCGAATTTATATAAAAGGAAGTATTTATTATAAGCAACGGTAACTTTCCGTTGCCTATTTATATATCAAAGTAAGAAGTACAATAATGCGTTGTTTCGAGTATTAAACGAGGAACCAACCGTTCTCTTTTCAATCTAATTTAATACTGTCTTTTCGTAGAGCAGTTGCTGTCTTCACGAAAATCCCTTAATTCGCAATTTTAGCGTTAGCCTTTCGCCCGAACGCCAAGCGAGTCGCTCATGCTGCGTCAGCGTTCTTGGGGTCGTTCATACGATCGGGCATTGGACTTCGTTTCTTGTCTTGAACGAATTCCAATGTTTCGTTACTATGGAATATTCCCGAATATACTAAATACGGAGTGGAATATTCCGCGGCACAACACAAGTCTCAGAAAATAAATGACGTCATATTTGTATATCTTTCATTCGGTAGATTTTTAGCATCCACTCGCCTTACGTACGGATTTCCAGGCTCACGATAATTTTTATACCATGGTAATCGTAGCCGCATTTTCATCTGATGTTCTTACTGGTAACTTCATAGTTATAAAATCTAGTTTCTTCCTACTATATCGACGTTATCTCCTAAATATGTTTTATTGAAATGGGTATTTTAGTGACCTTTACGATTTATCAATAATCTGTCTTAATCACTACCGCCCTCTACTACACGCCCCTATTCGCTGGACTTGCCAGTCTATTTAATGCTATACCTCGGTCTTGTGCTAATTCAAATTCATAGCTAGCTGTTGGTCTTTCTAGCTTTGGTCCACTCTTTACCAACCATCGTACTATTTTCTATCTAGCCTGATTGATCATTGGATCGAAAGCTGCTTGTCGTCGAACGCAAGCGAGTCTCTGCGCACCTCCGGACACAAATAGAGCAGGAGTGTCGCGCGCTTTACGCGAGTTTTGGTGCATCGTTGATGCCGGATCTATCCTGTCAGCTCTAGATGTTCACACTTAGTATCATTTTCATTTTTTATTTCGCATGACAATTGGTACCTTTGGTTACCTGATACGTCTAGATCTCCTATCACCCTCCCAGAACCTCGGTTTGACCGACTTCCACCCAAGTAGTGTGATTTTGGGTGAAAAGCAAGACAGTGGTGCTCTCGATGACAACTCTTGGTGGTCTGCAGCCGGGTAGCCAGCTGATTCGATTGATAGGCGGCACGTGGCGATAGCTCTCGTTGCTTGCTTTCAGATTCAGTTGTTAATATCTCTGACTCTGAGTCCCGATCATGACAGCACATCTCATCAATTACGCACGATTAATATAATCGTGTGTGGTAAAAAGCTCACCTCATTTATTAACTCTTTTAAAACGCTTATTTTGATACCTCATTTTCTATATTTTATTGAGTCGACGGGGAGTACTTTGAAGGGGACCATATCGATTTTGATGAATAAATTTGTATTTTCGATTTTATGAATAAAGTTCCAAAACTTTTTGATTAAGGTGGTATACGAGGGCCATTTCCGTCTTCATCGACATAACGTAACTGTAGTAAAAAATTTCTTTCGTCGTTCGATAGATGGCCTGGACTCATGTAGAACGTAAAAAATTAAAGTCATTCTGATCATTACTTTGTCTTGGCACTCTACCAAAGTTGTCAGCTGATATTATCTGTCAGCAATAGAGAAAATTGAGTATCGCGCAGTGATAAAATTCCTTCATTTAAGGGGGCAGGATCAGTCATCAGGTCGAAAAAAAGCGTTTTTTTGAGAATTTTTTTCTCAGTTCTGAATATATACAATTACTTGAAGGTCTTTACATATAAAAGAGTAATGTTTAAAGTGTCTTCAAGAATTTTGTCACTAAAAAATATTCATTATTTATCCACTGGTGGCAGTGGTTCGTCGGCGCTTCAAAAAAAAAAGACGGCGTGCGGTGCGTAGTATGTGGCTTCACAGGATTATCTGAAATTAAAAAATGGAAAAGATTCAGTTAATATATTAGTTTCTTTCCCGGTTGAACGAATTTATTTTGAAAAATATGCGATTTTCAATTTTTTGCATGGTTTTGAACTTAAAGGTACGATTCTCACTAAAAAAAATCAGCCTATTATTGATTGTAAAAAAGATATTTAAAAAGAAATAAATTTAAACGATCGTTCAACCGCGAGTATTTATCATATAAAAGATGCATGCAAAATTTAATTAAGATCGGTGCATTACTTTTTGAGTTATGTTAGGCACGGACTTAAAAAATGTAGTTTTGAGAAAAACGCGATTAAAGTTTTAGGTGTAAATAAAAGTATAATAATGATTAGTTTTTCTAACTTACATTTTAAATCTAATTCCATGCGATTGACATTCTTGAAATTTAATTTTTCAATTGCAGCCTTATTTAGAGCACTTCACTAAAGTGGATAAAGTCGAAAAAACAGTTATGAAGTTTATAAAACGATATGCAGTTTCAGAATTTTTCGGCACTATGATTTCACTATACTTGGAACACGATTACGAAATAACCGGTATCTATGCGAGTTTTAGTCCGATCGACTTGAAACTTTCACAGGTTATTCCTGAGATGTTATACTTTCATAGGAAACATTTTCAGAAAAATGATTTTTTCGACCTGATGACTGATCCTGCCCCCTTAAAAGGAAAACAGGCTCAGGAAATAAAAGATGAGTTCAACTCTGTATACGGTGAAGCCTCCATTCATTTACGATGGTCAACATTGGGTGGCCGATTACAAACATGGTCGTACGAGCATTTTAGACGAGGAACGTTCCGGGCGCCCCAAAACCGCTACAATTGACGGAATGGTCGATTTAGTGCATCAAACTGTGATGAAAGCAAAAAGACAAAAGTCGATTGACTGTTGAGGATATTGCTGAGGCTTGTGGGATATCATCTGAACGGATGCACAAGATTTTACATCAAGATTTGGATATGAGAAAATTTTCCGCGCGCTTGGTGCCGCGTTTGTTGACGATCGACCAAAAGCGCATATGGACGGACATGTCGCGCGAGTGTCTTAGCCTGTATCAAAAAAATCCAGCGGAATTTTTGCGGCGAATGATAACCGTCGATGAAACCTGGGAACACCACCATACGCCTGAGAACAAACAACAGTCAATGCGGTGGATTCCGGTGGGGGAACCAACTTCGAAAAAGGCAAAGGTTCTCTTTGCTGGAAAAGTGATGGCGACAGTTTATTGGGATAGTCGTGGAATAATTCTTATCGATTACCTTGCAAAGTAATAAAATTCCATTCCTGAGAAACTTTTTATCCCCCCCCCCCCTTGTGTAATAATCTTTTTTCCTTCCGGCGCGAAAGCGCCTGGCGCCCATCTCGAAAGAGAAAATAAAAAGGAAGGAAAAAATAACTTGGACCGGTCATAGGTAACGTGGTGCGTTGAGGAGCAAATTAACGTTACAAATTTGGCGCCCAACGTGGGGCCTGACTGTCAAGTCTTTTATTTAATTGAAAAAAAAATGTAATTAACTTTCTTTTAATTCAAGTTTATTTCATTTTATTTTATTCTTTAACAATTTCCATTCTTTTAATCATTCTAGACTCTTTTATAATTTATGAATTTTATCATTTAACAATAGTAGTTCTTTTTATCTAGATATTTTTACAATTGTTTTAACTGGTCTTATTTTATTCAGGAATCATTGACATTGTAATATTCGGCAGTATAGTTATCCCGCTACGCACTGTAGTAAGCCTTCGTGAGGCACCCGCTAGACCAAGCTCGCTCGCATTGTCTAGTGCCGCGCTCGAGGCTGGCCGTGTTTACGTTTTTTTATGTGTCGCCGAGTGAGTAACAGTCTTCGATGTTGGAAACTGGTACTCCCGGCTAATGTAATATTATTTCTCGCTTATTATACTACTTTGAAATATTACTTGAAATTATATAGAGTCGAGCGAATTTGCGGGTCCCGAGTCTATGTCGGTGTTAGCTAGAGAGAAGGAATAGTTCCGTAATATAGTAGGTCTTGAAAACAGTTATTCATTGAACGATCTTCTTAAATTATTACCTTTATTAATTAATCAATTTGATTATTATTATTATTACCTTGTAACGGTAATTTGTGCCTCAACGCACCACATTACCTATGACTGGTCCAAGTTATTTTTTTCGTTCCTTTTTATTTTCTCTTTCGAGATGGGCGCCAGGCGCTTTCGCGCCGGAAGGAAAAAATACCGAGTTGGATGACCAGTCTCGACCCAGGCCAGCTACAGCTGTTCAAGGCAGAGTGGGTGGTTCGGGCTGTCAAGCTACTTATTAGTAAAAAAAATAAAATAAAATACGGATAAAATCAATTAATTAAAATAATTCCTTAAAATCCACGAACCAAGTCGAATAATAAAATATTGTCAATAACTACGACCAAATGAGAACAATCCATGGAGTCAGCTAAATAAATAATAGATAAATAAATAAAATAATAACAGTAAATAATTCAAACGACAACAGCAGGTACGGGACTTACAAACTTCTTTATTTCTCCAATAAACATCAATCTAGAATTTAACTAAGATGTCCCGTAAAGTTAATCTCTCCGTTGTTAACAATCTTCCCAAATCTAGCCTAGTATCTCAATTTTAATCTTTACATCAACGGCAGCAGTTATCCCGTTCTCTCTGTCTCACTCTCATACTCTGCAGATGTTATATAACCTATCTCGCTCGCTAAGAATTTCGAATAATATTTACCGACAAAGTCAAATATTCGGTTGTCTCAACGCACAGCTCGCGATACGGCCTATTGCGAGCTAATCCCAAATACATTCAAAATAACCATAACAACGACTAGTTCAAATCTCCTATCTTGAAAATCGCAAGCAAGCGACGGCTAATATGTCGGGAAGGAATACTGTTTAATGAAACCCCAAATTATTTAAAAAGGACCTGAGAAAACCCTAATTAAAGGACTCACGTCCGAAATAATAATAATGACATCGATAAACAATACTAACAATAATAACAATACTAACAATAAACAATTAATTCAATTAAGTTAGATACGGTACCGACCGTACAAGTCCCTCAAGACCAAATACCACAGACGGGACGACGACCGAACTCGCACTACTTCCAAATTTTAAACGCGAAAGAAAAATAATGAAGTACAGTTCGATATAATAAGAAAAGAACCAATTAATAGAATAAATAAAGTATGGTAAATGATGGTACGCCCGTCAAAGTAAAACCAAGGCAATAAAATACAATAAAAGAAATAAACTAAGTCATATAAATCAAAGTGAATTATTCGTCAAAATCCGCGACACGGTCTATTCCGTTTCAATCCCACACACACAGGCTAACAAATACAAAGCACACCGGGATAACGGCCTAACGCGCGCACGGTTTACCGTCCTCAAAATACAATTAAATAATACGGTGACTTTCTCCCGGTATCTACCGGTTACACGATCTCGCGAGTACACTCGATGAACGCCGCGGTTCCCGATACAAATTACTACTCTGCACGCGGTGTACCAGAGCCGCAGGTGTGACCAAGCTCGAAAACTAATGTCCAATAAATCGAATGATATAATAATAAAACAATAGCGAAAGACCGTGGATGAGAAGAGATCTCACCGGGACGATGGTGCGGCGATGTGTTGTTCCTTGAAATCCGGGAAACCTCGAAAAGACGTCGAAAGGTTCCCTCCTTGCTCTCTTTTAGTACGGTGGCGGATAGTAAGATGACAGATTCTGACTTGGGTTCGAGAGAGCCAACGCTACTTTTCCTCGCCTCGGTAGTGATTTGTGTAGTTGCAAAAGTAGAGCGGGACAAAAGAATGGGCGCTACGTCTCACTCACTCGACAGTCACCGGGAAAAAGCCTCGAGGTCCGTTCGGCACGCGTGCCCGTGAACTATGGCCCCCACTTAACCCGCTAAACTCGGTTAATTGGGGGAACCTGTGTCGCACGATGACCGCGACTAGCGCCTCAGTTGGACGAGAATAGAAAGCCCCGTATCCTTCAGTACGTCGGGCGGGATAATGATACATCCCGACCGGGAAAGGTGTGAAATGTCGGTCCAGATAAAAGGGCAGAATCCCGAAGCTCTCCTCCTCTTGGTACTCTCCCATCGTCCCTCCGGTCGTATCAATCGCATTATGCATATATATAAAAAAAATACAACAAAAAAAAAATAAAAATTAAGAATAAATAAATTACAAAAATCCCCCTTACAACCCTGAGATATCGTGCTGGTAGTCGTCGAGCGAGGAGGACGTAGCTCGAATATTCTGCCACGTTACAACCTTTTATATATATTTTTTTATTTCATTTTTTAAAATTATTCTTTCCTTCTTTCCTCATTCGATTTATTATTAACATTGATTTATTATTTTGTTTTAGTAATTGGATTTAGTATTATTCTTACCTTTCAATATTATTATTATTTTTTTTGAACAACTCTTAAACCGGGCCTAGTCCCGCTATATAAATATAATTAAAAAAATTTTTTTTTATCCTTTTCTCTGGTTGACCTTATATTACTATCCCGAAGGGACTCGCCGCTCTTCGTTATTGCTTTTGATATATTTTTTTTTCCTCGTTTGTCAATCTTGTTTGTTTTGTTTATTCTCTGCGTTTTCTTGAACTTTATATTGTTGGAAGATATTTGTTTATTTATTTATTTTATTATTTTCTGTTGTTTTGTTTTACCATTTATTATTTATCATTTATTATTTTATTGTATTGCTCGAATTATTTATTTATTTGGTGTTATCTTTGCTTTGTTTATTAGTTTCTTGGATTATTCGTTTATTTTCTTTTATCTCGTTTTTCTTGGCGTTTTCTTTGATTAATATGGTTGGTTAGTATTTCTTTATTTATCCATTAATTTAATTATTTGTTTGTTTGTTTGTTTATTTATTTTTTTTGTTGTTTTTCTTCTGTTTAGTATATCCTTACTTTTGTTTTTGTTGGTTTTTGATTTTCGTCTTTTCGTGGATGTAGGGACTACCACTGGTGGTGTAAGAACGGCCTGTCAGCTGGTACTGGGGGGGGGGGGGGGACCGGAGAAGCCGGAGGGACATTACGAAGTGAAAACCGTGATGTTCCTCCTTTGGTTTTTGTTTTGGTTTCTGTTATTTTGATTTATATTATTATCGCACCGAGAGTCCCGTGAGCCTGTGAGGTCGTGGAATGCAGAGGTCGGACGTGCGACTGTAATTCGGTTAGGGAAAGACCGGGGAGGAGGCGAGTTTTCCGGCCGAGGGCGGCCGTGTTTAAGGGGGGGAGCGTTGTAACGTGGCAAAATCCTCAAGCGCTACGTCCTCCTCGCACGACGGCTGCCAACACGATCTCGCAGGGCTGTAAAGCGTAATCGCCGTACTCTAAATAATTTTTTTTGTTTTTTTTGTATTTCTTTTTCTTAAAATCGCACGACCGAGGAGCGGAGAGGAAGAGAAAGAAAGAAGGCTGCCCACACCTCTTAGCGGTTTCGGGATCGAGGCACCCTTTCGTAGGAGAGAGAGAGAGAGGATACAGACATTTTCCATTTCTCGTGGTCGGGATCTACAGCCATCCCGCTCGACGTTCATCTACGGCCAATATGCTGTTATCTATTCTCGGTCATCTGATCTACTAGCAATAACCAGTCTATCTCACGGGGCTCACCTGCCGGACTGGACTACACATGGTTATTATCTGCTATTAATATTTGCGTCGTTCAGCCGAGGCGCTAGACGCGGTCATCGTGCGACACCGGTTCCCCCAATTAACCGAGTTCGGCTCGCTAAGAGGGGGTCATAGTTCTCGGGCACGCGTGCCGAACGGACCCGAGGCTTTTCCCGGTTACCGTCGAGCGAACAGGACGTAGCAGCGAGTATCATATCGTCCCGCTCTACCGTTGATTTCGTCAAAATCTATCACCACATATCGTGGGTACCAGGGTATATCTTTTGAAACAACGAGGAATAAATCGAGGATTGTATCGAGAGGAGAGAATTTTGAGACGATTTTGGGTTAAGAAGGATTGGCAAGGAACATCGCATCGACATCGTCCCGGTGAGCTCTCTTCCGTTCTACGGTCTTTCGCCATTGTTTGATTATTATTATTTCTAAATTCTTTGGAAAATTCGATTCGAACTTAGTCGTACCTGCGATTCTGATATACCACGCACAGAGTACTATTCGTATCGGGACAGACTGCGTCGAGTAGAGTGTAATATCGAGATCGTTTGGCGGTTAGAGCCGGGAAGAAGTCAGTTCGTTCGTCATTTTTTTTTTGTTACTGTTCTGTAGTCATTTTGCTGTGAGGCCGCGCGCGTGTTGATACCTCATCCCGTGGTCGGATTGTATAGGAGGGATTGGAATGTCATAGGCCGTGTCGCGGACTTTCAGGAATAATTGACACTTATAGATTTATACTATTGCATTCGCCTTATTTTATTTTATTTATCTCTCTTATTATGTTGGACATTGTTTTATTTCTGCAAACGCATGCAGTGCGTACTCGGCCGTCGTCCCGTGTTGGTACTTGATCGTGAGGGATTAGTACGGTTCGAAGCGTATCTGGCCATGATAAATAGTTCGTTCGTTGTTACTGTTCTGTAGTCGTGTACTGTAAAGCCGTGCGTGCGTTAGGCCGTTATCCCGTGTTTGTTTGAATGTGTGAGGGATTTGAACGGGATAGACCACGTCGCGGATTTTACCGGACCATTGATTTTATATGGACTTGGATCACTTTATTTATTTTTCTTATGTCGGACATTATGGTACTTTATTTTATTTTGTGAGCTTATGCAGTGCGTGCTCAGTCGTCGTCCCGTATTTGAAACTTGATCGCGAGGGATTGGTACGGCTCGAGACGTATCTCGCTTTAACTTTTGTGATCCTTTATTTAGAATAATTTAGGGATTGATATCACGGCTATCCTTAAGTTGGTTATTTAATGAAGGTCTGCCTATTTTATTGGATATAACCGTGGTTCATTTATTGTTATTTTGGTTCACGATACTTTCTCGATTTTGCGGCCTGCAATGTGATAGTTGGGAGGTTCAAATCAGTAAAGGCTTCGCGTACGTGACCTTCCGACGTCCCGTAGTTATAGTTGTTGGATGTATGTGGGATTAGTTCGGTGTAGGCCGTATCGCGAGCCGGATTGCGAGGCGACCTGTCAAGTTTACTTTGCCTGGCCGTGTTTTGGTCGTTTCCCGCAACCGTCTGAATATAGGTCGTGTATGGGAGAGAGTGAGAGTCGAGACGAGTGCCGGGATAAAATATGCTGGCAGAATAATTAAGTTTATGAATTGTTAAAGAGTTACGTTTACGGGATATTTTATTTATATTTTTCTTGGTCATTATTTTTGTTGGAGGACTAGTAGTCCTGGTAATTAAATAAACGATCTGCCGAGTGGCATTTGTAAATCCCGTACCTGCTATGTTGTTGGTGTTATTTATTTTATTTCCCGACATCTTTTATTGGTTATTGGTTTTATTTGTTTAGATTGATTTTATTTTATTAGCGAATCTTATCGACTAATTCTATGTATGAATTTTATGAAATAACGACTACCTTGACAGTCCGAACCACCCACTCTGCCTCGAACAGCTCTAGCTAGCCTGGGTTGAGTCTGGCCTAACATCTCGTTATTTTTCCTTCCGGCGCGTAAGCGCCTGGCGCCCAACTCGTAAGAGTAAATTAAAAGAAGGAAAAATAGCTTGGGTCAGCTATAGGTAACGTGGTACGTTGAGGACCAAATTTACGTTACAAAAGTTAGCGAAAGGAATTCACCCACGAGCTTCACATATTTTACGAAACCTTGTGTTTCCCGTGCTAAGAGAAGACGAAGTCACATGACAAATTCGGTTCGACGATTTGGTCATTCTTTTCGGGAACAAGATATGTACACGTTACAAGTATCAGCATCAACACGATATGATCCACGTACGCTTCCGACTTTTGGGTCGTTTTCTTTTCGTTATAAAGAAAATCAATGCATCTGTTAGTGATTTCGCATCTATCTTCAAGCCAAAGTTTTACAATGACTGTATCAAGGCTGTGAACGTAACGGCGCAATTCGATCAGAAGACAAGTCATTACGTAGCACCCGCCATAGCATCAGTACTCGGAACACATTTTTAAAAAATTACCCACCTGTTGATCACGGAGTGCACTAAGCAGCACGAAGATGGTATGAAGCAGAATGCTGAGAATTTTCTGAAGCTCATGAGCGAGGATTACGGGACATCTGTAAATAAGGTTTTTGAAGAAACACAGACCGAAAACAAGCAAGAAAAAAAAGTGATTCTACTATCAGTGGATGACATCAAGAAGCTGCACGAAGTTCTCTTAATTAGTCGCTGTACATATTATAAAAGTTTGGTGAAGAAATTCAAGTATGACGTCTGGTTGAATCTTACAAAAGTCTCACTAACATCGATCCAGCTATTGAATCGGAGGAGAGCTGGTGAGTTTTGATTGACGATTTTAAAAGGTATGAAAGCATTAACCAAACGACTCACAAAGAGCTATACAAGTCTTTGAGTGTAGTCACAGAAGTTGGTAAAAAAGCACGCGATATATGAAATCCGCAGAAAACTCAATCGTACGGTACCGGTACTTTTGTACGCCGACCTTCTCCAGTGCATCAAGTCAATCTTGCAGCATAGGGTTGCAGCTAAGGTTCAAACCCGTTACTGTTTGGTCTGCCGTCAAACACTCGATCCCGTTATGAGTACTTAAGAGCGTGCGAACTGATGAGGCAATATTCGCGCGAATGCGGTGCTAATCTCCCCACTGCTCTACGAAAAATAGAACTTAGAAAACACATTGCGACTTGGTGCATGACGCTTAATTTGTCGGAAAACGAAGTCATTGACTTCATTAATAGTATGGGCCATGCGGAAAAAGTCCACAGAGTTCACTATAGACAACCTATAATGAGCCGCGAAATATTGCGCATGTCCAGATTGCTCGAAGTGGCTCAAGGTACAGAAGAGAACGATAACGACTGCGTCAAAGAAGTTGGGGATGGCAATGTCGACAACGATGCACAGTACCTATATATTTTTCTATGCTGTAATGGTAATCACTTCAATCATATTACTGCCAAGTACTAAAAAGTAAAATATATATCTTTTTACATAAACTTTTTTTTTCGAAATAGGCTAATTCGTAATATACTCTATACATCGTCAATATGCTGTGGATATGCTTGAAATTGTACATGACTCTAATGTGGACAAAAACGCTTCGATCTCCGGTCGAATTTCAGTTGCAAACGTGCAATAAATTATAATAATCGTATATTACTGACCCTTGAAATATCCAATATGGCCGCTCGAAATGTCAACAACACCGGTTTTGTAGGATATAAATCATTCTAGAACTCACATACATCAAACCGGACCGGACGCCGATTCTTTGAGGTTTTTCACACATTTCAATATCGTCAAAAAGTCGATCACACAAAAGAAATGAACATAAAGTGTATATTGCGTTCACCTAGTCTGGCTGCTTACGGCAAGGGATTATAGCAGCGGGAATAGAGGCAGACTAGGTAAACGCAATGTACACTTTACGTGGATTTCTTTTGTGTAATCGATTTTCTGACGATACTGAAATTTTCAGAAAACCTCAAGAATGGACGTACAGTCCGGTTTGACGTATGTGAGTTCAGAAAGGTTTATATCGTACAAAGCACATGCTGCTGACATTTCAAGCGGCTAATTTGATTTTCGGAATAGTCCGTAATATATCATTATTTCAATTTTTTTAAGGTTTTCAGTCGAAATTCAACCGGACGTCGAAACATTTACGTTCATTTTATAGTTCTGTAAAATGTGAACCATATACGTAGACTACGAAATAGCATATTTTTATCGACCAAAGTCAGTAAAAAAAATCTACTCCAGCATCCCCTTAAAATTTACTTATTTCTTAATGTCTATACGTTTTAGGATTGATTCGTCGAATTATATTACTGCCAAATAAAATTATAGTATTGGGAGTACAAATGGAAAACCGCCGTCTTTTTTTTCAAAATTTCATCGTTTATTGTAGAAAAAAGGTTACATAATTATTCTTTAAAGTATTGTCCATCGCTAGCCACAACTTTTTCCCATTTTTCTGGTAGCATACGGATGCCGCGTCGAAAAAACTGCTCTTCTTTTGAGTCGATCCACAAATCGATCCAATGTTTGGCTTCTTCGTAAGAACGGAAGTGCTGCTCAGCCAGGCCATGCGTCATCAATCGGAATAAGTGGTAGTTGGAAGGGGCAATGTCTGGAGAATACGGCGGATGGGGTAGGGCGTTCCATTTAAGCGTTTCCAAGTAGGTTTTCACAACCTGAGCATCATGTGGCCGAGCGTTGTCGTGCAGCAAAATCACTTTGTCGTGTCTTTGCTCGTATTGTGGCCGTTTTTCCTTCAATGCTCGGCTCAAACACATTAGTTGTGTTCGGTAGCGAGCTCCTGTGATGGATTCACCCGGTTGCAGCAACTCATAATATACTACACCGAGCTTGTCCCACCAAATACACGGTATGAGCTTCTAGCCATGGATGTTTGGCTTGGCCGTCGACGTTAAAGCATTGCCGCGGTGTCCCCACGATTTTTTTTTGCTTTGAATTATCGTAAAGGATCCACTTTTCATCCCCAGTCACAATTCGATGCAAAAAACCCTTCTTTTTTTGCCATTGGAGCAGCTGCACGCACGTGAAAAAACGCCGTTCGACGTCTCTCGGCTCGTATGGCACCCAATTTCCTTGCTTTTAGATCATTCCCAAGTTTTTTCACCTAACCTTTCTAGAAGCCATTCACGCAGCACGCGCGTCCAGACAGTACGCACATGACTCTTTAACTCACGACAGAAACGCTGGTAAGAGCGTCGAGCGAGTAATCTTCCGAGCGCATATAATAAGCAGAGATGAAGGCTGCTTATAACAATGGTAGGGAGTAATGACTACAGCCAATATGCATATGCCGTGAGAACCATTTTCGAAATATTTTCGATACGGCTCAAATATACTGGTATGCTATCTGATATGAATAATTTATCACAAAATTCGAAGAAACATGGAATATTGTAGAATAGTGTAGCTATGGGAACGAAGGTACACACATTACATTGCATCTCTACATATGAAAATAATTTTCAAATTTATCAATTCCCTACTTTTCATATTGTTATGCCGGTACCGCGTAATTGGATTATTCGGTATTCGGTATAATATTTAAAAGTTATTATTTTTGGGATCGTTTGCCGATAAGGAGATGAATCTCGAGTTATCGATGAAAACGCGAATCTATATAAAAGGAAGTGTTTATTATAGGCAACGGTAACTTTCCGTTGTCTATTTAAAACTCAATGTAACAATGTACAATAATATGTTGTTTCGAGTATTTGACAAGGAACTAACCCGTTCTATCTTGAGTCTGATTTATAACTGTCGTTCGTCAAGCAGTTGCTAACTGTGTTCACGAAAATCCCTTAATTCGCAATTTTACCGTTAGCCTGTCGTCGAACGCCAAGCGAGTCGCTCATGCTGCGTCGGCGTTCTTGGGGTCGTTCGTACGATCGGGCATTGGATTTCGTTTCCTGTCTTGAACGAATTCCAATGTTTCTTTGCTATGGAATATTCCCGAATATACGAAATACGGAGTGGAATATTCCGCGGCACAACAATATATATATGGTAAAGACATTTTTCGGTGAAATTCCCAAAACTGCCTATACACACTAGAAAAATGTGAAAATGTCAGTTACTGGAACAGTCCTTGAAACTGTGCATAAATATATTAAACGGATATATATAAGGGTTGCTTCAGGGACTGTACCCGAAACTTTCTTTTTACATATTGAAAAAATTCTAATGTCTCTTTTAATCTTTTTCATATTATAAATAAATCTCTAATAATCTTTTTACATATTGAAAAAAGTTTAAAATATCATCATTTCGCACTTTTTATACATGTTGGGGCAATTTTCGGGACTGTCCCCAAAATTGTCCATACACATGTGAAAACTATGACCAGGCAGATTCCGGGACAGTATGGGAAACTGCCCATACATATATTAAACGAATATATTTATATAAGGGCAGTGTCAGGGACTAACCGCGAAACTTCTCGACCACATATTAAAGATAGTTGGAAATATCATTATTTCGCAATTTTCATACATGTAAGGGTAGTTTAGGGACCGTCCTCAAAACTGCCTATGCCTATATTGTAACGGTATTTATACGTTAGCATTTATTTTTATCTTCCGAGGGGAAGAATTCGGGGTCGAACACAGGAATAATTAATTCAGACTTCTGAGTAGGTAAAAGTAGGGTTTTTTCACAAGTTTATCAATACAATTAATTCCCCAGACGGTAATATATGCGTTAGTTGCACGATCTTCTTTCTCTCGTTAGGCATAGCTCCTTGGCCCACTAAACTGCGTCGTCTGCTATTAGTATACTTGTCGCTAGCGTGCCTGTCACCGGGCATATATGCTAGATCCACGCAAGTGACTTCGATTTAAAGGGAAATGTGTTTATTTGGATGTTTCCCGTTCGTTTTCTATGTAGGTTCCACCCACCGGTACTCCTGCTGTTTCTGTGGACCGTTCTCCTGTGACAAAATCTCAGTACTGCGAATTGTCGTTTTTCTTTTGTCTTTTTGGTGTAGTGAAGTTGATACAATCTTTCATACGAATGTCTCTATGCAGCGAGTCGCGAATACCTATCTGATACTATATTCCCTACAGTGTCTTCGTTATTCTTATAATTCTCT
Organism: Cylloceria caligata; assembly: GCA_963942595.1. Lineage (NCBI taxonomy): Eukaryota > Metazoa > Arthropoda > Insecta > Hymenoptera > Ichneumonidae > Cylloceria > Cylloceria caligata. The sequence continues at coordinate 59,175,802 of OZ012704.1, read as the reverse complement.
TAATCTCCCAATTATTTCGCTTACATACTAGTAGTATGTGTACACCTTTGCTCCATCCCACTCCTATCCCCATTCCTTCCCCCACCGCCGCGCTACCCACTCTGCTTAACCAGTGTCGGTAACGTGGAGATGTTAAAGTAAGGTGGTGTGGGTACCCTTGTGAACAAGGAAGAGTAGAGATAAGAGTAGGATGGAGCAAAGGTGTACACATATTTGGAATAAAATTTGTAACTCACCCTTATGGTGGTGGCATCTACGTCAGCTCTCCAGGGTGACGGACACAATATTAATCTATGGTACATACATATGCACATATGCAGGCACGCACGCGCGCGCACACACACACACACACTCTCTCTCTCTCTCAATCACTATCTCACTCACTCACTCACCCACACATCAACATCCGCAGCTACGCGTCCGGGTAATAAGAATTACCCGCACCGATGGAGCGTGGGCGTCAGGGGTACGCATGCGTATCCCGATCAGTGTATCGTTACTTGCACGGCTCCTCGATCCGATCTAGATCTCCGTCCTCGTCAATTAAATGTTCAAGGCCGAATACTACCCACTTTACGAGCAACAACGGTAACGTACTAATCGGCGGCTCGGGATGGAATCGCTGCGGCCAATGGACGTATATCCAATTCGACCAGCAGCACCTCGTAGCACCAGTTATCACTTCCCCGTGCACAGCCCTTTGATGCCGCACAACCACACAAGCCACCCCAACGCACGAGTCCTCAATCACAAATCGCCTTCTCTCAACGCACTCCTTGCTATATCATTTGTGTAAATCGTCCTCCAGTTCGCAAAATGCCGCGCACATTAGCTCCGTCCACAGACACACGGTATTATCATCGGTACTACATATTGCCCGATACACAAAAGCTTCCGATAGATCGCCGTCTAGATATCGCGGATACATTTTGAGATGTTTTGATTTAGACTTTCCTCGTGCACTGGTAAAGACAGATTGAATGCTCAGGATGCTGCTGGTAGGGATCACAGAGTTTGAAGATAACAAACGCCCCTCTGAATCATATTAGGTGTCCAGAACTCTAAATGCAACGACAGCGGTTTTGCAGGTGCGTACCGCTTTGTGCTGTGCTCCTCGCGCAGCGCTTGCTCTGCAGTAAAAGACGCAGAATATGATACCATACCGCGAGAGACCTCGATTATAATTTATATATAATTACAAAGTAAGAGACACAGTAAGACGATGTATTTGTTTTTAATTAATCAATATTTTATTTAAATCACTTTACACATATTTACCGTCGCATGCAACATCCCTGCAAACACGGTAATCTTCGCTTGGGAATTCCTCCGCCGTTCAATTTATTTTTATCACTGTCCGATTGTCGAGAGGCAAAAGTATTGTAATATTTACGTACTATTCTGTCGTTTTTCATTACATTATCACTAAAGAGATTACTAAATCGCGACAAGGTGAATCCGCACCACAAAAAAATGCAGGAATACGGAACAAAATCGTCCACACACATCCGACGTATTACTTTGTAGCTGCTTGAGGCCGTACCGACAGAACTTGCAATTTCTTCGTAGTCGTACGAGATGTTGCGGTATAACCGGTGGTAGCCCGTAGCTATCAAAGTACATTCCTTTTCCATGATGGTTAACGTACATGGTGATTCAATGCTCTCCAGGTCCGTCGTGGTTATTCGTGTTAAGAGGGCATACGAGTTTGACGGCTTCAAAAAATCGATTTTTTTTCTTTGCATTTTTCGATAGCTTCAAGAATATTGTCCTAAAACCGTTTTTGGAAATTCGAATATGTACAGAAGTTACAACGCGTTTTGTCGGGCAGCGTATAGGCATGCGTCTCGCCTTTCTGAAGCGGCGCGCAAGTAGAAAGGTCGCGTTCTTATATAACGAAAATACAAGTGTTTTGTAACAAATAGCACTGTAAACACTACAACACTGTCAACACGATCCATGATGTTGCTAAGTTGATATATGTTGTTATTCGTTTGGTTGGCGTCAGTTGCGTGAAACGGACGACTCTTGTTTCTCATAGCGTTGTTGAGTACGTATTACATATTACAATTTCAAACGAAAAGCACGCGAGGGATGGGCTTCGGCATCTTGATGTCGTGTGAAAATTGTAATCCAACTAAAATTCTGTCGTGCCCGAAAATAGGTTCGGCATACGAAATCAATCGTCGATTTTCTTTTGCGATGCGGTGCTTAGGCCAAGGATCAACCAGCGAACGCAAATTTTGCAGTTTAATGGACCTTCCTCCTCCTGTGACTCAAAATGTGCACGACGATATCCAGAAAAATATTTACATAGCATCGAAGACGATCGCTCAATTATCTATGCAGGACGCGGTTGAAGAAGAGAAATTACGAATGAGCATGGAAGAAGAAGAAAATGTAACGGAATTAACTGTTTCGGGAGATGGAACGTGGCAAAAGCGCGGATTTTCTTCTTTGTTTGGCGTTTCCAGTCTTATTGGCGTCTATTCGAAAAAAATCATCGACGTCAAGGTGAAATCGTCTTATTGCAAACAATGCGAAGTGTGGGCAAAGAAAAAAGGCACCAAGAAATACGAGGAGTGGAAAACAGAACACGAAGAAAACTGCCACTGCAATCATCAAGGTTCTGCGGGAAAAATGGAGGTCGACGCCGTAGTCCAAATGTTTAAAAAATCGGAGGAACAGTACAACGTGAAATATACCACCTATATAGGCGACGGAGATTCGAAAACGTAAAAAGGTATTGTTGAATCCAAGCCATACGGAGAAGTGCAAGTAAGGAAAAAAGAATGCATTGGGCATGTTCAGAGGCGAATGGGCACACGACTTCGACAATCCAAAAAAAAATCACAAAGGTATTGCAGGTAGAAATAAGCTAACAGCGAAGATGATCGACAAATTCGCCCTCTACTACGGTCTTGCGATACGTAGAAATTTTGATTCGGTAGAAAGAATGCGAAATGCGATATGGGCTACCTTTAATCATTATAGTTCATCTATGGAAAAACCGCAACACCACTTTTGTCCCGAAGGCTCCGAGTCGTGGTGCGAGTGGCAAAAATCAAAGGCTAACAGTACTCTGGATACATACGAGCAAAATTATAGAACTTGATCCGACGACGTTTTGGATGCGATCCGTCCTATATATAAAGATCTGTCCAACGATAATTTGCTGGAACGTTGCCTTGGTGGATTCAACCAAAATGTAAACGAAAGTTTTAACAACATGATCTGGAGAATAGCACCGAAAATAATAAACAGCAGTGCTGAGGTTGTTGAAATCGCGACTTATATTGCTGGTTCTATGTTCAACGAAGGAACAATATCCTTATTACAAACTATGAACACAATGCGAATCAAGATTGGACGAAACGGGGCTCAATTTGCAGCAGAGTGACTTTCGGCGGTATGACCAAGCGGACATCCGAACGCAGCACGCGACGCGCGAGGCTCGTATAAGCCGTCGCCTCGTTAAAAATCAAGAAATCGAGGCAAATCTTGAGCAGGAAGGTTCCATGTATGGCCCCGGAATAGACGATGACATGTAAGTTGAATAAATTTAATTTTACAATAGAGTAAAATCGTTCTACAACTTAAAACGCGTTTTTCTCAAAACCATGTTTTTCAAGTCGGTTACAATGATAACTTGAAGACGGATCAACCGATCGGCCTCATTTTTTTTTTTTAATTAAAGCTTATAATTGTAGCTTGTCGCTGACGCATTCTGATTTTAAAAATTACAATTTTTTCTATTTTATTTTTGACGAAAAAACTTGAAATTTTTGATCGAAAATCGATACCCAATTTTTGAAGGTCTGCCATTTTCTTCACAATTTGAATTGTAAAAATCCGGATGCGTCAGCGACAACAAATAACATTCTTCTTTAAAACGCCGTTTGATTTTTGTGTTTCAGATAAGTGGACAAGGAGATATCATTGTAACCGCGAAAAATGACAAATCGAAAGGGGCTTACTTCATGACGTTGAAAGGGGGGGAAGTTGTTATTCAATTCTTCTATTAAAATTTGTATGTAAAGTACAAAAGTATTGTTTAATTATGCAAAAAGTCCCATTCGTCTAGGTTGTCTCCTGGCTCTGAAAAAAATTCGCAAAAAAGGCCTTTTTTTTCGGGCTCCAAACTCGTATGCCCCCTTAACTATGAGTCCGGCCGGTATCGACCATATACGAGGAATACTGTCAGCTGGGTATACGCCACCGGTTGAAAGTAGTAGATACTGCAGACTCTCGTAGATTTGTCTAGTGTTCATGCTGGAAACATAGTCAATGATCAAATGATGACCTATACGCTTTGAAAGACGTATCAGGAGTACAAATTGAAAATGCGGGATTTTTTTCTATTTTTGAACGTTTATTCTGAAAAAATGGTAACAAATGAATTATTCAAAGTATTGTCCATCGCTAGCCACAACTTTTTCCCATCTTTCTGGCAATTTACGGATACCGTCGCGAAAAAATTCGGCCGGCTTGGCTGCTATCCAGTCATCGACCCATTTTTGGGCTTCTTCGTAAGAATGGAAGCGCTGGTCAGCTAGGCCATGTGTCATCGATCGGAAAAGGTGGTAATCGGAAGGAGCAATATCTGGGCTATACGGCGGGTGGGGTAAGACTTCCCATTTCAGCGTTTGTAGGTATGTTTTGACCGGCGCTGCAACATGTGGCCGAGCGTTGTCATGTTGCAAAATTACTTTGTCGTGTCTTTGCTCGTATTGTGGCCGTTTTTCTTTGAGTGCGCGGCTCAAACGCATCAATTGAGTTCGGTATAGTGCTCCTGTGATGGTTTCGTTCGATTTCAATAGCTCATAATACACCACACCCAGCTGGTCCCACCAAATACAGAGCATGAGCTTGGCGCCGTGAATATTTGGTTTGGCCGTCGATGATGATGCATGGCCGGGGTAACCATATGATTTTTTGCGCTTCGGGTTATCGTAATGGATCCACTTTTCATCACCAGTGACAATGCGATGCAAAAAACCCTTCCGTTTTTGCCGTTCGAGCAGCAGTTCGCATGCAAAAAAACGGCGCTCGACGTCTCTCGGCTTCAGCTCATACGGCACCCAATGTCCTTGCTTTTGGATCATTCCGAGGGCTTTTATACGATGGGAAATGGCTTGTTGTGTCACTCCCAATGAATCTGCGAGCTCTTGTTGAGTTTGACACGAGTCTTCATTGAGTATTGCCTCCAATTCAGCATTCTCAAACTTTTTCACTTGGCCCGGCCGCTCTTTGTCCTCAACGTCAAAATCACCACTTCTAAACCGCACAAACCATCTCTCGCACGTTGAAACCGATGGAACATGACTCGGATAAGCCTCGGAGACCAATCGATGTGCTTCAGCAGCACTTTTCTTCAAATTAAAGAAGTAAATTAAAACTTCCCGCAAATGCTGTTTTGTTGGCACGAAACTCGACATATTGAGAGCTCAAAAAAACTATGAATTTGACACTGCGACAAATTGACACATACTGAAAATTAAAGCTATAAGACGTAGCTTTGACATGAACATAGTCACAGTACTGCCTGATGCGTATAGCGTTAGTAACGCCATCTGTTATCAAACCCGCATTTTCAATTTGTACCCCTGATATATATATGCAAAATTTATTTCACAGCATCGTCGATTGTGACACGACTACATGGCGCAGATTTCTCCTCTTACTTCTTCTCTTCCATTTCGTCTGCCGACTAAACATCCATGTATGATTCTCCTTTAAATGAGTGCTCGTGAAGCTAATTTTTTATTTAGAAAGCCTGGCGCATCGCACAATGCGAAGACGCTGTATCGCTTATCAAAGCGTGGCTGAAGCATTTTCGCGAAGATTTCGGCATAAATGTGTACGATGGAGCGCCCTCCTCGTCCTCCAGGTTGGAAATTTGACGACTCGTAATATCGCAAAGAAGTATAGCCTCCTCTTGACCGCGTGTATAGTGTGACATAGTCACGACCTGTAAAAGATAGAAAAATAAAACAAGAATACAAAGAAATAAAATCATTTATTTAAAGTAAATACAAAAAGTAAAAGGAATAAAAGAAATGATAAATGCGCAGCAGAGTCGATGCGATACCGCTAAACAGGCTGAATCCTGTCAAATTCCTTCGCGGCCGAAAAACAGCGGGTCAGCGACCGGCTGGCCTCGCTTGGGCAGTGAGGGGATGTAGGGGCACGGTGGCGGGGCTCGCTGAAACAAAAGAAATTACAGAAGATATGATAAGAAGAAGAGTTAAAATAAGAGAGTGGGAAAGAAGAGGAAGAGTATATAAGCGAGCTTCAAACAGAGAGGAGCTCTCATTCTGTAAAAACCGCCAACTGAGTCAGACTCGCAGGTATTCAAACTTAAAAATTATACTAAAAATACAAGAGTTTGGTATTAAATCTACGGATTTTAACGTGAAAGGGTGTGAGTAAGCCCTATAAATTGATTAGAATATTGCCAAATAGAAAACACAGTATAAGTGAGTGCAAGGACTAATATAAAGATTAAGAGCGGACAGTATTAAACCGTGTGAGGAAAGACAGGAAATAGTCTAAAGAAAACAGACTAAAAAAAGAAAGTTGGTGACGTTAAAATAAATAATTAAGGTTTATTTTAGGAGAATTAAGAAAATAGGATAAGACGGTTTAGGTAGAATAATTAGAAGTAAGTGCAGATAGTTATAAGAAGTATTGTGACCGCAGCGTGTCGATACATTTGAAAGACTTGTTTACGGTACCTAGAAGTTCTCAATTTAGAAACTTGGAGAAAAGTAAAGGCGGAACAACATTGAGAAAGGAAATGGAATGACAAACAATAGTTAGAAAAATTATAACATAAAGACTTGATACGGTCAACTTGAGACTCTTGGTAAATCAATTACCGCATCAAGAAGCAAGAGGGCTTTGGAGTCGAAATTTTCAAGGAAGCTAGAAAAATTATTTAATCGATAGAATTAGGAGGGCATTAGTCAGCCCGACCAATAGAAACTAGATTCAGAATTTAAAAATAATTAGGAAAATAATTAGGGTAGAAACAATTTCAAGAGTTTTGCTCAAGCGCGTCGCATGAAAACGACACCACTCCACCGATAGAGAGAAGGAGAGAAAAATAAATTCAAAGACCAACTCACCAAGAGCGAAGAATAACCGCAACATCCAGGTCCAACGCCGAAGATTTCTTGAGAAATCCAATCCTTAATCGTTAATAATTATGAGTCACTAAAAGATTGTGTAACGGGAACTGTCATCATTCGACACACAAAGTACACTCTCCGCGAACCAGAACCACTGTCATCATTACAAAACACACTGGAAATATCACGGAAGCGGCACGAGTAGAACAAACTTATGACCCGAACGCAAAATAACCCACAAGGCAAAGTATTTAAATTATTTAACGAAACAACGCGGAGACGGACATAGACCCGGCGTCCATGCCAGCTGACCGACGCGCCAGCAACAGCGTCTCAAGCCCAGCAGACCGCGCGTCAGCACCCCGGCGGGAAAAAGATCAAGACGGCTGAGCTCGGTACTGCCTAGTTGGGATATCCACCGCCCAGCGCGGAAGTCGAAATCCTACCACTACGGATAAAGAAGAGCGTGGAACCATCAAAGCGATTAAACACCACTGATAGATTGTACGGCTAAAGGCGCGAAAAAGCCTCACAACACAGAATTCTATGAAAATTATTGAATAAATCCTATTTTTACCTCCTATAGAAGTCTGCAATTAATTATCTTCGTGTTCGAGCCCGAATTCTTCCCCTCAGAAGAATAAAATTTAATGCTAACGAGAAAAAAACTGTTACAATAGATACATCTTGAGTTTTGCGAAATTTCACACAAGTTAGCGTATAATTGTTTACAGCTCACATTGTCACACTGAAAATTATTCTGGCTTCGCGAATGCTGCAGTAATTCGGCAAAGTGACACGGTGGGACGACGATCCAATGAGCAAAGTACGGTCTAACCACTGCTACCACGGCAATTTCTTTCAGAATAAATTCCGAGTCTTTATGACGCATTCCCTGTATATCCACGACGATATCCATTTTCACGTCTAATCTGTACAGATGCTCCAGTTCGACTGATTAGTTACTCACAAAGGCGCTTCTACGTCTCTTAACACGAAACAGCAGCACACAGGAGCTATTTTTGTTCTACGAACGAGAAACGATGCCTCGAGAATCTTTTAGCCGCATTGACCATTCTTTGGATCGCCCACAAGACAAAATTAATCTCTGGACCGCACCAGTCGTAGTCGCATCTCGACACCGTTTAATTGGAACTGCTCCTGAATGAAAATATCGCAATGCAGATGACCGAGCAAGTCTACAGTTTTTCCGACATTTAAAGATTGTTTTCTCTTTACAAGAGCCGTATTTCCCGATGTTATATCATCCATTTTTCCAGGGGTATCATCGTACCAGAGAACGCTCGTGAGATGCGAATTTTTGGCTGATAGACCGTAATTAAAAAATGTTTCTATGTACGCTCGATGAGCGTAGGCATTATTTGGAGGTTAAACTTATCTTTGATTCAGGTATACATCTACCTGATTAAACATAGAATGCAAGATATTGTTGACAAGGTCAGTACTTACTTTCGCCGCTGTACCCGCGGCAATTCCCGGAAAAGGAGATGTTATTTTCACTATCAAACTAAGCATAGTATGCGCGAGATCGATATACTCATCACCCGGTCCAGGAATAAAAAATTCAATAGGTGAAACATCTGTTAGCGATGAAATTGGCTTATAATACACCCAATTGGAACCGTCGATAGTAGTTTGCGTCGGTGGGAGTGAAAATAACTCAAGTTCTGATTTAAGATACTCGCACGAGCGCGCATGTAGAAATGCCATCTTGTTTCGGCTACCGAAAAATATCTGCAACCGTGCGTTGACGAGTCTTCTTCTTCTTAATGTTCTTATTATTCTTCTTTTTCTTTATTACTTTTCTCTTTATTACACTTTTATTTTTACGGGAGATACATCGTGGTTTACGTTCGTTCGATAAATGAGGAGTCCGCGAAATTTTGCGCTTTTTATAACCAGACCCCCGCATGAGTGTCAATTTTTTCAGAGGCTTTGCCTTTGAGATAACTGCCTGATTCTCGCGCTCTCTCGCGAATAGCATCTTTCACAGCTATATTTCTATCGAGGATATCACCAGCTCGCAATGCCTCTTTTCCAACTGCTTTAGCGCCTGTCTTTAAAAGTAGTAGCACTCGACGAAACAGGCTCCCGAGAAAGCTGCCGATACCGTGTCCTCGTTGATTAGGTGATCCGATGTAAACATCGCTAATATCGCCGTACCGGCGACGGCTCCATCCGAGCTGCACACTGTCAATATCGTCCATACCAGCGTAATCAATCGTGGGACTTTTTGAAATGTAGTGTCACAGTCACCGTTCCCTGTTCGAATGGTATAGGGTTTCTAAACTCGTCTCTTATATCGATCTCGATAGTGTGTAAATTGATGCGCAAAAGCGGTATATATCGTGGCGTTAAAAACGATTAAATTTTTATCGAGTCATACTGACAGTCATCGGCAACAATGGGAACAACTCGTAGGAGGGGCGTTTGTACATCACCTGTAATATAGCTCTCGCAGATATCGGTGTATAGAAACATGTTGCCTGGTATAGCACCGGTGAGAGATGCAAGCCTCAACCCTGTGTATTCGCAATGCGGTTCTATCATTACAGACCTACAGGCCTCTTCCGAGAATTCTAGTGCCCTTGCGATAGCGGGCGATACGCGAAAGTCGTGGTAACGTAGATCGTCGCATACGCGAGTCACTTCGACCTGCCCGCTCGGAAGCGATTTAAAGAGCAAATGACCAGCCACGTGAGGTAACTTATTTATACTCTCCAAAAGAGCGCCTATAGAGCGATATACACCAGGTGAAACTTGGTCTCTATCAGCGCGTCTCCCTGCTAAAAGATTGAAACTCAATAAATGATAATCAGCATCCTTAAAAGTTACGAGATTTCCTACAGTAGGAACATGTAAAAGAGTCATCGGATAACCAATTTCCACAAGAGAAACACACCATTCTCTGTGCAAACGTATCTGACGCGGTAGTTTTATAATAAATTTCGTCGTCGTATTATTCGGAAAATATTGCATACAACTGTTCCTCGGTAGTACGACGAAAAAAGAACTATCCTTGGAGATCATATTTATCAGGGACAGTGATTTCGAGCGTTCTTCCTCTTTGTCCTCTTCTTTTCTTTCGTCTTCTTAGATGACGGAAGCACTCGTACTCGCGATAATTCTGCCTCGTAGAAAACATCGTCGATAGTCTCGTTATTCAGGACGTGTAAAATATACACGAATGGTTCTCGCTTCACTGATATTCGTTGAATCCTAAATAGCTCGTTACTCCAACCACGGTCATTCCCTTTCACGAATGCTGCTTCAGCTGTACTGATGTGTATTAAGTCACCGACGCTGTATTTAAGCTTTTTAGTTTCTCTCGCGTTACGCTCGTAACGCCGTGCTAAATTTTCTCGGGCTATAGAGGCATTTTCGAGGGTTACCTCGCTCGGAGGAATACGCATTCCGCTGAGTCTAGTATGATTATATGCATATAAAAAATGTTGTAAAACATCGATGTAACGCTTATTTCGCGTGTACGTAAAGTAACGCCACATTCGCTCTTTTATTGTGCGATTAAAGTGTTCGACAATCGAGGCATTTATATCAAGGTTACGAGCAGCGCGAAAATCGATATTGTTTTTCTTGAGAATTTGCTCAAATGGAGTGCCGAAAAATTCTTTGCATCTATCAGCTTGCAATTGCTGCGGGCGACGGTTGTTACTGCGTGCGAGTATGTGTGTGAGTATGTGCGCTCGTTTTGTCACGCAAAGCGTCGACCCACGCGTATTTGCTCAACACGTCGATGACAACACGCACATATACGCATCCATTGTTGTACGTAGCTATCGAGCGAAGATCAGCTAAATCAGCCTCCCATACTGCGTCTGTATTACTCACGTTGTACGTATGACGGGGAAATCGTCGTCGCACGAGACGATGCATGTCATATGAATCCTGTGTCTCGAGCTCTGGTAAAACATTTTTTCGTGCTACGCTTCGATCCACCTGGGCCAAATTTTTTGCTCGAGAATAGGAGGCAGGATGAGCGGCGTCATAATAGATTTTTTGAAGATTTTTCATGATTTTAACGATGACCAGTTAAATAGATTATTTTTCTTTTTTTTTCTAACTGTGTGGGGGATCAATATTCACTGAGGTGTCGTTGGCTCTCTACTTGTGCGATGTTTTGCAATTGTTCGTCCTCTTCTTCCTCCCCCTCCTGACCCTCGATGATGTCGTTGTACGCCGTGAGCATTAAATCTCTGTTTGAGTGTGCGCTCTCGTCCTCGTTGTTGTTGTTACTACTGTTGCTGCTGCTGCTACTATCACTATCGCGTGATAAAATGAGACGCCACTGCGGTGTCGGGGATGATGTAGGTGTAAGCTCGTGTAGTAACTCGGGATCGCCGATAAATTCGCGTGGCATCTGTATCGTTCGCAGGAGTTTGGCAAAGTGAGATCGACCGATGGGTTTCTCGCGTTTTCAAGCTCGCATAGCATCGTTAACAAGATCAACGATATTGGAATTTAAAATTCTTCTGCCGTCTATGGAAACAACACCGTTACGCTCCCATGTCATTTTTTCCCAACGGCGCTGCGGTGCAAATTGCAAAGCAACGATATTGCTTTAGATTTCAAATGTTATGGTACGCTATCGATAATAAGTGTGTCATTGAGTCGAGATTCAACTTTATTCATTAAAACGTCGTCGATTTTATTGCTATTGTTCGTTTTGACTAAATATTCGATACTGTATTATCGTACTCGACCAAATGAAGATAACGCTGTACAACCTGCTGGTACGCTATCCATTTCTCTCTCTCGCTCTTGTACGAGTGAGAGTTTAGAATTTCACTCAGCTCAGAGTCGAGGCGCGATAATAGCGTACCGGTAGTCTGTACGGAGGGCAACGGGTCTGCACTAGTAGTAGTAGTAGTAGTAGCAGCAGTAGTGGCGAGTCCAGCGAGACGATGTATGTTATCATGAGGAATAAGCACCATCTTCTGGCATATTCCATGGCTCGTGTAGACCAAGACAGGCACAAGAAGCAACTTGAGAAATCCGACACAGTCCTCGACGATGATCTTCCTCTTACCGCTCCAATTCCCCATTTTGGCGGCTAGTCGTCGACGAATTGTCGCGTGCCTCCGAAGATGATTCTTTTGCACGTTGTTAAGACTCACATTTCCCTGTAAAACGTTTAGAGCACACTCGCATCTGGCGGATTTTTGAAGACAACGATATAATTAACGTTTAAGGAGATATCGCGCTGCCCGTGACCACAAGGTTAGTTCTTGTATCATTCGAGTAGTCCGCTGCTTGCGGTAAACCTTCGCAAAATTCGATTTTATCCGCGTAATCTGAATATCCGGACTGCCACTCTGAGTAATAAAAAAGTATACGCTCGAACGTGACATCCGTCATTTCGCGCATGTATCTAAAGTATTTTTTGACAAAATATGTTTTACCACAACCTGTAAGACCGCTTATCACAGCTGTCCATGGATGTTTCCAACGTGTATCCATATCAATGAGTGTCTATCAAAATCAATCAGCTGACTCTTAAATAAGCTTATACCGCGACGACAGCGGCGGCAGCGGGGGCGACCCCACGGGATCAACTTTTTTCGCGGCCTTGACGAGCTGATGAAGCGCGGGCCCGCGGTATAGGCTGATGTTTACACCGTATGTAAATTAAATAACGATAGTTTTTATATTTCTCACAAATAAAACAATATTTTTATTTCACTATGCACACATGTCTATATGCAAATTTTACGACGAATCATGTCATTCTAAACAGCAATATTATATCCACGGAGATAGCACGAGAAAGTCAGAACAAAAGGGAACGGTAGAGAGATAGCAGCTACTGCTACGAATAGCAGAACAAAAAAACGAGCAGACAACGGTTTTATATATAATAAATCAATTTTTTTTAAATGTATTGTGCACAGTAAATACGATACATGAAATTAGATAAAAAAATTATTTCAAAATACCGCAAATTCAACCGTAAAACTATAAACTTTTTTGCGTTATACTAATTAGGGTATTTCACAATAGCCGTACGGTACAGTAGAATACATCCCGTGCCACTTTCGCTTCGTGTTAACAGGTTCGCATGATTTCGTTTCCTTACGCGTTACTACATGATGAAATTCTATACGTCGAATTAAAAAATAATAGATACGCCCCTAGCTCCTGTCACGAAGGATCGTAATGCGTTATAATTTACATGACGGCTATTCGCAAAGTTTAGCGTGATACCCTTTACTTTACATTTTTCAATAATCGTACCGTCGGGTTTACGAACGAGGTATGCGGAAAATTTTGGTCTTCCCGAAACGAACGGAGTTATGTAACAACCAGGCCCGTATTCGCTTAATTCGTCCGTGAGATCTCCTAGAAATTGACCGATTGGCGGCTCATACTCATTGCAACCAGGGCAACTCACGTAAATACAGGAGTCCGTATCGCAGTACAATATTCGTCGCACGAGCCCCTCAAGATAACTGTATAGTTTCAGGCGTGCCTGTGCCGTCGTGGATGCTGCAATCACGGCGTTTGATGTCGGGGATGTTTCGATAGCATCGCGGTTGCTCACATAGTTGACATACCAGGTCTATAAATGTGAAACCGGAATTTGCCCATAGATGGCCCTAGCTGTCAATGTAGTTACCGTCAAACCGCGTCATTGGCGCCATTTCCTTGTAGACATCTCTGACAAAGATTTTCAACTCACAACAATACAAGTTTCATACAACAGCATAGTTTGTAATAGCGTTGAACATGTCGAATTTTGTGCCTGGAAACTACGATTTGCGGACAGCATTGATTTTCTGTTACCAATTGAAGAAAACTGCTGCAGAATCGCATCGAATGCTGTCGAAGCTTGCGGTGAGCATGCTCTTGGTAAATCACAGTGCTTTGAGTGGTTTAAAAAATTCAAAAGTAACGATTTTGACGTGAGAAACGAAGAACGTGGAAGACCACCGAAAAAGTTTGGAGACAGCGAATTGCAAGCATTGTTGGATGAGGATGACGCTAAAACGCAACAACAACTCGCGGATCAATTAAATGTGACACAAGAAGCCGTCTCCATACGTTTGAAAGCCATGGGAAAGATCCAGAAGATGGGAAAGTGGGTTCCACACGAACTGAATGAAAGACAGCAGGAAAACCGAAAAACCACTTGCGAAATGTTGCTCGCCAGGTACAAAAGAAAGTCATTTCTCTATCGAATTGTGACTGGCGATGAAAAGTGAATATATTTTAAGAATCCTAAGCGTAAAAGATCATGGGTAACTCCAGGCGAACCATCAACATCGACTGCAAAGCCAAATCGCTATGGACGGAAGACAATGCTCTGTGTTTGATGGGATCAGAAGGGTGAGATCTATAGACCTGGTATATACGGTGTAACGGAACGCCATAACGGCGATCCGCTACCATAATTAAACCTTAATACCACCCACACATCCAGCCTACACCAACAGACAAAGATCAAAACTAATAGAAAAAACAAAGAATCACTCTGTTGGATAATCAGCTGGCGCACGGCGATCGATATTCGCCGTGCGTCGACCTGTCAAACACCATCGGACGGAATTCTCAAACACACTCGAAAAAACGATGATCTATTAACAAAAGAAGCAAACACAGAATAGAAAAACATCGGCTGAACCAGGATAACATAGCACAAAAGTAGGTACACACGGTCAACCGCAAGTACCCACCCTAAAACAGCATGGCGTCAGGCACAGGCCCCACCTAAATAAAATAAGACTACTATCAAAACAAACACAGCTCGCAAAAAGCTCGCACGAGTAAGACGAGGGGCAGGCCAAAACATCAAAACCACAAACTACATACCGGATCCCAGCGTAGTATCCCCCGCCCCACTAGGAAGCAGGCAGAACAATGCGTAACAACAAACGCCTTACCGTACTAAGAAGTCATAGTCAGCTTCACCCTTAAACGAACCATACCACACCGACGCAATGCGCCAAGAACGCCACCATACGGTGAAATTACAAAAGAATTAGTGGAACTCTTGAAATTCCACAAATTTTCAAGAGTGAGCGACAAGGAGATTCCACATGAAACCTCACACATACCCCCACTCAAGGATTAAATAATAATAACGAAATAAAGACATAAAGTAAACCGAAATACTACAAAAAACAATTAACAAATTAAGACTACGGCGAGCCCTACCAGGATAAACCCTCAAAAGGGAGAACAACATAAAAATATAGGAAAAATATCTAAAAAACACATTATCAAACACCAAATTCACAATAATTAAGCAATCCTAGCAAATTTCGAACCAGAAACTAGACAGGAAAAAGCATACAAAGAATAAGTAAAACCACACATAACAACAATTAGTGAAAACATTAATCAAACGGTAAAAAAACTCTCAAGAAAAGTTTGAACCTCCTGCGGGTGGAAATTTAACACAGACCAACAAAAATCAACCTCGCTAGAACCGCGGTTTAAACTCAGAAAAAGACGAAGCCCGGCTAAATATAGAAATAACGGTACACCGATACATCACCCCGCACCTCCTTTACCTAGTGATTGAAAGGCGACAAACATCACGTGACATACCCAAAAACACCCCCTCGAAGTCTATCCACTAAACTATATAAATCACGACCGGACAAGCCTCGAGGCTCTTGTTGAAAATCTGTTCTTCAAGACGAAGTGCTGCCCGACAGCCATCATAAATTCATTTTAAATTCAGAATGTAACGAAAACAGTGTTCTTTCGATCAATCGATTCCCCTGCATTGCGCTTGGCCGTCGTTTGACCGAACGAAACTATACTAATAAGAACTAACCGTTTGGAAAACATCATGGTAGTACACAGTATACTTTTACTCAAACTGATTCCCTGGTATTGCGTCCTGGCCGTCAATTGAGTAAACGAATTAATTAGGATAATCTGCGAGGAAAGGGCTCCCCTGCATTGCGCCTTGGCCGCCCCCAATCGCAGCGTGAGGGCACTCTGTCATTAACGTGTCCCCACAGTGAAGAAGTACGTGTGTCTCCAGGTTAAGGGAGTGGCATCCCGACTTGTTGCACCACGCGCAAACACCCTACGAGTGTAGGGTGTACCTGCGTGGGTGGGACCACGTCAGGGCCAGCACGAACTACCACCTGCTACGAACGGATACCTCGGCCAATCTCACTAATTAAAAAACCAAATTGTAAAGCCCTTAAAGGCGCAAGAAGGTGGCTTAATTAAGTGCGACTAAAGGCTTCAGTATCCGGGGTACAGGAAGAGCTAGTTGGTCATAGCTGCGAACCCGGTGTCGTTTGCGAACAGCGAGCTATAGCTAGGGACCCAAACAATAACAAAGACGAGTAAAGATAGGTAGGTAAAATCACACACACAGCACCTCACTACACGACAGTCGCGTTCCTACTATAAGATCTCCGCGTGACCATTAGCAGAGCAGAGCCTCAAAAGACAGATCTCTCGAACGGGCATTCCAAAACAATAACATCCCAAATAGCATAACACCAGCTAGACGTCCGATGATTAAAAACAAGGCGGACCGGTACATCTAACGAAGGTACCAAGGAACGCCCCGTATGAGGACTAAGCCCAGCAGCTAGGCCACACCTTGCAAACGCCGAAATAGAGACACGCGACGCACCAATGGCCATCGAGATTCGGCCAATGATATCCCCAAGAAATTTGAGAAATACTCAAAATTAAAATTACACAATATTCGATACTCACGCATTCGAAAATGCAATAACCCCATAATAGATAAAATTGAGTGTTAAGATCCGTACAAGTGATATCTCATCACTTTAGGAATAATAGAATCTAAACCCGAAAAGAACTGGAAATTTAATATTCCATTTACGTAGTATTAGAAAAATCGCGCGTCAGCAAACGCAATAACATTTAAAGAGATAAATTGAGTTTCAAGCTGCGTACAAGTGATATTTCATCACTTTGCGAATAATAGCATCAAAACCCCAAAGGAACTGGAAATTTATTCCATTCACGTAGTAATAGAAAAATCGCGTGTTAAACAAACGCGACAAACCCTAAACAGATAAATTGAGTGTTAAGCTCCGTACAAGTGATATCTCACCACTTTACGAAACATAGAGTCAGATCCCGAAATACCGGAAGCAATTCCGCATACGTAGATTTAAGAAAAACTCACGCAGGCGAACATTAAAACCCGTACGAACGACCAGATCGTCCTACGAACGTCCTTCCTACCTCTGTCTCAACTAACAATCAATCAGACTTATCAAACAATCAAGTGCCTTCAGCACAATAAAAAAGAAAGCAATTACCCAATCAATAAAAAGACCAATGATGAAAGGGTAACAAACCGCATGTTTTTCACGGACAAATGCGACGCAACAAAAACCTAAACTGAAGTCTCACAAACAACAACAATAAAAATATTAATAATAACCTAATAGATTGATTGCGAATCCATAAAACCACAGACTCTTCTCATCCCATCCAGCCCAGAGCACGAACTGGTTTCGAGCAGGCCCTACTCTACATACGATCTAGGACGATATCGCTCGAAATAAAATTTGAAAAAACTACGCGATTTTACGCCGCCGCCGAACAAACGCGTATCGTAGCGAAAATTAAGAGTGATATAAAATCGCGAAACGTTTCAACGGACAATACGGACTCGTTAGTAAATTCATTAGCTTTGAGCGCGTGAAAAGGATAACGATTTTCGTGACATTCTCACGTTGACCAAACTTTCCCCAGAATAAAATAAGAGCCAATTTTGTGAGCGAATGTAAACCCGGATTTGACTGGAAAGCACTTCGCTCGAGATATACACCCTCAGACTCCTTGTACAACGCTATAAAACGCGCTATTGCTTCCTCGTTATCGTTACACTCTGTTGGCGGTCCACTCGGTTCCTGTTTTATTTTTAGGAATGTATCGATGTACTCGGCAAAATGACTGCCTCGTCGCATTGTCGAGTCATCCTGTGTAACAACGTATTGCCAAATTTCATCGATAGGCGTCACCTTATATCCGAGTGACACAGTTTTTCTCAGCGCGTCCACGACCCATGTGCCGTCAAACGTTCGCTCAGTCGTGTCATCGTGTAAGCAGCCCGCGGATGTATGCATGTCTGTACATCACGTTCTACTCAGGGGGAACAGTAGTTTCCCATGAATCCGAACAGGCAGTACGGGGATATAAAATCGCGCGGTGCTACTACGGTACACTTCACGAGACCCTCGACGACACTTAGTTCGTTTTAAAGTCCTACGAGTTCTGGACACTCGTCACCTACGTACAATTTCGGTTGCCCAACGGGATATTTTCCATTCTCACACACCCATGGATACAACGAGCACACGTCCACATAGCGTATCTGCTCCCCATTCGCGACGTCGTACAAGCTTACAAAATTTTTCGTTCGACCGCCAAAGAATGCATCGCGTGGTTCGAGAGGCGCCTGCTTGACCATGGCGTGATTTTTCACGTATAACGACATTTCCTTGTTATTCTCGAGTAATCTGTCAAAGTCGCATTTCCATATTACGGTTAGAGTACCCTTTCGATCTGATTCGCCCGGAAATAAGAACGGTACGCTCGTATCGCTCATCCATTGTATCACCGAATGTAGCTCAAGCATCTCTATTCACGCGATGACATCGCGGACATCCATGCCAAAAGCAGCCGTGAAATTGAAGAACGTGATGGAGCCTCGCATCTACGCAGTATCCGTCGACAGCTGGTAGGCCGGTCGGAGGGCGATACTCTCTCGTGCGTCCAGCATGAGCGATAACGTAGTTACGCTCACGCTCGAGCCATACGACGGCATTGCGCGACTGCTTATCGCACCATCGGTACGACAGCCTGGTGGTAACACCGCAATGCGATCTTTCTGTAGAAAATTCTTTCGAAATACTCTCATACATGCTGATACTATCGTGCATGCTTCTGTAAAGGGGCACACGCTTGGGCAACGTATAAGTAACTCTCGAAAAGCTAGACACGCTCATCTTAAAACCGTAACGTATATACGACAATATTGCACAAATTGCGTCGCAAAATCAAATTTATAATCGACGAGACTCGATTCTTTCTAATACCATTTTTAAAATCGCTGAGAACATGGTATCGGTTGAGTAAAAATGCAGAGCCGGCAGAGGACCTGTGTAATTCCGATATTTTGGTGTGTTGAACAAATGGAGAAATGTACCTTTTGCCAACTCGTTAGCAAAACCAAATGCCTTAGGTAAAGCGCTAAGAGCCATGGGTAAATAGTTTGAACTATCGAGAAAAACGACATCGCCAATCTTCATCGAGACAATCTTCGTACCATTCATAATCAGAGCGGGTAACTGAAACTGAATACGCGAGCAGCCTCTACAGATTTTCAATGCTTTACAGACGCTGCACCGTCTACATTTACGAGACGTAATACCCGCGGAGCTCTCACATTTGTGATGAGTAAGATAAAAAGCACCAAAGAACGAACGATTACAGTCTGTGCAATACTCAGGCTGAGAGTCTGTATTGCCGTCGCAATAAGTGGATTTTACATCGAGCACATTGATAGCTACAGCGCGAGTACTCGATTATACTTGGAATTACACTGTGTGCAGAGCCCCCGACTATCTAGCAAACCGGCGAGATTTAATATTGGCTGGTAGTGATGAGAGCGTTCGTAATAGAGAATAAAGAGTGTATGATCAATTTTACCTATTGCAGAGAGTACGGATTTTCGCCCATCCTACAGAGCCAGAACGCGTTTTCCGAAGGTGAGAAATTCATAAACAACAATCGATATACCCTCGTGAACGAAGTACTCCTGAAAGAGCTGAATTTCGCGTACACCGCACCCTCCAGACGGTGTCGTTACCCCTGCATCACGCGTGAGCTCTATCGCTGCTGTATATTGCGCACCTCGAAGTCTGTTCCGAATTTGACACCATCGTCTGTGTAGCTCGCCCGTACGTATTTGACCGCGTTCGGCATGCGCTCGGGATGTGACAAGGGATCGTTGTAGACACAAATTATCGCGATTACTTATGCGTAAAATTGACTTTTTGCTATAGACTCGTGTGTAAGCCTGGTGCCCACACCGGTGCTTTCGACGCCTCGTACTATACATGTCGTCATTCTACATGTGCCAGCGTCTATTCAAAATTCGCGCGCGCTCTGAACTACGCTGTTAAATAGTCGCCATATATCGTCAGGAACGATGTCACGAGCCGGTCGAAATGATAACCATATAGGTCCTTGCGCGAAAGAGGGCACGCTCAGAGTCATACCCACATAATCATGTCCTTCGCACGACTCTGGAAGACGTGTGAGAACATCTCGTACATCGCCCTCGAACCAAGTAAGATGATCAATACCGTCCGGTGGCTGACAAAAATAAAAATCTGTCTCTCGACCCTGCATCCTAAAGCGTGGAAAATATCGACTCTGCTCATTGTCGATACCGAAGCGTTCACCAGGAGGCAAAATATCACCTCCCCGTATAGCAATCCTTAGGTCCCCGTATAGCAATCCTTCCATAGGTGTCAGATTCCATTTCTTCTTCTTCATACCCTCCAACTATATAAAAATCTTGTGAAATAAAGGAAATAAAATGAAAGTAATTAACGCAATATATTACTTATGTCTTTCACTGACTATGGGCTTCACAGAAGGCTCATTCAGCCAACCGCGTCGACGAATAACACGCATCACCTAATCAATGATTATTTGATTATCGAACAATCCAATATTATACGCGTCAACTAAATCACACTGATGAGACTCGCACAGCACAACGCGAATTTTACGAACAATCGCTTGTGTCGAAAGTTCACATAGGGTGATCTGTAAATTTCATCTCCTCCGACGCGAACTCAACGACGGTCTACGCTTCAATATAAACTCTATCAATTTTTTTATGAATGAGCGCTTAACTACTCTGACCATGATTGTGCTGTTAGAGTAGTAGTAGTAGTAACCACAATAAATCAGACAATTAACTACAGATTTTTCAAAGCGGCGCGCTTTTATATTTATTCCTCTAGAACGCTCTTTCTTTCTTTCTCTCTCTGTATATAGTGCAGCGATGTAATGAATACAACTAAATAAAAAAGATGGCCGCACACGATCATTTTACAAAAGCAAGACCTAGAGAAATATTTAGCGATGGTGATGTAAATGTAAGGCCCGTCACGTACTAAGTTATCGAGTTTCGCTGATGAATGTCATAATGTTTTCATCTAATTTCAAGGCACTCGGCCATGAGGAAAATCATCAAATTTCATCGACGAATAGTACTAAGTTTTCATGACACATCTTATCTGTATGTCAAGGTGTGCGTATGCACGTACGTGTGCAAGAGTATGCAAGAGTTTTGGGATATATTTGTTGCTGCTGTTACTAGTGTTACGTCCTGACGTAACCATGCTCCAATATCTATCTTTCTTTCAAAGAAGATCATAAACCTGCATCATTGTCGAGTCCTATAGCTACCAGAGATTATACAAGTATAATGACGGCGGGAGGAGTGAGGCCTGCAGGTACGCCGAGGCAGGGCAGTGGGAACACATGGTGCGCGCCAGGAATGGACGGCCAGTTTCACCACTGTACCTGACAACGAAAAACCAAGAGTGGTAGGCCACTGCCCCACTCGAAACGGCCAGCGTAGAGGGACTTGAATCTCGTATCAAGAGATTTTCCCTCTACGGCCGGTGGATATCATTGGCGGCGCGTGTCATCGAAATCTTTAATTGATTCATGTCCGCGTGTTCTATTGGTGATTGTCGGGTAGTCGCTTCCTTCCCCTGTCATATACCGTATCTGGCTCACGAAGATAGACCAACTGCCGTAGCAACCTTTTCGTTGCTTTAAAAGTTCCGATACGCTACGACGAATGATGCAATAAACAAGAATGTTACACGAAGATAGACTAACTGCCGTGGCAACGTTTTCGTTGCTTTGAAAGTCCCTAGATGCTACGACGAATGATGCAATAAACAAGAATATTACACGAAGATAGACTAACTGACGTGGCAGCGATTTCGTTGCTTCGGAAGTTCTTATATCCGATGACGAATGATGCAATGAACAAGAATATTACACGAAGACCTATGTCTTATTAATGGTATTAATAGAAAATTGGAATTTGTTTTTGACTACAGAACACCAAAAGCCTAAAGGCATTTCTTCAGAATCTCTGAACGTTTAAATATAAATTTAAACACAATCGTAACAAAGATTTGGACTTCTTATGAAGTAAATACTTAAACTATGGTATATATATATTTAATAAGTAAATCAATAATTCAAAAGGAACAAACCATTTAAACGGAAGTTCGATATAAGAGCTAAGCAATAATATCATACAGATAATCAGAGTTAAAATAGGATAGAATAAGAAAAGACGATTCATATTAGTCATTGGATAGATGGTAAAGATGACTCGAAGCTACGGTAGCGGTTGTTGGCGTAGGAGCATGCCGCTCAACGCTCTCAGGTCGCACCCGAGACGATGCCGTCTTTCCCGTCTCTCTCTGTGTTAACACCATAAGACGAGAAGTGTTCCCTCGCAACAATACATATTTATAGAACACATACTTTGTGACCCAGTGTGAATGTAAGCAGCCATTTGATATAGAATCATTTGGACTGATGAACAATTTTGAGCTAAAATTATGATAGGAACTCAGAAGAGAAATGCTTACTTAAAAGGATACAAGAAATTATTGCAAATATGAAAATTTAACATTATAGAAAATTGAAAAGCCAATATATTGTTTTAACTAAACAATTAGGATCGTGAGAGGATATGAAAACCATAGACAGTTTGTTACTATAGTAGTTATATATGCCCATTTACGTTACACACTATTAAGAATTAAAATAAGTTTAACATTATCGAAGAACTATATTCGGTATTAGTCATAAAAGAGACAGCGGAAGCGACTCGGATCTACAGTGCAGCGTGGCCCGAAACCCTCGACACCTCGCTGCCTGACCAAGGCGCTTTTCTCTCTCTCTCTCTCTCTTTCTCTTTCGTTTTCTCTCTCTGTATCTCTATGCGTGCCACCGAAGCAAGGAATAATCCTTCAACCACTTCGCGACATGTGGTATCGCCTCGCATGCAACTCAAGAAAAGAATCGAACGACGATGACGTCACAGCTAGAAGGAAAAAAATGGATCGTCGATAAAGTCCAAAGTCCGAGCTCTATTGTAATTCCAAGAATCCCCCGCATAGAAAATTAAGCCCTCCAGGACCTATATAAGGACGGGAAAATGCCCGAAAAAACATAGTATCAAGTCGACATTTCAATTTTGTAGTTCATAGTGCAGTCAGTCGCCGGGCAGTCAGTAGACAGCCCCTTTGGCGATAATTACCGCGGAGGAACCCCACCCTGTAGAGTCAATAAAAGTCCAGAGTGAGTACTGAAAATAAAAACGGTCGATGTTACGTCCTGGACTTGTCGGACTTTGTTCTTTTCTCCATTTTGAGCCAGAATGCGCTGGCTCGGGATTGGAGGACGGAAGGTGAATGGCGAATTTTATTAATAAATATTGACGAACACTGATTCGCTAAAATGCCTGAATTATTTGGTATAAAAACAGTCGGATTAAATGTATATTGAAACAGTAATGGTTTATATTAACACAATTTCCAATGGCACCGAATAAAGTTAGTTGATATTAAAACAGTCAAATCACACAGCATTAAATGCATATTAAAACAATTAACACAATTGTATATATAATAAGAGTCTTTAGCACCGTTATATATATATTATAAAAGAAATGGGTGATTATAGGTAAGTACGGGCCCGTGCTGTTACGAAGACCGACCGTCGTGGTCGGCCCCCGGAGATGAACTGACTAATTGAAAATGAATAAAGCAGTGCAGAAGGCACGCGTAATAATTATTTGCAGGGCGCAGCGCGTCTTGTCGGTGCGCCGCGTCCCGCTGGCCAGCGTGTGAACGCTGACCTAAGCAAAAGGCGTGTACCCAGCAGCGATAAGCGCTACTGAGTTGCGCCAGGAATAAATGAAATAAAAATTAAAAAATTATCGCAGACTCAGGACGTAACAGTCGAACAGTCTAAATTCAGTTCGAATTTACTTTTTCTCAGTTTTAATCATACGGAATTTATCTAAAGCTTAGAAGAAATTGAATGCAATTGTTTTCTGCCGTTTTCGTACAAGTCCACACTGTTTATTTCGTTTTACTGTTTTGTCGAACCACAAATATCGCGTTAAGTATATTGTGTCGAGAAATAACGATCGCTCGCGCACGGTAATAGCGAACGTACGTGTATCAATTATTCGGTTATTTGAATAAATTCTAACAGCTTCACGATTCATCGAGTATAACGATTTTTTTACAAACAATTGCCATTAATTTTCCCTTCCACGCATCGGTTACCGGCGAAACAACTTCACCAGGAAAACCAAACGTAACTACCAACCCAATTTTTCTAATTTATTTTATCTGATATTTCCGTAAATTTTTCCCCAAGTGAAAGTAACCTACCACTTCCCTTCCCACCTAAAATCCCTTCCTCCGCGGGGTAATTTATCAATTTAGTTTATCGAGACGAGTGACGGGTTAACGCGAATAATCAACGAGCATTCTCAGCCCTGTCCCGAGTAATTTTACGAAAGGTTAGACTCAAAAGGGGACTTGCGTCTTCGGTGTTTCTTGTCAGGTGTGGTAAAGGGAGAATTCATTCTCCTTGACCAGAGTACGGAAAACTCACGCCGAAACGCCTCACACGTCTTAAATTTGTCGGTTTTTGTAAAAATACCGCGCGGATTTGACGTAACACTAGGCTGTTAAGAAGAATGCGACAAATATCAAAGGATATTGGTGAGCAATTTTCAGGTATATGATTTGCAGTATCAAAAGAAGAGTCGTATAAATAAATGGTGGGAAAAATCTGTATAAAACGGTGTATGAACGCCACCGACGATTCGTTCGAAAAGTTACAGTTTACACGAAAGCAATAAAAATAGCAAATAACGGTGCTACGTCTCACACGATATCGCCATATACAGGGTGGCCGATTTATCTGAAGACATTGAAATATTTCGAAAACTACGCGTCGGATAAAAAAAAGTTCTGAATAAAATTTGTTCGCCTGGAAGAGGGTCATCCAATGATACCAAACTCAACCCCTCACTCCCACCCCCTGTAGTGGGGGCAACTTTGAAATCGTAAATGGGAACCCCCATTTTTTATTGCAGACTCGGATTCCCCATAAAAAATAAGTAACTTTAATCTGAAACATTTTTTTTTTATTTGTGATAGATGGCGCTGTAATCGCAAGGGACCTGATTTTTGCGAATATCTCGAGAAATTACACATCGGATCGAAAGAAGAAAAAACACATGTTTAATTTTAAAAAAGCTATTCAGCGATACGAAACTCGATCCACCCTTCCCCCATCCCTCCCCATTGTGGTGAAAATGGAAGTTGCTTCAAAATCGTGATTGGAAAACCCTATTTTTTTCCTGGTTTTCCATGACAAAATCCATTGATTTGACTTTATTGTTGATATGAAATTTTCTCACACATGGCGCTGCAATCGAAAGCATGTATGCACCGGAGCGGCAGGCAGTGCCCATACAACTTGAGCATCTCGCCATGCAGGATGTGCGCTTTATGCTGCTTGATAAAGTCCATGCCAAGTACTCCGTTGATCTTCAACGGCACATTGTTCGGAATGATGTAGAACCAATGCTCTACATTTAAAACCGGTGTCTCGAGCACAATTAGCCATCCCAAAGGGGGTGGATTTTTCGCCCGCCACCCCCTTCGGCTCTACAGTGCAGTCGTTCACCATGATCTCCGGTATGAGACAGCCTTTCTTGATTATGTTGCACTGCGCTCCAGTGTCCGCCTTAAGGGTGAGTTCCCCCGTCGTGGCCAATGGTGCATCGATATCGAAGTCGCGGTCGGTGGCAGTCGACGCCGGCAGCGTTACTTGCAGGAGCTGCAGCGTTGTTTCCTTCTGCTTGCACGCAGGTCTCTGCTGGACAGTTAGCGTATTCAGCCTCAGTGCGCCCAGCGTGTTAACGCCCGCAGTGGCTGGGTTACCGTATTTCTTGCATCTTTGTAGTCTGCATTTCTGGGCTATCGGGGCGGCTGCGCCGGTTCGCTTTTATTCTGCGACAGTCTCTTCCGGCAGTCCTTCCACATGTGGCCTTTCTTCCGGCCGTAATTGCAGGTTATTTCCACGTTGTGAATTGACTTGTTTTCACTGGGTACTGGTAGGCTTACTCGTCCCGTATCTCGGGTGCAGTCTCGAGCCATGTGTCCAGATTTTCCGCAGGTGAAACAATTTTCTCCCTGCCGGGGTGCTGCGCCTTGGGACCTTCTGGGGTGGCTTAATACTCCACCTGCCCCGCCCTGCGGCTGCACTATATTCGTAATTTATATTGCTCCCATTACGAACTCATGGAGGGTGGTGTCATTGCGTGATCTCACCAGGATTTGGTCCTGCCCATGCAGTCCATTCTCGAAGTTGGCCTGGGCGCTCTTCCGCGTTATCTTTTCGATGATGCGCATGTCCGACATCGTGGCGGCTTCCTCGCAAAGCTTTTCTACAATGTCGACGGTAATACGCTCTGTCCTGGCGGCGTATACCGCGACATCCTTGCTCTGGCCCTGCCGGAGGGAGTTGAATTCTACCTGTAACGCAGGCAGCGACTTCCGCTTCCCGTACAGGGCCTCCAGCTCGGTCTTAAGCTGCGCTACCGAAGGGATGATTTTATGTTTCATCTCTCTGGCCGCCCTACCCGCGAGCTTGCTGCTGAGTACCAATTCTAACAGGATCTCGTGATCCATGGGCGCAGCTCACTTGAAAACGGTCTCACAGGATCATAGGAATGCGTCCAGCTCGTAGGTGTTGCTTTCGTCGAAATGCATGATTCTTTTCAGTGCTAGTCCAAGGTCGAGCGTCCGACTCCGTGTTTCTGGCATCCTCGTTTGTTCCCTTCGGAATATATGGGCTCCACAGGGGGGTAACCCAGCTCCTCGAATCGGGTTTGACTCGACCGCGGTCGTGGTGTCGGATGTCCTCCCGACCCTGCTCCTTCCAGCTTCCGCAATAGTTCCGCATTTTGCTCCCGTAGGGACCAGATGAGTTCGAACTCGTCTGCGCCTACCTCGCTGAGTGTGTTCGCAAGATTTTGCCGTGCCGACGGCGTGTCGCGGCCTTGGAGCCTGAGCTCCAGCTCGAGCTCTCGCTGAGCCTGCTCGTACTCACGGTGACTCCTTTCAACCGCTTCGCATCGTTGCCTGACTCTTTCCGGCAGTGGTGGTCGCGTCATCGTACCGGTAGCTGTCGGGAAACCTACACCATCTAACGTTCGCAAATTTTCGATTTCTCGCTCGACCATATCATCGGGGATGCGATCTGGCGTTCATTCACCAGTAGCTCTATTGAGCACGTCGTCGCTATCGATACTATTATGATTCCGAAACGACGCACCCCTGAGTGGGTTTACGTCGAACTCGGTTGTCAGGCAGCCTGCGAGAGTCCCTCGCCTGTCTGCGGGGATTCGTCCCGACGGCGAGAGCTCTGATAACGCCCTGCGCGCTTCGTACACGATGTCTCTGACAGCTGCAGCTAAACCCGCTGCCGAGTCCACCTCCTCGCCGGGCATCGTAGTTTCTAACGAATTGCCTCTACGTTTCGGTTTAGCTCCCCTAAATCCCGGCATGTTGGTAATTTCGCGGTGAACAATACTCTATAATATACCCACAAAATCTCGAAAGAAATATATCTCTAGTGGAATATATATATTTTTTTCAAATATCTGTTTTAACTGGCTTTGACTTATTACGGCAATGTGTTGAAACGTTTCCCGATTTTGTATACTTTATGCACTTTACTTAAACCTTTTCGCGCGTGGTTTTATGTGCGTCTGCTAGGAGGTCGCAGTGAAATCGCGTAGTTTGTTTAATAGTTTCGAGCAGGTTTTGTTTGTATACCACCGGGAGAGGATTGATGACTCGAAACAGGTTCGTGCTCTGGGCTGGATGGAGGGAGTCGTGTCTATTGTTTTATGAGAGTATGTGATTGATTTTATTTTAATTTTGTTTTTGTTGAGAGACCTCAGCCTGGGTTTGATTGATTTGCATGCGTACGTGGTGGACGTGCGATTCATTACCCTTTCAGCATAGGTCTTTTGTATTTGTTGGGTATTTCTTGAATTTTGTTTGTGCTTAAGGCACTGATTGTTTTGTAGTATTTGTGATGAGATCGGAATGGAGTTTTGTGGTCTAATACGACGATCTAGTATCGTTCGTATGGACTCTAACCTTCAATCGCGTCCTATTGTTATGCTATGCTCTTTTACAATTTATGGATGTGGAATGAATTCCAGTATTTTCAGGTTTCGACTCGATTATGTGTGTGAGGATGAGCTTTCGTGCCTACGGAGCTCTATCGGTTTTTATCGCGTTGGAGATTTATCTTAAGATTACAAATGCAGAATCGTTTCCGGTATCTGGGGTTGTTGACTCGATTGTTCGTATGGCGATGAGATATCGCACATACGGAGCTTAACACTCAATTTTTCTATTTGGTTTATTGCGTTTTGCTTCTACGCCATAGTCTTAAAATTACATATGCGGAATGATTTCCGGCATTTTCGAGGTTTGACTCAATTATTCGTATGGCGATGAGATATCGCTCATACGGAGCTTAACACTCAATTTTTTCTATTCGGTTTATCGCGTTACTTACGCACGATTACGAGGTGGTGGATCTTCTGGTATCCTGCCTGCACTGGTCCTCATACGGGGTGTCCTGTGGTATTTTCATAAGATATATCGGTCAGCCTGTGTATAATCATTGGACGGTGCTGGTGGTATGCTACTTTGGCGCTTTCCTGTGAGGTATGCCTGATTTCCGTGGTTTTGCCTCTCGAGGCTCCGCCTCGTTAGGTGTTTCCGCGGTGAGTTTAGGATAGGATCGCGAGATTTGTTATGTAGGGTAGGGGGAAAGATGTTACCTACCTATCGTACTTGTCTTTGTTATTGTTTTGGTCCCTAGCTATAGCTCACTGTTCGCGCGAGACATCGGGTTCGCAGCGATGACCAACTAGCTCGTCCTGTACTCCCGCTACTGAAGCAGTGATTTACGTTTATTTTAAGCTGCCTTGTTGTACCGTTAAGGGGCTTGCAACTCAGTCTCTTAAAATTCCGTTATCTGCTCAGGTATCAGTATGTGCCAGGTGGTGGTTGGCCGCTGGCTCTGACGTGGTTCCACCCACGCAAGTACACCCTACGAATCTTGCGCGCGGTGCACTTAGTCGGGACGTCACTCCATTGACCTCGTGTCACTCGTGCTTCTTCACTCTCCAAGAGACGGATAGCCACGACGCGGTGCATGGGGACCCGTTAGTGGAGAGTGCCCTAACGCTGTGAGTAGGGGCAGCCAAGCGCAGTGCAAGGGAGCCTTACTCCTCACAGAGTACATCTAATTAGTTCGTTCGTTCAACTGGCGGCCAAGCGCAATGCAGGGGTACCAGTTGAGTGGAAGAACACTAATTTCTACCATGGTTGTACCAAAACTGTTGTACTTATTAATATCAGAGTTGCGATGTGCTGTCGAGCAGCATTTCATCTTGCAGAAGTCAGTTTCAACAAGAGCCCTGAAACTTGTCCTGTCGCGGTTTATATAGTTTAGTGGATGAGCCCTAGGGGGGGGGGGTGTTCTGTAGTAGGTCATGTGATGTTCGTCGCACCTTATTCACTGGGTGAAGGAGGTGCGGGGTGGCGTGTAGGTGTTCCGTTATATCTTGAATTTCTATATTTATCCAGTACTTTGTCTTCTTAGGGTTTGAAACGGGGTTCCAGCGAGGTTGAATTCCGTTGGATAATGTTACATTCCTACCTGCTGGAGGTTCAAACTTCCTGATAGTGTCACATGTGGGTATTTGCTTACCTCGTGTGTATTCGCCTGTCTGCTTTCTTGATTAATATTTGCCAGGATTAATTAATTATTGCCAGAATTGACTTTCTCTGTGGGTTTTTTATGTGTTAGGATGGCGCGACGAGGATATATTCGTCACCATGCAGTAGAACGTGAAAACACATAGGCCTGCTTACAAAGATAAATTTTCCTTCCGGACACGGGTGTAACACCAAGGAGAATAAATTTGTCGGACTACCGAGAAGAAGCGGGATCGGCCGAGGCGTCATAGGGAGACCCCGTGTCACACCGTCGACGACCAAAAGAGTGAGTTTAGAAGTTTCTAAATACGACGAGGAAGTGCAACAGCCGACGGTGACATGCAAGCCGTCGGAGATAGCGAAGACCGTACGTAGTCACCAAGTCAAGGCACTGCGTGTAAGCTCGGAGAGCTCGGGGAGGAAGGCCAAGCGTCTCGAGCAACGACAACGGAAGCCCGACTTGGTGCTCCCCAGCAGTGAAAAGCAAGCAGCTCACGCAGGAATAATGTGCGAATACAAGGGTGTATTCCATCTACGAAGGAACAAGCGACAGCGCACGCACGAGGTACTGCATCGCGCACCCTTTAAGGTTGGGTCGAAGGACCTAGGATCGCAACACTTGCCTGGGAAGAACGTAAAATCGGGGCATGGGTCCGGTAAAATGCAGAAAGCCGGAAAAAGAAATACTGATGCAGACGCTCTGAGTCGCATATACAAGACCACAGGAGCCTAAGCGAGTGGGGAAAGAAAGTCCCATAAGAAAGAGAAAGATAGCGCAATCGCGCATACGAACAGCCGCACAAAGCGGAGAGTCGAAGATACCTAAGGCAACCACGATAACTCGTCGAAGCGAGAGGCTAAACTCGCCCACGAGAAAGAGAAGTGGAGAGGCCGACAGACAAAATGCTAGCAAAAGGAATAGTCCAGCCCAGCAGGAGTCAATGGAACGCGCCACTGATGGTCATGCCTAAGAAACCCGATGCTGCCGGAGTGAAGAAAATGCGCGTCGTGGTGGACTTTCGGAAGTTGAACGAAGCCACCATCGGAGACTCGTGTCCACTGCCGAATTTAACCGAAATATTGGACCTGTTGGGACGAGCCCGATATTACACGACGTTGGACCTCGCCTCTGGATTTCACCGAATCACGATGGCGCAGGAAGACATAGAAAAACGGCATTTTCCACTCCGCAGGGTCATTTTGAGAATAACCGCATGGCATTCGGACTGAAGAACGCGCCACCGACTTTCCAGCGGCTAATGAACTCCGCGTTAGCAGGACTACATGGCGTCAAATGCTCTGTGTACCTCGACGACATAGTAACACACGGAGTAAAAGCTACTCGCGATAATTTGGGCTCTTGCTCAATTCCGGCCATATATTCATGGTACTCACTTCACGGTCGTGACAGACCACCAACCGCTCACCTGGCTGTTCGGAGTAAAGGACCCAGATGCGCTAAGCCGTATATTCCTTACTACGAGGGCCCAAGAGAGAGCAAAGAACGTAGTCTGTGGGTCGGAAGAGAACAGCACGACGGGGCAACTCGGCACAGCGAATGACCTCACAAAGCGGAGGGCCGAAGATACCTCTTACAGCTGTGGTAGCTCGTCGGAGCGAGAGGTTGAACTCGCCCACGAGACAGAAAAGGACAGCAAGCGCCCGGGTACGGACAGCCGCACAAAGCGGAGAGCCAAGAATACCCCGAGCCAGCTTAGCGACGTGGCAGAGCGAGAGGCAGCACCTGCCAATGCATCAGAAGAAGACAGAGAGATTTGCAGCGTGCATGCAGGATGCTCAACTGATGCCCACAGCCCCACCGCGAAGCCGTGCGGTCGGGGAAGGGGCATACCACACACGCTAGCAGAGAAAAGCACTAGTAAGACTGCGAAAACGTTGCAAGGCCGCTCAAGACAGAGAGCGATGCAACGGCGGAGCTACCGGTGGGCACACCGAGTGGAAAAACTGCGGACAGAGCACCACACAAGCCTGCTGAGGAAGCGAGGCACGGCGGGGGCCGCAGCCCGCAAACCTCCAACAGCACAAACGAGGACAGCATTATAAAAGAGAATAGCGACTGCGGCAGTGGCGTAGCCAGCCCCTCCACCGATGGCCGCCTAAAAATAATAAAGGTATATCACGACACCCCCATAGGAGGGCATCAAGGTATACGGCGTACACTACATCGGATCCGGACCAAATATGACTGGCCCGGCATAAGAAGGGATTTGGAAGAATACATATCGTCCTGCGAGTCCTGTCAAAGGCTCAAAATCAGGAAAAGAAAACGAGTGTCGATGGTGGTAACAGATACCCGATCACGGTTATTCGAAAAAGTTGCGGTCGATATTGTAGGACCGCTACCTCAAATCGCATCTGCAAAAAAAGATATACTTACTATCCAGGACGCGCTTACGAAATACAGTGCGGCGATATCACTGCCGAACCAAGAGGCTTCGACAGTCGCAAGAGCACTAGTTGAAGAATTAATTTGCCGGCACGGGACGCCGGAAGCCATGTTGTCGGATCAGGGCACCAACTTCCTCAGCTCGACATTAAAAAAGATGTGTCGACTACTGCAAATTGAAAGGATACAAACGACGGCCTACCATCCAGAATCGAACGGCGCGCTAGAAAGATCGCATCGCACCCTCGCCGAGTGCCTAAAAAATTTCATAAATAAGGATTAGAGAAATTGGTACAAGTAGCTGCCATATGCGATGTTTACGTACAACACCACTCCACATACGGGGACCGGACTGTCTTCCCACGTGCTGATGTCCGAACTCGAGGCCGAATTACCGACAGTCGTAAAGCAGGAGCCCCGCAGCACCTACGCTTACGACGACTACGTCCGCGACCTACGCGAGCGATTACGCGCCGCGTGGACGGTAGCACACGACAATCTGGAAGGCGCCAAAAGAAAATGGAAACACGCGTACGACCGCAGCGCAAAGGTACAGGAGTACCACGTCGGCGAACGCGATTTTCTTCGTGACGAGACGGTGTACAGGGGACGGTCAACCAAGCTGACCCCGAAGTGGACGGGACCTCACGAAATAGTAGAGAAGAGGACCCCCATCAATTACGTAGTCCGGAAGGGACGTAAAACCTAATATCAGCACTAATATTTCAGGAATTGAGGAATTCGAATACTTATAGCTAATTAAAACTAAATATTAGCTGGAAAATACATATGGGAAGGAGGCTCTCGGGACGCAGGGTAGGTAATGAAAATAGAGGGTAATTCCGAGATAAAATAAAACCTCTAAAAGCATACTTAATTTTGGAAAAAGTAAGTCAACGTGCACATTCTATTCGGTTGATATACACTTGTTAATAAAAAGGTGATTCGATTTCCGCAAATGACAGTGAAATATGCCAAAATATTTCTATATTTCAAGATAATATTAATATTTACGGCGTGTTGTTTCACTTAGAGCAGCATCTCCGTAAACTTTTTGGAGTTCTCGATGCGCTTCAGCCGCCGTTTTCTTCGAATGAAAGAAGAAAAGCAACAAAGCTTCCCGCAAATGACGATTATTTGGAAGAAAATCAGACATTTTGCCACAACCAAAAGTATATGACGCAAAAACAAAATCACTAATGTGTCAAAGCGGTTTGCTTACCATATGTTCAAGGTTATTTCATGACGTTTTGGTTATGTCCCAATGGACCAGCACTTACTACTGGAGCCATCTCTTGAAAAACAGCGGGAACTTAGTTGCGCACCTAATATATAACTACCAGGCCCGTATTCGCTTAATTCATCCGTAAGATCTCCTAGAAATTAACCGATTGGCGGCTGATACTCGTTACCACTGGGGCGACTCACGTTAATACAGGAGTCCGTATCGCAGTACAATATTCGTCGCCCGAGACCCTCAAGATAACTGTATAATTTTAGGCGTGCCTGTGCCGTCGTGGATGCTGCAATCACGGCATTTGATGTCGGGGATGGTTGGATAGCATCGCGGTTGCTCACATAGTTTAGATACATAATCTTGTGATTAACCGGTAGCAATCCTGTCACCTCGATCTCCGGACTCGTTAGTAAATTCATTAGGCCGCGCGCGTGAAAACGATAACGGTTTTCGTGAGATTCTCTCGTTGACCAAACTTTCCCCAGAATGAATTAAGAGCCAATTTTGCGAGTGAACGTAAACCCGGATTTGGCTGCAAAGCACTTCGCTCGAGATATACACTCTCAGACTCCTTGTACAATGCTATAAAACGCGCTATGGCTTCCTCGTCATCGTTACACTCTATTGGCGGCTCACTCGCCTCCTGTTTTATTTTTAGGAATCTATCGATGTACTCGGCAAAATGCCCGCCTCATCGCGTTGTCGAGTCATACTGCGTAACAACGTATTGCCAAATTTCATAGATGCGCGTCACCTTATATCCGAGCGACACAGCTTTTCTCAGTTCGTCGTATCATCGTATCATCGTGTGTACAACCCTCGGATGTTTCCATATCTGTACAGCACGTTCTACACAGGGGGAACAGTAGTTTCCCATGCATGCGAACAGGCAGTACGGGTATATACAAATCGCGCGGTGCTACCACGGTACACTTCACGAGACCCACGACGACAATTAGATCGTTTTTGAGTCCTACAAGTTCTCGACACTCGTGACCTACGTACAATTTCGGATGTCCAACGGGATATTTTCCGTTCTTACACACCCATGGATACAGCAAGTACACATCCACATAGCGCATCTGCTCCCCATTCGCGACGTCGTACAAGCTTACAAAATTTCCGTTCGACCGCCAAAGAATGCATCGCATGGTTGGAAAGGCGCCTGCTTGACCATGGCGTGATTTTTCACGTATAACGACATTTCCGCGTTATTCGTGAGTAATCTGTCAAAATCGCATTCCCGTATTTCGGATAGAGTGTACCCTTTCGATCTGCTTCGCCGGGAAATAAGAAAGGTACGCTCGTATCGCTTATCCATTGTATTACCGAATTTCGTTCGAGCATCTCTATTCACGGGATAACATCACGGACATCCATGCTAAAAGCAGCAGTGAAATTGAAGAACGTTATGGACCCCCGCAACCTCGTAGTATCCGTTGACAGCCGGTAGGCTGGTCGGAGGACGATACTCTCTCGTGCGTCCAGCATGAGCGATAACGCAGTTGCGCTCACGCTCGAGCCATACGACGGCCTTGCGCGACTGCTTATCGCCCCAGCGATACCGCCTTGGTGGTAACACCGCAATGCGAACTTTCTGTAAAAAATTCTTTCGAAATACTCTCATACATGCTGATGCTATCGTGCATGCTTCTGTAAAGGGGCATACGCTTCCGCAACGTATAAGTATATCTCGAAAAGCTAAACACGCTCGTCTCAAAACCATAACATCTGTACGACAATATTGCACAAATTGCGATGCAAAATCAAATTTATAATCGACGCGACTCGATTCTTCCTCATACTATTTTAAAAATCGCTCGGGATCCGCTGAGAACATAGTATCGAGTGAGTAAAAATGCATAACCGGCAGAGGACCTGAGTAATTCTGATATTCCGGTGTGTTGAATAAATGGGGAAATGTACCTTTGCCACCTCATCGGCGAAACAAAAGGCCTCAGGTAAAATCCTAAGAGCAATGGGTAAATAGTTTAAACTATCGAGAAAAACGACATCGCCAATCTTCATCGAGACAATCATCGTACCATTCATAATCAGAGAAGGCAACTGTGTTTTTTGCAGTTTGATTAAATACCGTAGAATAAATTGCGCATCGAAAACTCTCGCATTATAAGCAATACAGATGGTCTTTTTAAATTTTTGCGATAATGCCAATTTCTCGAGCTCCCCAACAGGATCATCGATAAACACGAATTCACGTTTACCACAGTGAGCACAATCGGTCTCTATATCGGTAATATCGTGACATGTCATATATACGCATTGTGTAACACATAAATTCGGCACGTGAATTCGTGTCGATTTATCATCGTGCAATTGCTCGTGGTGTTGCGTCTCAAAATCATAAAATAAAAAACTCGTGGAAGGCTTGTCTTTTTTCTTCTCCTTTTGCGCCTCTGGTTTCTTAAAAGGTGCTATAAAAACGCATGCGTAGTCGGTCGCGTTTGCTTGCATGTAATACAAAACGATATACCACATACATGCATCTTTTTATCTGTGGTTTTAATCATACGCGAGCAGCCACTACAGATTTTCAATGCGTTACAGACGCTGTACCGTCTATATTTACGAGACGTGATACCGCGGAGCCCTCACCCTTGTGATGAGCGAGGCTAAAAGCACCAAGGAACGAACGATTACAGTCTGTGCAATACTCAGGCTGAGAGTCTCTATTGCCTTTGCAATAAGTGGATTTACATCGAGCACATTGATAGCTACATCGATGCTCGAGTACTCGAATATACTTGGAATTACATTGTGCGCAGAACCCCCGACTACCTAGCGCACCAGCGAGATTTAATATTGGCTGGTAGTGATGAGAACGCTCGTAATAGAGAATAAAGAGTGTATGATTAATTTTACCTATTGCAGTGAGTACGTATTTTCGCCCATCGTACAGAGCCGGAACGCGTTTTTCGAAGGTGAGAAATTCATAAACGACAATCGCTATACCCTCGTGAACCAAGTATTCCTGAAAGAGCTGCATTTCGCGCGCACCGCACCCTCTAAACGGTGTCGTTACCCCTGCATTACGCGTGAGCTCTATCGCTGCTGTATATTGCGCACCTCGAAGTCCGTTCCGAATTTGACACCATCGTCTGTGTAGCTCGCCCGTACGAATTTGACCGCGTTCGGAATGCGCTCGGGCTGTGACAAAAGATCGTTGTAGACACAAATTATCGCGATTACTTATGCGTAAAATTAACTTTTTTGCTATAGACTCGTCTGTAAGCCTGGTGCCCACACCGGCGCCTTCGACGCCTCGTACTATACATGTCGTCATTCTACATGTACCAGCGTCTATTTGAAATTCGGGCGCGCTCTGAGCCACACTATTAATTAGTCGCCATATATCGTCAGGAACGATGTCACGAGCTGGTCGAAATGATAGCCATACAGGACCTTACGCGAAAGACGGTACGCTCAGAGTCATACCCACATAATCATGTCCTTCGCACGATTCTGTAAGGCGTGTGAGAACATCTCGTACACCGCCCTCGATCCATGTCAGATGATCGATACCGTCCGGTGGCTGACGAAAATAAAAATCTGTCTCTCGACCCTGCATCCTAAAGCGTGGAAAACATCGTCTCTGCTCATTGTCAATACCGAAACGTTCACCAGGAGGCAAAATATCACCTCCCCGTGCAGCAGTCCTTCCATCGCCAGCCTGTCCACCTGCAAGCATAATTAAACCATTTATTAGAATTTTTATTTCATTTAATTAAATTTTTTGTTTGTCGCTAGCTCTATACTATGTATATAATTCGTGTAACGTAAGAATTACAAACTTAAATTTGCTTCTAGTCTCCGAATCCGTCGACTGCACCCGGGAACTGCCGACGGATTTTGTAAACCAACTCGATTGTCGGCGGTCTCGGCACAGTGAACCGTGCAAAGCGTAAAACGTTTGTGTTCGACTCGTACCCTGTTTTTTCATTTTACTATTATTATCCGCGTAATTTTTTTATTTTTGTCAGCGTAATTGTATTATTAAAAGCTTACCTGAATCTACCGGGTCCTCCTCCTCCTCCTCGTCCTCCTCGTCCTCGTCATGCTCCTTCTCCTTCTCTTCTTCTATTTCTTCTTCTTCTTCTTCTTCCTCGTTGTCTATATTGCTGTTGGTATCATCGTTTTAACTGTATTGTCGCGATGAACCTGCGACGGCTTCATCTGGTTCTCTCGCGGGGCCGGCCATGAAAAGACCCTTTGTTGGTTTATAGCCGCGGAATGGCTGGGTAAAATTTATCCAACGATTCCCTGCGGAGCTGTCACCATCGTTGTCCCTGCTATGATCATCTGAATCGGTTCCACCCTCCTCATCGAAATCATAGGTGTCGGATCCCATTTCTTCGTCTCCATACCGTCGAACTATATAGAAATCTTATGAAATAGAGGAAATGAAATAAAAGTAATTAACGCTGTATATTACTTACGTCTTTAATTGAGTATGGGCTGCAGAGCAGGCTCATTCAGCCAACCGCGTCGACAAATAACACGCATTACCGAATCAATAATTATTTGATTATCAAACAATCCAATATTATGTGCGTCAACTAAATCGCGCTGATGACACTCGCACAGCATACCGCGACTTTTACGAACAACCGCCTGTGTCGGAAGGTCCCATAGGATGATCAGTTAATTTCTTCTCCCCCACCGTGAACGCAACGACGGTCTACGTTTCAATATAAACTCTATCAATTTTCTTATCAATGAGCGCTTTACCACTGTGACCATGATTGTGTTGTTAGAGTAGTAGTAGTAGTAGTAACCACAGTAAATAAGACAATTAACAAGAGATTTTTCAAAACAGCTCACTTTTATATATATTCCTTTAACACGCTCTTTTACTTCTTCTCTCCCTGCATATACTGCAGCGATGTTATGAATACGACTAACCAAGAAGATGGCCGCACATGATCGCTTTACAAAAGCAAGACCTAAGGAAATATTTAACGATGGTGGTGTACTGAGTTATCCAGTTTCGCTGATGAATGTCATATTGTTTTCATCGAATTTCAAGACACTCGGCCATGAAGAAAATCATCAAATTTCGTCGACGAATATTATTTAGTTTCCATGACACATCTTATCTGTATGTCTAGGTGTGCATGTGCACATAGGTGTGCGAGAGTATGCAAGAGTTTTGGGATATATTTGTTGGTGCTGTTACTAGGCTGTTGAGGAGAATGCGACAAATATCAAAGGATATTGGTGAGCAATTTTCAGTCGTATGATTTGCAGTATCAAAAGAAGAGGTGATGCAACTAGATGGTGGGGGAAATCTGTATAAAACGGAGTATGAACACCACCGACGATTCATTCGAAAAGTTACAGTCTACACGAAAGCAATAAAAATGACAAATAACGGTGCTACGACTCACGCGATATAGCAATATATAGCGAACCCCGTTATGTACGGTTTGAATAAATCATTTGGTAAAATAATCGTCGCCGGGCTCGAGTTGAACTCTACGTGTACTCTTACACCAGTGGTGAAAATATTGTCGAATACTTTTACCGGAATTACACTCAGTGCGGACGAGTAGCGAGTGTTTAATAATGATTTTTCTCGCGTACAACAATATTTCGAAGCTCATAGGGCTGATGCCGAGAAAATGGGTAATACCCGCATAGAGCACACAACGCATTACACACTTTCAATCTCGTGTTGCCAGCAAAGAGCTGTCTCGATAGGTAAAATAAGCGGTAGCGCTAATGAGGAATAGGAGAATCAAGAGGAATCTGGAGGATCGAAACGGAAACGCTTCCGAAAATACTCTCCAAACATTGTTCTTCAGCGGCCTACATTTGATATGCTCGTTGAAATAACTAGAAGAATTGATATTCATATGCAGACTCTAAAGAGCAAAAGTGAAACGATTCAGCGGTGTATGAACGAGGTGGTATCATATGTCCGTGAAAAGATAGTTGTCAGTGAAACGCCTCGTGCAGCAGCGTATGAGGTCATCGGTTCCAAGGGATTCTTTGAAGAAGCGCTCGAGCACATCACGATCTTCCTAGCGCCGGAGGATACGAAGTTGATCAAAATTATTTTGTCCTAAATAATTGTGCTGTTTCGTGGTCATATCGGTGATTATGCATCGGATGTTGCGCTGCGAACGCAATAATTCTCCGTATGTGCAGCTATTTGTGATAAAGACACTGTTGTAAATAATTGTATGATATATAGTGTATATTTCGCTCGAAATATTATAAAGTATACACCGAGGTCAGTCACGGAGAGAGAGAGAGAGAGAGAAAGAGAGAGAGAGAGAGAGTCCTAAAACCGAAGCATCGGCAAAGGTCTGCGATAGAAAGAAGACGGAGCGCACGTCTTTGTTTCATTAACACAGCAGATCATGGAATACGTGCCAATGTCGATTACCAGCAAGGCAGCAGAGCTTGGCAAGTAAAAAAAGATGAAATAATTTAAAAATCGTGATTTAAAATCATGTAATATTTTTTTTTTTTATAATTTATTTTTAATAATCAAAAATAATGTCTTGCAGAGCGAGCAGCCCCTGCACATGAACTGACACCGAGGGTTCATTATTCGTGTTATGGAGAGCAAGAGGAGGATACATACCAGGTGTATGCATAAGTTTTTTCCGGTTTAACTAAGAGATGGCGCCAGCGAAAAGTACGCAGCGTATTAATTTGACACATACGTCATTTTGTTCGTCTGACATTAACCTACAAACACACACAAGTTGAGTCCGCCAAAAATTAGCGTCTTTGTTTTATCGTTCAGTGATCATGTCGAGTTTTGTGCCTGAAAAAGAACATTTGCGGCACCCATTGCTTTTCTTATTTAATCCAAAGAAAAAGGCTGCTGAAAGTCAACGTTTGCTGGTAGAAACATATGGTGAACACGCTCCATCGATTAGAACATGTGAGACATGGTTTCGACAATTTAAAAGTGGTGATTTCAATGTGAAAGACAGTGAGCGCTCTGGTAGACCACAAAAATGCGAAGACAAGCAATTGCAGGAGTTATTGGATGACGACCCAACTCAAACTCAACGGCAATTAGCAGAAGCATTACATGTGTCACAAGAAACAATCAGCAGACGTTGACGAGTAATGGGGAAGATCAATAAACTCGGTAAATGGGTCCCACACGATTTGAATGAACGTCAAATAGAAAATCGCAAAGTCACTTGTGAAGTGCTGCTTCAACGCCACGAAAGGAAATCATTTTTGCATCGAATTGTGACGGGTGACGAAAAATGGATTTACTTTGAAACCCCGAAGCGAAAAAAATCGTGGCTTTCACCTGGCGAAGCCGGTTCTTCAACACCAAGGCCAAATCGCTTCGGCAAGAAAACCATGCTCTGTGTCTGGTGGGACCAGAGCGGTATTGTGTATTATGAACTCTTGAAGCCCGGCGAAACCGTTAATACACAACGCTATCGCCAACAAATTATTAATTTAAACCACGCATTAATCGAAAGACGACCGGAATGGGCCAGAAGACATGGCAAAGTGATTTTGTTACACGACAATGCGCCGTCTCACACAGCAAAAGCAGTGAAAAACACCTTGAAATCGCTTGGATGGGACATCCTTCCGCACCCGCCGTATTCGCCAGACCTGGCGTCATCTGACTATCACCTCTTCGCATCAATGGGGCACGCGCTCCCAGAGCAGCACTTCAGCAATTTCGAGGAAGTTGGAAAATGGCTCGACGGATGGTTTGCCGCAAAAGACAAGCAGTTTTTCTGGCATGGTATTCATAAGTTACCTGAAAGATGGGCGAAATGTGTAGAAGCCGATATCCAATATTTTGAATAAAACAAAAATTAATTTCCCTTGAAAGTTACGTGTTTTTTTTTTACCAAAAAACCGGAAAAAACTTATGCATACACCTGGTACACTGTACAGATAGATCTAACTTTGGGGAAAAAAAATGTCACCCGCTATCCTCATCCACAGTTGTCGTCGGTGGCAGAAGATCATGAACGCTGTCAACTTTGTAAAATGAGTCGTTGCATATCAGGTAAGACAGTATCGATTATTCTGTACACGTTGTTTTTTATTGACCAGTGCGTTCAATTAAATACTTGTTTCATTCTTTTTTCAGAAGCACACTGTGATGACAACACCTACAACGAGAAATAATTTAAAAGCAATATTACGAGTGATAATTCAAATTAATTCCGTATAGCGATAAAAATAAAATTAACGTTGAAGGAATCTCCGAGTGTGGATTACCGTGTTTGCAGGGCTGTTGCATACGACGGCAAATGTGTTAAGTTTATTCCATAAAATATTGATTGATTAAAAAAATACTTGATCTTACTGTATCTCTTATTTTTATAGCATATAATTAGAGAATTATAATTGAAGAATTTCGATCTCTCTCTCTCTCTCTCTGTCTCTGTGAGGGATCATATTCTATATTTTTTACTGCAGAGCAAGCGCTTTGCGAGGAGCACAGCGCAGGGCTATGCATGCTCGAAAACCGCTTTCGTTGCATTCAAAGTGATTGATACCTACTTATGAGTCATAGGAGGCTATATCTTTAAGCCCGTGATACTCTCTAGCAGCATCTCGAGCATTTAGTCTGTCCTTGGCATCCTACTTGCAAACAATAAAAAGCAATATGTATCCGCGATACGGCAAGGAGATTTTAAGCGACGCGTTTTGGTGCCGAGTAATGGTTGTCGAGAGTGTGATGAGCGTGTTCCTGCGTACACATGAAATGTGCGATGCATACCACGATCTGGAAGAGCTCCTGCGTACCGTGTACTTAGTGGAACGTCGTGGAAGACCCATTGAACTTGGCGAACTGTATATCGGAATGTCCTGTATTGTGCCTCGTTTCAATAGCGCTGTCCGCGGCGAAGTGATTTACCCGGGCTTTGATGGGTACTGCGAGGTGTTGTTAGTCGATTTCGGCGAGACCATTTACATCGACTGGTCTGACCAATTTCGTCCGGAGCTTCTAGCAGGTATGTTGCCGGCTCTTGTCATGGAGTTTTTAATATACGGACTCTTGCGTGAATGTTGCAGGTATTGAGCATCTCGTCGAAGAAGCGTGCGGTAGAGATGTCTTGATCGCTGTCATGATGCGACATCTTGCCGGCGATAACGTTCCGCGGGTTCGATTATCGAACGGGGAACGCACGGACGTAGCAGCGGTTATTATAGAGGCCCTGGGTGATGAGATAGATATCAGCTACGATATCGATGCCGTGGACGAGGGCTTTGACGAGGACGTAGTAATAAATTAAGGACACGACGCTGCGTGCGTGTGTGTGTGTGTGTATGTGTGTGTGCGTGTGTGCGTGTGTGAGAGAGTACATTCGAGAGACAGGAGTTTAAAATCGCTTTGGCATGAGGGTAGATGCCTACAACAGCTGCGGTGGTGAGGACATAATTTTATTCATTTTTCCAAGTATGTTACACCTTTGCTCAATCCTGCTCTTATCTCTACTCTTCCTTGTTCACCCGGAGTACCCACACCACCTCACTTTACCATCTCCACGTTACCGACACTGTTTAAGCAGAGTGGGTAGCGCGGCGGTGGAAAAGTAAGGTGGTGGGGGTAGCCGCGTGGTGGGAGAAGGAGTGGGATGGAGCAAAGGTGTACACATACTACTGCCGATGTATGAATGTGTGCGAGTGCGGTTGCTAATAATGTTGAGCATTTCCGCGTGAGCTGTACCGATGAGAAGACGACTGCGTCAACACTCTATTGTGTTGACGACTGTGCCTGAGAAAGTTGAGCGTCGGTGGTCGATGCAGGTGATGCTTCAGGATGTAGCATTGTGTGGTGCCGTCCTGAGCACTCCTTGCATGTCGGGGTGAAACGGCATGACGTCGCGTTATGCCGTCCCAGGCAGTTATAACACAGCCGTGACTTCTCCGCCATCTTGCGCCGCGCAATCACTGTGTGCTGACGGAACTCCGGACACATTACGATAAAATGCCCTAGAGTCCGACAGCAATCACAGGGATACGCGGACGCTGTAGTGTGCGACAACGGAGCACCACGGACTGCGCTACCTGCGTGGTGTGCCGATGCACTGCGCGTCCCGGCCTTTGCCGGAGGAAAGTTCGCCGATGACGGTCGGTGAGAGCTAGGACCAGGTTTTGGAGTGGCCTTCGCCATCTCCAGGGCTCTGACCTTGATCTCGGCAAACTCCTCGATCTCAGCAAAGGTCGGGAAGCTGGATGAGCGGCCCAACGTCGTCTCCCAGGCCTCGCGTGTGGTTTGGTCAAGCTGCTTACTCAGCAGCCTCACCATCACGCAGTCCCAAAGCTCTTCCTTCGTTGCCAGCGAAGAAAGAACTTTGTAGGCCTCAGAGAACGACGTAACGAGGGTTGTGAGCGAACCCGCATCCCTGTGCGATTTGAGCGCTTTGAGCTCGTCCAAGCGCTCCTGCATCAGTAGCCGCTTATTCTCGAAGCGAGACACGAGTCTCCCAAGTCAGGTTAAACGATTTGTCGATGAGGGCGAACTCCGAGATAAGTTTCGCCGCCGAGTCCGTAACGCAGCCGCGCAGGTACATCAGCTGCTCGACATCGGCTAGCCTCGTATTCCGAAAAAGCAGAGTCGAGAAAAAGTCCCGAAACGCCGGCCATCCGGAAAAGGCGCCTTTGAAGGTCGGCAGCTTAATGTCCGGCAGTTTCGTCTGAGACCTCCGCGGCGTGGCCACCGGTGCAGGAGGTTGTGGTGGAGTCAGCCTCTCCATGGCCTCCCTTGCAGCCATCTTGCCGTGAAGAGACATTACGCATGGGGGTGCGCGCACGCGTGTGTACGCAACATACGCTTTTTGTATCGTGTGTGTGCATGCGTGC
The DNA here is from genome assembly GCA_963942595.1 of Cylloceria caligata. Classification (NCBI taxonomy): domain Eukaryota; kingdom Metazoa; phylum Arthropoda; class Insecta; order Hymenoptera; family Ichneumonidae; genus Cylloceria; species Cylloceria caligata. The sequence goes on along the minus strand of OZ012704.1, from coordinate 59,131,252 downwards.
CAACGAATATATTGGGTCTGGGAAAAAGTTCGTGGCGTTTTTTTTAGTAAAATTCAACTCGTTTTCTTATAGTGTGAAAATGAATTTATTTAAACCAAATATGCTTCATTATTATCGACAATGTTTCGCCATGTTTCGGATAGAGCCATGATGCCATCGGTGAAGAACTTCTGTGGTTTCTGGTTGAAAAACTGAATCAAGTGGTTTGCACAAGCTTCTTTTGAAAGCAGTTTAATTCGATTGAGCGAGTTCTGCAGAGATCGGAATAGGTGATAGTCAGAGGGTGCTATGTCTGGACTATACGGTGGATGCATCAAAACTTCCCGACCAAGCTCTCGCAATTTTTGACGGGTCATCAAAGAAGTGTGTGGTCGGGTGTTGTCATGATGGAAGACAACACCTTTCCTATTAATCAATTCGGGCCTTTTTATTTCAATCGCTTGGCGTAATCTCTCTCATTCTCCACAGTAGAGTTGAGAATCAATCGTCTGACCAACTGGAAGTAGCTCATGGTAGACGATTCCCTTCCAGTCCCACCACACACACACACAGTACCACCTTTTTCGCCGTCAATCCTGGCTTCGCGCACGCTTGTGACGGCTCACCATCCCTTGCCACCGATTTTTGACGCTTCCGATTGTCGTACGTATTCAATTTTTCATCACCGGTTATGACACGTTTCAGAAATGGATCGATTTCATTGCGTTTCAGCAGCGCATCGCAGATGTTAATTCAGTCTATCATGTTTTTCACGTTCAACTCATAGGGAACCCATACATCGAGCTTCTTTTTGTAGCCAGCTTTATGTAAATTGTTCAAAACAGTTTTGTGGTCAATGCCTAGCTCCATACCAATATTGACACTGCTGATATGCTTATCTTGCTGGACTTCTTGAAGAATTTCATCAGCTTTTTCAGTGATTGGACGACCAGAGCGTGAGTCATCTTTCACATCAAAACTACCAGAACGAAAGCGAGCGAACCATTTCCGCGCAGCAGATTTTGATAAATTACCTTTACCGTACACAGCACAAATTTTTTCACAAGCCTGCGCAGCGTTCTTCCTTTTGTCGTAATAATATTGGAAATACAGAGCAATTTTTCATTACTTTTCTCCATTTTTAAACGCAAACAACTTTCCAACTACTACACCAATTTCGATGTTTATACACTCAACGTAACGCTCGAAGAGTCACCTTTCCAACGAGCGTTTAGTAGTGCCGCTGCGATCTGTGTTTCCTGACTTTTTTGCAACTGATGCCATCTATCGGGAAAAACGACACGAACTTTTTCCCAGACTTAATATATATGTACGTTTTTTTACCTCTTCAATCGCACTTTACGTCACATACGATTTTTTGAAATCAATTTTTTCATTATATTATTTGGTAATAGTATCTGTTTGAGAAGTCCTTGGATGTAGTTGGAACGACCAGTAAATATATCGGAACTTATGAAGCTTCACTCAAGACAGGGTGAAAATAAACCAGACTCGTAGATGGTATTTTGAGAAAGCGGTTTATTACACCTTCCGCATGTCAGTTACAAAAATTAGTTTAATTTAGAGAATATAAAGAATATAAAAATAAATACAGAATAAATTATGTTGAATTTTGTGAGATTGAGAGACCAGCTTGCATAATGATATCTTTGAAGCCAAATAACAAATATGAAAATAAAGTACAAAGAATTGAAATTAAATTCTGGAGTTTTTGGAAAATCTGAGAAGCACACAATTACATTAATTGAGTGCTGGCATTGTAAAGTGATTGTGTAGCACACAATTGTATTAATTGTGTGCTGTGTCTAATGAGTGGTGTGTACGTTGTGAAGCCAGCGCTGCGGAGCATGCCACGCAATGAGATAGATGAGTGCGTAGACAAATTCAATGCAGGTCTGCAAATACGCAATGAGATAGTGAATTGAAATTTCCAGAGTGTGAGTGCTAGCGCATGCAATTCTGACCACTGAGTATAATTGCATTGTGACAGGCTGTGAGGTAGTCTACGCTGCAGAGCATAGTAATGCACGCTTGAGGATGCACAAAATGATTTGACTGAATTCACAATACTTTCCCAGCAAGTTTGATTGGGGGAAAGTACAGTGAATTGGTAAAACACACGCAATTATATTAATCGAGTGTGCTACAGGTTGAGTGAAAACGTGGTGCAGCCCGCGCTGCAGCACAAGTCAATGGGTGAGACCTTTTATGTTGATGTACCGATATTTATAAATCTCCTCACCGTCAGTGAATTATGTTATCAATTATGTTATAAATTATGAAGGTGTACTCTTACCTTAATTTGAGTCCTGGTGAGCAAGAAGGAGTTGAGATGATCCGGTTGAGAAATGTGAAAATGGACCGAGCCTTGCAAATGCGTGCGCTGTTCGATGCGGGTTTTTCACGTAAGTGCCAAAATATCCAATATGGCAGCGGGATATGAAAGCGTCGTTGGGCGCTGAGGTCAATTGAGAGAGATACGGCGAATATCGATCGCCGTGCGCCAGCTGATTATCCAACATTTCCGCCCGCCATCAGCAACGGGGTTGATGACTAATTACTGATCTGAGTTGGATGAGACAGGCAGGACAGCTAGTTTTGAGATCGGCCTGGTGAGCGTAGTGGCAGCAGTTCGAAGTGTCACCACCCTGGTGAGCCCATCTTTGCCTTGATGCAACGCCGTGACTCGTGCAAGTGGCCACTTGCACGGTGGAAAGCGCTCATCCGTGAGCAGAACCAAAGAGCCAACTTTTATGTTATTATTGGGGTGATGCCACTTTGATATAGACTACTGCCATTGTAGATAATGAGCAGACCATTGTCACCAAAATTGTTGTACTTTTTGTTGTAACAATTGCCACCTTGAGAGCCGTGAGATTGATAAGTCCTCTAGTGTAGGCTCTGGGACCGTTGCAAGCGCTTCACAAATGAGAAAGTGTCCAGGCGCAAGAGCTGATGAGTCATCAGAACCATCGCTGAGTGGTTCCAGAGGTCTTGAGTTGAGTATAGCCTCGATTTGAGCCAGCAGCGTTGCGAGTTCTTCGAACGTGAGTGCTGTATAACCCACCGTTCGCCGCAGATGAAATTTAACCGATTTCACCGCTGCTTCCCATTTGCCACCCATGTGTGGAGCCGCAAGTGGATTGAACTTCCACGCAATTTGCTGATTTGCGAGAAACGAAGCGATGATCTGATGTTCCTGAGAGGCCTTCCTGAACAGCTGACGTATAGATTTATGAGCACCAACGAAGTTCGTGCCACAGTCAGAATATAGAGTGTGAGGAATGCCGCGCCGAGATGAGAAACGCCTGAACACTGAGAGGAAGCCATCAGCTGAATTGTCGCTGACGACATCGAGATGTAGAGCCGAAGTGGCGAGACACACAAAAACACAGATCCAGCCTTTGCGTGTTTTACTTCCTCGCCCCTTCCAAGTTTTGAGTGTGAGAGGGCCGGCGTAGTCAACTACTGTGTGAGCAAATGCGCGCGTTGGTGTAACTCGTGCCAGAGGAAGCTGACCCATCAATTGTTGAGCCCGAACTCCTCTCTATCGAGCACACACAACGCAATGTAAAATGTGTGACTTTACAGGAGCTCTTCCGCCGACGATTCAATGAGTTAGCCTTATTTAGGCTAATGTGAGCTGAGTGCCTCCGTGAAGAGTCCGCACGTGAGCTTGATCAATAATGAGAGTTGAGAATCGAGAGTGACGAGGTAGAATGGCAGTATTTCTTCCTTCATATGTGAATGCTGATTGAGCAAGGCGACCTCCTACTCTGAGTACACCCTCCTGGTCGATGAAAGCTGTTAGTCGACTGAAGGGGTGAGAAGATGGAAGAGAAGAGCCTGACTGCAGTACTTGTAACTCATGTTTAAAAAACACGGCCTGTGTCGCTCGTGTCCAAAACACATTTGCTGCGGCCATCTCTTCCAGGATGCACAATACGCCGCATTTTTAAATGGAATTCAGCCACCCTACAAGCGTAAAAAATATCAGGAAGCCGATGCAAGGCTTGTCGAAATTACTCGGAAGTTTTCCAACACGACGATAATGGAATATTTGTCTGGTATAGCCAATAACTTTCTGCCTCATTAATAAGTCAGTGCTTACTCGTTGCTATGATGATTATTTAATTATATCCTCTACTTTTCTAGTCTTTTTCTTGTACGTTCCTGATATTTCGTGTTTTTTTAATTTCAGCATGGGCTATTTATTGTTTCATATTATGATGCTTCCCTGCATAGGTACGTTGCAGTAAAAAATTAATGTAAGTTGTGTGTGTCGTTTTGTTATGTTTGGATTTATTTGGATTTGCTTGCGCGCCGAAACGTCCCCACGCCAAAACGTCTCCGTGCCCAAAACATCCCTGCGCCAAAGCGTCTTGCGCCAAAACATCTTGTGCCAAAACGGTGGCGCCAAAATGGTAGCGCCAAAACGTAACGAACCCTATGTCAAAAGCGTTTTTTTGTACGCTAAATAAGCATCGACTTTATTCAGAGGTGAAACTAGATTTTTTATTCAAGTATACATTCACTTGATTAAACATGGAATGCAGGAGACTGTTTACAGGGCCAACGCATTCTTTTGGCGGTGTATCCGTAGATATTTGCGGACGAGATGTTATTTTGACTCTGAGGCTATGCATCGTATACACGCGATCAATATACTGATCGCCTTGCTCAGAAATAAGAAATTCAACCGGAGAATCATTCATTAGCGAAGAAATTAATTTATAATACACCATATTGGAGCCATCGATTGTTGTTTGCGTCAATAGGAGTGAAAATAATTGAAGCTTTTTTTCTAGCCATCCAAAAATATGTGCAACCATTCGTTGATGGGTCTTCTTCTTCTTGTTTGTTACTTTTCTCTTGATCACAATTTTCTTTTTCCCAGAGGTATGTCGCAATTTACGTCAGTGAATGAGCGATTCACCAAATTTTGCGCTTTCTATAACCGGACCCATGCATAAGATTATCCATTTTTCCAGAGGCCTTGCGTTGAAGATTACTGATAGGTTCTCGCAATCTAGCAAATAGTATCTTTCACTGCTATGCATTTATCGAGGATATTGTTGGTTACATTTACACCGGCACGCAATGCCTCGCTTCCGACTGCTTTAACACTCTACTTTAAAAGTGCTAATAGGCGACGAATCTGCCCCCCCCCCAGAAAGCTAGCGATACAGTGTCCTGGTCGATTAAGCGTTCCGACATAAACATAGCTCATGCTGACAAACTGGCAACGGCTCCATTCATGCTGCATGTCATCAATATCATCTATAGCGAAGTAATCATTCGTGGTGCCTTTTAAAATATAGAGTAACCATCAACGTTATCTGTTCGAATGGCTTACCAAAATCGTCTCTTATATTGAATATTGTCAGCATCAATGGGAAAAATTCGTAAGAGCGGAGTTTGTACGTCGCCCGGAATAGAGGTCGCCCAGGTAACAGTGTAAAAACATGCTGATTGGAATAGCATCAGTGTGAGATGCAGGCCTCGACTCGGTGTATTCGCAACGCGGTTCTATCATTACAGACCTACAAGCCGCTACCTCGAATCCAAGTAGCCTTGGGATAGCTGGCGTCACGTGAAAGTCGTAAGATCGTGGATCGACGCATACGCGCGCCACTTCGACCTGATCGCTGTAAAGCGACTTAAAACTCAGATCCTCAGTCACGTCGGGTAACTTATTAATACTCTTCAAGAGAGGGTCTATACATGGATATACACCAGATTGTTATTAGTCTCCATCTACGCGTCTCTGTGACAAAAGATTTTAATCCGACAAATCATAATCATACTGCTCATATTCAGATCATGTAAAATATACACAAACGATTCTTGAATCACAGATACTCGTTGTATCTTGAAAAATTCGTTACTCCAAACGCGTGCATATCCTTTCGCGAATGCCGCTTTAGCTGTACTGATACGCACGAAGTCACCAACACTCTATTTAGGTTTTTAAGTTTTTTCGTATTGCGCTCGTAACGCCGATCTTCTCGGGATATATAAGCGTTTTCTAGGGGCACTACGCTCGGGGGAATACGCGTCTTTTATATTGAGATTATAAAGAGCTCGAAAAGAGATATTTTGTATCGTCAGAAGTTGTTGAAATGGAGCCCCGATCAATTCTTTGCCTTGATCAGTGTGCAATTGCTCGGGTGACGGTTGTTACTGCGTGCGAATATGCGAGAGAGACCGCGAGCCACGTGTGCGCTCGTTTTGCTATACAAAGTCTCGACCCACGTGTCTTTGCTAAAGACGTCGATAACAACAAGCAGATTTGCATACCCACCGTTGTACATAGCTATCCAGCGAAGAAGCTAAATCAGCTTCCCATACATTGTCTATATTACTTGCGTTCAACATATACGACCTGAAAATCGTCGTCGTACGGGAGGATGGATGCTAAATGAACCCTGTGTCTCGAGCCATGATAAAACATTTTTTCTCGACACTCTCCGACTCATCTGAGCCAAATGTCTTGTTCAATAATAGGATGCAGGATAAGCCGCGTCATAATAGATTTTTCCAAACATTTTCAGAATTTAAACGATCAGCAGTTCAATGGATTTTAATTTGTCTTTGTTTTTTCTGTCTGTGCGGAGGACTGACAGTCGCTGGGGTGACGTTGGATCTCTACTTGTGCGTTGTTTTCCGATTATTCGTCCTCTTCTTTCTTCCCCTCCTGCCTGTCGACAATGACGTTGCCCACCGCGAGCATTAAATCTCTGTCTGTCGTTGAGTGTGCGGTATCGTCGTAGCTGCTGCTGCTGTCACTATTTCGCGTTTTCTAGCACACATAGCATCGTTAACAAGATCAACCATATTGAAATTTGGAATTCTTCTACCGCTGATGGAAACAACGGCGTTACTATCCGATGTCATTTTTTTACGGACTGCACGGCAAAGCAAATTTCGAAGCAATGGTATTGCTTCAAATAAATATTTTTTTGTTACGCTATCGACAATAAGCGTTTCATTTAGCGAGATTTTACTTCGATCATTAAGACGTCATCGATTTTATCCTTGCGGTTGCCGAGTGTTGCCATTTTTCGTTTTGTCAGAATACTCGGTACTGTATTGTCGTACTCGACGAAGTGAAGATAACGTTGTAAAACCCGCTGGTACGGTGCCCATTTCTCTCTCTCACACTTGTACGCGTGAGTTAAAAATTTCACTCAGCTCGGTCGAGGCGTGATAACGGTGTACCGGTGGTCTGTACCGAGGGCTGTGGCTCTGTAGTAGTGGTAATAGTAGTGGACCGGCGAGACGATGTATGTTATCATGAGGAATAAGCACCATCTTTCTAGCATATTCCATTGCTCAGGTAGTGTAAGGCAGTTGCAAGCTATAGCTTAAGATAACCGACGCAATGCTCGATGATGATCCTCTTCGTACTGCTCCCCTTTTGGCGGCTAGTCGTCAAAGAATCGTTGCATGCCTCCGAAGATATTTTTTGCGCCCTGTTCAGACCCACGTTTTCCTGCCAAACGTTTACGCACACTCGAATGTACACCGCACGAGCGCTGCATCTGCTTTACGCAAAACTGTACGTCGTTGCTCTTGCTTCAGATAACACAGTGCCTGTAATATAATTATTTGTTATTTATCGAGGTCTGTGCAACGCCATTACAAACACATTACTAGTACCTCACCCTGATGGAAGAGATTTTACGTAGTGAAGATAATACCGAGATTTTTATAAAACCTACCCTTGATGAAAAAATCGATAACGGAAATGTCGGACAATGTTTCGCGCATTAAATCATCACTGTTCACAAGTTTGGGCCTCGTATCATTCGAGTAGTTTGGTGCTTGCGGCAAACCGTCTAGAAATTCGATTTATCACCGCACTTTGAACGGAGTGACAGCACTTTGAGTTATAAAACAGTGTCCGCTCAAACGGGACATCTACTATTTCACGCATGTAATTGAAATTTTTTTGGACAAAATCCGTTTTTTTTAAACTTAAATAGCCATAGTATTTATTAAATTTTTTATAGATTAATCAATATTTTTATTTCACTACGCAGACAATTTTATACGCAAAATGTACGAATCATATAATTCTAAACAGTGGATATTATTCATTGTGTTGAGATTTTCCTTCCGGATGTACCTTGACCGACCTGTGAATATATCGGAACATGATGAAGACTCACTCGAGGCAAGAGGAAAATAAAACCAGACACCGAGATGTTATATTGAGGAAGCGGTTTGCTACCTTCCTCTTTTATTATAGAAATACAATTTTTATAATAACACCAGTCGAAAAACATATAAAATTAAGACCAAAAAAACTTTAAATCAGAAAATTATCCACAATATAAATTTTGTCAACAAATACAAGTCATGAAAAAGAGTAACAAATTGAGCAGTAAATTGTCATAGTTTGAGCAGCACACAATTATATTAATTGTGCGCTGAGTGAATACATGAACAAGCGGTGCATGCAACGTAGTGATAGCTACGCTGCATGACACGCTCCGACTGGTGAGTGCAAAACCACAAATGATTTAGTAATTTGAATCTGGCCTTATAATGTGAGCAGCACACAATTATATCAATTGTGTGCTGAATATGAATTTGAGACAGCGGTGCGTGCAACGCAGCAACAGCTACGCAGCACGACACGCCGATGCCATTGAGTGCGAAACTTTGTGTGTAATTCACTGCAACCACTCAGCACTGTATTGCAAAGTGATTGCAGTGAATTAATGAGAGAATGTACAATAACCTGTGTTTGAGTGCAGTGATTTTGTGTGCGACCAGCTACGCAATCAGCACTGCTTAGCATACTGAAAACAGATATTGAGGCTATATGGTTGAGCAAGAAATATTCACTGTACTCTCCCAGCAGATTTACTGGGGGAAAATACAGTGAATATGAGGCACATGCTTAATTATATTAATTAAGCCGGCAAAACGACACGAGGAGAACGTGGTACAGCATGTGCTGCAACGCACGCCACGAGTGAGACCAAGTGCTGATGTACCATTTTCTCCTCTCTGACAGTGAATTAATTACGTAATTATGCCAGAGCACTCTTACCTTGAGCAATGAGTCCTGATGAGCAAAAGGTTGAGCAAATCCGATGAATAATGTCCGAGAAATATGCGTGAGAGTCCTATGGATGCGCGTGCTGTCCAGTGGATGTGTGTCGCAAAAGTGCCGAATTCTCAAGATAGCTGCGAGTATGAAAGTTTCGTTGGGCGCTGGAGTCAGTTGAGCGAGATAGCCGGTGAGCGAAACCGAAGTCAAGCGAGAGAGACATCCTCTCGCTCGACGCGGTGTGCCAACGAGGCACATCCTCGGCTTCGCGAAGCCCATGCTTCGGCTATCTTCGACTCAACCGAACACCGCGTAGTAAAGCAGCGCAACAGGTAGGCGCACGACGATTATCGATCGCCGTGCGCCAGCTGATTTTCCAACATTCCGCCCGCCATCAGCAACGGGGTTGATGATTAATTATTCATTGCTGGGTGTTGGATGAGATTGGCAGAACAGCAAGTTTTGAGATTGGCCTGGTGAGCGTGGTGGTAGCAGTTTTGAGGGTCACCACCCTGGTGAGCCCGTCTTCGCCCGGATGCAACTCGGTGACTCGTGCAAGTGGCCACTTGCACGGTGGAAAGCGCTCATCTGTGAGCAGAACCAACGAGCCAACTGGATAATGTTGTTAGGATGGTGCCACTTTGAAATTGACTGCTGCCGTTGTAAATAATGTGCAGACCACTGTCGCCAAAATTGATGTATTTTTTGCTGCAACAATTGCCACCTTGAGAGCCGTGAGGTTGCCAAATCTTCCAGATTCGGTTCTGGGACCATTGTGAGTGCTCCACCAATGAGAAAATGTCCAGGCGTGAGTGCTGATGAGTCATCTGGATCATCGCTGAGCGGTTCCAGAGGCCTTGAGTTTAGTATAGCCTCGATTTGAGCAAGCAGCGTTGAGAGCTCTTCGAACGTGAGTGCTGTATCACCCACCGTTCGCCGCAGATGGAATTTAACGGACTTTACAGCTGCTTCCCATTTTCCACCCATATGTGGTGCCGCAGGCGGGTTAAACTTCCACGCAATCTGTTGATTTGCGAGAGAAGAAGCGATGAGATGATGCTCTTGCGAAGCCTTCCTAAACATCTGGCGTATGAATTTGTGTGCACCAACGAAGTTGGTGCCACAGTCAGAATAGATGGTGTGAGGAATGCCACGCCTCGATGAGAATCGCCTGAACGTTGAGAGGAAGCCGTCAGCTGAGTAGTCACTGACGGCTTCAAGATGCAGAGCCGAAGTGGTGAGACACACAAAAACGCAGATCCAGCCCTTGTGTGTTTTGCTGCCTCGACCCTTCCAAGTTTTCAGCGTGAGAGGACCGGCGTAGTCTACTCCTGTGTGAGTAAATGCGCGCGATGGTGTGACTCGTGACAGAGGAAGCTGGCCCATCAATTGTTGTGCACGAACTCCTCTCTGTCGAGCACACACCACGCAATGTAATATGTGAGATTTCACAGGAGCCCTACCGCCAATGATCCAATGCGTTAGCCTGACTTGAGCTAGTGTGAGCTGCGTGCCTCCGTGAAGAGTACGCACGTGAGCTTGCCCTATTATGAGAGTCGTAAATCGAGAATGGCGAGGCAGAATAGCAGGATGCATTCCTTCATAAGTGAGTGCTGATTGTGAAAGACGACCTCCAACTCTTATTACACCCTCCTCGTCGATAAAAGCTGTTAGTCGACTGAAGGGGTGAGCAGATGGAACATGCGAGCCTGACTGCAGCACGTGTATCTCGTGCTTGAAAAACACGGCTTGTGTTGCTTTTGTCCAAAACATTTTAGCTGCAGCCATTTCTCTCGCAGTGAGTGGAGCGTTTCCTGCCGATTCTAACCTCCCCCTCATTTTTGCCACCGCCCTGACACAAAATGAGGTAAGACGACATAATTTAGAGAGCGTTGAACAGCGATGTATGAGTTCCCAATGACACTCTGGCGCCTGTGTTGCCGCGAGGAGAGCTACCCCCGGTCGGGCTTCCAAAATGCTCAAATTCTCTGAGTCAGCTGAGGCTTTCGGCCAACATTCAGCAGGCTTCACCATCCACGGTGGACCTGACCACCACAACTGATGAGAACATAATTGAGATGCTGATATGCCCCTCGAGGCACAGTCAGCTGGATTACTTGTGCCTGCCACGTGACGCCATTGAGCACTGGGTGTGAGCTCTTGTATTTGAGCGACTCTATTTCGGACATAGTCCTTCCATCGAGAAGGATGCGCTTTGATCCAGGTGAGAGTTACTGATGAGTCCGTCCACAGGTGAGTAGATGAAATTTTCATCTTGAGCGTGGCTTGAACGTATGCAGCCAGCTTAGCTAACAACAATGCTGCAGTCAGTTCGAGCCTTGGTATGGTGAGCTTCTTGAGTGGTGCCACGCGCGTTTTTGAGCAAACAAGTGAAGCCACCTTTCCTGTGGTAGTTGAGTCGACTGTGATATAAATCACAGCGGCCATGGCCAATTGAGATGCATCAGAGAAGCCGTGCTATTCCACTTTTGAGTTGCTCCATGTGTTAAACCAACGAGGAATTGAGAGTCTGGCCAGACATTTGAGATCTTCCCTGATTGCAGTCCATTGTGCTGAGACTTGGGATGGCAGTGGTTCATCCCAACTGAGCTTGTGAAGCCAAAGCTCTTGTAACAGAATCTTGGCTCTTATCACAACCGGTGAGACGAAACCGAGTGGATCAAAGAGCTGAGCCACCTCAGAGAGAATGAGGCGTTTTGTAAAACTTTCTTGAGCTGAGTTGAACCGGGATGCGAACTTGAACTTGTCTTCACTAGGAAGCCAAGTCAAACCAAGAATCTTTGTCTCGCAGTCGTCCATTGAGATAGCTGAGCTTGACCTTGATGATGAGATATTGGCAAATACTTTGAGGTCTGACGAGTGCCACTTGGCGAGTGGAAAACCGCCCGCCATGCACAAGTCCTTGAGCTGTTGAGCTATTTCAATGAGCTGTTGAGTTGAATCCGCCCCACCGAAGATGTCATCCACATACCTGCCAAATTTTATAGCTGGCACAGCAAGCGGAAACCGATAGCCTTTATCTTCGGTCAGCTGCATGAGTGTTCGAACTGCCAAATATGGCGCAGCTTTGGTACCATATGTAACCGTAGTTAGTTGAAAAGGCACAGGATTGAGTTGACCATCTTTCCATAGAATCCGTTGAAGATTCCAATCCTCAGGATGAACTCGGATCTGACGATACATTTTTGTTATGTCAGTGGCGAAGATGTGTCTATGTTGACGGATCCAAATGAGCACGTCCGAAATGTTGAGCAATAAATTCGGTCCGGTGTGCATGATGTCATTGAGAGATTTTCCTGATGAAGTTGAACTCGACCCATTGAATACAACACGTAATTTCGTGGTAGTACTGTCTGGTCTGAGAACACCGTGGTGAGGCAAGTAATAATGTTTTTCACTTGGAGATGATTTTGATGCCTTCACCATATGACCAAGTTGCTCATATTCGTCCATGAACGTTGTATAGAGCTGACCGTATTCAGCATTTCTTGAGATTTTCCGTAGCGTGTGTTGCAGACACTGAAGTGCTCGTGAGTGTGAGTTTCCAAGATTCGCAGGCGATGATATGAGAGGAAGCCGAACGATGTACAGGCCTGTAGAATCACGCTGATGCGTGTCGCGAAAATGATCCTCGCATGCCTGCTCCTCTGGTGTGAGTTGACTTACTGTGTCCTTTGGTGGCTCTTCCTGAATCCAAAATTTCGTTAGCACATTTTGTAATTCCTGATCGTCATGTTGCACCGCAGCATGATGAACAGTGAGTGCGTCAGATTGGCATGAGTTTGTTGGTCCAATGATAAGCCACCCAAATATCGATAATTGTGCAATAGGTGCAGATGATGTGCCCTTGAGAATATTTGGTTTAATAACCTGTCCATAAATATCTGCTCCAATTATGATATCGATTGGTCGTGGTGTGAGAAAGTCAGGGTCAGCCAGTTTCAGCTTCACTATGTGAGGCCATGTACGAACTGACGACTCAAAGGATGGCAAGTGAGTAGTAACCGTGTTGAGAATGTGAGCCAGTACCGTGACTTTCTCCTTAGTGTATGTGGAACACAGTGTGAGCTGTACCGAGCCATGTGTCTGCGTTGAGCGCCTTCCACCGACTCCTGTGATCGGAATTGATGAGTGCTTGCGTGTTGCGTTGAGCTTACGAAAGAGTTCTTCCGTAATGAAAGTCAATTCTGATCCAGGATCGATGAGAAGTCTTACTTGATGAGCTGAGACCGATGTGTGTATATCTGCTAATGCAGTTGCCAATAATGTTGAGCAGTTCCATGTGAGCTGTGCCGATGAGAGAACGACCGCGACGACATCCTATTGAGCTGAAGCCTGTGACTGAGCCGGTTGCACGTCGGAGGCTGTTGCAGGGGGCGCTGCCGGATGCAGCATCGTGTGGTGCCGCCCTGAACACTCCTTGCACTTCCAGCTCGATTGACAGGCCGACGCGTTATGCCGACCAAGGCAGTTGTAGCACAGCCGTGCTTTCTCCGCCATCTTGCGACGATCACCCACAGTGAGCCGCCGGAACTCAGGACACATTACAATAAAGTGCCCACGAGCCCGACAGCAGTCACAGGGGTAATCATTCGCGGTGAAGGTCGACGACGGAGCGCCACGTGCTGCGCTACCTGCGTGATGCGCCGCGGCGCTGTGCGTCCCGGCCTTCGCTGGGGGAGGATTCGCAGAAGACGGTCGGCTTGAGGTTGTCCCGGTCTTGGGAGTGGCCTTCGCCATCTCCAACGCTCTCACCTTGGTCTCCGCAAATTCCTCGAGCTCAGCAAAGGCCGGGAAGTTCGGTGTGCGTCCTAGCTTCGTCTCCCAGGCCTCACGCGTGGTTTGGTCAAGCTGTTTTGCCAGCAACCTCACCATCATGCAATCCCAGAGCTCTTCCTTCGTTGCCAGCGAAGAAAGAGCCCTGTACGCCTCGGAGAACGAAGCCAGGATAGAAGAGAGTGATTTTACGTCGGATGAGCAGGACTTGAGTGCGAAGAGCCTATCCAGGCGCTCCTGCACCAGCAGCCGCTTGTTCTCGTAACGGGAGACCAGTGTCTCCCATGCCTGATTAAACGATTCGCAAGTGACTGCGAACCCCTGAATGAGCTGCGCCGCCGTGCCCGACACGCAGCCACGCAGATACAATAGCCGGTCGACATCAGCAAGGCGGGCATTTCGGATGACCAGCGACGTGAACACGTCACGGAACGCCGGCCATCCGGAATAGTCCCCCCCAAACGTCGGCAGCTTTATCTCCGGCAGCCTTGTGTGGGGGCGCGGCGACGCTGCGGGTGCCGGTGCAGGAAGGCGCCCTTGAGCCACCCTCCCCATGGCTTCCCGAGCTGTGACCTTGGCCTTGAGGGCGACCTGCGCCTCAAGGCTTTGCAAATCATCTGCAAAATAATCATGGTCGACACAGCTCGGAGGGCACGAAGACTCCAACAGCTCGTGTTCCTTCCGGAAATCGCTGTGGATCTCCGTGACCTGCTCGACGTAAGCGTCAAGCGACTTCACGGTGAGGGTATCTCCGCCCTCGTTAAGCAGAGCTATCACCGTTTGCAGATGAGCAATCCGGCGCCGTTGGGATTGGACCTTCAACGCCATCTCGGTTGTAAGTCGAGTTGGCGATCGGGTCTTCTTCGGAACGACGCCGGCCCCAGGAACCAACAATGTCCTTTTTTTCTCAAGATCTCCAGGCGCCACCCCAGAGTCCGTCGGATTGCCCTCAGACATTGCTAGTCCTGTTGCAAACGGTACAAGTAGAGGAAGTGATAGATAGAAACGAAGATTCTCCGCAGAGATGTACTTTACCCCACTTGCTGCTCCGCTTGACGAGGTGATGAGTCGATGAGGATCCTGCGATGGGCTACGCAGAGTCCTACTCCAGATGAGCCGATGAATGCAGAGATGAGAGCGGAAGGTAGAGACCCTGGTCTCTCTTGCTCAAGTCGAGTATCCGGCTCGAAGGACCAAATGTTGAGATTTTCCTTCCGGATGTACCTTGACCGACCTGTGAATATATCGGAACATGATGAAGACTCACTCGAGGCAAGAGGAAAATAAAACCAGACACCGAGATGTTATATTGAGGAAGCGGTTTGCTACCTTCCTCTTTTATTATAGAAATACAATTTTTATAATAACACCAGTCGAAAAACATATAAAATTAAGACCAAAAAAACTTTAAATCAGAAAATTATCCACAATATAAATTTTGTCAACAAATACAAGTCATGAAAAAGAGTAACAAATTGAGCAGTAAATTGTCATAGTTTGAGCAGCACACAATTATATTAATTGTGCGCTGAGTGAATACATGAACAAGCGGTGCATGCAACGTAGTGATAGCTACGCTGCATGACACGCTCCGACTGGTGAGTGCAAAACCACAAATGATTTAGTAATTTGAATCTGGCCTTATAATGTGAGCAGCACACAATTAATATAATTCAGCACACAATTATATTAATTGTGTGCTGAATATGAATTTGAGACAGCGGTGCGTGCAACGCAGCAACAGCTACGCAGCACGACACGCCGATGCCATTATGTGCGAAACTTTGTGTGTAATTCACTGCAACCACTCAGCACTGTATTGCAAAGTGATTGCAGTGAATTAATGAGAGAATGTATCAGGGGTACAAATTGAAAATGCGGGTTTGATAACAGATGGCGTTACTAACGCTATACGCATCAGGCAGTACTGTGACTATGTTCATGTCAAAGCTACGTCTTATAGCTTTAATTTTCAGTATGTGTCAATTTGTCGCAGTGTCAAATTCATAGTTTTTTTGAGCTCTCAATATGTCGAGTTTCGTGCCAACAAAACAGCATTTGCGGGAAGTTTTAATTTACTTCTTTAATTTGAAGAAAAGTGCTGCTGAAGCACATCGATTGGTCTCCGAGGCTTATCCGAGTCATGTTCCATCGGTTTCAACGTGCGAGAGATGGTTTGTGCGGTTTAGAAGTGGTGATTTTGACGTTGAGGACAAAGAGCGGCCGGGCCAAGTGAAAAAGTTTGAGAATGCTGAATTGGAGGCAATACTCAATGAAGACTCGTGTCAAACTCAACAAGAGCTCGCAGATTCATTGGGAGTGACACAACAAGCCATTTCCCATCGTATAAAAGCCCTCGGAATGATCCAAAAGCAAGGACATTGGGTGCCGTATGAGCTGAAGCCGAGAGACGTCGAGCGCCGTTTTTTTGCATGCGAACTGCTGCTCGAACGGCAAAAACGGAAGGGTTTTTTGCATCGCATTGTCACTGGTGATGAAAAGTGGATCCATTACGATAACCCGAAGCGCAAAAAATCATATGGTTACCCCGGCCATGCATCATCATCGACGGCCAAACCAAATATTCACGGCGCCAAGCTCATGCTCTGTATTTGGTGGGACCAGCTGGGTGTGGTGTATTATGAGCTATTGAAATCGAACGAAACCATCACAGGAGCACTATACCGAACTCAATTGATGCGTTTGAGCCGCGCACTCAAAGAAAAACGGCCACAATACGAGCAAAGACACGACAAAGTAATTTTGCAACATGACAACGCTCGGCCACATGTTGCAGCGCCGGTCAAAACATACCTACAAACGCTGAAATGGGAAGTCTTACCCCACCCGCCGTATAGCCCAGATATTGCTCCTTCCGATTACCACCTTTTCCGATCGATGACACATGGCCTAGCTGACCAGCGCTTCCATTCTTACGAAGAAGCCCAAAAATGGGTCGATGACTGGATAGCAGCCAAGCCGGCCGAATTTTTTCGCGACGGTATCCGTAAATTGCCAGAAAGATGGGAAAAAGTTGTGGCTAGCGATGGACAATACTTTGAATAATTCATTTGTTACCATTTTTTCAGAATAAACGTTCAAAAATAGAAAAAAATCCCGCATTTTCAATTTGTACTCCTGATATAATAACCTGTGTTTGAGTGCAGTGATTTTGTGTGCGACCAGCTACGCAATCAGCACTGCTTAGCATACTGCAAACAGATATTGAGGCTATATGGTTGAGCAAGAAATATTCACTGTACTCTCCCAGCAGATTTACTGGGGGAAAATACAGTGAATATAAGGCACATGCTTAATTATATTAATTAAGCCGGCAAAACGACACGAGGAGAACGTGGTACAGCATGTGCTGCAACGCACGCCACGAGTGAGACCAAGTGCTGATGTACCATTTTCTCCTCTCTGACAGTGAATTAATTACGTAATTATGCCAGAGCACTCTTACCTTGAGCAATGAGTCCTGATGAGCAAAAGGTTGAGCAAATCCGATGAATAATGTCCGAGAAATATGCGTGAGAGTCCTATGGATGCGCGTGCTGTCCAGTGGATGTGTGTCGCAAAAGTGCCGAATTCTCAAGATGGCTGCGAGTATGAAAGTTTCGTTGGGCGCTGGAGTCAGTTGAGCGAGATAGCCGGTGAGCGAAACCGAAGTCAAGCGAGAGAGACATCCTCTCGCTCGACGCGGTGTGCCAACGAGGCACATCCTCGGCTTCGCGAAGCCCATGCTTCGGCTATCTTCGACTCAACCGAACACCGCGTAGTAAAGCAGCGCAACAGGTAGGCGCACGACGATTATCGATCGCCGTGCGCCAGCTGATTTTCCAACACATTGAGATAAGACAAGAAGTCGGAACAAATGGAAATACCCGATAAAATAGACGCAACAAAAGAAATCAACGATGAGAAAGTCAGAACAATAGAGAACGGTGAATAGGACACTGGTACCGCCACGAATGGCATCACAAAACGAACGAGCCGATAACTGCTTAATACAAATCAATCAATATTTTAATTCGTTTTACGTAATGTATACAACGAATGCGATACATGAAATTAAACTAAAAGTTAAGTTTAAAATGCCGTGAATTTATCTGTAAAACATAAGCCTGTATTACAACATTTTTTAAATTATTCTAAGTCACGTATTTTACAATAGCCTTACGGTACAATAGAGAACTTCCCTTGCCGCTTTCGCTTCGTGTTAAGGCTCGCATGATTTCGTTTTTTTAAACATTACTACTCCATAAAATTCTATGCCTCGAATAGCGTCGAATTTCAAAACAATAGGTACGTTCCTAGTTCCTGTCACGAATTAGCGTATCGCGTCGTAATATACGTGACGGCTGTTCGCAAAGATTAGCGTGATAACCATTACTTAACACTCGTTCGAGAGTCGTGCCTTCGGGTTTACGAACAAGCTACGCGTTAGATTTTGGTTCTCCCGAAATGAACGAACTAATATAACTACCAGGCCCATATTCGCTTTATTCATTCGTAAGATCTCCGAGAAATTGACCAATCAGTGGCTCATACTCGTCGCTACTCTCGCGTCTAACATAAATACAGGAATCCATATCGCAGTACAATATTCGCGTCCCGAGACCGCCAAGATAATTGTGGTTTTAAGCAAGCCCGTGCCATCGTGTGTGCTGCAATCACGGCGTTTGATGTCGGGTTGGATAGCATCGCTATCCGGAAGCATACCGGTCACCTCGATCTCCGGACTCGTTAGTAAATTCATGGGCTCTAAAAGAAAGTGGAACAGATTTACACCAATAGTCGAGACATCGCCAAGATCAAAAAAAATTATGAGCTCCAAGAGCGTGAAAACGATAATGGTTTCCGTGAGATTTTCACGTCGACTAAACTTTCCCCAAAATGGATTAAGCACCAACAGTCGCTTGCTCAGTCGCGTCATCGTGTGTACGATTCGCGGATGTGTTTATGTCTGTACTGAACGTTCTACACAGAGGGAACAATAGTTTTCCATGCATACCAATAGGTAGTACGGGTAGATACAAATCGTGCAGTGCTACTGGAACATACTTCATGAAACCCTCGACAGCACTTCGATCGTTTTCAGGACCTACGAATTCTCGACACTTGTCACCCACGTACAATCTCGGATGCCTAACGAAAAAGTGTCCATTCTTAAACACCCTCGGATACAGCGAGCACACATCCACATAACGTATCTGCTCTCCATCCGTGACATCGTACAGATTTAGCAAAATGTTCCGTTCGACCGCCAAAGAATGCGTCGCGTAGTTCAAGAGGCGTCTGCTTAATCATGGAGTGTTTGTTCACGTATAACAACATTTCGTCGTTATTTTCGAGTAATCGGTCAAAATCGCATTCCCATATGTCGCTCAGAATGTACCCTTTCGATCTGATTTACCCGGATATAAGAGTGGTACGCTCGTATTTCTCAAACATCCTATCACCGAATTTCGTTCGGGCGTCTCCATTTATACGATAATATCACGAGCAAGCGTGCCAAAAGCAGTCGTGAAATTGAAGAACGTGATGTACTCCCGTCTCCTCGTAGTAACCGTCGACCGCCGGTAGGCCGGTTGGAGGGCGATACTCTCGTGCGTCCAGCCAGGAAGGACGTCAAGGACCATCTATCGAGCTGCAGGACATCAAGTCCACAGCACCCAGAGCTACGCCATGGAGAGGATCGTCTACGAGACCATCTTCTTGTAAGTGGCGGTTACTTTATTGTAACGGAACGCATTAAGGCGATCCGCTACTATGACTCACAACCTTCACCACGTCTAACAAACCAACCTACACAAACTGAAATAAGACATAGAACATACCAAAATCAGACAAAGCACACAAAATAGTTCTTGGTAGACAAAACTCTCCAGACCGGATCGAAAGAAGTATCTACCGGACGAGGAGAATAGAAAGGACTAGTAGGTACACACGCAGAATTACAAGTACACACCCTAAAAGTAATGGCGTAAATAAGAGGCCTGCCTAGCCAAAGATCACGATGTAAACATAACAATGGGCGTAGCAACAAGCACACACCGGCCTACTAGACCAGCGTAGTAGCCCCCGCCCTACACAATCACCAGACGAAGCCTTAAACAAACGGCACAACCCCTAATAGGCCACACTATCCAAAAGGCGAGAACATCGGGAACGCCACGGCCCGGCAAACGTAGAAAAGAATTCATGGAACTATCGAAATACCACGACACATAGAGAAAGATCAACAAGGTGACTCCTCATAAAACGTCGCTACGTACCCCCACTCATGAATAAAACATTAATATTAATAAAACACATAAAACAAACTTATATCGACCAAAAACCAAGAAACACACATAGAGAAAAACGATCCTCACGTAAAAGAACACCTGAAAACAACAAAAAAACATAAAAATCCACGAGAAATCTGTCAAAAACACACCAAGAAAGAGATAATTAACCACAATTAACTATCCTGGGCAATTAGTCATCAACGAAACAGCAAGGCAGCGGCCTACAAAATAGAGAAAGACCCATAGGGGCCTGAATCGGGAAAAACCATAATCAAACCGGAGAAAAAATAGATTAAAAGTTTGAACCTACAACAAGTAGGAAGATAACATTGTCCGACGAATTTCAACCTCGCCGAAACCTTGCTTTAAACCCTAGAGGGACAAAGATCGGCTAAGAATAGAAATTCGAGAAATAACGGTACTCCTACACGTCACCCCGCACCTCTCTCACCTAGTGATTGAAGTGCGACAAACATCACGTGACCTACCTCAAAACACCCTCCCGGGGTCCATCCGCCAACCTATATAAACCACGACAGGACAAACCTCGGGGCTCTTGTCAAATCTAATAAGTTAAGACGAAGTGCTGCTCGACAGCACACCGAGAACATAAAAATCACACGTAAAATCTACATGTAACAAAGACGTGTTCTTTCGATCAAACCGATTCCCCTGCATTGCGCTTGGCCGTCGTTTGACCGAACGAACCGAAAGGAAACACATACTAACCGTTTGGGAAATACCATGTTAGAACGAGTGTTCTTTTTCTCAACTGATTCCCCTGCATTGCGCTTGGCCGTCAGTTGAGTAAACGAACTCATTAGGATACTCTGTGAGGAGTAAGGCTCCCCTGCACTGCGCTTGGCCGCCCCTACTCACAGCGTCAGGGCACACTCCACTAACGGGTCCCCACGCACGGCGTCGTGGCTATCCGTCTCTTGGAGTGTGAAGCAGCACGAGTGACACAAGGTCAAGGGAGTGGCATCCCGACTGAGTGCACCGCGCATTAGACTCGTAGGGTGTACCTGCGTAGGTGGGACCACGTTAGGGCCAGCACCAGCTACCACCTGCATCTTACGGATACCTCGGCTGGTCACATTTAATCAAGAACCAAATTGTACGCCTCTTAATGGCGCGAGAAGGTGCTTAATTGATTGCGAATAAAGGCTTCAGTATCCGGGGTCTAGGAAGAGCTAGCTGGTCAAGCTGCGAACCCGGTGTCTCTTGCGAACAGAAAGCTATAGCTAGGGACCCAAACAATAACAAAAGCGAGAAACGATAGGTAGGTAAAATCATACACACCACCTCACCACACGACACTCGCGTCCCTACTATAAACTCTTCGCGCGACCATCGGCAGGGCGGAGCCTCAAGAGGCAAATCGCGCAAACGGGCAGTCCGAAACAATAACATTCGAAATAGCATAACACCAGCTAACGTCCAATGATTAAAATAAGGGGAACCGGTACATCTAATGAAAGTACAAAGGAACGCCCCGTATGAGGACCAAGCCCAGCGACTAGACCACCCCTTCAACATCTAAAATAGATACACGCAAAACGCAAATGGCCAACAGGATTCTGCCATCTATATCCTAATAGAGATCGAGATCTAACGTCAAAATTATACTAGATTTAACGACCCCGAAATAGATAAATTGAGTGTTGAGCTCCGTAAAGATGATATCTAATCACTTTGCGAATTATAAAGTCAAGCCCCGATTTGAACTGGAAATTCATTATTCCACTTATGTAGTATTAGAAAAAAATCGTGTATTAACGAACGCGATCACCCTGAAACTTGATAAATTGAGTGTCAAGCTCCGTACAAGTGATACCTAATCACTTTGCGAATATTAGAGTCAAATCCCATAAGAAAAAGAACTGGAAGCGATTCCTCATATGTAGACGTTAGGAAACCAATGTAAAGCGAGCGTGAGTGCATAAGAACGACTAGATCGTTCCACAACCATCCTCCCTACCTTAGCTGAACTAACCATCGAGCAGAAGCTTATCCAGCAATCACGGGCCTTCCGTCCGGTAAAAATAAAGAAAAAAATTACCCAAGCAGTAAAAAAGACCAATGATGAAAGAGTAAACAAAACCGCATGTCTGTCACGGACAAATGCGACGCAACAAAAGCCTAAACTGAGGTCTTACCAACAAAAACAATAAAAATTACTAATAACAACCTAATATTGATTGCAAATCTACACATCCACGGATCCTCTCGCTCCCTCCAGCCCAGTGCACGAACTAGTTTCGAGCAAGCCGCCTCTCCACACGATCAAGGACGATATCACTCGAAACAAAATTCAAACTTGACGCGATTTTACACCGCCACCGAACTCGCGCGCATCGTAGCCGAAAACAAAAGTGTAGAAAATCGCGAAACGTTTCATTATACTATTACATATAGCTGTAAAACCAAAGCCAGTCGATTGCGCTAGATCGGGAGAAAAAAAATTCACTTAAGATTCAAAATATTGAAAGGGAAGATTAGGGTAAATACTTTTCTCGAGGTATTCAGTGAGACTATTTTAAAGTAAACCGCGAAAGTCGCCACATGCCGGGAACTAGAGGCGTGAGACCCAAACGTAGGGGTAATTCGTTAGAAACTACGTTATCTGGCGAGGGGGTGGACTGCGCGGCAGGTTTAACTGCAACTGTCGGGGACATCGCGTTCAAGACGAACAGGGCGCTTTCGGATCCCTCGCCAACGGGACTTACTGACAGGCAAGAGGCCCTCGCAGGCCTTCTGGCAGCTCAGTGCTGCGTAAATCCACTTAGAGGTCCGTTATTTGGGGATCACGACAGAACTGTCAGTGACGACCCATTCAATATAGCTACCGGCGAGCGAACTCCGGAACATATCACCGAAGATATGGTCGAGCGGGAGATCGAACACCTGCGAACCATAGATCGCGTAGGTTTTCCGACAGCTACCGGTACGACATCGCGGCCGTTACCCGAACACGTGCGCGAGTGGTTAGAGGCGGTCAACCGGAGTCACCGCAACGTAGAAAGAGCTCGACGTAAGTACGAAAGGCTGCAGCGTGAGCACGAGCGGCGCCAGCGCAAGCTCGACCGCGAATTCAGGCTCCAGGAGGCAGATATACCGTCGGCAAGAAGGAACTTGGCCGGCATGCTAATCGAGGTAGGTGCAGTTGAGTGCGAGCTCATCCACTCTCTACGAGAGCAAATCGTCGAGTTGCAGCGATGACTAGAAGGAGCAGGGTTGGAAGACTACCCGCTCACCGTGCAACAACAGAGGCGTATGCGGTTCGAAGAGACGCGGACGCAATCTAACATGCTCAGCCTCAGCTTGAGTATCAAAATAGTAAAATTGATTTACCTGCGGAAGACCTGAGTACGTTGCATAAGACTGCACCCGGAGGTCGGGACGAGTGCGCTTACCGATGCCCAGCGAAAACAAGTCGATCCACAACGTGGAAATAATCTGCAATTACTGCCAGAAGAAAGGTCACGTATAGAACGACTGCCGGAAGAGGTTATCGCAGAATAGGAGCGAGCCAGCGCAGGTATCGCAACAGCCCCGACGTCCGAAAGATGCAGGCAACAAAAAAGCAAAGAACACGGTAATTGCAGGATTGGTTCGAGCTACTATATATACCCGCACGCTAGGAACGATAAGGATGAACACGCATACTGCCCAGCAGAGACCTGTGGATACGGTAAAGAAAACAGTGCTGCAGCTGCTTCAGGTTACGCTGCCGGCGTCCAGCGCCACTGCCAGTGATTTCGATATTGTCGCACCGCTAGTCATGACCGAGGTACTTACCCTCAAGACGGACACCGGGGCGCAGTGCAGCATAATCAAGGAAGGCTGTCTCAAACCGGAGACCGAGGTGAAAGACTGCATTGTAGAGCTGCAGGGGGTGGCAGGCAAAAAATGCACTTCTCTCGGAATAGCATAGATTGTACTCGAGACGACTGCCTTGAACGTAGAGCATTGGTCCCACATCTTCCCAAGCAATGTGCCGTTGAGAGTCAACGGACTACTTGGTATGGATTTCATAAGATACCACAACGCGTATATCCTGCACGGCGAAATTCTCAAGCTGTTTGGCCACTATGCCGCTCCTGGACGGATCGACAGGAATCGCCTTGCCGCCACGCAGAGAGACGGTCGTCTATAAGATGAAACTCGGGGACGGAGTAATTATGGGCGCCTGTATCACACCGCCGCACGGCAGTAGCTGCGCAGTAAACTTTATAAACACGACCGAGCGGGCGGTCGAAGTGCAACGTTCCGTAGTGGAACTCGAGCCGCTTGAGGTAGCAGCAGTGGGTCACGGTGTCGGGGCCTCGACTGGAGAAATACGCACCGTCAGCGTGGAGCGAGGGGCCGACCACTTCGCGCGACTATATCAGAAGCTAGATACTGCGAACCTCAACAAGGACGAGCGCAAAACGCTGGACGACATTACGAGGGAATACGAGGATGTATTCCACCTAGCCGTGGATAGACTGCCGTGCACGTACATAGTACAGCACCAGATACCCCTAAAGGAAGCGGTGCAGCTTATTAAAGTGCACCCTTACCGACTGCCGGAGACCCACAGAAGAGAAGTGAAAAGGCAGAAAGACGGAATGCTAGCAGAAAGAATAGTCCAGGCTAGCGGAAGGAATAGTCTGGCCTAGCAAGAGCTAATGGAACGTGCCGCTGTTGATCATAGCCAAGAAACCCGATAACGCCGGAGTGAGGAAAATGCGCGTAGTGGTGCATTTTCGGTAGTTAAACGAAGCCACCATTGGAGGCTCATATCCACTGCCTAATTTAACCGAAATATTGGACCAGCTGGGACGAGCCCAATACTAAACGACCTTGGACGTCGCCTCAGGATTTCACCAAAACCCGATGGCGCAAGAAGATAAGGAAAAGACGGCATATTCTATTCCGCAGAGTCATTTTGAGTTTAACTGAATGCCTTTTGGACTCAAGAATGCACCACCGATATTCCAGCGGCTTATAAACTCCACTCTAGTCGGACTACAGGGAGTCAAGTGCTACGGGTACCTCGATGACATCGTGATACATGGGAAAACCTTCAAGGAGCACAACGACAGGCTGCGGGAAGTGCTGCAGCGGCTGAGAGAGGTCAAATTGGCAGTGCAACCTAGCAAATGCCAAATCCTGCGCAAGAAAACGCGGTACCTCGGCCGCATTATCTCCGAAGAGGAGGTGCGGGCCGATTCCAAGAAACTAGAGGCGATGAGGGAATTCCCGGTACCAAGGGACGTAAGGGACATTTTTCGCAAGAAAAACATCTTTAAAATATACTGTAAGAGTTTCAGACCGAAATTCAAATTATTTCTAAAGTTATAGCCAAAAGAAGAGAGCGCGCCGTAGTATGTATGAAAGTTCAAGAATGCGTATTGCATGTGAAGAAAAGAATGTACCGAGTACTTCAAGGTGTAAAAAAAACTCTGAACGAGTATACAAAAGCGAAAAAACAACTAGAGGCAGCTGAGAAAAAAAAGGCCGAAGAAAAGAAGAGCACCGGGGAAAGCGCTGATTAATGTAAGTATAATTTTTTTATAAAAAATCTGTTGTCAAAACTTTAAACGCGTTTTTCTCGAAACCACGTTTTCGAAATTTTGGGGAAGCACTGACTAAAAACTATTCAACCGATTTGGCTAATAATTTTACCCGTTATTTTAGACACACATAGCTAAATACCTAATTTTTAAAACATTCAATTTTTTAATAATAAATCAATTTTTTTAACCAAAATAAAAATTCGATTTTTAAAACTTTTTTTCACAAGTCTGCCAGTTTTTTTAAATATGCATATTATAGGTTAGTTCATTAGAATTAAGCCCACCTTTTTTCGAGGACTCCACTTCAACATAAAAATTCATAAACAAGTTAATGTCAAATTCAGTAAAAAGAAATTTTGTTGTACACTTCAATATACCAATAAAAACATGTAACAATTTTAAAACGATCGCATTTTATTTTCTTATTTTAAAAAATTTATGAAAAAACGTCGAAATTTCGGTCGTCACACCGGACTACTTCCTTAAAGGCCGACATGAATTACACTACCACGGGGAAAGAGCTACTCGCCAAAGTTTGGGCCCTTGCTCAGTTCCGACCCTATATTTATGATACACGCTTCAAGGTCGTGACAGACCACCAACCTCTCACCTGGCTGATTGTGGTGAAGGACCCAGGTTCAAGATCGATGCGATGGAAAATAAAAGTCACAGAACATGAGTTTGATGTTGAATATAAGGCAGGGAAGCGTAACATAAACGCTAATGCGCTAAGCCGTATATTCACTACTACAAGGGCCCAAGAGAGAATAAATATCGAAGTCAGTGGATCGAAAGAGGACAGCATGACGGGGCAAATCGTAATCTCATTACATACGATGCTCCACTAAAAAATTACAAAAACCGGGAGAATAAAATATTAAGTCTGGGAAAAAGTTCGTGGCGTTTTTCCCGATGGATGGCATCAATTGCAAATAAGTCAGAAAACACAGATTGCAGCGACACCACTAAACGCTCGTTGGAAAGGTGATACTTCGAGCGTTACTTTGAGTGTATAAACATCGAAATTGGTGCAGTGGTTGGAAAGTAGTTTGCGTTTGAAAATGGAGAAAAGTAACGAAAAATTACGCTATATTTTGCACTATTATTACGAGAAAGGGAAGAACGCTGCGCAGGCTTGTGAAAAAATTTGTGCTGTGTACGGTGAAGGTACTTTATCAAAATCTGCTGCGCGGAAATGGTTCGCTCGCTTTCGTTCTGGTAATGTTTATGTGAAAGATAAGTCACGCTCTGGTCGTCTAATCACTGAAAAGGCTGATGAAATTCTTGAAAAAGTCCAGCAAGATAAGCATATCAGCTGTGTCGACATTGGTATAGAGCTAGGCATTGACCACAAAACTGTTTTGAACCATTTACACAAAGCTGGCTACAAAAAGAAGCTCGATGTATGGGTTCCTCATGAGTTGAGCGCGAAAAACATGATAGACCGAATTATTAGGTGCGCAACTAAGTTCCCGCTGTTTTTTTTTTTTTTTTATGAAAATGCAACTTTATTGTGAAAAAATGTTTACAAATGAATCATTCAAAATATTGCCCATCGCTAGCGACAACTTTTTCCCATCTTTCTGGCAGAGCTCGAATACCGTCACGGTAGAAGTGTTCGTCTTTTGAGGCTGTCCACGAATCAAGCCATTTTGAAATGTCTTCATATGAGCTGAACTGCTGATTAGCCAGACCATGTGCCATCGAACAGAACAAGTAATAATCGGACGACGCAATATTTGGGGAATATGGCGGGTAGGGTAGGACTTCCCATTTGAGCGTT
Source organism: Cylloceria caligata (assembly GCA_963942595.1). NCBI lineage: Eukaryota > Metazoa > Arthropoda > Insecta > Hymenoptera > Ichneumonidae > Cylloceria > Cylloceria caligata. The sequence continues at coordinate 59,103,748 of OZ012704.1, read as the reverse complement.
TCTAAGTAGGTTTTAACGGGTTTGGTAACGTGAGGCCGAGCGTTGTCATGCTGTAGAATCATTTTTTCGTGCCTCTGCTCGTATTGTGGCCGCTTTTCGCGCAGTGCTCGGCTCAATCGCATCAATTGAGTTCGATACCGTTCCCCAGTGATGGTTTCGTTCAGTTTCAACAGCTCATAATAAATAACACCGCCCTGGTCTCACCAAATACACAGCAAAATCTTCGCAGCGTGAATATTCGGCCGAGCCGACGACGTAGAAGCATGACCGGGCAGTCCCCATGATTTTGTTCTCTTTGGGTTGCTGTAATGAATCCATTTTTCATCACCCGTAACGATGCGATGAAGAAAACCCTTCTTTTTTTGCCGCTGGAGCAGTTGTTCACAGGCGAAAAAACGACGCTCAACGTCTCTTGGCTTCAAATCATAAGGAACCCAAGTTCCTTGTTTTTGAATCATTCTCAACGCATGCAATCGCTTGGAAATGGCTTGGCCGGTAACTCCTATTGCTGAAGCAAGTTCTTTTTGCGTTTGGCACGGATCCTCATCGAGCAATGCCTCCAATTCAGCGTCTTCGAAAGTTTTAGGCCTACCATCAAGCGAATGGTCGTCAACATGAAAATCGTCGTCTTTGAAGCGACGGAACTAATCACGGCATGTTGTTTTACTTAGAGCAGCATCTCCGTAAACTTTTTGAAGTTCTCGATGCGCTTCAGCCGCCGTTTTTTTCGAATGAAAGAAGAAAAGCAACACTTCCCGCAAATGACGATTATTTGGCACAAAATCAGACATTTTCACACAACCAAAAGTATATGACGTAAAAACAAAATCACTAATGTGTCAAAGCGGTTTGTTTACCATATGTCTAAGCTTGGTTCATGACGTTTTGGTTATGTCCCAATCGACCTGGAGCCATCTCTTGAAAAACAGCGGGAACTTAGTTGCGCACCTAATAACGTCTGCGATGCGCTGCTGAAACGCAATGAAATCGATCCATTTCTGAAACGTGTCATAACCGGTGATGAAAAATGGATCACGTACGACAATCGGAAGAATCAAAGATCGTGTACAAGGGATGGCGAGCCGTCACAAGCGTTCGCGAAGCTAGGATTGACGGCGAAAAAGGTGATGCTGTGTGTGTTTGTTGGGACTGGAAGGGAATCGTCCACCATGAGCTACTTCCAGTTGGTCAGACGATTGATTCTCAACTGTACTCTGAACAACTAGAGAGGTTACGAGAAGCAATTGAAAGAAAACGGCCCGAATCGATTAATAAGAAAGGTGTTGTCTTCCATCATGACAGCGCCCGACCACACATTTCTTTGATGAACCGTCAAAAATTGCGAGAGCTTGGTTTGGAAGTTTTGATGCATCCACCGTATAGTCCAGACATAGCACACTCGGACTATCACTCATTCCAATCTCTGCAGAACTGTCTCAATGGAATTAAACTGCTTTCAAAAGAAGCCCGTGAAAACCACTTGATTCAGTTTTTCAACCAGAAACCACATAAGTTCTTCACCGATGGCATCATGGCTCTACCCAAAAAATGGCGAAACATTGTCGATAATAATGGAGCATATTTGGTTTAAATAAATTCATTTTCACATTATAAGAAAACCAGTTGAATTTTACTAATAAAACGCCACGAACTTTTTCCCAGACCCAATATATACATGTTGTAACCACTTTTTCCACCTTCTCCGCCTCCAACTCCTGCGGATGGTCACAAAAGCCCGTGCTCCCGCGTGCTGGGCGCCAGTTCCGAGAATTAAATTATTTTCCGGGACAAATTTAATTCGCACGCGGAATACACGGGGCCAGCTCGGCTTCGCTGCAGCCTTGGCAATTGGTAGAGGGGATAGATCAGTCCGAGGGATCTCGTACAGAGAATCTCAACTCGACAATTAGGGAATTGAAAATATAAGAAGCAATTTATCGCAGTAGAAATAACAAAAACATCAGCGGAGAGCCAAATTGATACTCGCGGAAGCACGGTCGGGAAGCGACAGATGGTAATGTGCTGGATTCCCTTTCATCCAATTTTCCTTAAAATATTTAACAAAGCTCTTGGACTGGTGACAACATTTAACCGAAATTACTTCGATTACACGCGATAAACGAGTTAACAAGAAATAATGGCATAAACACAATGATTAAACGGATTACGAAAAATTTAATTAAATCGACGCGGTGATTAAAAGAATTTAGAGAACTAAAATGATCGCGATAAAGAAATTAAATATATTAAATATATCTTTATATTATATTAAATATATAATATAAAGAAATTAAATACTAAAATGATCGCGATAAGATAAATAAAATAACGGCGATCAATAAAATAAATAAGATAATTTAAATAATGACGAAAAATAAAATAAATAAGATAACTAAAATTACGGCGAGAGATAAAATAAAGAAGATAAATAAAAGAATGATAATTAATAAAATAAATAATAGAAATAAAATAATGGCGCGTAATAAAATGACTAGGTTAACTAAAATAACAACGATCAATCCGGAAAAGCCACGACACGCACACTCACACACCAAAACACCAGTACTCCTCACGCGCTCGAATTTACAATAAACGAATCTTTAATAATACCAAATAGAGGGAAACCCTTCGGCGATTCTTTGAATCTCGGGAAGCGAGTGATTGCAATTTCGAAATACCGTGCGGCAGCTGTTTGACCGCTATAATAATCGACGTTAGATTTCCAGCACGACAGCGTGCCGTCACGACAATACCGCTCAGGTTTTCTGAACAAAATTACTGGAGCTAACTTTCCCACTCAAACCAGAGAGGAACGACGGCCTTGCCGAATAGTTGCAGTATCGGGATCCTCTCGAGAAATACTCTCGCAGCGGTCCAGAATCGCGGGGGGGAGGGGGAGGGGCAGGCGTCGGTTCTTGTCGATCAGATACGGCAGCGGACCCGGTATACACGTCCTCGTTGTACAAAATACACCGCAAGAGTCCTCGATTATACGTTGGCTCTCGTTATTTGAACCGATAAACTCCCTCCCCCCAAATCGTAGCCACCAATAAAAATTAAAGTATGGTAATGGTACTTGCGACTGGGGTTATTATCAGAGCCAGCAACGGCTCCAGCGAGAGCTCCGATGCCTCGTACGAAGCAACAGCCTGAAGCGAACATCAAGGAAAAACAAAGACTTCGCAGCGCAGCGTAAATTCAATGGCCGCCCGAGATCGTTGCATTTTCCGGTCCCCATGAGTAGCTGCGGAGATGGTCTCCGCGTAGTTCTCTCGCCGAGAGCGCTGACGTCATAGACGGGGCTACGGCCGGCTTGCATGACGATGACGGGAACTCGGGATCTCTCCCCTCGCCGATACATCAGTGTCCTTCAAACTCCCGCGGCTGAGCTCCCTGTCGTTGAGGGCAATTCCGTGCTCGGGCCGTCGTCCGCTCAGGAGGATGATATCAGAAAAAAAGAACAAAAGAAACACGACGTAAATATTTCCTTTCGCACGCTACATCTATGCCCTGTTGGATCGCCTCGGGGAGAGTCTCGGCCGAACGAGCAGGTGAGCCGCGATCAGCCCCGCTCGGTCCGACTGTGTGACGGGTTACACAAATACCCTGTCACAATGTATGCAAATAATTACATGACGTCGCGAAACCCCAGCTCGCTCTAGGGCGCGTCCTCCCAAGAAGCGGTGCCCCGGGCACTGGGCTCCTCGAATAATTGAAAGACCCCCAGGAAGGCCCGATCAAAGCGCTCCAGTCGTATCCGCTGGAACACAAAGAAAAAGGAAACACATTAGTTATATGAACGCAGATCCCAGATCAAAAGGGAAGATGCCTACCCCTACGCGCTCCCAGTCTACACATGAATGCCAAGGCACCTCATGGCGATGAATGAGGTACATTGAGCAGCACAAGAATATATACAGCGCAAGATGAGCAGCACAAGAGTAGATAGAGCGAAGAGTAAAAAGCGAAGTTACCTCAGGAATAGTTAGCGAAAGAATGAGACCCGGGGGTACCGCTAAGGGTCATCCCGAGACAAGGGCATAAAGGGGAAAGAATGAGCAAAATAGGCATTCCCACGAAAACGCGGACTTGAATATTTCCCTCCCAAATTGCAGGTTAATAACGACGAAGAACGGATTAACGGCAGCTACGCAGCAACCACCCGATTACGCCGTCAACACCTTCACCAGCAGCCCGGGCATCTACTACAAAGACATCGGAAGCTTCACGGTAATCCAATCCACCTGGCTGTTGGCCATCAGGTTGGACCTCTCCGCGTTAATGAGCTATGCGACCAGGACAACCGCGGCAATTGCCTATGTCCCGTCATCACCGACTCGGTCTTGCGAAAGAAGAGAATAATTGACATAGGGGTGGTAACCATGTACGACCTCCTCGGCACGCGTCCTATCAGGGAGCGTAGAGGACTGGTCGATGGCCTTGGAAGCATCATGAAGGCAATCACAAGAAATATGAAAGCTGCTGACGCTCAAGAGCTATTCAACGAGAGCGCGCATTTCATACAAGCGAACGAGCAAGCCCTGCTGGCACAGATACGGCGAATCAACCGCACACACAACGACAACATGTACGACATAGTGAAACGCCAACACTTAGACAAAAGTCTAAACGTAATTAGTATCGCTGTGGAGGCATTGCTCAGCGACGTACAGGAGTTAGTATGGCTAGTAAATGAGATAGCACTGACACGCCACCTCGTCGATGCACTACCACACCTACCGTCTGGCAGAAATTTCTCAGTCGCTATAGAGCACAGCCATGCGAAGTTCGCATATACGCAAAGATCAACACGGATAACGGCAAAAGTTGCGCAAAACGGGTCATACAACTAACTCACACCGTCATCGTCGCCATGCAACAGCAAGGACGATGGATATACGTCGCACTGACCCCAGAACCCATCGGTATAACCTGTGGAAAGAAACCCATACGGTATTAAATACTTAACAGTGCGGGAATACTAGCTTTGGTAGGCGTATGTTTAGTAACCGCCCGAGATTTCAGCGTCATAACCATCGGGCGAGCATGACAAGTCCTCCGGGAAGACCACCTTCCCCCATGCGACTTAAAACTCACGGAAATAGAGGCTCAGGCACCTCCGATACAGACCGAGGAGAAAATTCCAATATTGAGCGTGCTGCGATATCCGGAGGAGCTACGAAAGCTCGGAGCTCGAGCAGACCAAAATAATAGAAACTCTCGACACCACCGGAGGCGGGATACAACACATCCAACCTGAGTCTCTATACACTGGGTCCAATAGCCTTGGTAGGCTTCGTTCTGTTTAAATGTTTCAGGTATTAATGAAACAGGACTCCGACAAGGCCAAACGAGGCAACGACCCCGGCAGCAGCCGAGGTAAACATCAACCTCGAGCCGCTCGGACAACAGCCATAGGAGCAACCGCGATCCGAGCGGGCCAGGGCTTGCGAAACTTACCCCCTCAACCGAGTACAGTTCGACTACCCGGAACAATAATGAAGAAAGATACGGCTAAATTAACGTGCCGTTGTCAAAAACTTGAAATGTTTGAAAACTTGAAAAAATAAAAAATACCGAAATGCACAATTGTAAAAATAACGTATACACCGAAAAAATAATCGTCAAAAATGGAGACAGGAAACCAACAAAAAAAAATTTTTTTGTGAAATTTTTTATTTAAGGGGGCAGGAATGTACTGCTGCGAATTATTCGAGTATAATTACTACGCCATTATTCCTCCTTCGGGCACGAGGCCGCTCATCCGAAGTAGAAAAAATATGCAAAGGTATGCAACGAGCCGCGAGCAATGACCGCTCGAGTTACGACTTGCAGCAACTTCCAACATTAAGCATTTTTGCAAATTCATCGATATCGCCAAAGGTAGTTAATAACTCCTTTACCGAAATCATTTTCAATAGTAGATTCATATCGAACAGGTTCATGGTTCCTCGTCGACAACTTGAGAACATATGGAAATACTGTACAATTCTTTTCTTGCCATATAGTAGTTAGCGGGAAGTAACCGTTAACTATGATAAACGACCAACTATTACTTACCGTAAATTCACGTGATTGTCATTTACTCGAGATCTATCTCTTTGTCGGCAAGCGATCACAAAAATAATCATTTTTAATATTATCCCGATTACCGAAATAACCAAATTACGCGATATCGGCATAACACTTTATTTAGATATATGTTGTGTACGTAGCCGTTAACAATGATCCATAGTATTTAAGTATGCGGCTATGGATCGGCTATCTCCATGACCATTAGAAGCAATAAAACTCGTATTTACGTTTCGGTCCTAATTGCAGACCATCTTCAGAAACTTTATTTTTAATGGAAACTGTAAATTCATAAACATAATATGTCAATTGAAAGTAACAAAGATTAAATAAGTTTGATATTATAACATTTATCTTTAATATATGAATTATGCATTTTAACTTAGAAAGTAGCTATAATTACAATAAACAAAACATATTAATAACAATAACAAAAACCAACCTGTGTATGTAGTTCACTCATTTACAAAAATGACAAGTGATGATCTGTCATATTTATGGGTTTTAAAATAAAATTATAAATAATTAAAAATGAATGTTAAGTGACTCAGAAGACTAATTCGGAAAAATTGAACCATTGAAGATGGTCTGCAATTAGGACCAAAACGTAAATACGAGTTTTATTGCTACTAATGGTCATGGAGATAGCCGATGCATAGCCGCATACTTAAATACTATGGATAACACTTTATTGTAAAAAAATGGTTGTACATTTATGATTCAAAGTATTGTCCATAGCTGGTCAATACTTTCTCCCATCTTTCGGGCAGCGTACGAAGCCCGAGTTGAAAAAACTAGGCATCTTTTGAAGCGATCCACGAATCGATCCAATTTTTTATCAGGAGTACAAATTGAAAATGCGGGATTTTTTTCTATTTTTGAACGTTTATTCTGAAAAAATGGTAACAAATGAATTATTCAAAGTATTGTCCATCGCTAGCCACAACTTTTTCCCATCTTTCTGGCAATTTACGGATACCGTCGCGAAAAAATTCGGCCGGCTTGGCTGCTATCCAGTCATCGACCCATTTTTGGGCTTCTTCGTAAGAATGGAAGCGCTGGTCAGCTAGGCCATGTGTCATCGATCGGAAAAGGTGGTAATCGGAAGGAGCAATATCTGGGCTATACGGCGGGTGGGGTAAGACTTCCCATTTCAGCGTTTGTAGGTATATTTTGACCGGCGCTGCAACATGTGGCCGAGCGTTGTCATGTTGCAAAATTACTTTGTCGTGTCTTTGCTCGTATTGTGGCCGTTTTTCTTTGAGTGCGCGGCTCAAACGCATCAATTGAGTTCGGTATAGTGCTCCTGTGATGGTTTCGTTCGATTTCAATAGCTCATAATACACCACACCCAGCTGGTCCCACCAAATACAGAGCATGAGCTTGGCGCCGTGAATATTTGGTTTGGCCGTCGATGATGATGCATGGCCGGGGTAACCATATGATTTTTTGCGCTTCGGGTTATCGTAATGGATCCACTTTTCATCACCAGTGACAATGCGATGCAAAAAACCCTTCCGTTTTTGCCGTTCGAGCAGCAGTTCGCATGCAAAAAAACGGCGCTCGACGTCTCTCGGCTTCAGCTCATACGGCACCCAATGTCCTTGCTTTTGGATCATTCCGAGGGCTTTTATACGATGGGAAATGGCTTGTTGTGTCACTCCCAATGAATCTGCGAGCTCTTGTTGAGTTTGACACGAGTCTTCATTGAGTATTGCCTCCAATTCAGCATTCTCAAACTTTTTCACTTGGCCCGGCCGCTCTTTGTCCTCAACGTCAAAATCACCACTTCTAAACCGCACAAACCATCTCTCGCACGTTGAAACCGATGGAACATGACTCGGATAAGCCTCGGAGACCAATCGATGTGCTTCAGCAGCACTTTTCTTCAAATTAAAGAAGTAAATTAAAACTTCCCGCAAATGCTGTTTTGTTGGCACGAAACTCGACATATTGAGAGCTCAAAAAAACTATGAATTTGACACTGCGACAAATTGACACATACTGAAAATTAAAGCTATAAGACGTAGCTTTGACATGAACATAGTCACAGTACTGCCTGATGCGTATAGCGTTAGTAACGCCATCTGTTATCAAACCCGCATTTTCAATTTGTACCCCTGATATTTCTTCAGAAGACCGGAAGTGCTGGTCAGCCAGGTCGTGTGCCATTGATCGAAACAAGTGATAGTCAGAGGGAGCAACGTCTGGAGAATACGGCGGGTGGGGTAGGATTTCCCATTTCAACATTTCCAAGTATGATGATGTGTTTCTTTGGTTGCGCGTTTGATTGGAGTGGTAAAGCTTCGGCAATGAACGACCTTAATAATTTCTACTTTCTCTTTTTACGATTCGATCCTTTGGTCGGGACCCTACTCAGAAATCTTTTATTTTATTTTATGTTATGCTGAATTGTATCCAGTTGCCTGACACAATTTTTTCGAACACTATGTTAACTACTCTAGTTCGAACACTATCTTAACTATGTTAACTATACAGTAGTTATGTTAACTATAATATGTTAACTACTCTAGTTAACGTAGTGTTCGAAAAAATTATGTGTCAGGACAACTGGATACAATTCAGCATAACATAAAATGAAATAAAAGATTTCTGAGGAGGGTCTCGACCAAAGGATCGAAACGTAAAAAGAGGAAGTAGAAATTATTAAGGTCGTTCATTGCTGAAACTTCACCACACCTGTTTCCAAGTATGTCTTGACCACTTTCGCAACATAGGGTCGAGCTGCATTGTCATGCTGCAAAAAAACTTTATCGTGTCTCTCGTTGCATTGCGGCCATTTTTCTTTCAGCGCTCGGCTCAAACGCATTAATTGCATTCGATGACGATCGCCTGTGATTATTTCAGTCGGTTTTAACAGCTCATAATACTCTACGCCGAGCTGGTCCTACCAAACACGGAGCATGACCTTGGAGCCGTGAATATTCAGTTTGGCCGTCGACGTGGAAGCATGGCCAGCAAATCCCTATGATTTTCTGCACTTGGGGTTATCGTAATGCACCCATTTTTCGTCCCCAGTCACAATGCGAAGCAGAAATCCCTTCCGTCTTTGCCTTTCAAGCAATTGTTCACAAACAAACAAACGCCGTTCAACATCTCTTGGTTTCAACTCGTACGACAACCAATTTCCGTGCTTCTGAATCATTCCCATGGCTTTGAGGCATTTTGAAATTGCTTGTTAAGTCACTCCCAATGACTGTGCCAATTCTTCTTGACTTTGACACAAGTCGTGATCAAGTAAAGCCTCCAATTCTGCATCTTCGAAAACTTTCTCTCTTCCACCGCTATGCCGGTCTTCGACCTCAAAATCACCGTTCTTGAAGCGTTGAAACCACTCACGACAAGTTCTTTCACTAATAGCGGCCTAACCATAAATATTTGAGAGCAATCGATGAGCCTCACAAGGAAAGGTACTTTGGTGTCCCCCTTCGATTTTAATGCAACTCACGTATGTTGTAGAGCATCGAAAACTAAAAGACACGTATTTTTTTTTATCGGCGGAAAAACATTTTTAAGGGGTGAAATCGCCCTTCAAAAATAGCATGTCGAGGGGTGATTTTGCAGTTTCACCCAGAAGGCGTCAACTGATTTTAATAAAACAAAAACCAAAATACTCCTCTTTGAAGACAATCAAAATTCCACATGAAGTTGAAGAAAAAAATTCATTTGCAGGGGTGAACAACCCCTGATTTTTCAATTTTCCACCCTACACAAAAAACTAACCAACCAAATTGAACAGAACATATACCATTTGGAAGCGCAAGTTAAAATAAAGATGTAGTATTTTTGCACATTCACAGGAAAATGAATTTACGGGGGTAAACTACCCTTTATCCATTAGTACGTATATTTGTGCGTACAAAGTTGTATACCTAATAAAAAAAAGGAAATATAATGAAAGTAAACAATGCAGTATAATAAAGGGTGTCCCAGCAAGAGCGCCGGATTTTAATTTGCCGCCATTTTGTTAATACGAGTGGTACGGTGATTTTTTTGACATTTGTCACGTACAGACCACGCGTTGTAAGAATATGGAGAAGTATTCAAACCAACAACGTTTAATTATTGTAAAAACACATTACAAAAATGGTGGAAGTTTTGCGAAAACAGTTCGCCAATTACGTCAAGTTTTTGGTCGCAATAATGCGCCAAATGAATCGACAGTGAGGCGTTTAATTACAAAATTTGAGACCAAATTTACGCTGGTGGATCAGAAGATCATTGTTCGTCGTGGTCCTTGTCGGTCACTCGAAAATATAGCCACAGTAACGGAATCTGTGGCCGAGAATCCAGGAACTTCCATTCGGCATCGTGGTCAACAATTAAACATTTCCAGTAGCACTATGCAACGAATTTTGGTAAAAGATCTGCATTTGCACGCGTACAAGGTTCAATTAGTGCAAGAAATCAAGCCAAGGGACCATGCGCAGCGCCGTGAATTTGCTGATTGGGTGTTGGAACATCATCAAATTAATGCGGATTTTTCGAAGAAAATCATTTTTTCAGATGAGGCACATTTTCAACTCGACGGATACGTAAATAAGCAAAACTGTCAGATTTGGGGTGCTGAAAATCCTCGTGTGATACTCAAACAACCAATGCATCCACCGTGAGTAACTGTTTGGTGTGCATTTTGGGCTGGCGGAGTAATTGGGCCGTATTTCTTTGCAAATGCGGTTGGAAATGCGCTAACTGTTAATGGAGTACGGTATCGCGAAATGTTAACGGAGTTTTTGTGGCCCGAATTGGATGTAATTGATGTGGAGGACATGTTTTTCCAACAAGACGGTGCGACCTGCCACACAGCACGTGAAACAATGGTGTTACTGCAGACTAAGTTTCCAGGCCGTGTCATTTCTCGATTTGGCGATAAACATTGGCCACCAAGATCCTGCGATCTAACACCGATGGACTTTTTTCTTTGGGGTTATGTGAAAGAAAAGGTGTATGCGAATAAGCCTAAAACAGTTGAACATCTTTAAAAGGAAATACAGCACGTTATTGGTGAAATACAGCCACATTTATGCAAAAACGTTATTCAAAATTTCAACAAAAGAATAATCCTGTGCCAGAGGTTTCGTGGTGGCCATTTGTCTGATGTTGTATTTCACCGTTAATCGGAACTATTTTTCTTCATATTGAAATAAAAATGTTTGCTTAATTAAAAAATAAATGTGTTTTTTCTTTAAAATTAAATCCGGTGCTCCTGTTGGGACACCCTTTACTTTCATATTTCACTGTGTTGAGAATCCGTCCGGATGAACCTTGACTGACCTGTGAATATATTGAAACGGGATGAGAACTCACTCAAGGCAAGAGGAAAATAACCAGACACATAGATGTTATGCTGAGGAAGCGGTTTATTTCTGCCTTCCTTTGCAGTAGTCAAAATACAATCTTAATATGAGTGCGTGAACACTCCAACTAAAATTTATGCATTGATTTTATATTATTTAGAAAATTGTGAAAAATATGAATTTTGAAAACCAAATACAAATTATAAAAGAGATTAACAAATTGAGTTGTAACATGACATAATGTGAGCAGCACACAATTTTGTTAATTGTGTGCTGAATATAAACTTGAGACAGCGGTGCGTGCAACGTAGCGAAAGCTACGCAGCACGACACGCTGATACCATTGAGTGCGAAAACGTTTGTGTGTAATTCACTGCAACCACTCAGCAGTGTATTGCAAAGTGATTGCAGTGAATTAATGAGATCATTTACAATAACCTGTGTTTGAGTGCAGTGATTTTGTGTGCGACCAGCTACGCAATCAGCACTGCGTAGTACACTGCAAACAGATATTGAGGCTGTACGGTTGAGCAAAAAATATTCACTGTACTTTCCCAGCAGATTTACTGGGGGAAAATACAGTGAATATGAGGCACATGCTTAATTATATTAATTAAGCCGGCAAAACGACATGAGGAGAACGTGGTACAGCATGTGCTGCAACGCACGCCACAAGTGAAACCCAGTGCTGATGTACCATTTTCTCCTCTCTGACAGTGAATTAAGACGTAATTATGCCAGAGCACTCTTACCTTGAGCAATGAGTCCTGATGAGATATGTTGAGCGATGCCGATGTAAAAAGGTTGATGTGAAGTCCCAAGAGTCCCGTGGATGCGCGTGCTGTCCAAAAGATGTGTGTCGCAAAAGTGCCAAATTCTCAAGATGGCTGCGAGTATGAACTTTACGTTGAGCGCTGGAGTCAGTTGAGCGAGATAGCCGGTGAGCGAAACCGAAGTCAAGCGAGAGAGACATCCTCTCGCTCGACGCGGCGTGCCAACGAAGCACATCCTCGGCTTCGCGAAGCCCATGCCTCGGCTATCTTCGACTCAACCGAACAACGCGTGCTAGAGCAGCGCAACAGGTAGGCGCACGACGATTATCGATCGCCGTGCGCCAGCTGATTTTCCAGCACACTGATTATGGGTTGCATAGCCCACTCATCTAACAACCCGCCACGACGAATAACACACACCATCGAATCAATAATTATTTGATTATCAAACAATTCAATATTATGCGCGCCAACGACATCGCGCTGATGACACTCACAAAGCATGCGGCAAATTTTCCAAACAATTCCTTGCGTCGGTAGATCCCACAATGTGATCTGTACATTTCTTCTCTCCCATAGCGAACTCAACGACGGCTTACGCTTCAATATATATACCATATATCAAATTTTTTATGAATGAGCATTTAAGGACCCTGAATATTATTTAGTTGTTAGTATAGTAGCAGAAGCAGCGAATCAAACAATTAACTAGAGGTTTTTCAAAGCGACATGATTATATAATATATATAGTCGTTTAGTACACTTTTTTTATCATTCTATTTGCATATACTGCAACGACGCAATGAATACCACTGACTAAAAAGACGGAGGAATCACTTCACAAAAGCAAGATCCGTGCAAATAGTTATCCATGATGGCATAAACATAATTCGTAATCCCCGACCACGTACTAAATTGTCAAATTTCAAAAGTCAATGATGTACTCAAAAGGTTCGGGATAGAGCGCCAAAAGACTGTGATCTACACTCCTGAACAGAACAGTGTATCTGAAAAATAAAATCGCACACTTGTTGAAGCAATGAGGATCATAATACATGCTAAAAACTTACCGTCGCAGCTGTGGGCTGAAAGCATCAACACGGCGGCATACGTGATAAATCGCACGCGAACGAGCTTTCAAAATACGAAAACACCGTGCGAGTAGTGGTTTGGCCTAAAGACTTAGCTTAGCTAACTATATCCTTTCGGGATGACTGCTTACGCACATGTCCCCAGAAAAAAGTGCAAAAAGTTCGACAGAAACGCAGAAAAAGTAAACTTTGTGGGATACAGTGAAAATGTCAAACGGTTCAGAATTTGGTTTCCTGAAACCGACCGAATGGGCACCAGAAGAGATAGGGTCTTCAGGGAGAATGATCACCATCCTGAAGTTTCGACAGAAATCGAGGAAAATGAATCGCAATCGTTCATGTTCTCGGAAGAGTCAGCGATCGATCCGCCAAATAATCAACAGCAGGAGACTGAACCACAAATCGTCGAGATGTCAGATGAATCAGTTAACTAAGACGAGTCTGACAGCAACGACGAATGGAATTCAGCGGACGACCCCTTCGACCCAGCAGATCCAGACCGCGAGGATGAAAATGTACGGATGGAACCTCAAGAAGAAAGTGTCTTTCGAGACAGGAACATAATCAGAAGACCAAGCAGATACAAAGACAGAGCCGATCCTGATACCATCCTATTGGCTGAAGGCAACGAGCCACAGAGCTATCACGAAGCGATTACGAGTTTACATGCGGCTAACAAGGGGACCTCCAGGTACGTGGAACACCGATTCGGACCAAATTTTTTTTACAGGTAGGACGCACCCAGGGGTGCAATAGGTGCAAGTAGTAGGATGCGCTTCTCAGCCGTTTTTGAGATATAAAATATTTAAAATTTCCGAGCGTTCATATACTCTGCGTTAAATTATATTCAACAAGGGCGCGTAGCGTAGTCGGCAACGTCTCCGCTTCGTAAGCGCTGGATCGCCGAATCGCATCCGAGCGCGGACTTTAAAATTATTATTACCATTATTATTATTATTATTATTATTATTATTATTATTATTATTATTATTATTATTATTATTATTATTATTATTATTATTATTATTATTATTATTATTATTATTATTATTATTATTATTATTATTATTATTATTATTATTATTATTATTATTATTATTATTAAATCATTTCTACGGCAACTACTATGCGATTATATTAATACTTCCGTAAAAGAATGAATAAATATTTTTCATTGTGGCTCATTTTGGTGTTATAAGGAAAAACGAGCAGCTTTTTTATTTATTTATTTATTTTTTGGTTGAAAGCTAGGGAAAAAATTGTGACAAATGAATACACGAGTTTAAAAGAATAACTAATCTTTTTATTAACTTTCCATTGGTTATCACAACTACAAGAACTAGGGTGGTACTGATCATAAAAACATGGAAAACAATAATTATTTGGGCATCGGGCGCACGTAATAAATGCCGAGTTTCCGCATCCGCAAGGATTTTTCAAGACGTCAATCGCGAAGCAAACCTCGTTAACATTTAGGAAAGATCTCCTGTCGTCATATAATTTGGCAATGGACCAAGCGTATTGTAACATGTCGCAAAATATCGGAGAAGATAGTTGATGGTGAACAATAGATAGAATTTTGATACAATCTTCCCTAGAATTGATTTCCCTATCCTGTTCGATAATAAAGGGTGGTTAAATTTTAAGGGCCGATGTTGATTTTGAATAAAACACAAATTATTTAGGAAATTATTGTCAATTCTTTTTATTATGATAATATGGTATGGTTCAATTATGTATGGAACAAAATATCGGCCAAATGGCCGCCGCGACCTCGGCGGCACACCTCCATCCGATGGTCCAAATTTTCGATGACGCTTAGGCATAATTGAGGTTCTATGCCGTTAATGTGCCGAATTATCTCATCCTTTAGCTCTTGAATTGTTGCTGGCTTATCGACGTACACCTTTTCTTTCAAATAACCCCAAAGAAAGAAGTCCAACGGTGTCAAATCACATGATCTTGGCGACCAATTGACATCGCCACCACGTGAGATAACACGGCCATTGAATTTGTCGCGCAAAAGAGCCATTGTTTCGTTAGCTGTGTGGCAAGTGGCACCGTCCTGTTGAAACCACATATCGCCCACATCCATATCTTCCAATTCGAGCCATAAAAAGTTCATTATCATCTCACGATAGCGAACACCATTCACAGTAACTGCCTGAACGGCCTCATTTTGGAAAAAATACGGCCCGATGATGCCGCCAGCCCATAAACCGCACCAAACAGTCACTCTTTGTGGGTGCATTGGTTTTTCGACAATCACTCTTGGATTATGATTCGCCCAAATGCGGCAATTCTGCTTATTGACGAATCCACTGAGGTGAAAATGTGCCTCATCACTGAAGATGATTTTCTTCGAAAATTGATCATCCACTGTTGCCATTTCTTGCCACCATTCTGACCATTGACGACGTTTGGAATGGTCAAGAGGCTTTAGTTCTTGAGTCAATTGCACCTTATAAGCGAGTAAATGCAAGTCTTTATGCATAATGTTCATCAACGACGAGCGTGAGAGGTGCAATTGTTGGGCACGACGACGAGTTGAGGTGGACGGCTCTTCAGCCACACTATCGCGAACAGCAGCAATATTTTCTGCAGTACGAGCTGTACGAGCATGCACTGGTGTTTTAATATCTCCTACAGACCCGGTTTGCTCAAATTTTTGCACGATTTTTCCGATTGTACGCACATTTGGACGATTAAATTGACCGAAAAAATCACGAAGTGCACGATATGCATTTTGATTTAAACGCTTATTTTCATAATAAGCCTGAATAACTTTAACGCGTTGTTCGATTGTGTATCTTTCTATGGTTCAAATTGAGTTAGTCTGAAATTGAGAAATGTCAAATGAAATGCAGAAAAAAACTTGACGTTTAGGTGTGGTTCACATTCAACATCGGCCCTTACAATTTAACCACCCTTTATGTCTTGATTTTCGCGAAATTTCACGCAAGTAAGCATATGCTTGTTTACAGCTCACATCGCCCTCGTACCATTCAAGACCGCAAAAATATTTCGAGAGAAAATTATTGTGGCTTCTCGAATTCTGACACGGTGGTGTGACGATCCAATGAGCAGAGGACGATCTATCCACTGCTACCACGGCAATTTCTTTCGGAATAAACTCGGAGTCTTTACTACGTATTACCTGTATATCCGCGACGGTATCAATTTTCACATCTAATATATGCAGATGCTCAAGTTCGACTTATTAGTTACTTACAAGACGCTCCTACGCCGCTTAACATGAGAAAATTTTATTCCGACATCAGCACATTTTTTCGTTTATCCGGTCAAATCTACCATTACCTGACGAGAGACATCGATTTCAAGGACATTATCATATTCCGCGTATACAACACAATGTACCATTGAAGCGCATCCTCAAATCGTACCTCTATTCTCACACTACCGCGCTTTATTGAATTCCAATGTGAATTACTGTTCGCCGAAAAATCGGGTGTCAAATCAAATGCAAACAGAGTATCAATCGCGATAATTATCGCGATCGATCGAATTACAATCGTTCAAGAAATATATTCCAGTTCCCGAAAACGACGTTTGAAAAGCATCCACATACAGATGGTTTTTCGTGAAATCTGGTAGTAATGGTTTAGAAGGTATTTGAGCACCATACAACGAGAGACAATTTATCTTGTATTTTGGAAATTAAATGGATTCATACTGAGGTCGTCGTTAAACGCTTTGTTATCGACAAAACCGATAATTATACGCTTCGGCAATGGACCTAGCACTCCATGAACATCGGAGTGTATTGAAACGGCCTTTACCTCCACTCTCGTAAGGGGATATTTTGCCGTAGATTTTGCCAGAGTTCTTGCATGCGGGAGCACCACACCATGAGCTCTTTTCGTTCTACGAACGATATTCACTACTACCTAATATATTACAGATTAGACGAGAAATATAGTACAGATTAGACGTGAAAATGGATATCGTCGTGGATATACAGGGAATGCGTGGTAAAGACTTGGAATTTATTCCGAAAGAAATTGCCGCGGGAGCAGTGGATAAAGCGTACTCTGCTCATTGGATTATCGCACCACTGCGACTGGGGTTAATATCCGAGGCAGCAATGGCTCTAGCGAGAGATTCGATGCCTCGTCCGTAGCAGCAGCCTGAAGCAAACGAAATGAAAAAGACCGCAGTGCAGCGAAAATTCAAATGCCGCCCGAAATCGTTACATATTCCGGTCCCCATGAGATTCTGCGGGGATGGTATAAGCGTGGTTCTCTCTACGAGAGCGCTGATGTCACAGCTGTGACTACGGCCTTCTAACATAACGACTGCGAAGACTCGAGATCTCTCCTCTCGTCGACAAATCTGTGTCCTTCATGCTCCCGCGATTGAGCTTCCTATCGACGCTGGACACACGGCTACCCAGAAGTCGCCACCTTGGGAGTATTATACAAAAAAAAAAACAAGAAAATACACGAAGTTAATATTCAACGTGACGTACGCTAATATTTTGGCCCTGTTGGATCGCCTCGGGGGCAACTCTCGGCCGAACGAGCAAGTCAACACCGGCCAGCCCCGCTCTGTCCGACTTTGTGACGGGTTTGCAAAAATAACCCGTCACACTATACACACGGTCACGAGAAGGTTATACTTCTTTGCGATATAACGAGTCGTGAAATTTCCAACGTGGTGGATGAGGAGGGCACTCCATCGTACATATTTATGCCGCATACTTTGCGATAATGCTTCACCACGCTACGATAAACGATACGGCATCTTCGCATTGTGCTATGCACCAGGTCTTCCAAATAAAAAATTGGCTTCGCAAGCACCCGTTTAAAGGAGAATCGTGCATGGATGTTTGGTCGGTAGACGAAGAGGAAGAGAATAGAAAGGGAGAAATCTTCACCATGTAGTCGTGACACGATCGACGATGCTGTGAAATACATTTTGCATATATACGTTTATGAAAACGTATAGGTCATCATTTAATCATTGACTATGTCTTCAGCATGAACACTAGACAAATCTACAAGAGTCTGCAGTATCTGCCACTTTCAACCGTTAGAGTATACCCAGCTGACAGAATTCCTCGTGTATTGTCGTTACCGGCCGGACTGGTAGTTAACACGGATAACCACGACAGACCTGGAGAGCACTGGATCGCCATGTACGTTAACCATAATGGAAAAGGAATGTACTTTGATAGCTACGGGCTACCACCCATTATACCGCAACATCTCGCACGGTTACGAAGAAACTGCAAGTTCTATCGGTACGGCCTCAAGCAGCTACAGAGTAATACATCGGATGTGTGTGGGCAATTTTGTATCGTATTCCTGCATCTTATGTCGTGCGGATTCACCATGTCGCGATTTAATAATCTCTTTAGCGGTAATGTAATGAAAAACGATAGAATAGTACGTGAATATTACAATGCTTTTACCTCTCGACGATCGGACAGTGATAAAAATAAATTTAACGGTGGAGGAATCTCCGAATGAAGATTACTGTATCTGCAGGGATGTTGCATGCGACGGTAAATGCGTGTAAAGTGATTTAAATAAAATATTGACTAATTGAAAACAAATACATCGTCTTACTGTGTCTCTTATTTTATAATTATATATAAATTATTACAATGATTATAATCGAGGTTTCTCGCGGTACCGTATCATATTCTGCACCTTTTACTGCAGAGCAAGCGCTTCGCGAGGAGCACAGTGCAAAGCGGCACGTGCAAAACCGCTGTCGTTGCATTCAGAACGCTGGACACCTAGTTATGATTCAGAAGGGTTTTGTTATCTTCAAACCCTGTGATATCCGCCAGCAGCATCCTGAGCATCCAGTCTGTTTTTAGCAGTGCACATCGAAAGTATAAGTCAAAATATAAAAATGTATCCGCGGTATGAGAACATCGAACTAGCCGGGGCTTTTGTGTGTCGGGCGATTTGTGGCGCGGGTGATAATACTATGTACCTGCGCACGGAGCTAATGTGTGATGCATTGCTCAATCTGGAGAATGGTTTGGACAAATTATTTATCAAGGGGTGTGTTGAGAGGAGCTGCTTTGAGTTTGAGGACTTGTGTGCGGGGGCGTCGTGTGTCGTTGTGCGGCATCACAGGGCGGTGCGTGGGGAGATCATCGACGTGAATGATGACGGGTGTTGCGAGGTGCTGCTGGTCGATTTCGAGGAATCGATATACGTCGATTGGCCGCAGCTATTTCATCCCGAGTCGCTGATTAGCACACTTCCGGTGTTGCTTGTGAAAGGCTTGGTATTCGGCCTCGATTATGCTATTGACGAGGCCGGAGATCAAGACCTGATCGAAGAAACGTGCAGTAGCGATACGCTAATCGGTATACGGACACCTACCCCTGACGATGCCCACGCCCCATGGGTGTGGGTAATACGTATTACTCGGCCACTTAGCTGCGGATTCTGATGTGTTGGTGAGGGAGAGAGAGAGAGAGAGAGAAAGAGTGCGCGTATGCTCGTGCATATGTGTGTGTGTGTGCGTGTGCGAGCCATGGATGAATTATTGTGCCTGTCACCCTAGAGAGCCGTCGTAGATGCCGCCAGCATAAGGGTGAGTTACAAATTTTATTCCAAGTATATGTACACCTTTGCTCTATCCTGCTCTTATCTATTCTTCCTTGTTTACCAAGGTACCGACAAACACCTCACATTACCATCTCTACGTTACCGACACTGGTTAAGCAGAGTGGGTAGCACGGCGGTGGAAAAGTGGGATGGTGGGGGTAGACGCGTGGTGGGGAAAGTAGTGGGATGGAGCAGAGGTGTACACATACTACTCTTCACGGTACAAAACGTTTATTTTCTTATCGATTAAATCTTATCACATCTAACCACGAGTTTTTATTACGACCCGCAAAATAACGCATATAACAGTTTTGGTATGAATACTTTCAGCATTTTAGAATGCGATGAAAAAAAAAATTAAATATTCGTTATTCACCCATAAGATTTGAGCAAATTGAATCAGAGCCAATATCGGACATCCCTAAAAAAAATCATTTTGATCATTTTGTCAGAAAATGTGATTTTGAATCACTGAATTAAATCTCAAAGGAATTGTATTTTGTAGGTTATAGAATACCATACATTAGCGTTCTTCACAATTATAGATATAATTGACCATTCGCGGGGTATCACTGAATAACAAATATTTTTTATTTGAATATTGCAGAAAATATTTTTTTTAATTGAAGCATCGTGGATTTGTTGGAATTGTATACCTCGTCTTTAGATATTTTTCGATATCTTTTTCAGAACGGCTCAATTTTTCATTAATAATAACGCCAGAAATAAGCGCTTAAAAACCGAAAAATTCAATTTTATAGCCCCGGAGAAATGCGTCGCTATTGGTGGTAACCCGAGCATAGAGTACACTGCAAATGATATAATATGATACTGCAAATTAACGAAGATGAAGAAAAAGTTCTGAATGTTCAATGTCACAACTGTGCAGCAGCAAGTAGTAGATCTACCATATACCAGAGCTAGTACATGTTTGACATTGCAATATTCAACAGTAAATATTTCTTATCTTTTGCTGGAGGTTGTAAACATTTTTACCATTCGTTTTGTGGCTCCTGCATAGAAGTAAAATGCCTTCAGTCACAGAAGAAGAATGTTATTGGAAAAAAACTGTTTTAAGTTCCATCAGAACAACAAAAAAGTTCATCGAAGCAAAAGTTCATCATCTTCCTCTGCGACAAATGAAAGTCTTGGCAAACTGTTCTTATTAAATCTTCTAAAAGAAGGTCTTCTATGATGACCTGCATAGAAGTAAAATGCCTTCAGTCACAGAACAAGAATGTTATTGGAGAAAAACTTTTCGAGTTCCATCGGAACAACAAAAAAGTTCATCGAAGCAAAAGTTCATCATCTTCCTCTGCGACAAATCAAAGTCTTGGCAAACTGTTCTTATTAAATCTTCTAAAAGAAACGGAGTTAAGAGGAATAGACAATCTACTAACAAGACATTATTTCACAGTAAATGAAAGAAGTGTAATGTCTTTGTCGATTCACCAGTCACTCATCTTTTAAAGTTCGTAAGAAATGTTTGACACCGAAATTATGTTCTGCAGCACAGCGCTTGATACACACACAGACTGATTCGTTGTTGTGTCATGAGTTGCGCAATACAAGAATCACAACTTCGAAAATATTAGAAGTAGTGCACTGCAAAACAATTGATGGCCCTTTAGTACCTCAGATGATTAGTGCTACGAAAGTTTTTACTTCACCGCACAAGCAAAGGGGCAAAAACTTGGAAAAACAAGTACTGGCTGTTGCTACCTAGAAGTTTGATGTGAGATGACAAAGCAGTGGTTTTCTCTTGATGCCATCTTCTCCGATCTTGGGTGCTTCACCAGATACCATTGGAGAAGACTTTGTCATAGAATTTAAATGCCGAGCAACAATTCAAAATTTCATACTGAATTGTAACATCCAAGAAAAATGTAAAGCGCAAATGCAACTACAAATGAAGGAAATTGCATGTCAAAAAGGTGACCTCTGCATAGCAGATCCCAATTTTGAGGAATCACAGGAGATACCAATCGTTTGTGAGTCTTACGATGAGACATATGTAACTGAATTAATAAGTAAAGTAGAAAGTTAAAAATAAGACATTTGAAAAACATTTTGTCATAAAACCATGTTAAAGATAATAAATCATTATTAGACTCATGTAGCACAATGGTTGTGTTTAGGGTAAATGGTTCGATTGTTATAATAATTGGGTTGTAACATAGTTGTAACATAGTTACAACCGTTAACTTGCAATATTATGTTTCGCTGGGATAGTGAGATATTAATAACGTTCAGAAGCATGATGGAACTCAGGCACCGTTGCTTGAACTAAAGTAGAGTCAAAAATAAACAACCGACGTCGCGCCTAAGGAATTCCCTCGCTACCGTAAACAGCAGGTCAGCGACCAGCTTGCCTCGATGGTGAGGGGAAGACGGGTGGCGCGACAACGGCAATCCGAAAAATTATAAAACCGCGTTACATTTAAAATGAAAACCGAAAATAATATAGCGGGGAATAAGGCCGGGGGGCAGGGTATAAAAGAGCCTGCGCAAGAGAAAAGGCTGTCTTAGCTCTTTGCTGAAAAGTTTGCAGCTCCTGGTTTTACGTGGCTCTTACGTGCTTTTTACGTGCATCCTACATGCTGGTTTTACGATTCTTACATATTGGAATTTACACTTTTACATCTACGTTTTTGAAGTAGTTAAGAAAAGCAAGTTGGTGTATTATTGAACGAATTATATTTCTTAAAGTTGTTAAGCTCAGTGAAAAACGGTTACAGGGGAAGGAGAAGAAACAGGCGAGTGGTTTAATTAGTAAAAAAAAATAACAGGCGAGATCTTAACGACTAGCTTAAGATTTTTAGAGCCGTTAGCGTACGCGTCTTTGTCATCCCCACTCTCATACATCATACTCGGACCATTATATGATATATATGACTCTTTGTATACATGTGTTGGAAAATCAGCTGGCGCACGGCGATCGATAATCGTCGTGCGCCTACCTGTTGCGCTACTTTGCTACACGGTGTTCGGTTGAGTCGAAGACAGCCGAAGCATGGGCTTCGCGAAGCCGAGGATGTGCCTCACTGGCACGCCGCGTCAAGCGGGAGGGTGTCTCTCTCGCTTGACTTCGGTTTCGCTCACCGGCTGTCTCGCTCAACTGACTCCTGCGCCCAACGAACCTTTCATACTCGCAGCCATCTTGAGAATTGGGCACTTTTGCGACACACATCCACTGGACAGCACGCGCATCCATAGGACTCTTACGCATATTTCTCGGACATTATTCATCTGATTTGCTCAACTTCACGCTCATCAGGACTCATTGCTCAAGGTAAGAGTGCTCTGGCATAATTACGTCATTAATTCACTGTCAGAGAGGAGAAAATGGTACATCAGCACTTGGTCTCACTCGTGGCGTGCGTTGCAGCACAAGCTGTACCACGTTCTCCTCATGTCGTTTTGCCGGCTTAATTAATATAATTAAGCATGTGCTTCATATTCACTGTATTTTCCCCCAGTAAATCTGCTGGGAGAGTACTGTGAATATTCTTTGCTCAACCGTACAGCCTCAATCTCTGTTTGCAGTGTGCTACGCAGTGCTGATTGCGTAGCTGGTCGCACACAAAATCACTGTACTCAGGCACGGGTTTTGTACATCTTCTCATTAATTCGCTGCAATCACTCTGCAATACAGTGCTGAGTGGTTGCAGTGAATTACGCACAAGGTTTAATACTCAATGGCATCGGCGTGTCGTGCTGCGTAGCTGTTGCTACGTTGTACGCACCGCTATCTCAAATTCACATTCAGCACACAATTGAGATAATTGTGTGCTGCGCACATTACAACATTCAAAACTCAATTGGTTTATTTATTATTATAATTTGCATTTTTTTCTAAATATCTATTTTGGATTGTTGTCGAAATCAAATTAATTTTAGTGTTTATTTCACTTATAATGTCTACGTACTTGTGTATAAAGATTGTATTTCTATAATAAAAGAGGAAGGTAGCAAACCGCTTCCTCAATATAACATCTCGGTGTCTGGTTTTCATTTCCTCTTGCCTCGAGTGAGTTTTCATCGTGTTCCGATATATTCACAGGTCGGTCAAGGTACATCCGGAAGGAAAATCTCAACAACATGAGTTTCTTAATCTAGACATGCCGCCCACCAATTAATGTAAATCAATTCTAAATTATTGATCCTTGAGTGTATTACAATAAAAATGGATCCGATGTTGACAGTTTGCATAGTTTTGTAATCGCTCGCAGTTTTTAATGTTACTACGCGAATTTTTCCATCTGAGCCTGCGTGAAGTTCGGTCACTTTGCCCATTTTCCATTTTGAAGGCGGTAAATTATTTTTTTGTATTAATACAACATCGCCGATTGCCAAATTTTCCTTTTCACGTTGCCATTTCGATTTGCCCTGCAGCGATGTTAGATACTCTAAACTCCAACACCAAAAGTCTTGAGCAATTTTTTGAACTAGTTGCCATCGATCGAGTCTGTTTATTGTAATTTCGATTACATCTAGTTCTGGTATGTCGGTCAAAGGTCGGCCAATAAAAAAATGTCCAGGTGTCAATGGCTGCAAATCATTAGGCGTAGACGACAGTTGACAAATCGGCCGCGAATTTGAACACGCGTCAATTTGAATCAGCACTGTCGGTCAATCTTCAAATGTCAACAAATGTTGTCCTACAACGCGTTTTAAATGATATTGGCTCGATTTTACACCTGCTTCCCATAGACTCCCATGTAGGGTGCCGACGATGGGATAAATGTCCACTGAATGTTTTCAGGAATGCAGAATGTATTGTTGACGTTGTGATAAGACTCCTTAATAAATTTATATAATTCCGCAAGTTCGTTACGCGCTCCGACAAAATTTGTTGCGTTATCACAATATATACGCTGAGGACGACGCCGCCATCCAACAAAGCTTCTAGGAGCTGCAATAAATGAGTTCGAGCTGAGATCGCTCACCGATTCCAGATGTATCGCTCGCGTTGACAAACATACCAATAATGAAATGTAGGATTTGTTAGTTTTTTTACCACGTCCACGATTTACCAATGTTGTGATTGATCCTGCAAAATCTACTGTTGTTATAAAAAATGGCGGTGCTGGAACGACCCGATCCGTGGGCAGCGGTCCCATTAATTGTGATAATGGTTTTGGGTTGTTGCGATAACAAATCATACATTCATGCACAATTCTTTTTGCAATGTTTTTTCCTCTTATCTGCCAATATTGTTCGCGAATTGAATACAATAGAGCTGGCGGATCAGCTTGGAGTAATCTGCGATGTTCTCGTTCAATTAATAATCGTGTAAATTTGCTCTCGGGAGGTAATAGTATTGGATGTTTCGTGTCGAATGTAGCAGTCGAATTTTGAATTCTGCTGCCCACCCTGAGGAGTCCATCATTATCCAAAAAGGGTCTGGGATATTAGTTTACTAGTCGATTTAGTTTCGCGTTTCGCTTTAAGACTAAAACTTTCGGCTACGAAAAATATGCCTTGAATTTCTTTATTAATTTATGTGAGGATTGGATTTCCTCGAGACATAGTTCCAACCTTGCGTAGTTACTTCTTGTTCCTACAATTGAATATGAATATGAATATGAAAATGAATGAATGTCTTGCTCTGGTAGCCAGTTTAAACATAACATTCTCGCATTGTTTACATTGGTTGCATCTGCCGCGAATTTCAAAGATTCGCTTACGCGTTCGTTATTCTTTAAATTGTTTGATATATCATTGCAATTTGAGCGCCATTTATGAGGTTCGAATCCACCATCCTTTAATAACAGCTTAAGTTGAGCTATCAAATTGCTTGCATCTGTTATGTTATCAACTCCAGTTAGAATATCGTCGACGTATACATCGTTCAATAATACTTGAGATGCTTTATTATATATGTCAGTGGCATTGGTTGCTAAATCCTTAAGCATCGAATTGCTAGAAATGGCGCGCACGCTAATCCGTATGTTACAGTATTAAGTCTGAATTCTTGTATCGGTTCGCTTGCTGAAAAACGCGATAATATTCTTTGATAATCTCGATCGTCCTTGTGAATTATGATTTGTCGGTAAATCTTTTTTAGATCGGCTGTTATTGCTATCGCATGAAATCAGAATCGCAAAATAATGTCAATTATGTTATCTTGAAGGTTTGCACCGACCACTAGCGTGTCGTTTATATATAATATATATATAATGTCGTATATAAATAACCGGATGTAGTTTTCGCAGAACCATCAAACACTACCCGTCATTTAGTTGTAAGACTCGTATCACGCCAAACGCCGTGATGTAGCAGATATACCTTGGTTACATTTGATTTTATAATTGCCTTAGACATATGATTCAACAGAATATACTGTTGCATAAAGTCAGAGTATTGTTTATGGTAATTTGGGTGACGACTAAATTTTCGCTCTAAATAGTTTACCAGGTCTATAAATATGAAACCGGAATTTTTGTATAGAAAATACACGTTTATTGTATGAAAATGAGAAAAAATATTTTATTCGAAGTATTGCCCATCGCTAACTATACATTTTTCCCACCTGTCTGACAATTTGTGGATGCCACGCCAAAAAAACTGTTGCTCTTTTGAGGCAAACCAGTCATCGAGCCATTTTCGTACATTTTCGTAAGAAGTAAAGCGCTGCTCAGCAAGTGCGTGTCCCATCGATGCAAATAAGTAGTAATCGGACGGAGCCAAGTCTGGTGAGTAAACCGCATGCGAAAGTATTTCCCAACTAAACGCCTCAATCGTTTCCTTGACCAGTTTTGCTGTGTGTGATGGTGCATTACATGAAGCAAAATCACTTTGTGTTGCCTTTTTTGATATTCTGGTCGTTTTTCACGCAAAGCTTGATTCAAACCGATCATTTGTTGTCGGTAGCGTTCAGTATTAACGGTTTCGCAAGGTTTTAGCAGCTCATAATAGATCACACCCTTTTGATCCCACCGAACACAGAGCATTGTCTTCCGTCCATAGCGATTTGGCCTTGCAGTCGATGTCGATGGTTTGCCTGGAGTTACCCATGATCTTTTAGTCTTAGGATTCTCAAAATATATCCACTTTTCATCGCCAGTCACAATTCGATGGACAAATGACTTTCTTTTGTACCTGGCAGGCAGCATTTCGCAAGTGGTTTTTCGGTTTTCCTGCTGTTTTTCATTTAGTTCATGTGGAACCCATTTTCCCATCTTCTGGATCTTTCCCATGGCTTTCAAATGTATGGAGACGGCTTCTTGTGTCACATTTAATTGATCCGCGAGTTGTTGTTGCGTTTGAGCGTCATCCTCATCCAACAATGCTTGCTATTCGCTGTCTTCAAACTTTTTCGGTGGTTTTCCACGTTCTTCGTTTCTCACGTCAAAATCGCCACTTTTGAATTTTTTAACCACTCAAAGCACTGTGATTTACCAAGAGCATGTTCACCGTAAGCTTCGACAAGCATTCGATGCGATTCTGCAGCAGTTTTCTTCAATTGGTAACAGAAAATCAATGCTGTCCGCAAATCGTAGTTTCCAGGCACAAAATTCGACATGTTCAACGCTATTACAAACTATGCTGTTGTATGAAACTTGTATTGTTGTGAGTTGAAAATCTTTGTCAGAGATGTCAACAAGGAAATGGCGCCAATGACGCGGTTTGACGGTAACTACATTGACAGCTAGGGCCATCTATGGGCAAATTCCGGTTTCGTATTTGTAGACCTGGTAATCTTTTCATTGCTGTTTCCCTTGTATCCCCGAGATTTGTTTTGATTTCTCGGAAAGGCAATCTGATGACAAACCGTCCTGACGCGTCTCGAGTTTTCGTATTTATAAAATGATTCTCGCATTTTAGTTCTTCCTTCACGCGTTTATTGACGGTGTATTCTTCGAGTTCCCAAAATTTCGATAATGTCTCGTTTATAGAAATTCGCTGTGACGACAAACACGTGTATACGTTGCTAGTCGAATGGATGGTCAGGGCATTACTAATCAATTGTTCTGGTATTGGACCTGCTATGATCCATCCAAGTTTGCTATTCTGTAATATAAATAAATTTTCGCTAAGTTCAATTTTCCCCTTTTCCATTAATTGGAAGACAAATTCTCCGCCTATGAGCGCATCAATATTATTTGGATTATGAAATAATGGATCTGCTAATTTGAGATTTCTTGGAATTGGCAATTGCTCGGTGCGAATCGAGAATGACGGTAGATTTTTAGTTATTTGAGGAACAACTAGACAATATAAGCTTAAGAGTCATCGAGCACACGTGACCAACTCAGAATCGAGGGTAGCGCCTCTCGCGGAAAAAATACACATTATAGCTAGCGCCGCTTGTGGCAAGTGTGTCAACCAAGGCATCCAGCGAAAAGTAACAGTTATCGGTATTGCAGGATGTAAGGATTCCAGTGGCGGGCTATGGTACATGTGGGCCCTGGTCGCCCTGATTGATCCTCCAACCAGAGCTGCCAGAAAGCGGCCGCAGCAGCACGACGCACACAAGCGCACGCCCGTGTACGTGTGACCGCCCGAGCTCGTGGAGCATCGGACAATAGAAGGAGACAGATATATGACTGTCTGTCTCTTTCGGGCTGCTCACGCTGCTACTGCTGCTAGTGCTCGGGCTGTCACGCGATACATTTAACTCTGACTGAGACAAGCGCGTAACGTATGTTAATTTGCGGTCGATGATAATTCGAATCCACGCAGTGACAGTAATTTTCTAAAATTTTTTTTCAGTAATTATTGCATTTTACGATTAATTAATTATTGTTATTTTATATTTTACATAATTTTGCTATTTCTTGTTTTATTACGTATGTGATACGGGCCATGTTATACCTCATAAAAACCGTATCAGTACTATTGCTGCAAAGAATGGACTATAAAATGTAATGGTTGCTTAAAAAATTTGACACAACGAGAAATCGAACTGTCATCGGCCGGGGATGAGAGATATAACGCGCACGCTTCACTGATTATCGTTGTTGAGCTGCATTAGCAAATTAAGATACCCAAATTTGATTCAAAGCTTCTGAAAACTAAAAATATGATAGTTAATCCAACTAACCGCGTTAACGATTGTTGGAAGAACTACCAAAAGAACGCAATCCATTCTTGGCCAACGTGTACGTTATTTTCTTCTTTAGTATATGAATTTTTTTACAATATATGTGCAGAATGTACATAGAAGCGAAGTTTGCCGAAGTAACGCAGTTGACTTCGTTGCAATTCAGTCCAATACTTGACTGAATTATTATCTTAAACGACACAACGATAATTGATCGTTCGTTTTAAGTTGTGCTGTTTGCATTTATTTGAAAAGGATAACGGTGAGTCTATATACATTTATCTCTTTTCTCTTGAAAAGTATATTAATAAGCCATTCATAAACATTGAGAATACTTTAAATTTCCTTTTGTTTACAATAAGTTAACAAAAAAGGTTTATCGAGTTTTATGGAATTTTTACTTGACATGTGTCGCTGCAAGATTGTCTTCCACATATCGTCGAAATTAAATTTAGAAATGATCTTTGCAGTAAAATTGACAGGTAACGCAAATTGCTGTTCTTATTCATTATTCATCAAAGCCACCAGTACAGTTCTCGTTATGTATGATAGTAACAATATTGAAAAAGGAGATCTATTTTCATATTTGACAGTTCAATCCATGGTATTAACTTTACTACAATCTTTCACGTTTATATTGATCGATTTTACAAGTTGCGAATATTATATTGTCTCAGAATCTGCGTATCAAATGAAACATTTAAATTATGTTTTGTTCCACAGATGTGTAAAGTTTTATCAATAAAAACAGAATTTTCTTCTTTCAGGATCATGAACGACATGTTTATTTTTAATCACATAAAATCCTGTTTTATTACTATTTCGCTGAAACAAATTGCAAAATAGTAAAACAATGATCTGAAATATATTGAAAATAAAAGATTAATTTATCCTTTAGGAGCTTCCCTGACAAAAAGAAAAGTAATTACGATAAACAAAAGTGTACGAAGTATATTTTTTCAAAAAATAGTTTTAAAGTCAAATTTCATAAGCCAAAAATCATAAGCTGTTAGGCGTTCTAAAGATAAAACTCAAGCAGAAATATTTCTATTTCAAAAACAAAGTATAATGGAAAAATGTTGCTATCATATCAGTCAAATTTTCCTTCAGGCACCCAGCCACTTTGTAAGCCATTTTTAGAAAAAATACACAGAACAAACATTAAACGTATACCCAAGGAATACCTAAGAAACAGTTAACTGTCAAAATTATATTATTTGAAGTCAAAATGATGTCATTTAGACTGCGATGTATTCCTTGGGTATATGCACTGTTGACATAAAGTGTATGGAAATCTATTTAAACAATTAATTCTCCTTGCAGAAGTTGAGTTTTCGTGATTAAGCTGTGCATACTAAAAGTAAGAAAATTCCATAAACATTAAGTTCTACAAAGAATATCGTTACTTGGAAAGAATATATATTAAAAGAGCTTATAGAATATACAATAGGTACTCTAATTTAGAAAATGCAAATGTTTCTCGGTGTACATTGCATTACAGTCTGTGGCATAAAAGCATGGGCAATATTGATGAGAAATGACAAACAGATTATTATAACATATTTGCACGCCAGTATCTCAATTTAAATATAAATGTATAGAATAACTATTCCGGCTAGTACTTTTTTATGACATTTAGAGATTAGTATTTTTCAGGACTTTGTATATCCACGCACAATAATACTGTTGAAATATATACTTAAAGAATTGTTTCACTTCTAAACTATTTTTTCATGGTTCACACAAGTATTATAAATTATATAATACGTCTTGAAATATTCTTAATATTTCAAGAAAAATGCAAAAAACTGTTCCTAACAAGAAATATCATATTTTTAAATGCAATAATGTGATGAAAAAACTACATGGAACAATTTGTTATATAGCAGTTTTTAATTGAACGTTTCTCAAGCGTTTATTTTAAATAGCTTATTTTGAAATAAATATTTTCCCTCATAAAAGTGAACATTATATGAAATAAAATCAGCAATATTCTTAAAAAAATGATAATTTATAAATGTGATGTTTAATAAATGTTTTTCGACAACTGCTTTGTAAGTAAGAGGAAATTGGAAGAATTCTCTATGTTTATAAACAATTATTAAGATATTTTTAGCGAATAAAATGTATATCGCCATCGTTATTGTTATCCTTTTAAAACGTTAATACGGACACTACGAATACAACATCATACAAATGAACGATAATTGTTGCATCGCCTAGGATATTAAATATTCTATCGATTAATGGACCGCATCACGGAATAAACTCTATTACTTCGACAAACTTCGCTTCAATGGAGAGATGCATGCGACATAATGCACATAAAAAGTATTATGTTTGTTGTTGATGCTGATATGTTGCAAATGCGCGTTTGTAACGTTCATGTAGTGGTGAGTAAGCATTTTATCAAGACGATACATCGAATATATAATATTATCTGCATGAACAATAGAAGTTGAAGAGTTGATTAAAAGAAGAGGATCTGTTCGCACTGTCGCTTAGCACAACTTACAAGAATCAACGTAGAAATGTGTCATTCATTACTTTTGTATAGATAATTCTTATTATCACCCAATCCGCAATTTGTGCCATTGGTGTTTCTTCAAGAAACAAGAGGGAGTAACAATGGAAATTATTTCAATTGAAGTGTCCAAGAAGACCAACAATAGTCATCGCTCCGTGTGGATTTTTCATAAGAAGACGGATAACTACGCAAAAATGAAGACTGCAACAACCTGCACGCAGATTATATGAAATGTAGTTTGCACATACAGTTCATAATGTAAGACAGCGAGGCCAACATCAAGATACATTACAGGTGCATACATATTGTACGTGACGATATACACTATTTTTGGTGCGATTTAATTTATTGTAGCACTTTTGTCAAGCAAAACAGCTGCATAATCTCATTGAATGTATGTGACAAGAAAATAAATAGCATAAGAAAGAACCATGAAGAATTATGCATATATATCCTACGATAAACTTGCACAAAAATCGGATGCAACGTTATACAAACATCCAAGGAAACAACTTCGGAAAAACATGGAACAACCTTAGGACTACGTGATTGCTATGGAAAGAAGCACGACGTTTCATTCAAGAAATAAGGGACACCCTATTATTGTCATCTATAGACACTTGAATATAACTAAATCGAGCAACGTGAAGTGTATAGATTTTGTAACGTTTAGTGACATACATTTATGCTAAAAAGATATTGGCTAAAAAGATATTCCAATTTTTCATAAATCAAATGTTTACATATAAAACGAAATATTTGAAATCGCAATCTTCAACTTTTCTCTTAGTTGCAATGCATATCATGCGAAAATGTTTTCAATAAGAATGTGCAATAAACGCTACTTTTTGTAGAAGAATCTCCTATTTCATAATGTGCAGTCTTATGAGGAAAAAGCGTAATTATAGAAACACTAAACAATACAAACTTAATTTTAAAAAATGCTATTTGAGAATTGTTAATTTTTTTCATATATGAAAACGTTCACAAATATGATATTTCTTGCTGGAAACAGCATTTGATTACATGTATCAAAAAATATTTAAAGCAAAAAAGAATAATTGGCGAAGCACACACATACACCTAAAAACTAGGTATGACGTCCGAGTTGGACCAGTGTGTACATGATTTTTGCCACCGACGTTTCGTGAAGATTTCTTTTTACTTTACTTTTTCAGGTTGATCCTAATTCAGATAAAGTGAATTGACATATTCACAAAGCGCATCGGATTATAAATCAATAACATGACTTCAACCCACATGTCTAACCTAGTGATGCAATTTATTTACCGCAAAGAAACCACAAACTCACTGCGAAAGTGTTTGATACAAACATAACAAATTTTCTGGAAACCAAAAATAAAAAACTATTTATTTTGCACGGATTATTAAGCATAATGAATAAATGCATAGTGATACGTGTTAAATAAATTGTATTTCATCTCCGTTGTCTTCAGTCAATTTTATTTATGTAATGTGTTTCGCTAATCTGGTGCTTAATTTCCTGTTATTACTTAAAGTATCATGTTAGATATAGTACGTGAAGTATGAACGCTTTATTCAATGTTAGTAATGAGAACTCTATCGTGCTCTTGCATAACTTTCCCGTTTCTATGAACTAACGTAAGAAAATATTAAATAATTGTTTGTTTCATTTATTGATACTTGAATATATTCCAGTCCAATGTATATATACATTAGAATTTCCAGCGAACATCAAATAAGAGTAATAGCATCAATGTCATACTTTCCTATTCGATAATGTGATGTTACATATACGTTATAATCACAACGTTATACGTGATACTTATATACGTTATATTTACACTGTTGAGTAGGAAATTAAAAGATTGGTGTTCTATTACTGTTAGTTAGTCTTTGTTAGGTTGTACTTAGTCGTTTTTTTAGTCGTATTTGCTTCATTATAATTAACAATTATTAATATTTTCTTGATGATGGAAGAAACCACTACCTTCTCGCGGTTTCCGTCGAGCAATAACATGTACGTCGTACATTTATGCGATATTATAATAACAAACAGATGTATATAATTAAAAAGAACATAACGTTGCTTTCATTTAATTCGTGGTAATAAATTATTAAGTATATTGCCAAGCATATATATATACTAAAGAAGAAAATAACGTACACGTTGGCCAAGAGTGGATTGCGTTCTTTTGGTAATTCTTCCAACAATCGTTAACGCGGTTGGTTGGATTAACTGTTATATTTTTAGTTTTCAGAAGCTTTGAATCAAATTTGGGTATCTTAATTTGCTAATGCAGCTAAACAACGATCATCAGTGAAGCGTGCGCGTTATATCTCTCATCCGCGGCCGATGACAGTTCGATTTCTCGTTGTGTCAAATTTTTTAAGCAACCATTACATTTTATAGTCCATTCTTTGCAGCAATAGTACTGATACGGTTTTTATGAGGTATAACATGGCCCGTATCACATACGTAATAAAACAAGAAATAGCAAAATTATGTAAAATATAAAATAACAATAATTAATTAATCGTAAAATGCAATAATTACTGAAAAAAAAATTTGTCACTGCGCGGATTCGAATTATCATCGACCGCAAATTAACATACGTTACGCGCTCGTCTCAGTCAGAGTTAAATGTATCGCGCGACAGCCCGAGCACTAGCAGCAGTAGCCGCGCGAGCAGCCCGAGCCGAGCGAGAGCGAAAGAGACAGACAGTCATATATTTGTCTTCTTCTATTGTCCGATGCTCCACGAGCTCGGGCGGTCACACGTACACGGGCGTGCGCTTGTGTGCGTCGTGCTGCTGCGGCCGCTTTCTGGCAGCTCTGCCTCCAACTCCCAAGTATCGTTGGTTCTGCGCCGAGTCGTATCCCACCGATCCATGTGGCCGGGTACAGTAAATAAACTTTCAATCGAGAAACCAACATAGATTCTACAGCAACATTGAGTCAGAATAAAAAAATGTCTTGTCTCGGGGCTCGCTTTACGCTTATGCCTTCACGCCCGCTTATCCGCTTATACCGACAACCGTGAATCGCGAATCTACCGTCAGGAGCTGGAACTAACAATTAGATAGCATAGACTGCAATATGGCCGCGAACACGACTTTGACATATCCGTTCGTACTTTTCGGATTATCGCTTGGATTTGCAATGAAGCAAGTTACAATTTTTTTGTTTAAGTGCAGTGCAGTGGTAAGATTTGCGGTCTGGTCCAGTGAAGTGTAGCAGATATGCGTGAAAATTGTAGTTAAATGAATTAATGAGTTCGCGAGAAAAGCATCATGGCTAACGACAGCTGCCACGAATTTTCGATAATTTATTGTGTCTATGCGAAAAAAATTGCATGGCGAGACGGACCAGACCGCAAATCATAATAAATGAAAGAATTCATTTTTAATGTTTTTTTATATAATACTATTGTATTTTCGGCGAAATCCGAAAACTACGAAATCGTAGTTTGCTATTTGGCCACTTGACGCTTCGTATGCCCTCGCTCGATGACTCTTAATTCAAATTTCGATGTTCTTGACTTTAATTTTACTGACAGCCGTTTTTTATTGGGCAATTCATGGCACTCAGTCCGTTAACGGTCTCGCAGATAATGTCCATATCTGTAGGTGGCATAACGTGTTGTGTCGACCTCCGCATTTCGGACATAAACTGGATTTGCAAGCTGTGGCGAAATGATTATTGCGCAAGCAGTTGATGCACAACCTCAATCGTTTAACGGCTTGAATTCTAACCTGAACAGAGAGATTTAAAAATTGGTCACACGAATATATTGAATGTTGACCTTCACAGAAGTAACAGCGTCCTTGGTACGTTGTTGACAATGCGGTCTTGCCCGAGAATCTCGATTGATTCGATTGTCCTGATTTGTCACCTTTTTCATAATTGTTGTGTTTAGGCTTGCTGTCGTTCGGATTTTCGCTTAGTGCTGCTCGTTCCAACACTTGACAACGGAGCTGTAAAAACTCAATCATAGCGTTAGTGGTAAGATTTTCCAGCGTTTTGGCATGTTCTTCCCAGCATCTTCTTGTAACACTGTCCAAATTTTTCTTAATTAGTTACGTGATAAATTCTCCCCATTGATCTGTAGGTAAATTCATAGAATGTAAGACTCGTAGATGTGTTGGAACATGGTCCACGAGATCTCGGATTGAAATTGCCGACTCTCGATGTATTCGCGGTAATTCAAAAAGACTGTTACGTCCAGGTAACAAACACTTATTAACCCTCAGCGCTCTGTTGGCTCCGCTACGGAGCCATCCGTCATTTGTTCCGTAACTCGTGCAGAGCGCTAAGGGTTAATTTGCCCTGTTTTTGACCTTAGCTACGGCTAAATTGGTCAGGGATCCGGGCTAACAATTGGATTTATTTACTTTTTGGGTTGTTCTAATTTAAAATAAAAGTTAAATCGCGGATCTGTTATTGGGATGAGTTTAGCCTTTAAACATTTAATTACGTAGTCTATTTTAATTAATTTATATTTATGGTTGGTGTTGCAAGTTACATTGATTGATACTAAATATTCGTTGGTAAAATATGCTCTTTGGCCGGGTTTAGAGTACCCCTGGTATTGGGCCTGGAATTTTTGTACCGAAAATTTTTTACCGAAAAATCACTCCATTTTCCCTCGATATTAAAAAAAGTACGCATCGAAAAAAAAAAACTCAAACAACAGTTTTGTTTGAGCGCGCGTCAAAGATGGACGCAAAGAGAAAATACGCCATATTTTACAGTTTTTCTTCGATAAAGGCGAAAACGCAAGCCAGGCGGCTGAAAATGTGAATAGTGTTTATGGTCCTGATACTGTAATGGCCAATCACGCGGAATTTTGGTTTCGGCGATTCCGTTCCGATAATTTCGATGTCAAAGATGCACAACGCACTGGAAGGCCATTTATCGAAAATGTCGATAAAATCATGGGAATTGTCGAGTCCGACCGTCATGTAAGCACTGTTTCGATTGCCCAAGAGCTAAAGATTGCACAAAAACCGTTTGGAACCATTTGAATAAGGCTGGATACAAAAAGAAGCTCGATGTATGGGTGCCACATGAGTTAACGCACAACACCTCACAAACCGAATTTCCATCTGCGAATCGCTGCTGAATTGCAACAAAATCGATCCATTTCTGAAGCGGTTGGTGACTGGTGATGAAAAGTGGATCACTTACCACAACGTCAAGCGAAAACGGTCGTGGTCGAATCGCAGTGAGCCAGCGGAAACGGTGGCCAAGCCAGGATTGACGGCCAGGAAGGTTTTGCTGTGTGTTTGGATTGGCAGGGAATCATCTGCTATGAGCTGCTCCCCTACGGCAAAACTCTTAACTCGGAACAGTACTGTCAACAATTGGACCGTCTGAAGGAAGCAATCGCCCAGAAGCGGCCAGCTTCGGCCAATAGGAGAGGAATTGTGTTCGATCAGGACAACGCCAGACCACACACATCGATAATGGCTCGCCGGAAGCTCCGGGAGCTTGGTTGGGAGGTTCTTATGCATCCACCTTATAGTCCGGACCTGCCACCAAGTGATTACCATCTGTTCCTGTCCATGGCGAACAATTTTGCTGTTGAAAAATTCGCTTCAAGAGAGGCTTGTGAAAATCGACTGTCTCAATTTTTTGCCAATAGGGACGGGGGCTTCTATGAGAGAAGCATAATGAAATTACCTTCCAAATAGCAACAAGTTATCGAACAAAACGGCACATATTTGACCTAAATCGGATCATTCTAACTATGGTTATTAAAGCCTTCAATCTCATGCAAAAATAATGGATTTCTTTTTACTACACCTAATATTTCGGGAATATTCGGCATTGCATTTTCTTTTGATTCCGATAGTATTTAGCCTAGTTCGTCTTGATGGCGTCTTTTTTCGGCGACTGGCTGAATATTAGATCTTTCCTATTTGGTTGATAATGAAAATAATACGGCACGACATTAGCCTTTAGGTTGACAGGACCTCACATCCAGGAAAATCGTATGTAACTTTCCGTGTCTTATTTGAGATTGAAATAATTTTGGCAACAGAAAAAGTTTTATTTCGATGGCATGCCTGGATGTCGGGCGATGTTAAATAATTTTTTTTTCTTTTTTTTCTTTTGGCACACAACACGGCACTTTATCTGGTGCACTTTTCGTTGTATTTTTATGCAAAACAATAATGACAACTCTTGCTCATTATCGACATTTTATTCCGCAAAATATAATCGAAAACTATACGACCGGTTAACATGGCTTGTACGTTCGAAGTGATGCTCTCCATGCACATCGTGTCGTCACACAGCGGCTCGGGTTTTTCCGAAGCGGCCCGAGAACGCTTCAATTTTCAAACGGCCATAACTTCGTAGATAATGTATAAATAATTTTTTTTTAAAAGTTCATCTGTGATTATCGTATAGGTGGATGCTATAAAAATTTTTTAAATAAATAATCATACAACCAAATTGACGGAGAATACCTCATATATAATGCGGCAAAAAGTTTGATATCTTATATATATAAAATACATAATGCAAGCATAATATTACCATTATATATTCTATGTATTGATAAATATAAGTTTGGATATAAAGGGTGATTTTTTAAGAGCTTGAGAACTTTTTTTAAAAAAAAAACGCATAAAATTTGCAAAATCTCATCGGTTCTTTATTTGAAACGTTAGATTGGTCCATGACATTTACTTTTTGAAGATAATTTCATTTAAATGTTGACCGCGGCTGCGTCTTAGGTGGTCCATTCGGAAAGTCCAATTTTGGGCAACTTTTTCGAGCATTTCGGCCGGAATAGCCCGAATTTCTTCGGAAATGTTGTCTTCCAAAACTGGAATAGTTGCTGGCTTATTTCTGTAGACTTTAGACTTGACGTAGCCCCACAAAAAATAGTCTAAAGGCGTCAAATCGCATGATCTTGGTGGCCAACTTACCGGGCCATTTCTTGAGATGAATTGTTCTCCGAAGTTTTCGCTCAAAATGGCCATAGAATCGCGAGCTGTGTGGCATGTAGCGCCATCTTGTTGAAACCACATGTCAACTAAGTTCAGTTCTTCCATTTTTGGCAACAAAAAGTTTGTTAGCATCGAACGATAGCGATCGCCATTCACCGTAACGTTGCGTCCAACAGCATCTTTGAAAAAATACGGTCCAATGATTCCACCAGCGTACAAACCACACCAAACAGTGCATTTTTCGGGATGCATGGGCAGTTCTTGAACGGCTTCTGGTTGCTCTTCACTCCAAATGCGGCAATTTTGCCTATTTACGTAGCCATTCAACCAGAAATGAGCCTCATCGCTGAACAAAATTTGTCGATAAAAAAGCGGATTTTCTGCCAACTTTTCTAGGGCCCATTCGCGGTCAACATTTAAATGAAATTATCTTCAAAAAGTAAATGTCATGGACCAATCTAACGTTTCAAATAAAGAACCGATGAGATTTTGCAAATTTTATGCGTTTTTTTTTAAAAAAAAGTTCTCAAGCTCTTAAAAAATCACCCTTTACTTTATCTTCATGTGGATGGATTGTCAAAGTTGAGCTTCACGGCATTTGTCGTACATATTAAAGTGTCAATGTTAGTCTTAACATTTTTAATTCTAAACGGAATTCTCCTTTATTGATTTGTATGCTTTCAATTGCATGCCAACAAAATTATCTGATGATACAAAAAGAAATACTGGTCAATTGCATTTAATTATTTCAATTAGGAAAAGTTCATTGTATCTCTCGTACCAATTGTATGTGTCTACAATAGAATTATTAAAATTAACTACAATAGTACATGATTTACAATTTTTTTGACAATATAATTAAACAGATCTATTCACAAATTATCTTGTTTGCAAGTATGTTACTTGCGACTTAAGGAGGTAAAATAAAGTTCAAGTGAATAATCTATAGATTACCTTAAACTGCAATTCGTTGGCTGGCCAATGCGGTCTGATACTAGTAACAACCATTGTAGCACCACTGACAATTTCGTTCTCATTGATAGTTATGTTTAGATATACTTCGTCTGTCAACTTTTCCATACTGCAACCTTTTACCTGTTAAAAAAATGACAAAAGAATTATTTACAAGAACTATACTAAAAAACTTAGATTCATTGTTAGTTTATAAAAATTATAAATAAAAATATATTGGGGAAATTGGTGGGATATTTGCAAGAGCAAAGTGTTAAACCTCTTATCACAAGTGCAGCACAAGTGG
The DNA here is from genome assembly GCA_963942595.1 of Cylloceria caligata. Lineage (NCBI taxonomy): Eukaryota > Metazoa > Arthropoda > Insecta > Hymenoptera > Ichneumonidae > Cylloceria > Cylloceria caligata. The sequence continues at coordinate 59,064,122 of OZ012704.1, read as the reverse complement.
AACTGACCTCATAAAAGAAGTAGAGACTGATAACTAACAGGAGTAGAAGAGACACTGAATGTTGGCTCATTACTAAGCACAAAACGTCTTGACAGTCTGAGCTTGTTGAAAGATAAGAGTAGATGTAATTGAACATGAAAGGGGGTCTCACCACGAGCCGTAATTTATATTACCAACACTGGCTTAGTAATGTTTTAAGCTCTTACTGCGCGTCTACTCACGGGTGATATAATCATGCCATATGACGATGCGACACATAACGCAAAAAAACGCGATTTCTTTCTATTGTCATTCTTGTTTGATCCAACGGTACACATATTTTTATTCCGGATAGATACATTTCTGATATCTTTTCCAAGAGGATATAAACTTATAATTTATAGCGGAGAGTTCGGATTTACGTTTATCACAATTTTTTATTATGTGTTTTAATGAATCACATCCCGTAACCGTAACTGTGCCACTCTTTTCTTTCACTCAATATACAATGCAAATCCTCAATCACGGTCTTGCATTCAAGACCGTGGCCTCAATATTCCGTGCACCGTGTGGATCTGTAGGAGTGATTGAAAGGAATGCTAACTTAAAACATAACATTGATTACGTGTAGGTCCCCGTGGCGGGTGAAGATCAGGGCCGTACATTAAAAAAACAAACTCTAGCCTGGAGAATAAAATAACATACGAACAATGAATACTGTGTCTACGGTTGTCGATCATAATATTATTTGCTAAGGCGTGATGACTAGGTGTAGGGGTAGGTACGCGACGGCAAAGAAGATAGACGTACATAGAAGAACAGGCCTTAAATACTCGCGTAGCAGCGACAGCTCGGTGTTTAAAAGTACCGTATGGTAGCGGGTCTGGCGAGTTCCGCCAGTACAGCATATATATGGTGAGTTTTTTATGGTAAGCAACGAAATATCGCAACAAATACGCATCGTAAAAAACGTCGGCAATAAAAACTTTTTGATCTTGTTGTAATTTATAGGTTATGTGTGGATTTGGATGGGTCCTTAGAAATGATAAACTCTTCTTCTACGATAATATATGAATATAATTATGAATGAGCACTTAAAAGAAAACAGTCTGTCTATACTTTCTTCACTTAATGTCTGTCCGATATTTGAGTTCGCTACAGCAATATATTTCACATTTTTCTTACAGTAAAAAGAGACTTGCACGTGTCAGTCGGACATACATATTGCAGAGCGTCCTTTCTTTTGTGCGCATGCACCAGCAACACGTTATAAAGTAGTTTAGCCTTTACGCATGACCAACTTGACGACATAAAATAGTTACATCTCAACAGATCTCGAACGGTAAACTGACCCCTTAAAAAGCAACCCCCCACCCTAATCCCGGAGGGTGGGAGAGGTAGTAACTTTGGAATTTTTTAATGGGAATTCCTATTTTTTATTGCTGATTCGAATTATTCATGAAAAAATACGCAAGTTTTACTGGAAAAATTTCCTTCAAAAAATGCGCTTGAAATGGAATATAAGGAAGTACATGTTGAATGTTTTCAGAAGAACAATTGGATTGTAAGCAATTTCACCTCAATCACCCCTCGCCCCTTCGGGGTCGAGGTTAGAAAATTAGAAGGTCCATTTCCCGACGGCACCCCGATAGTGAGAGGTGCGGGGACTCACCGAAAACAAGGACCCCGAAGAGAACAGAAAAGTACTACATACATGTCGTTGTTCTGGGCGTTGTTGAAAAATTAGAAAGTTCGATTTGATGGTTATTCGGTTCTCGCGGCCCCGTTTGATTCTCGCTACCAGTAGAATTTCAACCGGTATTTTCATTATCGCTCCGTCTAATTTTTACTATTATTTTCATTCTCGCGGCCCCGCTCGGTGTTTGCTACAATCGAGTGTCTCCGGTCGTGATTATCTTTAATTTCTTTTTAATATCTCAGAGATTATACCATAAATCAAAAAATGGGATGAAACTGAATACACGGAAGGGATTTTGGGATCTTTAGGGAAGTGGTATCAGAATCTTTTATATTGTTCTTTCCGTTATAATTTTTTTTTTCATATACATACAGAGAGTATTTTCAATCGTATTTCCGTCTTACAGCCCATTCAGATGTCCGCACTAAATCGAATTTTACCGTAGCAGGTGAGGTCGCGTGGCTCTGAATCCGATTGCAAATTCAGAGGAGTTCCTTCTTCGCTGAGGAATCTGCTATAAAACAGTCGATTTCATGTCGAGCCCGGTGTTTCAGTCTTAAACTTTTGTTCGAAATTTATATCGGATAGTCCCTAAGGATGGACACTGGTAGCAGAAAATGCAAGGTCGAATGCAAATATACCAATTTCTAGAACTTCAGGCGCTCATTTAATTTCTTTGCCGATCGCTCATGACAAAATGAAACTAACTTTTTCATTATCAGACTACTTCTTCCTATAAAAGCTTTTGCAAGACATAGTTTGCTTTTCTCCTTGTGGTAATAGATCAGACTGTAAGGACCTCGGATATCAACCAATGTTTCAAGGACATTTTTTATTTCAGTCAAAAGATTTGTTAACTGACCACTACGATCCAATCCGATCTAAAACAAAGTAACATTTGGCCGATCAGCGGTAGCGAGAGCAACAAAGGTTTCACAAAATTTCTGACGAATTACGAATCGTTCTTTTTGGCAAAATTTCGAATAGCATTTTCAATTAACCATAAATATGAATAAAATAATGACATTCACTGACGATTGTGCTGGAGTGAGCGAGACCAATAGAAATTTGTAGTACATCGCTAAAGAGTAAAGAACTGCAGCGATGAGTTACGAACACGTGCCGTGACGCCTTCGCGATTGTTCTATCGTTCCGTTTGTCTTTCGCACGTCAGTATGGCAGTCGATTACCAGCATATGGTTATAAATGCACTCATCGCTAAAGGCGTCACGGCACGTGCTGGTGTACTGTATGATATAAAACGTTCGTAATTCATCGTTGCAGTTCTTTACTGCGTGCGGGGCATCTCTCGATCTAACATAACCTTAAAAAATTGACAGCAATGAATCCCGTACACACGGATCGGTATTTCTTTGGACGTGTTACATCGCAGAAATAGTGTTGAAGAAGGGAGAACGAATGCTGTTATATTGTTGGTTGTGAGGAAAATATAATTGCCGTTACGATACAAAAAAGAAATTCTACAAAAAGGCAAGCAACCGGTACCTCGTCTTCGGTTGCTGCTGTGCCAAATGCCGGGTATATCGTACCGCGCATTTGGCGAAATGAAGAAGGACTACAAACCGAAATAAGTTGATTCTCGTTGTTAATACAATTGCATTACTTTATGTAAAAAACATCAATTTATTTACTTTCATAAATTGGAAAATTCGCTGGCCGTTGGCTTCTGGCATATTCTTTACGAAGAGCCAAAGAAAAAATATATTCTATCGGTCCACTGAAATATTGGAGTGTTATACAATTTTTTATTTTATTATCACTGGATTTTTCATTTGTTTATTACTTATTTATTTCTGTGTCAACAGGTTGATACGATCAATTAGCTTTTAACAAGAAATGGTACGTCGTGTTCGGTTGCCGCTGTGCCAAATGCCAGGGATATAATACCGTATTTGGCAAAATCTGGAAGCTAGGACTACAATCCGAAGTAAGTAGATTCTCGTTATTGATACAATTGCATTACTTCATGTATGAAATCATCAATTTAATTACTTTCACACATTGAAAAATTCGCCGGACGTTAACGTCTGCCATATTCTTTACGAAGAGCTAAATAAAAAATATATTCTATCAATTCACTAAAATATTAGAGTTTTAGAAAATTTTTAAATTATTTATTTATCTTTGTGTTAACAGGTTGATGCGATCAATGAGCTCTTGACAAGCAGTGCTTCCTATTGCAAAGTATACCCCGCAAGAACACTTTCCCACGACTGGTCAAACTCTTTTTCATGCTATTATACTCGACAAGTGGAATTGATCGGAATACACGACGATCGCGATGAAAACAATATTCTCTGGAACAAAGAGATATATTCCGCTGACTCGGTAAGATTTCTGACTGCTTTGACTATTCAAATAATCATATTGATGTATTCCGAATCCAAAGGATAACAATTCATTATTTATTCTTATTCGCAATCTAAATATTCTCAGAGATAGGTTTTCCATGAAAAAACAGAGCAAGAGAAACTCTGACTAGTAATTCTACAGTTAACTTTTCTTAGTGTTAACAAAATATCGTAATTGTTTAATGCGGAGATCGTAGAGCTTGCGATTCGCGTCACCTAGCGAGGTACTACAAATTTCTATTGGTCTCGCTCACTCCAGCACAATCGTCAGTGAATGTCATTATTTTATTCATATTTATGGTTAATTGAAAATGCTATTCGAAATTTTGCCAAAAAGAACGATTCGTAATACGTCAGAAATTTTGTGAAACCTTTGTTGCTCTCGCTACCGCTGATCGGCCAAATGTTACTTTGTTTTAGATCGGATTGGATCGTAGTGGTCAGTTAACAAATCTTTTGACTGAAATCAAAAATGTCCTTGAAACATTGGTTGATATCCGAGGTCCCTACAGTCCGATCTATTACCACAAGGAGAAAAGCAAACTATGTCTTGCAAAAGCTTTTATCGGAAGAAGTAGTCTGATAATGAAAAAGTTAGTTTCATTTTGTCATGAGCGATCGGCAAAGAAATTAAATGAGCGCCTGAAGTTCTAGAAATTGGTATATTTGCATTCGACCTTGCATTTTCTGCTGCCAGTGTCCATCCTTAGGGACTATCCGATATAAATTTCGAACAAAAGTTTAAGACTGAAACACCGGGCTCGACATGAAATCGACTGTTTTATAGCAGATTCCTCAGCGAAGAAGGAACGCCTCTGAATTTGCAATCGAATCCAGAGCCACGCGACCTCACCTGCTACGGTAAAATTCGATTTAGTGCGGACATCTGAATGGGCTGTAAGACGGAAATACGATTGAAAATACTCTCTGTATGTATATGAAAAAAAAAATTATAACGGAAAGAACAATATAAAAGATTCTGATACCACTTCCCTAAAGATCCCAAAATCCCTTCCGTGTATTCAGTTTCATCCCATTTTTTAATTTATGGTCTAATCTCTGAGATATTAAAAAGAAATTAAAGATAATCACGACCGGAGACACTCGATTGTAGCAAACACCGAGCGGGGCCGCGAGATCAAAATAATGGTAAAAATTAGACGGAGCGATAATGAAAATACCGGTTAAAATTCTACTGGCAGCGAGAACCGAATAACCATCCCAAATATTACTGGTAGCGAGAATCGAGCGGGGCCGCGAAAACCGAATAACCATCCAAAATGAAACTGGTAGCGAGAATCGAGCGGGGCTGCGAGAACCGAATAATCATCCAAAATATAACTGGTAGCGAGTAACCAGCGGAGCAGCGAGAACCGAACAACCATCCAAATTATAACTGGTAAGTGGGATTAACCAATCTATTCTTGAATCGCGCGACTTTACATGAAAAGAGCCTACCAATCAAAATTTGAGACAATGTTTTCGACTTTACCAGTTTGCAAAATCGCACAACCCGCTAGGGGATGCGCATTTTTTGCTATATTTTGATGTCACAAGATAAAAAAACTCACCCTATATATTGCAGCTGACAGCTGTCAAAGCTGTACAGCATTAGATCGCTTGAATAAGTTTATATACAATATGTAACGAAGCAGAGACACTCGGCATGCGCAGGAGGCGAGACTCGGATAGCAACGACGAAACGCGAGTCCGATCGAGCAAGGCGTGCCTGTAGAACGGCCATATTATTTCATATTTCGCGCCATCTATAACTCTAGATTTAGGTGTCGCCACATCGACTATCTCAACTCACCACATTTTCGAGGAGGTTCTTGTGCGTTACTCCGTTTGAACCCGGAGGAGAGACGGCTTTCGAAGAGCCATTCCCCCCTAGATTTAGGGGTTTTTTGGAAGTGTTGGGGGGCAATCAGGGGAAAAAATGTTTAGGGTATATTTTAAGGAAAACCGAATTTCCATTTTTTTTTTTTGGAAAGTAAAGCAAGAAGCAAGCGCACTCATTCGGAATAAAATGGAACAATAGTAGAGAAAGAATTATAACTATTGAACAGCATCTATCAAGGCAGTATTGCACAATTACCCATGAATAAATTTTGTATCACAAATATAATTTATTCAACAACATGTTCATATACAGATAAACTATGAGAAGTAATGTAACCGAGTGAGACTTAAAGTCTAGACTAAAAAAATACAAGAAAATTTGTTAAAATAGAAGGAGAGAATAGAATAAGACTACGAGAATAGACGAACTAAGGAAGAGAAGAGGAGGGAAGAGTAGAAAAACGATATATCGTTCAAGTTGAATAGTTTTTCTTACTTCTTCTATCCTTGCAAACTCCTCTTTTCTTACTTACAAATAACAAGAGAGCAGACCTATAAGTCTCGTGACTTCTCTCTCGTTATTTGCTGTAATTTCTCACTCGCTGGATAGATTAATTTTGGACATTATAATTATTTTTAAAATCGGGATTCGATCATGTGAACGTCGTATCGCAATAGGGGAGGCAGGTGCAACAGTTAGACTCCTTACCGCGAGCACGTCGTCGAGAGCAACAGACATCAACCGAGCGCGCGAGGCTAGTAGGCAGAGCTAAACGATCAGTCGCCAGTAGCGCCGACGTGCGGCCATAAAAATCGCTCAGAGCTTTGCTTCAAGCGGGCTATTGGCTATGGAGTACTAAAGAACTTGAGCTTCGTTGACAAAAGGAATAGCGATTTTAATCGTACTACTCATAAGATCGGATGTGAGGTACTAGTATATCAAAATCGCATTGTATTAAATTGTTCTCGTTTTTGTCCAAATAGGTCGGTTCGATTTCCTTGTACTTGTCCAGTTAGGTTGCATTACCGTTGAAGGTGAACTTCTAGCTGGATACGTACTTATGTATGTATTTCCTTTTAAATGAAGCCTTAGGCATTCTGTTACTTACCGTATTACATAGCCTAAGCACCTAATCAATTATCTCCGCGAGAAAACATCTTCCGATGATTTGATGAGTTCTGAGGTTATCGTTTGCTAAGCTACAACTCAGTAATTCCCCTCCAAAGCAAGCTATACTGAATAGACGGTAGTAAGTATGGTATAGGTGAAGTAGCGGTAGATGTCTTGACTTGTTGTCACGCTGTGGTAAGGTAATACTTAGGAAGGTGCTATTCTTGCACATGGTGAAAAGGGCAAACCTTGACGTGGTCAGAGGTGTGGTGTTAACGACCATCCGCGAGTTTGGTAGTCGCGTTGATAGTATATCGGGGTCTTTAGGACGATAGGAGAGAAAGGAGGCTTTAGTTGAGAGTAGGGTGGAGCAGGAAGGGCGGACCAACAGCTACTATGAAGAGTAAGGGTAGGGTGGAGCAGGAAGGACGAACCAACAGCTACCACAAAGAGTAAGAGAAGGGTGGAGCAGGAAGGGCGAACCAACAGCTACCACGAAGAGTACGAGAAGGGTGGAGCAGGAAGGGTGAACCAACAGCTACCACGAAGAGTAAAACAAGGAGGGAGCGGTGAGGAGGGAGGTAGCTGGAAGACTTTTAAATGGTGGTAGTCGGTTAATGGTGTGAGTACGACTAGGGTGTTTATTCCTCAGAACCGACTAATTTTCAGTCGCGTTTGGGCACTTTATACTTACAGCAGAGGCCTATAGGGCTTACGAGAAACAGGTAGTTATCTCACGACTGAATCTTAGTGCTATGGGATACATAGGTAGGCCGAGAGAATCATGGAGTGGGTGGAGTATTGTAAATATCGATCGCATTATACAGGTATACGGGTGTGTCTATTGCGTGACGTTTGGCGTGTATGTTGGTGACAACTATTTTTTCACGCGCATACTATACCACCTCGTTCATACACCACTGAATCGTATCATTTTTGCTCTCTAGAGCCTGCATATGTATATCAATTCTTCTACTTATTTCGACGAACATATCAAATGTCGACCGCTGCAGAACAATGTTTGGAGAGTATTTTCGGAAGCGTTTCCGTTTCAATTCTCCAGATTCATCTTGATTCTCGTATTCCTCATTAGCACTACCGCTTATTTTACCAAATGAGACAGCTCTGCGCTGGTAACACGAGGTTAAAAGTGTGTAATGCGTTGTGTACTTTATGCGGGTATTACACATTTTCTCGGCATCAGTCCCATTAGCTTCGAAATATCGTTGTACGCTAGAAAAATTATTTTTAAACACTCGCCACTCGTCCGCACTGAGTGTAATTCCGGTAAAAGTATTCGACAATATTTTCACCACTGGTGTAAGACACGTAGAGTTCAACTCGAACCCGGCGAGGATTATTTTACCAAATGATTTATTTCAACCGTACATAACGGGGTTCGCTATATATTGCGATATCGTGTGAGACGTAGCACCGTTATTTGCCATTTTTATTGCTTTCTTGTAGACTGTAACTTTTCAAATGAATCGTCGGTGGTGTTCATACTCCGTTTTATACAGATTACCCCCACCATCTAATTACATCTCCTCTTCTTTTGATACTACAAATCATACGACTGAAAATTGCTCACCAATATCCTTTGATATTTGTCGCATCCTCCTTAGCAGCCTTTTAACAGCAGCAACAAATATATCCCAAAGCTCTTGCATACTCTCGCACACGTATGTATCAGGGGTACAAATTGAAAATGCGGGTTTGATAACAGATGGCGTTACTAACGCTATACGCATCAGGCAGTACTGTGACTATGTTCATGTCAAAGCTACGTCTTATAGCTTTAATTTTCAGTATGTGTCAATTTGTCGCAGTGTCAAATTCATAGTTTTTTTGAGCTCTCAATATGTCGAGTTTCGTGCCAACAAAACAGCATTTGCGGGAAGTTTTAATTTACTTCTTTAATTTGAAGAAAAGTGCTGCTGAAGCACATCGATTGGTCTCCGAGGCTTATCCGAGTCATGTTCCATCGGTTTCAACGTGCGAGAGATGGTTTGTGCGGTTTAGAAGTGGTGATTTTGACGTTGAGGACAAAGAGCGGCCGGGCCAAGTGAAAAAGTTTGAGAATGCTGAATTGGAGGCAATACTCAATGAAGACTCGTGTCAAACTCAACAAGAGCTCGCAGATTCATTGGGAGTGACACAACAAGCCATTTCCCATCGTATAAAAGCCCTCGGAATGATCCAAAAGCAAGGACATTGGGTGCCGTATGAGCTGAAGCCGAGAGACGTCGAGCGCCGTTTTTTTGCATGCGAACTGCTGCTCGAACGGCAAAAACGGAAGGGTTTTTTGCATCGCATTGTCACTGGTGATGAAAAGTGGATCCATTACGATAACCCGAAGCGCAAAAAATCATATGGTTACCCCGGCCATGCATCATCATCGACGGCCAAACCAAATATTCACGGCGCCAAGCTCATGCTCTGTATTTGGTGGGACCAGCTGGGTGTGGTGTATTATGAGCTATTGAAATCGAACGAAACCATCACAGGAGCACTATACCGAACTCAATTGATGCGTTTGAGCCGCGCACTCAAAGAAAAACGGCCACAATACGAGCAAAGACACGACAAAGTAATTTTGCAACATGACAACGCTCGGCCACATGTTGCAGCGCCGGTCAAAACATACCTACAAACGCTGAAATGGGAAGTCTTACCCCACCCGCCGTATAGCCCAGATATTGCTCCTTCCGATTACCACCTTTTCCGATCGATGACACATGGCCTAGCTGACCAGCGCTTCTATTCTTACGAAGAAGCCCAAAAATGGGTCGATGACTGGATAGCAGCCAAGCCGGCCGAATTTTTTCGCGACGGTATCCGTAAATTGCCAGAAAGATGGGAAAAAGTTGTGGCTAGCGATGGACAATACTTTGAATAATTCATTTGTTACCATTTTTTCAGAATAAACGTTCAAAAATAGAAAAAAATCCCGCATTTTCAATTTGTACTCCTGATACATACGCATACCTTGACATAGAGATAAGATGTGTCATGAAAACTAAATAATATTCGTCGGCGAAATTTGATGATTTTCCTCATGGCCGAGTGCCTTGAAATTAGATGAAAACAATATGACATTCATCAGCGGAACTCGATAACTTAGTACATGACGGGCCTTACATTTACATCACCATCGCTAAATATTTCCCGAGGTCTTGCTTTTATAAAGGAATCATGTGCGGCCATCTTCTTGGTTAGTAGTACTCATTACACCGCTGCAGTATATGCAGAGAGAGAAAGAGAAAAAGAGCGTATTGAAGAAATATATATAAAAGCGCGCCGCTTTGAAAAATCTCTAGTTAATTGTCTGATGTACTATGGTTACTACTACTCTAACAGCACAATCATGGTCAGAGTGGTTAAGCGCTCATTGATAAGAAAATTGATAGAGCTTATATTGAAGCGTAGACCGTCGTTGAGTTCGCGGTGGGGGAGAAGAAATTTACAGATCACCCTGTGGGAACTTCCGACACAAGCAGTTGTTCGTAAAATTCGCGGTATGCTGTGCGAGTGTCATCAGCGCGATTTAGTTCACGTGCATAATATTGGATTGTTTGATAATCAAATATTTATTGATTCGGTGGTGCGTGTTATTCGTCGACGCAGATGGCTGAATGAGCTTGCTTTGCAGTCCATACTCAGTGAAAGACGTAAGTAATGAACTGCGTTAATTACTTTTATTTTATTTCCTTTATTTCACAAGATTTTTATATAGTTCGTCGGTATGAAGAAGAACAAATGGGATCCGACACCTATGATTTCGATGAGGAAGGTAGAACCGATACAGATGATCACAGCAGGGACAACGATGGTGACAGTACCGCAGAGAATCGTTGGATAAATTTTACTCAGCCGTTCTGCGGGCATAAATCAACAAACGGTCTTTTCATGGTCGGTCCTGCGAGAGAACCAGATGGAGCCGTCGCAGGTCGAGACAATACAGTTCAAGCGATGATACCAACAGCAATACAGACAACAAAGAAGAAGAAGAAGAAGAACGGGAGGAGGAGGAGGAGGAGCAGGAGGAGTAGGAAGACCCGGTAGATTCCGGTAAGCTTTTAATAAAACAATTACGCTGACAAAAATTTAAAAAGTACGGGGATAATAATGGTAAAAATAAAAAAACAGGGTACGAGTTGGACCCAAACGTTTTTCTCTTTGCACAATTCACTGTGCCGAGACCGCCAACAATCGAGTTGGTTTACGAAATGCGTCGGCGGTTTCCGGGTGCAGTCGACGGATTCGAGAACTAGAAGCAAATATAAGTTCATAATTCTTACGTTCCACAATTTATATACTCGTACATAGTATAGCTAGCGACAATCAAAAAATTAAATAAAATAAAATAAAAATTCTAATAAATGGTTCAATTATGTTCCTGATGATATATGGCGACTAATTAATAGTGTAGCTCAGAGCGCGCGCGAATTTCGAATAGATGCTGGTACATGTAGAGTGACGACGTGTAGTACGAGGCGTCGAAGGCGCCGGTGTGAGCACCAGGCTTACACACGAGTCTATAGCAAAAAGTCAATTTTACGCATAAGTAATAGCGATAATTTGTGACTACAACGATTCCTTGTCAGAACCCGAGCGCATGCCGAACGCGGTCAAATTCGTACGGGCGAGCTACACAGACGATGGTGTCAAAATCGGAACGGGCTTCGAGGAGCGCAATATACAGCAGCGGTAGAGTTCACACGTAATGCGGGGGTAACGACACCGTCCAGATTCAGCTCTTTCAAGAGTACTTGATTCACGAGGGCATAGCTATTGTTGTTCATGAATTTTTCACCTTCGGAAAACGCGTTCCGGCTCTGTACGATGGGCGAAAATCCGTACTCTCTGCAATAGGTAAAATTAATCATACTCTCTTCATTCTCTATTATGAACGCTCTCATCAATACCAGCCAATATTAAATCTCGCTGGTGCGCCAGGTAGCCGAGGGTTCTGCACACAGTGTAATTCCAAGTATAATCGAGTACTCGAGCATCGCTGTAGCTATCAATGTGCTCGATGTAAATCCACTTATTGCAACGGAAATAGAGACTCTCAGCCTGACTCAGACTCTCACGCTCATGCTGGACGCACGAGAAAGTGTCGCCCTGCGATCGACCTACCGGCGGTCAACGGATACTATAACGTGGAGGTAGGGGTCCATCACGTTCTCCAATTGCACTGCTGCTTTTCCCTGGTGGAAATAATACCGGATTAAATCTGAGAAACCTGAGGAAATGTGAGAAAATGTGAGAAAAGATGAGAAATTTCTCAGGATTTCTCATATTTTTTTATTTTTCTCATGTTTCCCATACTTTCTCATTTTTTCGTATGATTTTCAGATTCTCAAAATTCTCATGTTCAACTCATTTCTCATATTTTTTCAGGTTGCTCAATTTTCTAAATTCTCTCATATTTTCTTAGATCATCTCTGGTCATTATTAATAACCAAAGATGACAAATAGAAGATCAGAGAAATATGAGAAATTTCTTACCTTTTTTTCAGCATTTCTCATATTTTCTCATTTTAATTAAAATTCTTTGTTTTATTTTCTAAATTCCGGGAAAAGGTAGAAAGTAGTAAAAATATAAAACAAGGATATGTTTAAGAGAAAATATTAAATTTGTATTCAAGAACACATCCACGATAATACAAGCTAGAACATTAGAAAACAGAATTCAACTTTTAGTGGCATGAATTGCACAAAATCGCAAGATTTCTTTCATATTTATACAATGGCATATACGGATCTTGCGTTTTCTTGCAATTTAGACAATATTACTTTAAAAATATCAACTTATTACTAGAAAGACGTGAAAATTTAACAATTCATGATGGCATTCGCTTCATCATACACACGAAGTCTTAATCATGCAAACAACCATATGGAATTTTCGCTATATATTGATTTTTCTCAAAATTCATGAAAATACAAGGTTTCCCAAATCGATGGCTTGACATTTTACAAGATTGTTGGGATATTCATGACATTTTCTAATATGTGTTACGGATTCATGGTTATTGGAACTTTGCATTTGCTGTAATTTTAACATTCTTAAAAAAATAGCAATATCACATTTTTCATTATTGGAAATTCGGCAAATGTTCTTTATAAAACCTATTTTCCCATTTTTCAATTCCACAACTGAATTATTTGATTGTTTACAATAGCGCACATGATAGTCTTTTGTAGTGTAACGGATAGCACCGACAATAATTTTCTCAAAAGATAAGCAATTGTTCTTGACATCGGGATATATAACCAATTTCTCTATACTCAAAACGTATTTTTTTCCATTCCCAATAAGGACAGAATTCCCAGTTTCAACAAAATATCTCAATCGCTTATGCAATATATTATCGACAAATTTTTTAACACTATATTGACTTATTATAGAATGCAAAAGTTTCTTAATTGTCTGGAATAGTAATATTCTTTTAGTAAGCTGCGGTATGAGATGTGCAGAACTCTGCTTGTGTTTTAACAGTAACCTATTTTCGTTTTCAAATACAAACGTATTTTGTGTCCACAGAGGTCCAAAATTACGGATACTTCTGCTCAAGTGAAGCAGCAAATGGACATTATAAGTCATCGCGCTTTTTCCATACAATTCTTGAAATTGATTAACGAATTTTATCAGTAAAGTTTCTGTTTCATTCAATAATTCATTCGAAATAGATTCTTCTAAAAAAATATGGAGCGCCTTGACAAATAATACCCAATGGTTAAAAAAATTTCGTGGTAATATCCCTTTCAAAACAGGTACTGAGTAGAAAATTAACCAAGAGCGAAACTCTGATGCGTGCCATAGGCTTCGTTCTTCTAAAGGTCGTGTTGTCCTTGTGATTATCTTAGGTGTAAAAATAGAAAATAATCGAGAATTCATTATTTGTAAATTGTTTGGACTTCCGATATAACATTCATGATTAACAAAAGTTAAAAACATTTCAGTCGTTTGTCGAGTTACGCCTAAAAGAACGGCGTGCATATAATCCGGTGGCATGCCTTCAACTAAATCAAAATATTGCAAATTCATCAAGCATGACGGTCCTTTAACTCCATCAATTACTTTTCCATCTCTGGGTGCTTTTACCATAGCTAATTTAATGTTTTCATCGGTTTTGAGAGATGGAGGTTTTGCAAGAATCGGATATTACCGAACATTATTTATGTATTATGATAATCGTGCGCAGTTATAGAAATACTGTTGAGAACCTTGAACCCAGACGCCGGGAGCCTCGAACCCAGACGCGGGAGCCAAGCAAGGAGCGCATGCGCGAGCCCGCGCTTGCGACGATCGAGAAGACGAACGCGGAACGCCGAGTCGGGGGTCGGGTAGCAACCGCTCGTGAAGACAGCCCAGGTGTCAACCCGAATAAGAAAGACCGCGTAAAACACGCGACCACATGTGCAAACTAAGTCCGGGACTTAGCCTCTTAAGTAACGTATTGTGTTAAACGATTTTGATAACCGAATCCCGCTGTGTGCGAACGTCGGACAATTGTAAGCGCTGTGTGCGCGTTTTGAATAAAGTTTTGTTTCAGTAACCCTGCAAATACATTGTAAGCGCTGTGTGCGCGAATAAATAAATACTAACATACAGATTATAACCATCTCCCACTCTTGTTATCATTGCGTTCGGAACCAAACGAGCCCCCAAACGATTATATTGAATTCTGCAATTACGACATAATCAGAAGTGGGATTCGAACGCTTGACACAAGAGAGAGAGAGTATCGCGAAAATAGCGTCGCGTAAGGGAAGTGTGAAAAGTATAAGTGATAAAAATAAAAGTGAAAAGACACGCTAAAAACAAAAGTGAAAAGACACATTAAATATAAAAGTGCAAGACACAGCAAAGTATAAGTGAAATATAATAAAAGACGTAAGAAAAGATGGTTACAAAGTGTGAAGGTGACACTCGCGAACAGCGAGGTCGTGAGATCGGGCAACGGTCACGAAAAACAACAAACACGCTGTCGTCAAGTCGAGAACGAAAGCCGCGTGAGCGAGAAAACGGTGCGACGAAGACACAGCATGGCGAACGTGGAAGAGTTCGACAAATTCCAGCAGCAAAACATGGAGGAGTATCGAACGCCACCGTCTGGGAGCCAATCCGAAGGCGAGACATCCGAAGAAGGCGACAACACGGTGAAGGAAGTGCAGAGCGGGGACCGCCCAACAGCGAGAGACAACTCGCAGTTGCGAGCGCTCAACGACGGTCGTGCGGAACAAGGAACGAGAACGCGACGCCTGGAGACTCGAGTAAGTAGCACACCAATCAACCATGACAAACGATGCGAAATAGAGAGAGGCGGACTGTGGCAGGCCCCGCCTCCTCACGCAGAAGGACTATTAGAAAACGCGTTAGGTGGGGTTCGAGACCCCTCGAGTGGAAGGCCGGTAGTGCGTGCCGTCGACGAGCCCGGGAGCGACACGACGCGACAACACAATCACGCGAACGCGGGCAAACCGAGAGAGACGCGTGCATGGCACGACGTCCCGAACGAACAATCGATGTACGTGGAGTGCGAGACGCGACAGGAATTCGAGAGAGAGGGAGGAAATAAAAGAGAACGCGCGCGAATAGAATATAGCGAAAATAGGCCGATATATTATGAACGTGAATACGCCCGCGGACAAAATACCGAAGCAAAGGAACGCGAGTGGCGAACGACGGGAAAAACTGAACCGGGAAAAATAGACAGAGTGAGCGAAAATGTTGACAGGTTGGCATTGTGGCCAGAGTCAAGAAACGAAAGCAGACAGTATTATTATCGCGAAGTAAGAGACAATAAAATTAGTAATCGACGCGACAACGTCATCGAGGACGACACACCGCGTTATGTGCGCTATACGTGCGAACGCGATATAGTAACGGAAGGACACTACGGCGAGTACACACGACCGCGTCAGACGCCGCGACATTATTCGACAAACCGCGACTACGAAGGACCGAGCGCACGATACGTACGCGAAGTGCCGCGACACGTCCAATGGCGGGACGACTACGATGGCCAGGAGGGAGAGTATGGTTTGCCGAGACCCTTACAGAACGTAAGAGATGCGATTCACGGCGAAGACAGACCATACTTCCGCCACGACCACGAAGCTCCGCGACGGGCGCAACGTGCAGCGCCAGGCGATGAAGAACCCGACCGTCGACAAATTACCGACAACCGGTACGACAATTATATCATGTATCATGTGACACCCGATTTAATTAAAAATTTAGAAACATTTTCGGGCCGAGACGACGCGTTATCACCAAAAGAATGGCTTCGCGGAATCGTACAGATGGCGAGAATCCAACGATGGAGTGACCACTACCAACTGGAGATCGCCAAAATGAAATTAATCGGACCGGCGAAACAATGGCTGCGATTTGAAGCAGCTGGAATCGTTACTTGGGCGGACTTCCAAGAAAAATTCACCGAAATGTACGCGTCATCGGACACATACGGCGACCGTTGGAAAATTACGACGAGGCGCCAACAGGGACCAATGGAAACGGTCCAAGATTACTTTCACGCGAAATTGGGATTATGCACGGATCTGCAGATGACTACGAAAAATGTGAAACAAGAAATCCTCGAGGGACTACGACATCCACACGACGGAGTGGGCCTCGCTGCGATACCACACAGGACCATGGGAGAATTTTATGCCGCTCTGGTGGAATCTGTGAAGTCACGACAAGTTCGCGAGAAAAACTTTCCACAAGGAAGGCGAGAAAATGGGCCGTATAGCGAACGAGCACCGGCAAGGACAAATACCAACACCATCGAACCAAGAATCGATCAGATGATAAGACGCGAGAACACTAATCGGCCAAATAGGAGCATCGACGACCGTTGGAAATGCTACAATTGCAATCAAACCGGTCATTTGGCACGAGAATGTCCCAAACCGAGAAGAGAACTACGTTGTCGAAAATGTAACGAGACGGATCGCGGAGGTAACGAGTGTCGGAAGGATTTTCAACACACCACGAGACCCATACACCAGATTAAGACTGAGGAAAACAACGATATAAATAAATACGTGAAAACTATCTACGCCAATGACCGACCACTCAAGGCAATGATAGACATGGGAAGCGCCGTGTGCACAATTCGGGCGTCGGCTGTGATCAGAGAACGATTCACGTATGAACCAACGGTCACCGAACTCCGAGGATGGGGAGCCGATCCGGTGATACAGGTGTCAAGAGGTCAAACGAACACGGACGTTAGCATCGACGGGGTGATGGTGCCGAACTTGCCGTTGTGCATTGTTGCCGACGACGCACAGATATACGACATCATCATCGGACGCACGTATACCGAGAAACCATGGGTCAATTTCACCAAAAGAGACAACGAACTGCTGTTCACCACTGATGAAACGAAATATTTATTCCAAGTCTCAACGGAGGAGCAACGCAGATCAACCATAGAGATGGACGACAAAAAGGTAACAATACAGGCGCAGTCAATCAACTGTATTGAACTGAGCTACGACGGTCAGCTGGCAACGATACCGATCGCAAACACAGGACGACATACGGAAACAATAAAACCCACGCGATACATACCTAACGGAACTATCGAGGAACTATGGACAACACCAAAAAGAACAGCGTGCCCACGTATCGAAAGAGCACAACTCGAAATAGGAGCGAATCAGGGAGAAGAAACCAAGGACGATCTGTTGCACTTATTGAACGAATACCGGGACTGCGTGGCGCTCTCGCTGCAAGAACTAGGAAGAGCCAACGGAATCAAGATGGACATAATCGAGCTGCCCGGGAGCAAGCCGGTACAGGCGAAACCATACCGCGCGACACCACAAGAGCGAGACGACATGCGAAGAATCATCAGCGAATGGAGAAAAGCGGGCATCGTAGAAGAAACCGAATCACCTTACGCGAGCCCGGTACTACTAGTGAAAAAGAAAAATGGCGAAGCCCGATTGGTGGTGGACTTTCGGAAACTAAATATGCAGACAGAGCGGGTGCACTTTCCGCTGCCCCACGTCGACGACCACCTTGCACAAATCCGTGGAGCAACAGTATTCACAGTGCTCGACCTAGCGCACGGATATTTACAGATTCCACTAACCAAGGAGGCACGCCCGAAAACGGCCATAATCACACCTGACGAAACCGTACAGTTCACACGCATGATATTCGGCCTCATGAATGGCCCGGCATATTTTTCCAAGGTCATGTACAAGGCACTCGGACCTCTGAGAGACAGCGTAGTACTTTACTACCTTGATGACATTCTAATACCGGCGGAGAATTGGAACGAGATGAAGCCGAAAATGATACTAGTACTCGAGGCCTTGAGGGGAGCTGGGCTCACACTGAATTTAAATAAATGTCGCTTTCTGTTTTCACAAGTTACTTATCTAGGTCTTGAGATCGGACGTGACGGGATTCGACCCGGAGAGGCGAAAACCAGAGCAATCGCTAAGTACCCGGTGCCAACCAACTTAACCGAAGTCAGAAGGTTCTTAGGGATGGCGGGATTCTTCCGCCGGTTCGTAACGAAATTCGCACACCGGGCGGCGCCACTATGCGAGCTATTGAAATAAGGAGGATCGTTCAAATGGACCGAGAAGGAGTAACATGCCTTCCAGGATCTGAAGGATGCTCTGATGAAGCAGCCAGTGCTGCAAACGTTCGATCCAAATAAAGAAACCGAATTGCACACCGACGCAAGCGCAAACGGAATGGGAGCGATGCTACTGCAAAAGAATCACCAAGGCCTGTGGCAACTAGTGTATGCGATCAGTCGGCGGACTAGTAGCGTGGAGCAGCACTACCATAGTAGCAAACTGGAGCTACTAGCAATGGTTTGGGCAATAACGAGACTGCGCCTAATGATAGCAAATGTAAATTTCACTCTAGTTACAGATTGCCAGGCTCTCTTATACATCTGCAAGCAGAAAACACAAAATCCACAAATGATCCGGTGGACCAACACACTAAGTGAGTACGACTTCAACATCATACATAAACCTGGAGAAAGAATGGCGCACGTGGACGCGCTCAGCCGACCACCTCCCGAGAACCATCGAGAACCAGCATCAAGCGGAGAAGAAGCACGAATACTCTAGATAACGACATTAATTGAGGAAGTGGCCGCATACCAGGCGACAGACGAAATGCTTCTGCGAAAGAAACAACTGTTGCAGAAGGACGCCAAGGATCTCAATGGAAACGAACGAAGCGAAATCAACGAATATGAACTACACGACGGAATTGTATACAAGCGTCTCAGAAACCAATTATTATTCGTGGCAACGAGAGCAATGAGGAAATCGTTGGCAGTCAGATACCACGATTTACAAGGACACCCGGGGGTAAGTCGGACTTACGAAAAATTAACAAGAAAAATATACTTTCCAGGCGCAAGACGTTACCTACAGGCTCATATAACAGCATGCTTCGCCTGTGCGGTAACCAAACCCAAGACGGGAAAGCCAAACGGGACGTTAAATCCCATCCCTCCGGGGGAACGGCCGTTCGCTACAATACATTTGGACCACGTTGGACCGTTCGTCACAACAAAACGAGGACGGAAAAATATCCTCGTGGTAGTAGACAACCTTACAAAATATGTAACGTTATTCGCGGTCAAGGACACAAGCACGGCACCAATACTGGCGGCCCTGCAAGAAATACTACGGACCCACGGACCGCCAATACGCTTAATATCCGACAGAGGGACCGGATTTACAAGCCGAAAATTTGAAGACTGGTGCGCGCTACACGGGATCCACCACACGCTAAATTCCCCCAGGCATCCGCGAGCAAATGGACAGGTAAAGCGCGTGAACGGATTATTAGTACCAATGCTGAAACGCTCACTGGGCGAAGAGAATGGCCAGAGCTGGGACCGACATCTGAAAGACGTACAACAACACCTCAACGAATCAATCAACACGACGAGTAAGGAGTCCGCTTTCAAAGCCTTATTCGGTTATGAGCCAGACCGAACACCTGGAAACGAACGAATCCTCACCAAGGACAACAACGATTACGAGGACCCCGCCGAAGTGCAGACACGAATAAAGAACAGGATGGCCGAGCGTCAAAAAGCGTGGTGTGAATACCACAACAAACACAGTACACCAGGGTACCCCTACAAATCCGGAGACATCGTCTTCATGACAACGGTGCCACAAGCAACAGGGGACAGCACGAAGTTGGAAACGAAATGGAGAGGTCCAATGGCAATCATTAGACAATGCGGGGCCAACACATACCTAGTAGCGGAACTACATCACCAACCCGGGAGGAGGTACTCCACGACGGCACACACCACACAGTTGAAACTATGGAAACCGGACAATATAGAAAATCAACAAACGCAAGACGATCCCAGCGAATCGGAATCCGAGTCAAACCCGCCAGACTTCTATCAATCCGAAAACCCAGGAAACCAACACCTCCAGGAAAAGAAAGACGACCTCGACCAACGGGAACGCGAGAGGGATCAACAAAAAAATCACACGAGAGGAAATACAGAAGAGCAGCAAGAAACCAACGACACGGGCCAACGCCCAAAATCGACCAGGGTACGTCGCCCGTCCACTCACATGGATGACTACGTCATGATGGTCCTCGAGGACGAGGACCGACTCAGGATGGCCGATGTTGAGAACCTCGAACCCAGACGCCGGGAGCCTCGAACCCAGACGCGGGAGCCAAGCAAGGAGCGCATGCGCGAGCCCGCGCTTGCGACGACCGAGAAGACGAACGCGGAACGCCGAGTCGGGGGTCGGGTAGCAACCGCTCGTGAAGACAGCCCAGGTGTCAACCCGAATAAGAAAGACCGCGTAAAACACGCGACCACATGTGCAAACTAAGTCCGGGACTTAGCCTCTTAAGTAACGTATTGTGTTAAACGATTTTGATAACCGAATCCCGCTGTGTGCGAACGTCGGACAATTGTAAGCGCTTTGTGCGCGTTTTGAATAAAGTTTTGTTTCAGTAACCCTGCAAATACATTGTAATCGCTGTGTGCGCGAATAAATAAATACTAACATACAGATTATAACCATCTCCCACTCTTGTTATCATTGCGTTCGGAACCAAACGAGCCCCCAAACGATTATATTGAATTCTGCAATTACGACAATACTAATCTGCAACAAATGTAAAAGAACAAAATTAACGAAAAAGCCACAATGATATTTAAAAAACGGTGGAGTAAATTTTACATTATGTTCTGAGCAGTATGTTTCTTCATCCTCGTGTAGTATCATATAGTTCTCATCGGAATCTGGTGAACTCGGTGCACCGAGAATCTTTGTGAATCAACAAATTAACCTATAAATAATATACATATTATTGATAAGAAGTATAAATGTCATAAGCAGAGAGTAATTTTAGTTATACCTCGCATGCATTTCCACTTAGAGGTTCATCTTGGGTTCTTCCAGAATAAGGCAATGGAGAAGCACTGGATTCCAAACAGTCATTCTCGATACGTGTATGCATATCACACTGCATGTCTGAGGAAGCGTCAATGGTATTAAAAAGCTGCACATAAAAAATTTTTTCCATTATAACTATTTTTTTATTTTAATTATGAAACCTAAATAAACACAACGTTAAGTGTAACAGTGTACATTCACTGAGTGAGTACAAATATACATCATGGAGATAATATATTATATAATTTTAATAATTATATTTTTACCTGAGTATTATTTTGATTTTGACATGTCAGTAAATTTAGTTGTGGATCAGAAACCAATTGAATTGCAGCATCATCAACCTGCAGATGAAATTTCGAATAAATGATGGAAAACCTCAAATCACTTCACTCTTATAAATAATTTATTGACCAATCTCTACTTCCAGTAATTTATGTTTGTTGTAATTTTAGAAATTGAATATTGTTTAAGATATTGCAGTTGTTGGAAAATCAGCTGGCGCACGGCGATCGATAATCGTCGTCATCAAAGTTCTCATAACCTCAAAAACGATATTATTATCACAAACATATATATATATATGTGTGTTTGAATTATATATATATATATATATATATATATATATATATGTGTGTGATAATAATATCGTTTTTGAGGTTATGAGAACTTTGAATTCAACGAGTAGTTGTAAGTTTATTTTGGAAGAGCACAGGAAAATCGTGATATTTCAATTATATATATATATATATATATATATATATCTTTGTAACAAATCGAAGTCCCCAGTTTCACCAACTCGGGTTAAGGAACAGCTAAATTATCAGGAGTGCCAATTAATGTTTTTAATTGTCGTGAACCACGATATTTTGGCACGTAGGCCGAATACGACGGAAACAGACGAGGAAATACGACAAGGCGCGAACGAGGAACGCATGCGCGAGCCCGCGCTTGCCACTGCCGGCGGGACGAACGCCGAACAGTGATGCCAGATGAGGGAATTTTGCCCCTATCTCGCTGCCCTCACCACGCTGCCCGTGCTAGGCGCGTCAGAGGAAGGCGTGCGCCGCTCGTAACAAATCTCGTCTCGATTGCGCTTCACGTTGTCTCGCCCCACCCACTTCACAACAGCCACTGCGCGGGCTTATATGAAATGAATTATGGAAGATTTTTTAATGAATATATATAAATATTATATATATAGATAAATAAATTATGAAAGTAAAGAAATATATAAAACGCTCACTAATTTTGCAGCTGTCAGCAAATGAATAGTGCATTACAATATCCAACACCAAATTGTAGTCCTTTACACAAAAGGTTCATTATAATTTATTGAATAAAAAGAAATTGGGGCCGTTGCTGTGTTTGTATAGACAAGCAAATACGTCTTATTTGTTCATTAAACTAAGAGCAACAAATAAAATATGATTTCGCAAGAACAATATTTTCTGTTCAAATAAAAAATAAATAATGTTTTCAAATAAATAAATAAATAAATCTCTGTTTTTTTCTTAGGTTAATGGAATGTGCCATGAAAAGTTAATAAAAGCCAAGTTAAAAATTTGGAAAAAAATAAATTGCTACATATAATCAACGGTATTATATTATATCTTTATAAATTAATAAATAATAAATAAATATATTTCTCTTTTTTCTTAAGTCTATGCAATGCTTTATACACAATGTTATATTCATTTTTATTCACATTTATTCTTATGTAACGCGTTCGATTTACTTTGTTTCCAGTTTTTTAACGTACCCATTATGATATTTATTTACTTTTATTTTTATTTATTCGTGTTTATATTTTTACATTGTTTATTTATTTCATGACCGATTTATTCCCGAAGAACTATTTAATTATAATATCACAAAGTTTTAAGGAACTATTTAGTCGTTATATCACACGTTATCTCGCGCAGAAATTATGGTAATTTGATTGAAGCAATCAATCTTTTTATTATATTCACTTATTTATCCAATATTACGTTGAGATAAAAACGGTGTAGTGTGTGACGTCACACACTACACCGTGCGTAGACTCGGCTCACTGACCAATCAACAGTCAGGCGGCGCGGACGTCTCTCAAGTCTCACTACGCCGCGCGCTGTTCAAACGTTCAAAGTACAAAATAAATGAATGCAGTTATTAGCTGTACTATTATTTCTGTGTACTCTTAAGCGATGAATAAAATGTTTGTTTTCATTAATTCTTGAAATTGTCGATCTTTTATGTGTTTTTCATTAGTATTTGTAAGAAATTCATGACGTTGTAGCGGTTTTCCAGTAAGAATCGGGAAAATAAATCTTGTAGTGTAAATGACATGGATACTTAGTAGGTCGTATAACGAAATTTTTCGATTTTGTCTTTTTGTTGCAACAATTCACTTTTCAAAAGTAAATCGTCGCGAGAAAAAAAAATTCGTATTGACTAGTTCGAGATTCAAATCTACTATTTTCGAATTATCAGTCTAGAACGCTACCACTGCGTTACCCAGCTTCTATGGCATTTGATGTTGCACTATTAATATCTGTTGGAGAATCAGCTGGCGCACGGCGCTCGATATTCGTCGTGCGCCTACCTGTTGCGGTGCTCTAGCACACGTCGTTCGGTTGAGCCGAAGATAGCCGAGGCAGGGCTTCGCGAGGCCGAGGATGTGCCTCGTTGGCATGTCGCGTCGAGCGAGAGGATGTCTCTCTCGCTTGACTTCGGCTTCGCTCACCGGCTATCTTGCTCAACTGACTTCAGCGCCCAACGACGCTTTCGTATACCGCAGCCATGTTGGAAATTTTGACACTTTTTCGGAACAACCGCGGGAACAGCGCACGCATGTCGGGATTCTCGGATTTTTCTTCACTGCATTCACCGGACTCACTCAACTTCTCGCTCAACAGGACTCAAATACACGGTAAGAGTACACCGTCACAATTCAGTGCAATTCAATGTCGGTGAGGAGTAGAAAATAGCAGTACATTATCATTCTTGTCTCACTCTGTGGCGTGCGCTGCAGCACATGCTGCACCACGTTCGCCTCACTGTATTTTGCCGGTATAATTAATACAATTATGCAGGTGTTTTATATTCACTGTACTTTTCTCCAGAAAATCTGCTGGGAAAGTGCAATGACTATACACTGCTCACTCGTGCATCCTCAGTATATGGTGTATTGTGCTACGCAGTGCTGACTGTGTAGCTGTCTCACATTCAATCATAGCACTCAAGCAATTTTAATTGCAAGTGCTCTCATTGATTCACTGCAATCTCTCTTCAACAATTTGCTGAGAGCGTGCAGTGAATCACTTGCAACATCTTACGCACTCATTCTTTCACAGCGTATCATGCTACGCAGTACTGACTGCTGTACGCTCACTCCTCGTCAAGCTCAAGCTCAGTCACCCTCAGCACACAATTAATATAATTGTGTGCTGCTCAATAATATTCAAAATTCAATTTGTTTATTTATTTATAATTTGTACTTTTTTCTAAATTGATGTTTTGAGGTGATTTTCTAAATTGAATTGTTTTGGATGGTAATTTTCATTTGTAATGTCTACGCACTTGTGTATTTAGATTGTATTTCTACAATATTTTTGGAAGGTAGAATAAACCACTTTCTCTAATTAAAAATCAATGTGTCTGGTTTTATTTATCACCTTGTCGAGAGTGAGTTTTCATGGGTATTCAATACATTCACAGATCTGTCAACTTCATCCACCGGATTCTCAAACAATATTACTTATCCGTGCTGACGTTAATATTGTTAATCATGTGCATTTTCGCACATCAACACATAACTGCTTTATGACAGTATAGTCTGTCATTTTATAGATTCTGGTTTGCGCTGAAAGAGCTTCCAGTATAGGAACAGCACCCTCACCCGGGATTGCAGTGTACACTGAGAAAAGAATTTATTCAATATTAACAAATATTGAGCTGGATATAGCGAAATAAATGTTTAATTATTATAATTAAATTAAAGTCGAGCCAAATAAGATTTTTTAATTGTTAGCAAATGTTTTCTAACTTTATTTGACCCAAACCAATATAATTTAGCCCAACTAAAATTTAGTAATGATAACTAAACATTTATTCTACCATATCCAACTCTAGATTCGTTAACATGAAATAAATTTTTTTCTCAGAGTACTTGCGTTAATGATGCAATCACAGTCCAAATATTGTTTCATATGCGCTTAGCAGGAATCAGACGAATCAAAAAGTGTAGAGCATGGTATTTTTGTCACGACAATGCAGTCAAAAAGTAAATTGTCGCGACAAAAAAAATGTATCAGCTCGAGTGCTGACACTGCGTTAGGGAACTTCTTTGGGATTAAGTATTGCACTATTAATATCACTTATCCGTGCTGACATTAATATCGTCAATCATGTGAATTTTCGGACATCAGCATTTAACTTCTTGGTGGCAGCATGGTCTGTCATTTTATAGATTCCAATTAACTGCAACCGATAACAGCGAACATTTTCAGTTGTGGAAGGGTGATGTTGATCAGTCAACCGTCGCCAGTCGAGGTTCAGTGTAGTGCAGCTTAATTGGTTACGGCATATAAATAAATACTTAATACATAAAAGCTTTCATTATTGTCAAGTCGCGAGTGTCAATTGTATCAATCGGTATTTAGTGAATCGAGTTGAAATTTAAGATGGATTCGGTGGATTATGGTGCTGGAACCAGCACTCGAGAGGACGTTCAAGGAGAGTCACCGGCAAAACGAGTAAAAATAATATATTTTAAAAATCATTGGCTATTAATGCCCGAGGTTTCTGGCTGGTTACAAGCAGTGCAGGACGATCCTGAAAAATCGTTCTGCACTGTCTGCCAGAAAACTTTTAAGTGTGGCAAAAGCGAGATCCTGAAGCACGCTGCAAGGATACGTCATATACAGAATGTAGCACTCGCAGCATCTGCCGATGTGATGCCTGCTTCTCAACAACAGATAGATAAGGAGAATGTACATAAAATTAAAGTAAGATCCGCGGAAATTAAAATGTCAGCATTTTTTGCTGAGCATAATATTGCAATCGAGACCGTGGAACATTTGGTACCACTCCTTCAAGAAATTGTCGAAGACTCGCGAATCTTGCAGGACATAACGCTCGGTCGGACAAAATGTACACAAATTATTACAAATTGCCTCGGCAGGCGCGAAGTAGAGACATTGGTTGAAATTTTTAAAATTACAAAATTTTCAGTGCTCGTCGATGAGAGCACTGACATCAACGACACAAAATCCCTGTGTGTTTCAGTTCGATTTGTATCGCCCAACACTAAGACAGTAGTCACCCAGCTGTTCGAATTAGTAGAATTAAAAGCTGTTAACTGTTCGGCTGAAAATTTATACGCGGCCTTTAAATCTTGCTTCGAATCAAAAGGGATCCCTATTGCTAACATTGTCGGCATGGCATCTGACAATGCATCGATAATGACAGGGATACATAGTTCATTTATGACTCGATTGCAATCGGACGCGCCTGGTCTTGTCGTATTAAATTGCATTTGTCATTCTTCGCTTTAATTGCCAGTAAAGCATGTTCTAAGTTGCCTCGCTCCTGCGAAGATTTAATCAAAAGTATTGCCACGTACGAGTCCGGTAGCGCGGGACGTACTGCAGTACTTCGAGAGTTTCAAGAGCTTTTAGACATAGAGAAAAAAAAATTTTTTAAATTGTCGGATACGAGATGGCTCTCGATGCAGAAATGCGTCGACCGACTCATAGAAAATTGGGATGTGTTAAAAATGTATTTTGCGCTTGCCATCAATGAGGACAAGCTTAAGTCAGCAGAAATAATTTTGTCGAATTTAACTAACGATGTTATTAAAGCATACTTGCTGTTCTTAAAATATGTTTTATCCATTTTCAATAGCTTCAATGCCCTCTTCCAGGGAAGAAAAGTGCTGATCAACCAGCTGGTAGAGTGTAGTAGGCAACTGATCGTGACGTTCGGGTCCAACGTTTTGAAACCGAAAGTTCAGAAAGATCTAGCGCCTTGAACGTCGCTCATCCTGAGAATTGCATCCCCCTCGATCAGGTTTTCCTCGGTGCAGAGTGCCAGACACTCGTTACAAAATTGTCGTTCGACCACGCAAATGAAATAAGAAAAACTTGTTTAGAATTTTATATCACGGTTGTAACAGAGATGACGTGTCGACTTCCATTTAAAAAATCAATTTTAGACAATTTGCAATTTTTGACCCCTAGTATCGCTCTTCAAGTGAAAGACAGAGGAAGTGTTAAAGATTTATCTAATATTGCTGAGCGCTTTGGAACTTTCGACCTCGCGGAATTGACGTTCGAATGGAATTCATTACCCTCCTTTTTTACCGAAGAAGAAAAACAGAGATTCTTCACTCTCGAAGTAGATTCATTTTGGAAAGAGGTTGTGCAAGTTAAAAATGTGTTGAAGGAACAAATGTTTCCCACTTTAGAAAAATTAGTACAAGTATCAGGAGTACAAATTGAAAATGCGGGATTTTTTTCTATTTTTGAACGTTTATTCTGAAAAAATGGTAACAAATGAATTATTCAAAGTATTGTCCATCGCTAGCCACAACTTTTTCCCATCTTTCTGGCAATTTACGGATACCGTCGCGAAAAAATTCGGCCGGCTTGGCTGCTATCCAGTCATCGACCCATTTTTGGGCTTCTTCGTAAGAATGGAAGCGCTGGTCAGCTAGGCCATGTGTCATCGATCGGAAAAGGTGGTAATCGGAAGGAGCAATATCTGGGCTATACGGCGGGTGGGGTAAGACTTCCCATTTCAGCGTTTGTAGGTATGTTTTGACCGGCGCTGCAACATGTGGCCGAGCGTTGTCATGTTGCAAAATTACTTTGTCGTGTCTTTGCTCGTATTGTGGCCGTTTTTCTTTGAGTGCGCGGCTCAAACGCATCAATTGAGTTCGGTATAGTGCTCCTGTGATGGTTTCGTTCGATTTCAATAGCTCATAATACACCACACCCAGCTGGTCCCACCAAATACAGAGCATGAGCTTGGCGCCGTGAATATTTGGTTTGGCCGTCGATGATGATGCATGGCCGGGGTAACCATATGATTTTTTGCGCTTCGGGTTATCGTAATGGATCCACTTTTCATCACCAGTGACAATGCGATGCAAAAAACCCTTCCGTTTTTGCCGTTCGAGCAGCAGTTCGCATGCAAAAAAACGGCGCTCGACGTCTCTCGGCTTCAGCTCATACGGCACCCAATGCCCTTGCTTTTGGATCATTCCGAGGGCTTTTATACGATGGGAAATGGCTTGTTGTGTCACTCCCAATGAATCTGCGAGCTCTTGTTGAGTTTGACACGAGTCTTCATTGAGTATTGCCTCCAATTCAGCATTCTCAAACTTTTTCACTTGGCCCGGCCGCTCTTTGTCCTCAACGTCAAAATCACCACTTCTAAACCGCACAAACCATCTCTCGCACGTTGAAACCGATGGAACATGACTCGGATAAGCCTCGGAGACCAATCGATGTGCTTCAGCAGCACTTTTCTTCAAATTAAAGAAGTAAATTAAAACTTCCCGCAAATGCTGTTTTGTTGGCACGAAACTCGACATATTGAGAGCTCAAAAAAACTATGAATTTGACACTGCGACAAATTGACACATACTGAAAATTAAAGCTATAAGACGTAGCTTTGACATGAACATAGTCACAGTACTGCCTGATGCGTATAGCGTTAGTAACGCCATCTGTTATCAAACCCGCATTTTCAATTTGTACCCCTGATAGTATTGTCGCTTCCCCATTCGAACGCAGAGGCCGAACGCATTTTTTCCATCGTCACTGATGTAAAGACAAAAAAACGTAATAAAATAGGTCACAATTGCCTGAACACTATTTATCAACTTAGATCAGCTTTTCAGAATGCAAACCTTACTTGTAAAACTTTTAAAGTACATTCTCGACACATCGAGCTTCACTCCAATAACACATTATATTCGACTGAACAGCCGAACGTCAAATAAACAAGTTTTTCTTATCCAACTTGCGTGTTATCGATGAAAGTTTTTATCTGAACGTAATATCGGATAAATAAGTGAGTATAATAAAAAAATTGATTGCTTAAACCAAATTATCATAATTTGTGTTTAAAATAACTTGTGATATAACGACTAAATAACAGGTGGGCTGAAAAGTTCGTAGGCTATATCTCTTATATATAATAATATCTTTAGTAATATCTATAATAATCTCTTTAGCGATAATGTAATGAAAAACGACAGAATAGTACCTGAATATTACAATACTTTTGCCTCTCGATGATCAGACAGTGATAAAAATAAATTTAACGGTGGAGGAATCTCCGAGCGAAGATTACCGTGTTTGCAGGGATGTTGCATGCGACGGTAAATATGTATAAAGTGATGCAAATCAAATATTGATTAATTAGAAACAAATACATCGTCTTACTGTGTTTCTTATTTTTATAATCGAGGTCTCTCGTGGTACAGTATCATATCCTGCGCCTTTAACTGCAGAGCAAGCGCTTCACGAGGAGCACAGCACAAAGCGGTACGTACGTGCAAAACCGCTGTCATTGCATTCAGAGCGCTGGACACCTAGTTATGATTCAGAGGGGGGGTATGTTATCTTTAATCCCCTGATACCCGCCAGCACTATCCTGAGCATTCAGTCTGTCTTTAGCAGGGCACAACGATGGTATAAATAGAAAAACTCAAAATGTATACGATAACGCAGGAATTTAGGTAACGCTGACTTAGACCCCGAGTTGCGATTTACCAAATTTCCATCTTAATAGAAGACAAGTGGTCGGGAATTGTCGCAGAAATTCAGAATTTTAATAATAACATATACACGACCAATGATTGATTAATATTTGCTTGGTTACTGATATCAAAATAGAGATCGTGAATTGATGTCACCAGAGCCACGGTGGCGTAATTGGTAAGGTAGCAGGCTTGAATTCTGGAGTTCCCGGTTCGATCCCGGGCTGTAGTAATATTTTTTCACGATTTCTTTAGAAATTAAAAACCGTCAATTGCGGTTGCTTCATTAATTCTTAACGAATGAGTGAGGCAATCAGAGTTGACAAAAATTAGGGATTCGATTGTTTGAGATCTTTCGACCAAAAAAGATCGATAACGCAGGAATCTACGTAACGCTGACTCAGACCCTGAGTTGCGATTTACCAAATTTTCATCTTAGTAGAAGACAAGTGGTCGGGAATGGTCGCAGAAATTCCGAATTTTAATAATAACATATACACGACCAATGATTGATTAATATTTGATTAATTATTACTGTAGTTAGCAGCAGTTCTTTAGCCCATCTTCTGTAGTTCATCGATGGCCGTGAAAAGAGAAAGTAGCTACTTTCAATTTCAAAGCTATAGTACCTGTGTTCAGTTTTCGCACCTACCAAGCACACACTCAACTCATGCACACGCTACACTCACAATCTTCTGACGCCTCGCTTCATATGGTATAGCTCGCAGGTATGCTATATCGATTTATCGACCGCGCACTCAAGCACATTGTCCATCAGCTCACATCCTCGATCGAAGCTCACTCAGGCGGCCAAAGCTGCTAGCGTGGCCCCAGCGGCAAGACCACTCACAAGGCTCACTTTCCATCGCTGGCGGCGAATCACAACTCAACCAAGCTGTGACGCACGTCCGCCCTCTTAATACTCTGCCTCGTGGTTGACGGATGTGGCCATTATTCTCACTAGAGTCGCTCGCGCTACACGTTCCCGCGTAAACTCACAGAGATATTCATCAGTTCCACTCACTTTAGGGTGCATTCAGTATTATAGTGTATTACATTCGTGGTCAAATCACCCGTGTGTCAACTCAGTGTTAGTGCGAATCAACAGCAAGGACTATTGCAACATTTATATAAACGTCAACGGCGTGGTACGTCGTTGGCAGCAGAGACGCCATTCTGCCTCGCACCGTTCGTTGGCGTTAGATCACTCACCAGCCTGCTGTGTGGCTTCACTAGAGCTCTACAATCAGACCATATCACCAGGATCAACCACACGGAATCAATAAGTCAACTCAGAGGCCTGAGACCTACTCACCACCAGTACATCAACACGCAAGCCAGACAAATCACAGTATATATTTTGAAACGTTTCGCGATTTTTGGTCACTATTTATTTTTCGCCACGATGCGCGTCTGTTCGGCGGCAGTGTGAAATCGCGTAGTTTTATATTTTTATTTCGAGCGATATCGTCCTAGATCGTATGGAGAGTGGAGCTTGCTCGAAACCAGTTCGTGCTCTGGGCTGGATGGGATGAGAAGTGTCTGTGGTTTTATGGATTTGCAATCAATCTATTAGGTTGTGATTAGTATTTTTATTGTTTTTGTTTGTGAGACCTCAGTTTAGGTTTTGTTGCGTCGCATTTGTCCGTGAAGGACATGCGGTTTGTTACCCTTCCATCATTGGTCTTTGTATTGATGGGGTACTTCTTTTTCTTTATAGTGCTGAAGGCACTTGATTGTTTGGTATTTGTCTGATTGCTTGTTAATTTTGACAGAGGATGGAATGACGTTCGAAGGACGATATGATCGTTCGTACGGTTTTTTAACGTTCGCTTGCGTGAGTCTTTTTTAAATCTACGTATGCGGAATTGCTTCCGGTATTTCGGGTTTTGACTCTACAATTCGTAAAGAGATGAGATATCGCCTTTCTGGAGCTCAACACTTAATTTATCTATTTAGGGGTTATCGCGTTTGCTAAGACGCTTTCTTCTTATATCTACGGATGCGGAATTGCTTCCGGTATTTCGGGTTTTCGACTCTACAATTCGTAAAGAGATGAGATATCGCCTTTACGGAGCTCAACACTCAATTTATCTATTTAGGGGTTATCGCGTTTGCTAATACGCTTTCTTCTTAAATCTACGGATGCAAAATTGCTTCCGGTATTTCGGGTTTTTGACTCTACAATTCGTAAAGAGATGAGATATCGCCTTTACGGAGCTCAACACTCAATTTATCTATTTAGGGGTTATCGCGTTTGCTAATGCGCGAGTATCGAATATTGTGTTATTTCGATTTCGTGTATTTCTCGAATTTTTAGGATATCGTTGGCCGAATTCCGATGGCCATTGGGGCTTCGCGTGACTCTATTAGATGTTGCAAGGTGTGGCCTAGTTGCTGGGCTTAGTCCTCATACGGGGCGTTCCTTGGTACCTTCGTTAGATGTACTGGTCCGCCTTGTTTTTAATTACCGGACGTCTAGCTGGTGACATGCTATTTGGGATGTTATTGTTTTGAAATGCCCGTTCGCGAGATCTGCCTTTCGAGGCTCCGCCCTGCTAATGGTCGCGCGGTGAGCTTATAGTAGGGACGCGAGTGTCGTGTGGTGAGGTGGGGTATGTGAATTTACCTACCTATCTTTACTCGTCTTTGTTATTGTTTGGGTCCCTAGCTATAGCTTGCTGTTCGCAAAAGACCCCGGGTTCGCAGCTATGATCAACTAGCTCTTCCTGTACCCCGGATACTGAGGCCTTTAGTCGCACTTGATTAAGCTACCTTATTGCGCCTTTAAGGGCTTTACAATTTGGTATCTTAATTAGTGAGATTGGCCGAGGCATCCGTCCGTAGCAGGTGGTAGTTGGTGCTGGCCCTGATGTGGTCCCACCCACGCAGGTACACCCTACAAGTCGATTGCGCGTGGTGCAACAAGTCGGGATGCCACTCCCTTAACCTGGAGACACACGTGCTTCTTCACTCTGCAGAAGACATGTAGCCACGGCGCTATGCGTGGGGACACGTTAATGACAGAGTGCCCTAACGCTGCGATTGGGGGCGGCCACGGCGCAATGCAGGGGAGCCCTTTCCTTGCAGAGTATCCTAATTAATTCGTTTACTCAATTGACGGCCAGGACGCAATGCCAAGTAATCAGGTGAGCAAAAGAATACTTTTTACTACCATGATATTTCCCAAACGGTTAGTTCTTATCGTTTATAGTTTCGTTCGGTCAAACGACGGCCAAGCGCAATGCAGGGGAATCGATTGATCGAAAGAACACTGTTTCGTTACATTCTGAATTAAAAATGAATTTAGGATGGCTGTCGGGCAGCACTTCGTCTTGAAGAACAGATTTTCAACAAGAGCCCTGAGGATTGTCCGGTCGTTGTTTATATAGTTTAGTGGATAAACCCCGAGGGGGTGTTTTGGGGTATGTCACGTGATGTTTGTCGCCCTTCAATCACTAGGTGAAGGAGGTGCGGGGTGGTGTATAGGTGTACCGTTATTTCTATATTTAGCTGGGCTTTGTCTTTTTCTGAGTTTGAATCGCGGTTCTAGCGAGGTTGAATTTTGTTGGTCTGTGTTAAATTTCCACCCGCAGGAGGTTCAAACTTTCCTTGAGAGTTTTTACAGTTTGATTAATGTTTTTTACTGATTGTCGTCATGTGTGGTTTTACTTATCCTTTATATGTTTTTCCTTGTGTAACTTTTGGTTCGAATTTTGCTAGAATTGTTTAATTATTGCGAATTTGGTGTTTTATAATGTGTTTTTTTCGATGTTCTTCCTAGCTTTTTATGTTGTTTTCACTTTTGAGGGTTTATCCGGGTAGGGCTTGCCCTAGTCTTGATTTGTTTATTGTTTTTTGTGATATTTCGGTTCGTTTTATGTTTTTATTTCGTTATTAATATTTGATCCCTGAGTGGGGGTATATGGTGAGGTTTCATGTGCAATCCCCTTGTCGTTCACTCTTGAGAATTTGTGGAATTTCAAGAGTTCCACTAATTCTTTTGTAGTTTCACCGTATTGTGGCGTTCTCAGCGCAGCGCGTTGGTGTGGTGTGGTTGGTTCAAAGGGTGAAGCTGACTATGCCTTCTTAGTACGGTAAGGCGTTTGTTATTACGCGTTGTTCCGGCTGCTTCCTAGTGGGGCGGGGGTTACTACGCTGGGGTCCGGTCTGTAGTGTGTGGTATTGCTGTTTGGCCTGCCCCTCGTCTCACTCGTGCAATCTTCTTGTGAGCTGTGTTTGTTTTGACAGTAGTCTTATTTTATTTAGGTGTGGCCTATGTCTAACGCCATGCTGTTTCGAGTGGGTACTTTGCGGTTGACCGTGTGTACCTGCTTCTGTACTATGTTACCCTAGTCCCGCCGATGTTCGTCTTTTCTGTGTTTGCTTCTTTTGTTAATAGATCATCGATTTTTCGAGTGATTCTCTGTTTTTTCTATTAGTTTTGATCTTTGTCTGTTGGTGTAGGCTGGATGTGTGGGTGGTATTAAGGTTTTATTATAGTAGCGGATCGCCGTAATGGCGTTCCGTTACAATTTGTTGTATTCACCAGGTATTTTTTTATGCAATCACTGTTATATAATTAAAATAAACATTGAATTTATTATTGTTTATTACTGAGTGCATATAATTATTTATACTTGTCACCAGGATCCTTAATCTTACTATTCGTATCTGTCATTCGACATGCTACATGTGAATGCATCGACTTGCTATCTGTCGACAGATTAAAAAGATTTCAAACTCAGTCTCACATTCATTATCATATCAGGAGTACAAATTGAAAATGCGGGATTTTTTTCTATTTTTGAACGTTTATTCTGAAAAAATGGTAACAAATGAATTATTCAAAGTATTGTCCATCGCTAGCCACAACTTTTTCCCATCTTTCTGGCAATTTACGGATACCGTCGCGAAAAAATTCGGCCGGCTTGGCTGCTATCCAGTCATCGACCCATTTTTGGGCTTCTTCGTAAGAATGGAAGCGCTGGTCAGCTAGGCCATGTGTCATCGATCGGAAAAGGTGGTAATCGGAAGGAGCAATATCTGGGCTATACGGCGGGTGGGGTAAGACTTCCCATTTCAGCGTTTGTAGGTATGTTTTGACCGGCGCTGCAACATGTGGCCGAGCGTTGTCATGTTGCAAAATTACTTTGTCGTGTCTTTGCTCGTATTGTGGCCGTTTTTCTTTGAGTGCGCGGCTCAAACGCATCAATTGAGTTCGGTATAGTGCTCCTGTGATGGTTTCGTTCGATTTCAATAGCTCATAATACACCACACCCAGCTGGTCCCACCAAATACAGAGCATGAGCTTGGCGCCGTGAATATTTGGTTTGGCCGTCGATGATGATGCATGGCCGGGGTAACCATAAGATTTTTTGCGCTTCGGGTTATCGTAATGGATCCACTTTTCATCACCAGTGACAATGCGATGCAAAAAACCCTTCCGTTTTTGCCGTTCGAGCAGCAGTTCGCATGCAAAAAAACGGCGCTCGACGTCTCTCGGCTTCAGCTCATACGGCACCCAATGTCCTTGCTTTTGGATCATTCCGAGGGCTTTTATACGATGGGAAATGGCTTGTTGTGTCACTCCCAATGAATCTGCGAGCTCTTGTTGAGTTTGACACGAGTCTTCATTGAGTATTGCCTCCAATTCAGCATTCTCAAACTTTTTCACTTGGCCCGGCCGCTCTTTGTCCTCAACGTCAAAATCACCACTTCTAAACCGCACAAACCATCTCTCGCACGTTGAAACCGATGGAACATGACTCGGATAAGCCTCGGAGACCAATCGATGTGCTTCAGCAGCACTTTTCTTCAAATTAAAGAAGTAAATTAAAACTTCCCGCAAATGCTGTTTTGTTGGCACGAAACTCGACATATTGAGAGCTCAAAAAAACTATGAATTTGACACTGCGACAAATTGACACATACTGAAAATTAAAGCTATAAGACGTAGCTTTGACATGAACATAGTCACAGTACTGCCTGATGCGTATAGCGTTAGTAACGCCATCTGTTATCAAACCCGCATTTTCAATTTGTACCCCTGATACAACCTGTCACCGACTAATTTTGAATTTATCCAAAATGGATAAAATGCGATAAAGTACGACGATTGGGTAGCACTGTGTTCACAAATACCGCCAATACAAATGCTTTGCAACTTCCAGAGGAAGGAAGGGCCATATGAGCCGTTTTTGCTGAGCAGTGGATCTGCTATACCAAAGCCAAGCGGAAACGTCTGACGGCTGATAGCAGGAGTCCTTACCACGTGCCCTCTGACAGCCCATGAACTCAGCACACTACACCAGGTGGCCTGTAGCAGACAACGTAGACTATCAACGAACCCACTATCATTGCTATTACCACTCGAAATCCACAAATTTGACTAAAATCTAACTGGTACAGGGTCTGGAAGGGTGAGAGGGGATCGTAGTAGACGGATAATATAGGAACTGGCAGATGTTAAACATAAAATCTGAATATGGTACTCACCGATGAGTAAATAGGCTGCCATCCAGCAGGGCATAAAATCAGTGGTTAGCGAGGCCACGAATATCACCAACTAAGCACTAAGTTTATACCATAAATACCAGAAAATACTCGGAAATGTCTTTTTTATCTTTAGAACGTGACGAGCGACAACCCTGCTCCGCAGATGTCTGCGGATGCGCGGAGACTGAGTATCACTAACGCTCGTCAGTAGCATTACTTCGACAGTAGTCGGACTGGCGAGCGCCTAAGTTAAAAAGGGAAGCACGTGCGAGACTTTCGCCCTCTCATAAGGTGTTCACTATGAACACTCATCACTCATAATGAGTCACTGTTTTATTTATTGTCTCAATTTATGTATCGTGATATTTCCTATGTTTTATTGAATAAACCCTACTTTTACCTACTACTAAAGCCTAAATCAATTTCTTCCCTGCTCGAATCCGTACTCTACCCCTTTCGGGTATAAACATTTAATGTTAACCTGGAAATACCGTTACAGTATTTGTTGAGAATTCCTGATGTTCTCGAATCTGCAAGATATCGAAAAAGAATGAGTTTTCACTCACGACAGGTGTAAAATAACCAGACCAAAGATATAGGTAGAGAAAGTGGTTTTATTCTCCCGTGACTCGCTTAGGGAGCTGTCCGAGCGGTTTTCACAAGAAGTGTCAAAATCTTCAAGATAGCTGAGCAGTATAAACGCGTCGTTGTGAGACGCTGAAATCAAGCGAGAGAGACGACCTCTCGACTGGATACAGCCCAAGGTCGAAAGAAATGCGATGGCTAAACTTATCAGGACAAGTAGAAAAGACTATTATGAAAATATGATACATAATAATAAAAATAACCCTAAAATAATGTGGAAAACTTTTAAAGAAGTAATAAAAATAGTCAAGGTAACACATTATGTAGATGTCGAGATATTAGAAAAAAGATCGTAATACGGTAACTGTTGAGAATCAACAAAAATGTTGAGAATCCGTCCGGTGATGGCTTGACCGATCTGTGAAGATATTGAAAAGGAATGAAGCCTCACTCGATACAAGAGGGAAAATAAAACCAGACACCGAGATGTTATATTGAGGAAGCGGTTTATTCTATCTTCCTTTTTATTGTAGAAATACAATTTTTAACAGACAATGCGTGGACACTACAGTTAAAGTTTACACCAAATTGACTGAATTTAAAAAACTGTCTGAAATATTGAATTTTGAAAACAAATACAAATTATGATTAAATGAGCAAGTTGAAATTTTGATATTAATGTGAGCAGCACACAATTGTATTAATTGTGTGCTGAATTTAAACTTGAGACAGCGGTGCGTGCAACGTAGTGAAAGCTACGCAGCACGACACGCTGATACCATTGAGTGCGAACACGGTTGTGTGTAACTCACTGCAATCACTCAGCAGTGTATTGCAAAGTGGTTGCAGCGAATTAATGAGAGCATTTGCAATAACCTTGTTTGAGTGCAGTGATTTTGTGTGCGACCAGCTACGCAATCAGCACTGCGTAGCACACTGCAAACAGATATTGAGGCTGTACGGTTGAGCAAAAAATATTCACTGTACTTTCCCAGCAGATTTACTGGGGGAAAATACAGTGAATATGAGGTACATGCTTAATTATATTAATTAAGCCGGCAAAACGACATGAGGAGAACGTGGTACAGCATGTGCTGCAACGCACGCCACAAGTGAGACCCAGTGCTGATGTACCATTTTCTCCTCTCTGACAGTGAATTAAGACGTAATTATGCCAGAGCACTCTTACCTTGAGCAATGAGTCCTGATGAGATATGTTGAGCGATGCCGATGTAAAAAGGTTGATGTGAAGTCCCAAGAGTCCCGTGGATGCGCGTGCTGTCCAAAAGATGTGTGTCGCAAAAGTGCCGAATTCTCAAGATGGCTGCAAGTATGAAAGTTTCGTTGGGCGCTGGAGTCAGTTGAGCGAGATAGCCGGTGAGCGAAACCGAAGTCAAGCGAGAGAGACATCCTCTCGCTCGACGTGGCGTACCAACGAGGCGCATCCTCGGCTTCGCGAAGCCCATGCCTCGGCTATCTTCGACTCAACCGAACAACGCGTGGTAGAGCAGCGCAACAGGTAGGCGCACGACGATTATCGATCGCCGTGCGCCAGCTGATTTTCCAACAGTAACTAAATTCAATTTATATTATATACGAAGTATTAATGACATTATTCGGTCAATAGCAGAGGGCATAAATAATGGTGACAAAACTATTTATATCGTAGAAAATAAGTCAGTTGTTGAAGATTGCCTTACCTGGTGATCTTCAATCTAAAATATTGGGTCTGGGAAAAAGTTCGTGGCATTTTTCCCGATAGATGGCATCAATTGCAAATAAGTCAGAAAACACAGATCGCAGCGACACCACTAAATGCTCGTTGGAAAGATGACACTTCGAGCGTTACTTTGAGTGTATAAACATCAAAATGAGTGCAGTGATTGGAAAGTTGTTTGCGTTTGAAAATGGAGAAAAGTAATGCAAAATTGCGCTATATTTTGCAATATTATTACGACAAAGAGAAGAACGCTCCGCAGACTTGCGAACAAATTTGTGCTATATACGGTGAAGGTACTTCATCAAAATCTGCTGCGCAGAAATGGTTCGCTCGCTTTCGTTTTGGTAATTTTGATGTGAAAGATGAGTCACGCTTTGGTCGTCCAATCACTCAAAAAGCTGATGAAATTCTTAAAAAAGTCCAGAAAGATAAGCATATCAGCAGTGTCGATATTGGTATAGAGCTAGGCATTGACCACAAAACTTTTTTGAACCATTTACACTGTAACATGGCAGAATATTTGGGGCTACGTCCTCCTCACTCAACGGCTGCCAACGCGATCTCGCAGGGCTGTAAAGGATAATTGGCGTACTTTATTTAATTGTTCGTTTTTTTTTCCTTTTATATATATATATATATATTTCGATTTGTACGACCGTCGCTAATTTATATATCGTCCAGCTGAGGCGCTAGTCGCGGTCAGCGAGCAACACCGATTCCCCCAACTAACCGAGTTCGGCTCGTTAGGAGGGGATCAGAGTTCACGGGCACGCGTGCCGGCAGGACCTCGGGGCTTTTTCCCGTTGAACGTCGAGCGAGAAGAACGTAGCGTGTACACTTCGCTTGTTCCGCTCCATTGTTATCGTCTATCAAGAATATCGGCTCTACCTTTGGCGGCACGTTTGTCTATCAGGATTCATTTGCAGATCGATATTATCCCGGAGAGTTTCGGTTGTACGTCCAAGCTGTAGAAAATCAGGGAGAGGCGGACGGAGACGATTTCCTTTTTCCCGGAAATTATCGAGAACTCTTGGAAGAACATCGCTGCAGTATCGTCCCGGTGAGATCTCTTTCTTTCCCCGGTCTTTCGATTTTATTTTATTGTTTGAGGACGGACAAGTCCCTTTGAGCCTGGTCATACCTGCGATTTCTTAACGTCGCGCGCAGAGTATACATTTGTATCGGGATAGGCTGCATTTGTAGAGTATAATATCGAGATCGCTTGGCGGTTATAGCCGGGAAGAAGTCACTTCGTTTTTTTGTTACCGTTCTCTAGTCGTTTGCTGTAAGACCGCGCGCACGGTAGGCCGTTATCCCGTTGTATGCTTGAATGTGTGTGGGATTTGAACGGGATAGGCCGCGTCGCGAATTGCACCGAATCATTGACTTTATATTGACTTAGATTACTTTATTTATTTTTCTTCGCTTTATTCAATTGTATTGACGCAAATTGGCTTACATGATTCCCTTTATTTTATTTTATTTGAGTTATTTCTCTGTTATATATATTTTTTCTCCCTGACTATATTGGACTTTATTTTCTTTTCGAAAGATGATACAGTGTGCGCTCGGCCGTCGTCCCGTATTGTGTACTTGATTGCGAGGGATTAGTACGGCTCGAGGCGTATTTGTGCTGGAAGTAGTCGTTTGTTATTTGTGGTAACTTTTCCTTTGAATAATCGGGGGACGATTATCGTTTTGGTTGACGTTACTTATTTTATTGTGATTATTATTTTGACGTCGGTTATATAATTATGATTTCTTTCCTTTTTATTTGATTTAATTATAATAGTACTCGTTACCGATTATTGCGTGCCAGATTTATTCTCGGCTTTGCCTTCATGCGATTTGCGGGTTAGAAGATTCGAACAAGTAACTGCGCCGCGTACGCGACCTTCCGTCGTCCCGTTGTTATAGTTGTTGGATGATTGGGGGACTAGCTTGGTGTAGGCCGTATCGCCAGCGGAATTGCGAGGCGACCTGTTAAGTTTACTTTGCCTGGCCATGTTTTGGTCGTTTCCTACAACCGTTTGAATATAATTAGTGTATGAGAGAGAGAGTGAAAGTCGAAGCGAATGCCGGGTTAATATATACTGCCAGAATTGTTAAAGAGTTAATTTTACGGGATATTTTATTTATATTTTTATTCTTTGTTTTCTCTGTTGACGAATCCATGGTCATTTTAATTAATTAAACGATCTGCCAAGTGGCATTTGTAAATCCCGTACCTGCGGTGTTATTTATTTATTGTACCTCTTGACTTTATGTTGTTATGCCGGTACCGCGTTATTGGATAACTCGGTAATCGGTATAATATTAAAAAGTTATTATTTTGGGATCGTTTGCCGATTAGGAGTAGAAACTCGAGTAATTCGTGTAGACGTGAATTTATGTAAAAATGGAAATGTTTATTACAGGCAACGGCTACTTCCCGTTGTCTATTTAAAAGTAAAAAGAGTTTAATACAATAAAACTGTGGTTACGAGACCGTACGAGGAACCAACCTCTCGCGTGTGAATCTACTGTTAGAATTTAATCATTCGCGATCAACCGTTCAGGTTGATGTCCAACTGTAGACTGATTTCGGCAAAGCAGTTAATTTGCTCCATTGACCGAAATCGAGTGTCGAATGGATTCGTAATAATTTCATAATAATCTTAGCTTGCAAATTCCAAGCTTGAGCTCATTGCAGTCATTGCGGGCAGCTCGATGCTTACGTTTGCACATTGTTCTACTTTGGTGAGCGGTCCTCACGAAAGGAGGACAATGGCGAAATAATGTGCAAAGAATTAGTTCGCGGTACAACAATGTTATTAATTTTTATTTATTGACTTTATTTTATTGTTTGCTCGGTGTTATCTATTGATTTTATTTTCTATTTGACTTATTTTATTTATTGAGTTTTGTCTATTGATTTTGTTCTCTACTTGATCTATTTTATTTATGGATTTTATGGACTTATAACCTTGACAGTGCGAACCACCCACTCTACTTCGAACAGCTGTAGCCAGTCCGGGCTGAGTCTGGTCGAACGCCTCGATATTTTTCCTTCCGGCGCGTAAGCGCCTGGCACCTATCTCGAAAGATTAAATTAAAGGAAGGAAAAATAGCTCGGACAAGCTATAGGTAACGTGGGACGTTAGGGTGGAAATTTACATTACAACACAAAGCTGGCTACAAAAAGAAGCTCGATGTATTGGTTTCTCATGATTTGAGCGCGAAAAACATGATAAACCGAATTAACATCTGCGATGCGCTGCTGTAACGCAATGAAATCGAGCCATTTCTGAAACGTGCCATAATCGGCGATGAAAAATGGATAACGTACGGCAATCGGAAGCGTAAAAGATCGTGGACAAGGGATGGTGAGCCGTCACAAGTATTCGCGAATCCAGGATTGACTGGAAGGGAATTGTCCACCATGAGCTACTTCCAGTTGGTCAGACGATTCATTCTCAACTCTACTGTGGACAACTAGAGAGATTACGCTAAGCAATTGAAAGAAAACGGCCCGAATTGATTAATAGGAAAGGTGTTGTCTTCCATCATGACAACACCTGACCACACACTTCTTTGATGACCCGTCAAAAATTGCGAGAGCTTGGTTGGGAAGTTTTGATGCATCCACCGTATAGTCCAGACATAGCACCCTCTGACTATCACTTATTCCGATCTCTGCAGAAGTCTCTCAATGGAATTAAGTTGCTTTCAAAAGAAGCCGGTGAAATCCACTTGATTCAGTTTTTCACCCAGAAACTACAGAAGTTCTTCACCGATGGTATTATCGATTAACCGATTATCGATCGCCGTGCGTCAGCTGACTTCTCAACAGCAGTGATAGAACATTTTTAAAGTATCGATGTACGAAGGTTAGAGCAAATTGCTATGGGTTTATCTGAAAAGAGAAGAACACAGGAAGAGATATCCAATGATATATTAAAAGCGACCTATCACGTAATAAAGACGTAATTTGTGAGGTTAATGAATGCCTCAGTAAGCAAAGGACAATGTCTTGATGGATGAAAAACATCCACAATAATATCGATTACTAATATAGAAATTACTAAGATTACTAAGATAGAGCTGTTGTGCCGCGGAATTTCGAAGTTATTCCACTATTAAATTAATTCAATAATTAATTCAATTAATAAATTTCGATATTATTCCTCCTTTCGCTCATTCGCAGGGCCGCTCACTCGCAAGTAGGAAGAATGTGCTGAAGCACAAAGCGAGTTGCGATCAACGACCGCTTCGTGCAATTCATCAGTTTCGTCAAAAGGTAAAGAGTAAAGTTTTTACCGAGGACAGTCTTAACTGAGATACGAGACAGGTCAGTTGGTTCCCGTTAAAGGCTCGAGATTGGATATCGAACTATAGATTTAACTATAAAGTTTGCATACGTATAATAATATTACGGCCTACGACCGTAAATTATAATAAAGAACCATTTAATTTGTCATTTCTGTCTTGACTTTTTCACTCTCGTTCACGCAAGTTATAACTTCTAAATTAAATTCTGCCTTTGGCATGAGGTTCTCTCGTTTCTTAACAACAGGACCAAGACGATTGGGTAAAACGAATGAGCTAACCTCATATCTTCATTCATTTCGGCATTTGCATAAGCATAGAATTCAGCAAATGGATCAGCTTCCGCAACGCGTGTGGCAAGCAAATCAGCCATAGCATTGTCAATATCAGGTTCTTCCAGAGCAATACACATTTGTTTACAAATTTCAATCGTCTTAGCTATATCTAATTCTGACTCGAACTCTTTCCTCCGTTATAAAATGATCACCTCCATTTCATCATATAGCTGCACAAATTTTCTCTCCGCTAGAATCTCCGTTTCTTCATGACGGAAAGGCAGATGCAGAGTTACCACTTCGCGCTTGTACTCGTCAGCCTCAGCGACCATATCGTAATTACGATAGCGAAGTATTCGGGGACCTGTTTTGCGTCGTTTCCATTGGTTATTATCACTAATCGTGTAATATGCGGCAGCCTGTGCCAAAGTAAGTTGTTCAAGATCGGGTGGCCGCTTTTCGTATCTTTCAAACCAATTTGTCTTCCAGACATCGGTTGAATTACTGTCAATCTCTTCATTATCCAATTGTTCCGTTGTTTTCCTTACCCGTTGTCGTTCGATTGGCCAAACTGTTAGTAGATAAAGGACTACGGTCGAACTGTATGACATTGGCAGTCGTAACAAATACCAAGCGGCTTCTTGACTCGTCATTTCAACAGCGTTAAGTATGTCAATACTGAGCTTTCGTGTGA
Source organism: Cylloceria caligata (assembly GCA_963942595.1). Classification (NCBI taxonomy): domain Eukaryota; kingdom Metazoa; phylum Arthropoda; class Insecta; order Hymenoptera; family Ichneumonidae; genus Cylloceria; species Cylloceria caligata. The sequence continues at coordinate 59,019,836 of OZ012704.1, read as the reverse complement.
TCTCTATGAAATGAAACTCTGGATGTTCATCCATCGTTTTGATAATCTCACGTTGAAGATTACTTATACCACGATTAGTCTTATTTACGTACTCAACAACGTATGCGGCACACGAGTATTCCTCAGTTATATATTGAAAATCAGTGTTCGACCCAAGGACGTTTAAAATGAATGGATTAAACGGATTGATCCATTTCTCTGTGGTTTGCCGTTTGATAAAAACCTTAGGTCTGTTAATTCCCGCTCGCAATACATCCAAGTAAAAATCATCCGAAGTAATATTGTGCTTTTCGAAGAAATGTTCAATATCTCTATAGTCGTTCTCTTCATGTGACTTCCACATCCGTTTGTATAATTTTGCAAGCGCATTTCTTCGAGGATCATCGGCACTCATTGGGATAAGAATTACAGTTGCTAGGCATGAATGGTGCTTCGAAACGACATTGTTGTGCTCGAGCGCTACGTATTTTTTTGTAACAAGTAAATGTATGTTTGTGGGTTTGAAGTTTCGTGTGTCCGGAAGTGTTTTCTGATGAGACGGATATTAACCGATCTATTAAATTTACAGCTGCTGATATATTTGAACCAACGGCATTTACAGGTGCATTATTTAACCATATCAGTAGATGAGCATGAAGGCTACCACGATGTTGAAACTCGATACGCTTGAAATAATGAACAACATAATTGTCACCGAATGGACTACATCGTTTCGATTGAACAATCCCCATTATAGTATCGACGAGTTTGTTAAAATGGATGGCACAGATCACGGGGTCTTCATTGATTAATGTAGCTTTAACATTATAATGAAGTCTTCGAATTGCCTCATCATCAATTTCAGCACCATTATTTCGAATTTTATACAGCAATTTGAGTAGTTTTGGCCATCCAATTTCATTAGCACTCATTGTAAGAAAGAATGTTGGTTTACCAAGTTGTCGAATCATCGCGAACAGGTCTTTCTTACGTGAAGCCCAGTTGTTGAGAATTCAACAAGAATGTTGAGAATCCGTCCGGTGATGGCTTGACCGACCTGTGAATATATTGACGGAATGTGAGTACTCACTCGAGGCAAGAGGAAAATAAAACCAGACCAAGTAGATGTTATCGTGAGGAAGTAGTTTATTCTACCTTCCAAAACCGTGGTACAAAGTACAATTTTAATACAAAATGTGTGGTCACTAAAATTGAAAATTAATGCCAAAATAAGTTAATTTAGAAAATCAGTCAAAACATGAATTTAGAAAAAAGGTACAAATTATAATAATAAATAAACAAATTGAATTTCTGAATATTAATGAGCAGCACACAATTATCAATTGTGCGCTGAGTGAACACATGAGCGAGCGGTGCATGCAACGCAGTGCTAGCTACGCTGCATGACACGCTCAGACCGTTGAGTGCAAAACATAAATGAGTTAGTAAATGGAATTTAGAATTATAATGTGAGCAGCACACGATTACATCATTGTGTGCTGAATATGAATTTGAGACAGCGGTGCGTGCAGCGTAGCACCAGCCACGCAGCACGACACGCCGATGCCTTGAGTGCGAAACTTTGTGTGTAATTCACTGCAATCACTCAACACTGTATTGCAAAGTGATTGCAGCGAATTAATGAGAGAATGTACCATAACCCGTATCTGAGTGCAGTGATTTTGTGTGCGACCCGCTAAGCAATCAGTACTGCTTAGCACACCGCAAACAGATATTGAGGCTATACGGTTGAGCAAAATTATATTCACTGTACTCTCCCAGCAGATTTACTGGGGGAAAATACAGTGAATGCGAGGCACATGCTTAATAATATTAATTAAGCCAGCAAAAGACATGAGGAGAACGTGGTACAGCATGTGCTGCAACGCACGTTACGAGTGAGACCAAGTGCTGATGTACCATTTTCTCCTCTCTGACAGTGAATTAATGACGTAATTATGCCAGAGCACTCTTACCTTGAGCAATGAGTCCTGATGAGCGTGAAGTTGAGCAAATCCGATGAATAATGTCCGAGAAATATGCGTGAGAGTCCTATGGATGCGCGTGCTGTCCAGTGGATGTGTGTCGCAAAAGTGCCAAATTCTCAAGATGGCTGCAAGTATGAAATTTACGTTGAGCGCTGGAGTCAGTTGAGCGAGATAACCGGTGAGCGAAACCGAAGTCAAGCGAGAGAGACATCCTCTCGCTTGACGCGGCGTGCCAACGAGGCACATCCTCGGCTTCGCGAAGCCCATGCTTCGGCTATCTCCGACTCAACCGAACAACGTGTAGCAAAGCAGCGCAACAGGTAGGCGCACGACGATTATCGATCGCCGTGCGCCAGCTGAATTTCCAACATTCCGCCCGCCATCAGCAACGGGGTTGATGATTAATTACTCATTGCTGGGTGTTTGATGAGATTGGCAGAACAGCAAGTTTTGAGATTGGCCTGGTGAGCGTGGTGGTAGCAGTTTTGAGGGTCACCCCCTGGTGAGCTCGTCTTTGCCCGGATGCAACTCGGTGACTCGTGCAAGTGACCACTTGCACGGTGGTAAGCGCTCATCTGTGAGCAGGACCAACGAGCCAACTTTGATAATGTTGTTAGGATGGTGCCACTTTGAGATTGACTGCTGCCGTTGTAAATAATGTGCAGACCACTGTCGCCGAAATTGATGTATTTTACTGCCACAATCGCCACCTCAGAGCCGTGAGGTTGCCAAATCTTCCAGATTTGGTTCTGGGATCATTGTGAGTGCTCCACCAATGAGAAAATGTCCAGGCGTGAGTGCTGATGAGTCATCTGGATCATCGCTGAGCGGTTCCAGAGGCCTTGAATTAAGTATAGCCTTGATTTGAGCAAGCAGCGTTGAGAGCTCTTCGAACGTGAGTGCTGTATCACCCACCGTTCGCCACAGATGAAATTTAACAGACTTGCCAGCCGCTTCCCATTTTTCACCCATATGTGGTGCCGCAGGTGGGTTAAACTTCCACGCAATCTGTTGATTTGCGAGAGAAGAAGCGATGAGATGATGCTCTTGCGAAGCCTTCCTAAACATCTGACGTATGAATTTGTGTGCACCAACGAAGTTGGTGCCACAGTCAGAATAGATGGTGTGAGGAATGCCACGCCTCGATGAGAATCGCCTGAACGTTGAGAGGAAGCCGTCAGCTGAGTAGTCACTGACGGCCTCAAGATGCAGAGCTGAAGTGGCGAGGCACACAAAAACGCAGATCCAGCCCTTGTGTGTTTTATCGCCGCGACCTTTCCAAGTTTTGAGCGTGAGAGGACCGGCGTAGTCTACTCCTGTGTGAGTAAATGCGCGAGATGGTGTGACTCGTGACAGAGGAAGCTGGCCCATCAATTGTTGTGCACGAACTCCTCTCTGTCGAGCACACACCACGCAATGTAATATATGAGATTTCACAGGAGCTCTACCGCCAATGATCTAATGCGTTAGCCTAACTTGAGCGAGTGTGAGCTGCGTGCCTCCGTGAAGAGTACGCACGTGAGCTTGCCTTATAATGAGAGTCGTGAATCGAGAGTGGCGAGGTAGAATGGCAGGATGCCTTTCTTCATAAGTGAGTGCTGATTCCGCAAGACGACCTCCAACTCTTATTACACCCTCCTCGTCGATAAAAGCTGTTAGTCGACTGAAGGGGTGAGCAGATGGAACATGCGAGCCTGACTGCAGCACTTGTATCTCGTGCTTGAAAAACACGGCTTGTATTGCTTTTGTCCAAAATATTTTAGCTGCAGCCATTTCTCTCGCAGTGAGTGGAGCGTTTCCTGCCGATTCTAACCTCCCCCTCATTTTTGCCACCGCCCTGACACAAAACGAGGTGAGACGACATAATTTTGAGAGCGATGAACAGCGATAAATGAGTTCCCAACGATACTCTGGCGTTTGTATTGCGGCGAGGAGAGCTACCCCCGGTCGAGCTTCCATAATGCTCAAATTCTCTACGTCAGTTGTGGCTTTCGGCGAAAATTCATCAGGCGTCACCATCCACGGTGGACCTGACCACCACAACTGATGAGAACATAATTGAGATGTTGATATGCCCCGCGAGGCACAGTCAGCTGGATTACTTGTGCCTGCCACGTGACGCCATTGAGCATTGGGTGTGAGTTCTTGTATTTGAGCGACTCTATTTCGGACATAGTCCTTCCATCGAGAAGGATGTGCTTTGATCCAGGTGAGAGTTACTGATGAGTCCGTCCACAGGTGAGTAGATGAAATTTTAACCTTGAGTGTGGCTTGAACGTATGCAACCAGCTTAGCTAACAACAAAGCTGCAGTCAGTTCAAGCTTTGGTATGGTGAGCTTCTTGAGTGGTGCCACGCGCGTTTTGAGCAAACAAGTGAAGCCACCTTTCCTGTGGAAGTTGAGTCAACAGTGATATAAATCACTGCGGCCATGGCCAGTTGAGATGCATCAGAGAAGCCGTGCAATTCCACTGTTGAGTTGCTCCATGTGTTAAACCACCGAGGAATTGAGAGTCTGCAGACAAGTGAGATCTTCTCTTATTGCCATCCTTCGTGTTGAGACCTGGGATGGCAGTGGACCATCCCAGTTGAGCTTGTGAAGCCAAAGCTCTTACAAGAGTATTTTGGCTCTTATCACAACTGGTGAGACGAACCGATTGGATCAAAGAGTTGAGCCACCTCGGAGAAAACGAGGCGTGTGAAAATTTCCTGAGCTGAGTTGAACCGTGAAGAGAACTTGAACTTGTCTTCACTAGGAAGCCAAGTCAAACCAAGAATCTTTGTCTCGCAGTCGTCCATTGAGATAGCTGAGCTTGACCTTGATGATGAGATATTGGCAAATACTTTGAGGTCTGACGAGTGCCACTTGGCGAGTGGAAAACCGCCCGCCATGCACAAGTCCTTGAGCTTTTGAGCTATTTCAATGAGCTGTTGAGTTGAATCCGCCCCACCGAAGATGTCATCCACATACCTGCCAAATTTTATAGCTGGCACAGCAAGCGGAAACCGATGGCCTTCATCTTCGGTCAGCTGCATGAGTGTTCGAACTGCCAAATATGGCGCAGCTTTGGTACCATATGTAACCGTAGTTAGTTGAAAAGGTACAGGATTGAGTTGACCATCTTTCCATAGAATCCGTTGAAGATTCCAATCCTCAGGATGAACTCGGATCTGACGATACATTTTTGTTATGTCAGTGGCGAAGATGTGTCTATGTTGACGGATCCAAATGAGCACGTCCGAAATGTTGAGCAATAAATTCGGTCCGGTGTGCATGATGTCATTGAGAGATTTTCCTGATGAAGTTGAACTTGACCCATTGAATACAACACGTAATTTCGTGGTAGTACTGTCTGGTCTGAGAACACCGTGGTGAGGCCGATAATTGTATTTTACTTCAAGATGACCTTGAAGCCTTCACAATATGACCAAGTTGTTTGTATTTGTCCGTGAATTGTGAGTAGAGCTGACAGTATTCAGCATCCTTTGAGATTTTACGTATAATGTGTTGGAGACACTGAAATGCTCGTGAGTGTGAACTTCCAAGATTCGCAGGCGATGATATGAGGAAGCCGAACGATGTACCGGCCTGTAGAATCACGCTGATGCGTGTCTCGAGAATGATCCTCGCATGCCTGCTCCTCTGTTGTGAGTTGACTTACTGTGTCCTTTGGTGACTCTTCCTGAATCCAAAATTTCGTTAGCACATTTTGTAATTCCTGATCGTCATGTTGCACCGCAGCATGATGAACAGTGAGTGCGTCAGATTGACATGAGTTTGTTGGTCCAATGATGAGCCACCCAAATATCGATAATTGTGCAATAGGTGCAGATGTGCCTTTGAGAATATTTGGTTTAATAACCTGTCCATAAATATCTGCTCCAATTATGATATCGATTGGTCGTGGTGTGAGAAAGTCCGGATCCGCCAGCTTCAGCTTCACTATGTGAGACCATGTCGTGCTGGCGACTCAAATGATGGCAAATAAGTAATAATCGTGTTGAGAATGTGAGCCAATACCGAGACTTTCCCCTTGGTGTGTGTGGAGCACATTGTGAGTTGAACCGAACCACGCGTCTGCGTTGAGTGCCTTCCACCGATCCCTGTGATCGAAATTGATGAGTGCTTGCGTGTGGTGTTGAGTTTACGGAAGAGTTCTTTCGTAATGAATGTCAATTCCGATCCAGGATCGATGAGAAATCTTGCCTGATGAGCTGAGACCGATGTGTGTATATCTGCTAATGCAGTTGCCAATAATGTTGAGCAGTTCCATGTGAGCTGTGCCGATGAAAGGACGACCGCGGCAACATCCTAGTGCGTCGACGTCTGAGAATGTGTTGGTTGTGCGTTGGAAGTCGTTGCAGGGGGCGCTGCTGGATGCAGCATGGTGTGATGCCGCCCTGCACACTCCTTGCACGTCCAGGTAGATCGGCAAGCCGATGCGTTGTGTCGACCGAGGCAGTTATAGCACAACCTCTCCATGGCTTTCCGTGCTATGATCTTACAGTTGAGTGCAAGAGGGAGTCTGCGCCCTCGTGAAGCAGAGCAATGACCGTGTGCAAATGAGCAATCCGGCGCCGCTGCGATTGGACCTTTAGCACCATCTCGGTTGTCAGTCGAGACGGTGATCGGGTCTTCCTCGGAATGACGCCGGCCCCAGGAACCACCAATGTCATTTTCTCGTCCAGAACTCCAGGTGCCACCCCAGAGTCTTTCGGAGTGCCTTCAGACATTGTCAGTCCTGTTGCACACGGAACAAGTAGAGAAAGTTAGACAGTAACGAAGATTCTCCGCAGAGAAGTACTTTACCCCATCTGTTGTTCCGCTGAACGAGGCGATGAGCTGATGAGGATCCTGCGACAGGCTGCGCAGAACCCTATCCCAAGATGAGCCGAAGAATGTGTAGAGGTGAGAGCGGAAGGTAGAGAACCCTGGTTCTCTCTTTGCTCGAGTCGAGTATCCGGCTCGAAGGACCAAAATGTTGAGAATTCAACAAGAATGTTGAGAATCCGTCCGGTGATGGCTTGACCGACCTGTGAATATATTGACGGAATGTGAGTACTCACTCGAGGCAAGAGGAAAATAAAACCAGACCAAGTAGATGTTATCGTGAGGAAGTAGTTTATTCTACCTTCCAAAACCGTGGTACAAAGTACAATTTTAATACAAAATGTGTGGTCACTAAAATTGAAAATTAATGCCAAAATAAGTTAATTTAGAAAATCAGTCAAAACATGAATTTAGAAAAAAGGTACAAATTATAATAATAAATAAACAAATTGAATTTCTGAATATTAATGAGCAGCACACAATTATCAATTGTGCGCTGAGTGAACACATAAGCGAGCGGTGCATGCAACGCAGTGCTAGCTACGCTGCATGACACGCTCAGACCGTTGAGTGCAAAACATAAATGAGTTAGTAAATAGAATTTAGAATTATAATGTGAGCAGCACACGATTACATCATTGTGTGCTGAATATGAATTTGAGACAGCGGTGCGTGCAGCGTAGCACCAGCCACGCAGCACGACACGCCGATGCCTTGAGTGCGAAACTTTGTGTGTAATTCACTGCACATCACTCAACACTGTATTGCAAAGTGATTGCAGCGAATTAATGAGAGAATGTACCATAACCCGTATCTGAGTGCAGTGATTTTGTGTGCGACCCGCTAAGCAATCAGTACTGCTTAGCACACCGCAAACAGATATTGAGGCTATATGGTTGAGCAAAATTATATTCACTGTACTCTCCCAGCAGATTTACTGGGGGAAAATACAGTGAATGCGAGGCACATGCTTAATTATATTAATTAAGCCAGCAAAAGACATGAGGAGAACGTGGTACAGCATGTGCTGCAACGCACGCCACGAGTGAGACCAAGTGCTGATGTACCATTTTCTCCTCTCTGACAGTGAATTAATGACGTAATTATGCCAGAGCACTCTTACCTTGAGCAATGAGTCCTGATGAGCGTGAAGTTGAGCAAATCCGATGAATAATGTCCGAGAAATATGCGTGAGAGTCCTATGGATGCGCGTGCTGTCCAGTGGATGTGTGTCGCAAAAGTGCCAAATTCTCAAGATGGCTGCAAGTATGAAATTTACGTTGAGCGCTGGAGTCAGTTGAGCGAGATAACCGGTGAGCGAAACCGAAGTCAAGCGAGAGAGACATCCTCTCGCTTGACGCGGCGTGCCAACGAGGCACATCCTCGGCTTCGCGAAGCCCATGCTTCGGCTATCTCCGACTCAACCGAACAACGTGTAGCAAAGCAGCGCAACAGGTAGGCGCACGACGATTATCGATCGCCGTGCGCCAGCTGAATTTCCAACACCAGTAATACGCTGAGTTGGGGATATGGCGTAAAAATGCGAGATTCTCTTCAATACATCCGTGTACGTATTCTTCTGATTCTATCTGTGCTCTTGTCACAGTATTATTTTTGCCAATGAACTTAAAAGACATTTGAAGTGAATCACGAGTGCGGATTCGCATAATTTTCATGGCCATATATAGCAAATGAGTAGGATATACGCCTCGACGATCAGCCCTGCGTAACTCGCTTGTTGCCATCATGAATGGAATCACTCGAAGTTCTTCTTTGAAAGTTCTGAATTGGCCGAGATAGATGGACGGAAACGATAATTCTTCACAATGTTCATCAAAGAGAATGCATTTTGGTATGGTGTTTTTTCCGGGAGCAATACGAAGATACTTTTCTTCATTCCAAAGCAAGGACTGCTGTTGAGCTGTTAAACTTTCTTCGATGCGGATCTCTTCGCTCACCTCATCATGACTCGGTTGGTCTGCGGCTGCTGTTTGCTGTTCGTCAGTTGAAAAGAACGCGTTATTAACTGTGATATTCTAAAATTTGTACAGTTCTTGTTGCATTAAATACTCAAGCCAAATTTTGACGACACGCTTATTTACATATCCGATAAGATAATTGGTTTTGTGAATTTTTTTTGTGCTATATGGACATTAATAGCATAATCATCATCAAGTTCTCGTGGAAGGAATTGAACCATATTATCTACTGATACTGGTAGGTTTATAACTTGTCCAAAGATTCTGTACTGACCATTGCTATGTCGAAGCCTTCTAATCGTCATGAAGGGTAGTCTTGGTGAGATCAGGCGCTCCGTGATTATATCAAGCTCTGGTAAGTGAGCCGACTTTGGTGGATAAGTAAAACCGTTCGATTTCGATAACGTTGGTATTTTCTTCTTATGTAGTCAGACGTAACAAGTACCACAGACGAGCGCAGTTTCGAAATTCATGTCAGGAAAATCAGCTGCAGGAATATCCTTTGAACACGGTGGCAGCGCTCTTAGGCCCATTTCAGTCCATAACCGATCGCATACGCTGCATATTGCACCGAAGTTGTTATCGAGGATTTTTTTTCTGAATTCAGCGTGGGCCTTGGCATGCTTTGTATATTCAAAATAATTAACTGCTTGTTGTCCTTCTTCTTCATCACATGCAGCATCCTGTGCTTCACCTATATTCTATGTTGCTTCTCTTTCCATAGGGTTGCCGTCTGCTGCTGTTGAAGTCGATGGGCCCACATGAAATGCCGATGTCGCTGGTCTTAAAGTTGCATGATCAACGATACTTCTGATGTTATCCATTCTACTCGTTGATGGTGCAGAATTAAGAATTGAATTGGCAACACGTGCTCTAAAATCTCGCGTGCGTTGAGTGTTAGTGCGAGCCATATTTCGCTGCTCTACTTGTCCTGCTGCCAACTTCTCTTCACGTTTTCGTTTCCTGTACATTCTCATGTATTCTGCTGAATTTTTACCCATTTCTGAAATTAACAAATTATTCACTTAGAAAATTATAACGACATCATTATGATTATTTTTCAATTTTATTTTTTTCAAATTAAATATTTACTCAACATTTTTTTTTCATTTTTTCACAATTTTTATTTATATATGAAGCCAAGATGTCATTTTTTGAATTATTTCAATCAAATGATTTTTTAATTTGTTAATATCATTATTCCCATTGTAAAATAATTAACCTTGAGAAATCATTAATTTATTTGGAAAAGTTGATTTTTTTGTATAAAGATAGTCAATAATCAGTTAAAATTTTTATTTTTCAGTTTCAAAAATCAGTTAAAAATATTGAATTTCAGTTTTTTATAATGAATTTGTATATCATTAATGAACTTTCAATGAATCTGTTTGTAATTGTTATCTTTCATAGAAGTGGTTTACAACACAAAAACGCCATACTAAGCGTATAGCTGAACAATGTGTTTTAAACAATCACATTTTTCAGTTAAATTAATTGATTTTAATGAGAAAGTTTTTTAATTAAATATTTTAAAATTCATTGAAATCAATTATTTTTAGTTTTTTATTTGAGAGATATTTTTCATGAAAACGGTTCACAACCTCAAAATATTTTAATAGTATAACTAATCGACGTGGTATATATTTTTGGTAAAAGTATTTTCAGTTTACTTACTGGCAGTATGTTATTTCACTTCAAAGAATTAAATTCACTATATAAACTTATATTTGAATATGTATGCGATATATATTATATATATATATGTATATATCAAACAATCTTATATAATTATTCACACGTTTTCAATACGTTTAACAACGCTAAAACTAACAGCTGATTCTCAGTCCGCTAGGGGAAGCAGTGGCCGAAACGTGGCTAGGCTTTGTACACGTCACAAATATATTATGTGGGTCACTAATTTCTCTGGCGATCTATTCTACCGATGCCTAATCGCATTCTAATTCTATGCCGTACCGCGAGCGCTTAAGTAGCTGCGCACTAGGGTATTGCGCATAGATAGATAGGGCACTTTCCCTTACATACTTCCGTTTCATTTGCTCCAATTTAGACCCATACCGCCGTTAAAGATGTTTAGACATCAATAAATAAATAAATCGCAGGAAAATAAAATTTTCAGAGTTGACACATCACGCAAAAGACAGAACATCACTTGCGATCTAAGGAGAATATTACCGCGGAAAAATACACTTAAGACCGACGGAGACGGCAGAGAACATCAAAAACAGACGACCCGGACGAGAAACAGCACGAAAACCGAAAGATTTCAACTATTTGAAGAACAACGCGGACGCGAGCACATACCCAACGTCTATATCAACTGACCGGCGCGCCAGCAATAGCTCTACGAGCCAAGCAGACCACACATCTCAGCAGCCAGGAGGGCACAGATCAAGACGGACGAGCTCAATTCCGCCTAGTTGGGACGTTCGCCGCCGATCTCGAAAGCGCACGAGTCGATGTCCAATATCATCGAGGATAAAGAAGAGCCAAGAGCCTTATCATCTACTATTTCGTTGTAAACTAATTGTACGGCCAACGGCGCCAAGAAGCCGAATACCGCATATTTCATACTTATTTGTTAAATAAACCCTACTTATACCTCATTCAGAAGTCTATTACTAATTATCTTAGTGTTCGAGCCCGAATTCTTCCCCTCGGAAGATAAAAATTAATGATATAAAAAAAAATACCGTTGCAAGGTAGTTAGTAATTGGGATTGTTTGCACAATTATATTAATTGTGTGCTGTCAATTTTGTGAGGTAAACGTGGTGCAGTCAGCGCTGCAGAGCACGACACGAAATGAGAATTTTGAGGATGCACAAATGAGAAAAACATATTGCCAGTAAATTCCCAGCAGGTTTAGTTGAGAGAAAGGACTGTGAATGAGTGAGAGCCCATGAAATTATATTAATTGAGTGCGAAAGGTTTGATGTGAAACGTGGCAGCACTGCAGAGCACGCCGCGCGGTAAGACTTTATGAGGATGCGCCGATGATAAATATTCTCCTCACCAACATTGAATCTAAATAAATTATGAAGGTGTACTCTTACCATTTATTTGAATCCTGGTGAGCACGAAAATGATGAGTAGATTCAGTGAGATGGTGAAAAGGTCCGAGGTATGTACAGAAGGATGTGCTGTCCAAGCGGGTTTTCGCAGAAGTGTCTAAAATCTCAAGATGGCTGCGCTTTCCAAAACCGTCGTTGTGTGACGCTGAAGTCAAGCGAGCGAGACAGCCGATGTGCGATGGTAAAGTTAATAGAGAGAGACAGTTTCTCGCTTAAGCAGCATGCCTGCGAGGCACTGCCTCGGCTATCTCCGCTATAGCCGAGCGCAGCACGTTACCCAGCAGCAACAGGTCGACGCACGGCGAATATCAATCGCCGTGCGTCGGCTGCTTTTTCAACATTTCCGCCCGCCATCAGCAACGGGGTTGATGATTAGTTTCCCTGGTGTTGTGCATTAGATGAGACGGGCAAGACAGCTAATTTTGAGATTTGCCTGGTGAGAGTAGTGGTAGCAGTCCGGAGTGTCACTACCTTGGTGAGCCCATCTTTGTCTGGATGCAACGGTGTAACCCTTGCGAGTGGCCACTTGCATGGGGGAAAGCGCTCATCCGTGAGCAGGACCAAAGAGCCGATTTTAATGATGTTGTTAGGGTGATGCCACTTTGAGATTGACTGCTGCCGTTGTAAGCAATTAGCAGACCATTGACGCCAAATCTATTGCACCTCCTGCTGCAACAATTGCCATCTTGAGAGTCGTGAGATCGCTAAATCCTCTAGAGCTGGCTCTTGGACAGATGTGAGTGCTTCACAAATGAGAAAATGTCGAGTGTAGTGAGCTCCTCAAATATGAGTGCCGTATCGTCCACTGTTCGTTGTAGATGAAATTTCACAGATTTTACTGCGGCTTCACATTTGCCACCCATGTGTGGAGCAGCAGGAGGATTAAACTTCCGAGCAATTTGGTGATTTGCAAGTAAAGATGCGATGATCTGATGCTCTTAAGAGGCCTTCCTGAACAACTGATGTATGGCTTTGTGAGCGCCAACGAAGTTGGTGCCACGGTCGGAGTACAGAATAGGAGGAATGTCGCGCCGAGATGGGGAGCGCCTGAACATTGAGAGAGGGCCATAAGCTGAGTAGTCACTGACTACCTCGAGATGAAGAGCAGAAGTGACGAGACCCACAAAGACGCAGATCTAGCCTTTGTGTGTTTTGTTTCCTCGCCCCTTCCAAGTTTTGAGTGTAAGGAGGCCGGCGTAGTCGACTCCTATATGAGTGAATGCGCGTGTTGGTGTGACTCGTGACAGAGGGAGCTGACGCATCAATTGTTGAGCCTGAATTCCTCTCTGTCGAACACACACAACGCAATGTAAAATATGAGTTTTCACAGGAGCTCTTCCGCCGACGATTCAATGAGTTAGCCGTATTTGGGTTAATGTGAGCTGAGTGCCTCCGTGAAAGAGTCCGCCGATGAGCTTAATCAATAATGAGATTTAAGAGTCGAGAGTGACGAGGTAGAATGGCAGGATATCTTCCTTCATATGTGAGTGCTGATTGACCAAGGCGACCTCCTACTCTGAGTACACCCTCCTGGTCGATGAAAGCTGTTAGTCGACTGAAGGGGTGAGAGGGTGGAAGAAAAGAGCCTGACTGCAGCACTTGTAATTCGTGTTTAAAAAACACGGCTTGTGTTGCTTTCGTCCAAAAGAGGTTTGCTGCAGGTATCTCTTTTGCTGTGATTGGAGCTGTTCCTGCCGTTTCTAACCTCCTCCTCATACTGGCCACTACCCTGACACAAATTGAGGTGAGGCGACAGAGTTTTGTGAGTGATGAGCACCGATGAATGAGATCCCAATGGTACTCAGGCGTCATAGTTGCAGCGAGGAGAGCTACCCCCGGTCGAGCTTCCGTAATGCTCAAATCTTCATAATCAGTTCATGTTAATGGCCAAAATTCAACCGGTTTCACCATCCATGGTGGACCTGACCACCACAACTGATCAGAAGCCAATTGAGAAGTTGAGATACCCCATGAGGCACAATCAGGTGGATTGCTTATGCCTGACACGTGACGCCATTGAGCATTGGGTGTGAGTTCCTGAATTTGCGCTAATCTGTTTCGAACATAGTCTTTCCACCAAGCCAGATGAGCTTTGATCCGACGAGTCCGTCCGCAGGTGAGTTGATGAGATTTCGACCTTGAGTGTGGTTTGAACGTATGCAACTTATTTTGCAAGCAGCAGGGCAGCTGTTAGTTCAAGCCGTGGTATGGTGAGCTTCTTCAGTAGTGGCACCTGCGTTTTTGAGCAGATAAGTGAAGCCACCTTTCCTGTGAATGATGAGGTAACAGTGATATAAACCACTGCAGCAATGGCTAGGTGAGATGCATCAGAGAAACCATGCAATTCCACCGTTGAGTTGCTCTATTTGTCGAACCACCGAGGAATTGAGATTCTGGCCAGATAAGTGAGATCTTCTCTGATTGCAATCCATCGTGTTGAGACCTGGGATAGCAGCGGATCATCCCAGCTTAGCTTGTGAAGCCAAAGCTTTTGTAAAAGTATTTTGGCTTTGATCACAACCGGTGAGACGAAACCAAGTGGATAAAAGAGATGAGCTACCTCGGAAAGAACGGAGCGCTTTGTGAACATTTTCTGAGTTGAGTTGAACCGAGATGTGAATGTCAACTTGTCTTCGTGAGGAAGCCAAGTCAAACGAAGAATTTTTGTCGCACAGTCGTCCATTGAGATAGCTGAGTTTGATGGTGATGATGAAATACTAGCAAGGACCTTGAGGTACGACGAGTGCCACTTGATGAGTGGAAAACCGCCCATCATGCACAAGTCCTTGAGTTGTTGAGCTATTTTAATGAGTTGATGAGTTGAATCCGCCCCTGCAAAGATATCATCCACGTACCTGCCAAACGTGATAGCTGGTACAGCAAGAGGAAAACGATGACATTCATCTTCGGTGAGCTGCATGAGAGTTCTGACTGCCAAAAATGGAGCAGCCTTTGTACTATATGTCACGGTTGTTAAGTGGTATGGCACTGGGTTGAGTTGAGCATCCTTTCACAAAATTCGTTGAAGATTCCAATCCCCTTGATGAATGCGAATTTGACGATACATTTTCGTAACGTCATTGGCAAAGATGTGTCTATGGTGACGGATCCAAATGAGTACGTCCGAAATATTGAGCAACAGATTAGGTCCAGTGTACATGATGTCATTAAGAGACTTTCCAGACAATTTTGAGCTAGGGCCATTAAATACTACCCGTTATTTGGTGGTGACGCTGTCTGGCCCGAGAACACCGTGATGAGGCAGATAATATTGCATTTCTCTTGAAGATGATCTTGAAGCCTTCACCATATGACCAAGTTGTTCGTATTCATCCATGAATTGTGAGTAGAGCTGACCGTATTCAGCATCCTTTGAGATTTTCCGTATAATGTGCTTCAGACACCGATGTACTTTTGAGTATGAGTTTCCCAGATTTGCAGGCGAAGATGTGAGAGGAAGCTGAATAATGTACCGGCCTGTAGTATCACGCTGATGCGTGTTGCGAAAATGATCCTCGCAAGCCTGCTCCTCTGGTGTGAGTTTATCGACTTTGTCCCTTGGTGGCTCTTCTTGAACCCAGAATTTTGTGAGCACGATTTGTAATTCCTGATCATCGTGCTGCACGGCAGCATGATGAACAGAGAGTGCTTCAGGTTGGCATGAGTTAATTGGTCCAATGATGAGCCATCCAAATATTGATAATTGTACAATAAGCGATGATGGTGTGCCCTTGATGATGTTAGATTTAATAACCTGTCCATAAATATCTGCTCCAATTATGATGTCAATCGATCGTGTTGTTTAAAGTCCGGATCAGCCAGCTTCAGCTTCAATATGTTCCATGAGACCATGTTCGAGCTGACGACTCAAATGATGGCAAATAAGTTGTAATTGTGTTGAAAATGTGAGCCAGTACCGTGATTTTCTTCTTGGTGTAGGTGGAGCACATGGTGAGTTGAACCAAACCACGTGTCTGCATTGAGTGTCTTCCGCCGAATCCCGTGATCAAAATTGATGAATGCTTGCGTGGTGTATTGAGTTTCCGGAAGAGCTCTTCCGTAATTAATGTCAATTCCGATCTAGGACCGATAAGAAGTCGAGCCTGGTGAGTCAATGCCGATGAGTGAATGTGTGCGAGTGCGGTTGCTAATATTGTTGAGCATTTCCTTGTGAGTTGCACCGATGAGAGGACGACTGCGTCAACACTCTATTCTTTCTTCGTTGCCAGCGAAGAAAGAACCTTGTTGGCCTTGGAGATCGATGTGACAAGGGATGAAAGCGAACCCGCATCCCCTGACATCGATTTCGTGATGAAGAGCGCGTCCAAACGCTCCTGCACCAACAGCCCCTTATTCTCGTATCGAGACCCGAGCGTCTCCTATGCCAAGTTAAACGATTCGCCTGTACGAGCGAACCCCGAGATAAGCTTCGCTGCCGAGTCCAACACGCAGCCGCGCAGATACATGAGCTGGTCGACGTCGGCTAACCTTGTGTTATGTTATGAATGACCAGCAACGTGAACAAGTCACGAAACGCTGGGCATCCGGAATAGTCGCCTCTGGATGTCGGCAACTCAATATCCGGCAACTTTGTCTGGGATGTCGGCAAGCCGCCCTGTAGGATTCACGAGTCAACTAAGGGAGACTACATATGAGGACGAATAGCAAAAAAACGTAGCGTAGCATGCACGATCGTAACTATTCTTCCTAAGTGAGTGTAAGTGACATCCGTTCACTACACGAATATTAAATTTATACCACTTAAATAAAACAGGAAAATATTCCTGCATATGTAGAATTAAGAAATCACGTAAAAAAAATAGCGCAATAATTACCTCTGTTAGACAAATTAAGTGTTAAGCTCCGTGCAAGTGATATCCGTTCACTATACGAGTAATAAAATCCTCCCAAGTTAAGTAAGACAATAAATATTCCTGTATACGTAGCATTTAAGAGACCGTGATCTACGAAGATTAGTTTATTAAGCCAAATAATGGGTCCATCTCAAATAAGCTTCGCTAGATTGAATAAAGATAACGACGAAAAGTAGACGAGGCTAAGCCACATGCAATAAACCGATAGAAACCATTAATCGCTTTAAAAAATCCGAATCACATAGTATAGGCTGCTGGTTCCCACGCATGGTGCTGTGGCTGTCAAACGCCTCGTTAAAACAAGTCATATGCCATACCGCCTACCTTACCGACCTACATCCTATCCTTACAGATTATTGAGCACCTTCAAATTTACAAGAAGACCAATGATGAAAGGGTGATAAAACTTGCATGTGCCACATACCCATGCGAAATCAATAAACGAAATCACAGGATTCTCCTCAAAAACAAAAAAAAGTATAATACCAACCAGTCCATACCTAGTCTAAAGATCCAGCACAGAGTACGAACTCATTATTGAGTAAAATCTTATAAATCTCTTTACAAAATAATGTAAAACCAACGCGAATTCGGCCTATTAAAATAGACGCGAAATAGCAAGTAAGGCGAATTTAATAAATCAATCTTAAAATAAAATATCAAGAGGACCGAGAATTGCGAAACGTTTCAATATATCGTACGTAGCTATTCGAACTTATTTTTTTTCGTGCTCGTTTCTTAGGTGAAAATCATGTGATGAAGTGACTCGCTTGGGATAAGGACAATATCGACCGCAATTGGAGCAATATAATTTTCAAAGACGAAGCTTCCGTTTAAGGATATATTATTGTTCCACGAGCCTGGTCAACCTCCTCCAACAGGCTGGTACAGCGCACCGTTAAATACCCAGTAAAAGTGCATCTTTGAGACTGTTTCCCAAATCTGGACTTCTGAGCTTTGTATCTGATTACCTACAACCTAAATGCTTCGAAAGTGCTAGAGATTTTTAAGAAATCTTTGTTACTGACTATCAAACGTTGGTTCATCAAGAAAAACGAGGACTGGATTCTGCAGGAGGACAACGATCCCAAACAACGCAGCAAGTTTTGCATCGAGTGGAAAGAGCAGTCTGGCATCGTTACACTTGATTGGCCATCGCAGTCGCCCGGTGCAAATCAGATTGGGAATGTATGGGCCTATATCAAGCATAAACATCGTGGGAAAAAAGTGTTCACTTTGAAGCAGTTAACACGAGAACTTCATTGCATTTGGAGATGCCAGGCAATTATCGACGCCGTTGGTGACTGGACATGGTAAGGATATAATAAAGGGTGATTTTTTAAGAGCTTGAGAACTTTTTTTAAAAAAAAAACGCATAAAATTTGCAAAATCTCATCGGTTCTTTATTTGAAACGTTAGATTGGTCCATGACATTTACTTTTTGAAGATAATTTCATTTAAATGTTGACCGCGAATGGGCCCTAGAAAAGTTGGCAGAAAATCCGCTTTTTTATCGACAAATTTTGTTCAGCGATGAGGCTCATTTCTGGTTGAATGGCTACGTAAATAGGCAAAATTGCCGCATTTGGAGTGAAGAGCAACCAGAAGCCGTTCAAGAACTGCCCATGCATCCCGAAAAATGCACTGTTTGGTGTGGTTTGTACGCTGGTGGAATCATTGGACCGTATTTTTTCAAAGATGCTGTTGGACGCAACGTTACGGTGAATGGCGATCGCTATCGTTCGATGCTAACAAACTTTTTATTGCCAAAAATGGAAGAACTGAACTTAGTTGACATGTGGTTTCAACAAGATGGCGCTACATGCCACACAGCTCGCGATTCTATGGCCATTTTGAGCGAAAACTTCGGAGAACAATTCATCTCAAGAAATGGCCCGGTAAGTTGGCCACCAAGATCATGCGATTTGACGCCTTTAGACTATTTTTTGTGGGGCTACGTCAAGTCTAAAGTCTACAGAAATAAGCCAGCAACTATTCCAGTTTTGGAAGACAACATTTCCGAAGAAATTCGGGCTATTCCGGCCGAAATGCTCGAAAAAGTTGCCCAAAATTGGACTTTCCGAATGGACCACCTAAGACGCAGCCGCGGTCAACATTTAAATGAAATTATCTTCAAAAAGTAAATGTCATGGACCAATCTAACGTTTCAAATAAAGAACCGATGAGATTTTGCAAATTTTATGCGTTTTTTTTTTAAAAAAAGTTCTCAAGCTCTTAAAAAATCACCCTTTAGCATCTCTGTTTTGATGGAGTACAGCGTACCCACATATTTGAAACTTTTCAAAGGTGAATTTTTATGCAAATTAACCCGAACACGCTGTTACTTAACTGACTGCACTAGGTTTGCCGGATGTCTACTTCTAAGTGGATTAAGTGTAGTAAATCCATTGCTAATGCAGGCGTCTCGTATTCGATTTGCTTAAATTCATTTCATCCGGGATGCTGCAAAACTTATCTATTTTTCAAATCGGCCAGTGATTGCTGTCGGACTAGCTTGGGAGCCCACAACACTGTTTCTCACTCATAACCCAAGACCCTCTCAATTCTCCCGATACAGAATCAGATATACACAATGCCTAATATTACAAGAACACTACTTGGATCACCAGGACCTTCTGACACCTCATATAACACCGAATTATTAAATAGCATTTTTGAGAAAGTCACCAAGGTCACTGCAATGAACACTTAACTTAGTCGCGTTATAGAGCAGCAATTAGAAATTAAGATCGAAATCGAATTCAAGCTCGAGTGTATCCTGAACTTATCCAAAAAGTTTGTAGGTACGATAACCAAAGCTCAAACCTCACTCACAGTGGAAGGTTTCTCGCAAGCCGTTGTTCCACAGGGAATCCTACTATCCCACAAGCCTAATGTTAAAATAAATTAATGAAATTTTGTCGATTACTCCGCGGCATAACATCCCTCCTATCTTAAAAAGTACAATTTTTTGCCAAAAATGTTGTTCTTTCGTCGGTTTCTCGTGTGTTTTACACAGGATTATAATACATGTTTTTTTTGCATTGTACTCTAATATTTTTGTAAGCACGAGTCTATTTTGATTGTTCTCCGGAGATTTCCTTAGTGTTGTTCCGGGTATGGAAATCTCACTCGGTTGAGCAGGCTCGTTGTACATGCCCTGACCACCTCGGATTGCAATCACTCTGCCGGCTGCCGTCGTCCAAGTAGCTCGAGGTTTATGTTTACCTCGGCTGCTGCCGGGGTCGGTGCCTTGCTCATCCTTGCTGGTGTTCAATTTCGCCGATACCTGTAACACTTGAACATAGCGAAACCGACCAAGGCTATCGGTCCTATGGCACCCAGTAAGTAGAAGCTCAGGTTGTGAATGTGCTGTTTTCCGTTCCCATCGGTGTCGAGGTTTTTCATTATCTGGTCTGCTCGAGCTCTGAGCTTTGGAAGCTCCTCTAGATCTCGCAGCACGCTTAATAGTTGGATTTTCTTCTCGGTCCGCGATGAAGGTGCCTGGGCCGCTATCTCTGTTAGTTTGAGGTGGAATGGCGGGAGATAATTTTTCAGGATGATCTGTGAGGTTTGCCCAATGGTCTTGACGCTAATATTTCGAGCGGTTACTATACATACGCCTTGTATGATAATGAGTGTGAGACTGAGTTTAAAATCTTTTTAATCTGTCGACAGATAGCAAGTCGATGCATTCACATGTAGCATGTCGAATGACGATGCGAATAGTAAGATTAAGGATCCTGGTGACAAGTATAAATAATTAGATGCACTCAGTAATTAACAATAATAAATTCAATGTTTATCCCATTACTTAACATTAGTTGCATAAAAAATACCTGTTGAATACAAGAATATGTAACTTGATTTGTCTGGCCTGTGTGTTGATGTACTGGCGGTGAGTGGGTTCTCAGGCCTCTGAGTTGACTTGTTGATCCCGTGTGGTTGATCCTGGTGATATGGCCTGATTGTAGAGCTCTGTTGAAACCACACGGCAGGCTGGTGAGTGAGCTAACGCCAACGAGCGATGCGAGGCAGAATAGCGTCTCTGCTGCCAACGACGAACCACGCCGTTGCCGTTTATATGAATGTTGCAATAGTCCTGTCGGTTTACTGTGATTCGCACTGACACTGAGTTGAAACACGGGTGATTTCACCAAGAATGTAATACACTATAATACTGAATGCACACCAAAGTGAGTGGAACTAATGAATATCTCTGTGAGTTTACGCGGGAACGTGTAGCGCGAGCGACTGTAGAGAGAACAATGGCCACATCCATCGATCTCGACGCAGAGTATCAAGAGGGGCGGACGTGCGTCACAGCTTGCTTGAGTTGTGATTCGACGAAAAAATAAATATAGAATTTAGTCGTTACTAATCTGATACCCTTTTCTGGTATTTTTGGCTACCACGCGCTTTACAAATGAATTTTGCCTGGCTCTAGCATGCTTATATAGTCGTGTATGCAGCGGAAAAAAATGTTAATATGCGATGTCATATGATTTTCTTTTGAGTGAATTTATCGGTGTTGGTGGATAATTCGTTTCACCTGCCGTGTTCATCGGATAACTTATCCTAGCATGCGCACTTCTCACATTTGTCGGTAGGTTACCGATACCCCCTCGTGAAGTTATTACCGTACTAGGATCTCTCTGTTACTAATCGATATGGGTCTTTTATCTACGTCCCGAGACCCTGTGGTGGGAGTGAAGCTCCCACCTGAGATCCACGTGACGGCCTTGCCGCTTGCCCTCCTGATCACCGCTGCAGTCCAGCGTCAGTGTGATGCATTTGAAGTGCATCCGCATAGGTGGTACATGGTACATGTCAAGGCCATACCTCATATGATTCGGTGTTATTTAGTATATTTTCCTAAGTTCTTACAAATTATTCCTACTTCTTATGGATCCCTACGCTATTAAAGAGTGTATTTAATTTCAATATACTCGATTTTCTGTAGTCTCTTGGAAACAATTGGTAGAAACGCTTGCCAGATCACATAGCCTTAGCTGTTGCTGCGAGTCTGCTCTGTTGTTGTTTTGAGCGTAACGCTGTCTAGCTAGGCGCAACGAAGGCTCAGCTGCGAGACGTCTCGTATGGAGTCTAACATCACAGCCTGGTCCCGTGCATACCAAAGTAGCTGCATGCTATAGATGGCTCATCCGGTCTTCCTTCCTAGTAGCTGGACTTCTGCAACTGCGGGATCTGCGAACAAAAATGTTCTCCGACTGCCATATTTCCTACCGTTTTGTAGTGGTATCCTCTCTGTTCGGCCTGTATTTTCAATATCACTATATTTAGTGACGGTCTTTCAGCCTATTTCCTGTAGCCCATCGGTAGCCCATCGGTAGCCTTGATCTTTTAAAGATTTGTCGTGTGTCTTAACGATAGTCTTTAAATTTCCAACTTGTCCCCGATGGCGCTCCCCTCGCCGTGCTCTTCTCGCCAGAGTAACGATACTTGACTTCCGATAGGCTGGCCGATATGCTGACGATGTGTGGCCCACTGTGTGAGTGATGCGCAGTAGCGGTACTTACAAGGAAAGATAGTTTGGTGTCCCCCTCCGATTTTGATGAAACTCACGTAGAGCTCCCCTCTGTGGTCGGTTGTTGTGGTCCTTCCCGGCACCATTGCCTCGTTGATTCGGTGGTTTCTTGGCTCGCCCGTTGGTGCGTCACCAGCTGTTGCACGACAGCTTCCAAGTTCACTCCCGCGAGCACTTGCTGGCACACTTATGCGTTATTGTGCGCGCCTTGGCGTATCACCGTCAACCCGGACGTTCGCATCAGATTAGCCGGGTTTTCACGTACTACAATGGTGTCCCTTGCACGAGCCGTAGTCGTCACTTTATTATCACTGTTCATGCACTTTACGTTGTCCAATGTTACTTTTGACGATGTAAACTGCGTATCACAATTTGTTCGAGAATTCAGATGGTAGAGTAAAGTGGACTGTACAGTTTCGCAGGTGAACTAATAATCAGTACCAAGATGTTGTTTTAAAGTAGAATTTATTGCTCCATCTGTCAAAAGGCAGTGGACACAAATATACATAAATAAACACGTAAAATATAGATAATAATATATTGAAAAAAGCACGAAAAATGTAAGAATAAAATGTGGTGAGCTTTTACCACACACGATTATATTAATCGTGTGTAATCGATGAGAAGTTCTGCCACGGTCGGGCCTCGCGGTGAAGCTGACGCTGGGTGCACGACAAGATGAGCCAAATGATGATGTACAGGTATGCCGATGTCGATATATTACAGCAGATATGATGACTGGGTTGTGGAGACTGTTGTGCCGCGGAATATTCCACTCCGTATTTCGTATATTCGGGAATATTCCATAGCAAGAAACATTGGAATTCGTTCAAGACAGGAAACGAAGTCCAATGCCCGATCGTACAAATAACCCCAAGAACGCCGACGCAGCATGAGCGACTCGCTTGGCGTTCGACGATAGGCTAACGCTAAAATTGCGAATTTAGTGATTTTCGTAAACACAGTTAGCAACTGCTTTACGAAGGACAGTTATAAATTAGACTCAAGATAGAACGGGTTGGTTCTTCGTCAAATACTCGAAACAACATATTATTGTAAATTCTTACATTGACTTTTAAATAGACAACGGAAAGTTACCGTCGCCTATAATAAATACTTATTTTTATATAAATTCGCGTTTTCATCGATAACTCGAGATTCATCTCCTTGTCGGCAAACGATCCCAAAAATAATAACTTTTTAATATTCTGCCGAATACCGAATAATCCAATTACGCGGTACCGGCATAACAAGACTATAGGTCGGCTGACTTGATCGTTGAGTTTTATTAAGATGCACAGAACTTTGATGAGCACGCACGAACACGGTGACGATGCAAACCGTGCGAGAGCAAAACGCAAGATGGCTGCGTTATACAAAGCAACCGTTGTCTAACCAAGCAGTCGTAGAGCGCTTGCGCGCAGCGACCTGTTGCTCGGCACGCAGACCTAGTGCGAGATTTACTGCTTCTGCGTGGGGCGTTCAAGCATTTTCAAACACAATTACTTCAGCAGGATCCCACCACTGCCACCAAAATGTTAAGCCGGTAACACATAAATAGAATATTGCGGTCGATGGTATGTGTTGAGAATCCGTCCGATGTATCTTGACCGATCTGGGATATATTGAGAGAACATGAAACCTCACTCGAGACAAGGTGATAAATGAACCAGACACATAGTTGTTGTATTGAGGAAGCAGTTTATTCTACCTTCCATCATGTGGTTTACAAAATATGATTTTGTGTATGTTGGATAATCAGCTGGCGCACGGCGATCGATATTCGTCGTGCCCCTACCTGTTGCGGTGCTCTAGCACACTGCGTTCTTTCAGATCGGTCAATTCCATCAGACGGATTCTCAACAGTGTATAATTTTGGAAAAAATATAAAAGTGAAAACAAATACAAAAAAAGGTTAAATTGAGAAATAATACAAAAATGATATTAAAATAAATAGCCACAAAATCAGAGAATTGATAGATAAATAAATTAAGTTGAATTTTTGTTATGAAGCTTGAGCAGCACACAATTGTATTAATTGTGTGCTGGGTGTGCGCGAGCGGTGAACGCGATGCAGTCAACGCTGCAGAGCACGCCACGGTATGATAGCAATGAGTGGGTAGAATGTTAATTAGTCACTGCGAGCTCTCAGCAGATTTATCTGAGAGAAGTCACAGTGAATAGATAAGAGCACTTGAAATTTGATTGCTTAAGTGCTGAGAATAGAGTATGAGAACAGTGACGCAGTCAGCACTGCGTAACACATTACAAACATAGGCTGAGGATGCACAATTGAGCAGAAAATATTCACAGTATTTTCCCAGCAGATGTTCTGGGGGAAACTACAGTGAATATAAAGCACATGCGTAATTATATTAATCAAGCAGGCAAGATAGAGTGAGGAAAACGTAGTGCAGCCCGTGCTGCAGCACATGCCACAAAGTGAGACAATTATGTTGATGTACCGACTTATTTTTTACTCCTCACCGCCAGTGAATTGCACAGAATTATGCCGGTGTACTCTTACCTGAGTTCTGAGTCCTGATGAGCAAGAAATGTTGAGCGAGTCCGGTGAATTTGGTGACAAAGGGTCCGAGAGTCCAGAAAAATGCGTGTGCTGTTCCGTGGATGTTTCAGAAAAGTGTCTAAAATTTCATCATGGCTGCGGAATATGAAAGCGTCGTTGGACGCTGAAGTCAAATGAGAGAGATAGCCGGTCAGCAAAGCCGAAGTCAAGCGAGAGAGATATCCTCTCGCTTAACGCGGTATGCCAGCGAGGCACAACCTCGGCTTCGCGAAGCCCTGCCTCGGCTATCTCCGGCCCAACCGAACGCAGCGTGCTAGAGCACAGCAACAGGTCGACGCACGGCGAATATCGATCACCGTGCGCCAGCTGATTATCGAACAGTATGATATTTGAAGAAGTTTATTTGGGATCTTTCGCTGATAAGGAGAAGGATCTCGCATGTTAACCCTTTGCGGACGCTGCAAAGTCTCTAATTTTATTGAGAGGCAACACTATACGAAAGATAAAACTTCATCACTACAAAGTCTCTAATTTCATTGAGAGGCAACTTGACTTCTTAGACTGGTATACCCATGCGTATCTTATCGTTTAGAACGACAGACTTGTGCGGCTATATGCCGACACGCATCCGCAACGGTAAAGAGGCTTGGGCGGCTATTTGCCGACACTCGTCCGCAAAGGGTTAAGAGAAGATAAATTTATTATAACTAACAGCAATTTCCCACTATTTATTACAAGTCACAAATAGGCTTTTAATACAACTTATATATGGTAATTCTCGAGTTACTAACGAGGAGAATAATGTTCAAATAAAATAATGGAATTTTGTCGAATATTCCTGCGGCATAAAATTTTGTATGTACTGAAATTTTCTTAAATTTACCCTAATGTTCAGATTCTAACTCTTTTTATTTTGTATCATGTCTCTGGCATTTTAACTTTTATTTTGTGTTAATTTTATCTTAATTTTAGTTTTATTTTCTTCTGGTCTCTCTTTGTTATACTTTAGCTAAATTGTTTCCCACTCACGGGTTTTAATCACAGAATTTCTAGCCAACTATACTATCCTCACCCACTACTATGTAAATGCAAATAAGATCATTATCATATACGCATCTTCTTGTTCTAGAATTCTCATTCTAATTTACTTTCATTTAAATTAATTTATAATCCTCAGCATATCGTTCTCGTAGTTTTAATTTATATCTTCTAATGCGCTTGCTTGTTAGCTTTTCTTTACTCTGTGATTATCTTTTATGCTTACATTGCTTTGCATAACATTGTTTCTTTCTTTGTAATATTGTATCCCAGTAATAAACAAACAAGCAAACAGTAAGTCAATCAGTTTGTCGATCGGTCCATCGGTCGCCCGGTCTGTACGTCGATCACTCACTTACTCAGTCTCTCAGTCACACACTCCTTCTCTCTCCCGAGAAGCTTCTTTTCCGCGGCAGCGGTGGTGACGTTGTATCATGTCGATATAAGCTGATTCGACGTGTGCGTGTCAATGGTTCAGCCAATACAGGACCGATCGCTCGTGCAATCATCTTATTAGCGAGTATCATATCGGTTAACTCTTCTACCACGGAAACACGTTTTAGCCTACGAGAAAAAAAATTACACATACACAAACACATAGGAAATATTTCTATTATTGTTTTTTATTTCAAATTATCATCATCATGAAGACATGCATATATATTGGGTCTGGGAAAAAGTTCGTAGCGTTTTTTTAGTACAATTCAACTGGTTTACGAATAGTGTGAAAATGAATTTATTTAAACCAAATATGCTCCATTATTATCGACAATGTTTCGCCATTTCTCGGGTAGAGCCATGATGCCATCGGTAAAGAACTTCTGTGGTTTCTGGTTGAAAATCTGAATCAAGTGGTTTTCACAGGCTTCTTTTGAAAGCAGCTTAATTCCATTGAGAGAGTTCTGTAGATATCGGAATAATTTATAGTCAGAGGGTGCTATGTCTGGACTATACGGTGGATGCATCAAAACTTCCCAACCGAGCTCCCGCAATTTTTGACGATTCATCAAAAAAGTGTGTGGTCGGGCGTTGTCATGATGGAAAACAACACCTTTCCTATTAATCAATTCAGGCAATTTTCTTTCAATTGCTTGGCGCAATCTCTCTGGTTGACCACAGTAGAGTTGAAAATTAATCGTCTGACGAACTGGAAGTAGCTCATGGTGGACGATTCCCTTCCAGTCCCACCACACACACAGCATCACCTTTTTCACCGTCAATCCTGGCTTCGCGAGCGCTTGTGACGACTCACCCTCCGTTGTCCACGATCTTTGATGCTTCCGATTGTCGTACGTGATCCATTTTTCATCACCGGTAATGACACGTATTCATGGCTATTTATTATGTTTTACTCAATCTGACTAGGCGCTCACTCTGCGCACTAGTCAATTTCTCTCATAGTGCTTTGTCGCATCAGTTAGTTTTCATCTTAGAATTCTTAATAATTTTTTTGGAACATTGTCAAATATTTCTAATTTCCTCACACTCATTATCATAACACTGGACTTTTTCAAGAATTTCATCAGCTTTTTCAGTGATTGGACGACCAGAGCGTGACTCATCTTTCACATAAAAATTACCAGAACGAAAGCGAGTGAACCATTTCCGCGCAGCAGATTTTGATAAAGCACCTTCACAGCACAAATTTTTTCATCAGCTTGCGCATCGTCCTTCCCTTTGTTGTAATAATATTGCAAAATATAGCGCAATTTTTCATTACTTTTCTCCATTTTCAAACGCAAACAACTTTCCAACCACTGCACCAATTTCGATGTTTATACATTTAAAGTAACGCTCAAAGTGTCACCTTTCCAATGAGCGTTTAGTCGTGTCGCTGTGATCTGTGTTTCCTGACTTATTTGCAATTGATCGGGTCCGCTACCGTGTCTGATCGACGAGAACTGACGCCTGCCCCCGCGATTCTGGACCATTGCGAGATTATTTCTCGAGAGGTACCCGATACTGCAACCTCCCGGTAAGGCCGTCGTTCGTGTCTGGTTTGAGGGTGGGAGTTAGCTCCAGTAATTTTGGTGAGAAAATCCAAGCGATATTATCATGAAGGCACGCTGTCGTGTCGGAAATCTAACGTCTTTTGCTGTAGCGGTTAACCAGCTACCGTCCGGTATTTCAATCTTGGAATACACGCTTCCCGAGAATTGAGCGCGTTGAGAGTTCATGTATGTGATGTAAATGTGATTTAGAATGAGAGCAATATAGTATCGTGTGAAGGAGCGGTGCGTCGCTGTCTTTGAGCGTACCGTTGGGAGAGTCGCTCCCGGTTTGAATGTTGAGAACTTGTAAGCCCGGCTATTTATTCAGAATAATTTATTCTGTTTGATTTCTTTCGTGTCGATTATTCGATTTCATTTCTGTCGTGTCATTTATACTGCTTTATTTATTTAGTTTTATTCATTTGGAGACTTGTTTATTTTGCTTTAATCATGCTGTTTTATTTAGTAAGTTTTATCCGCGTTGACCGAGTTATTTCAATTTATTGGTTCTTTTTTATTTACTCAGTTTTATTTATTCTGATTTATTAATTCTGTTCTAGTTATTCTGATTTATTTACTCTGTTTTATTTATTCGGATTTATTTATTCTGTGGTTTTTATCCTGATTTATTCATTCTGTTTTATTTCATGCGATTCATTTATTCGGTTTCATTTAATTCGTTTTAGCTATTTATTTATGGTTCCTTTCCGGAAATTTCATTGTTTATTATATTTTCTGTTAGCTTCGTTTTCGTTGTCGGCCCTTAGGCCCTGCCTTTTATATCGGGTACGTTTGTAATTATCGGACCGACACTAATTATATCAGGGGTACAAATTGAAAATGCGGGTTTGATAACAGATGGCGTTACTAACGCTATACGCATCAGGCAGTACTGTGACTATGTTCATGTCAAAGCTACGTCTTATAGCTTTAATTTTCAGTATGTGTCAATTTGTCGCAGTGTCAAATTCATAGTTTTTTTGAGCTCTCAATATGTCGAGTTTCGTGCCAACAAAACAGCATTTGCGGGAAGTTTTAATTTACTTCTTTAATTTGAAGAAAAGTGCTGCTGAAGCACATCGATTGGTCTCCGAGGCTTATCCGAGTCATGTTCCATCGGTTTCAACGTGCGAGAGATGGTTTGTGCGGTTTAGAAGTGGTGATTTTGACGTTGAGGACAAAGAGCGGCCGGGCCAAGTGAAAAAGTTTGAGAATGCTGAATTGGAGGCAATACTCAATGAAGACTCGTGTCAAACTCAACAAGAGCTCGCAGATTCATTGGGAGTGACACAACAAGCCATTTCCCATCGTATAAAAGCCCTCGGAATGATCCAAAAGCAAGGACATTGGGTGCCGTATGAGCTGAAGCCGAGAGACGTCGAGCGCCGTTTTTTTGCATGCGAACTGCTGCTCGAACGGCAAAAACGGAAGGGTTTTTTGCATCGCATTGTCACTGGTGATGAAAAGTGGATCCATTACGATAACCCGAAGCGCAAAAAATCTTATGGTTACCCCGGCCATGCATCATCATCGACGGCCAAACCAAATATTCACGGCGCCAAGCTCATGCTCTGTATTTGGTGGGACCAGCTGGGTGTGGTGTATTATGAGCTATTGAAATCGAACGAAACCATCACAGGAGCACTATACCGAACTCAATTGATGCGTTTGAGCCGCGCACTCAAAGAAAAACGGCCACAATACGAGCAAAGACACGACAAAGTAATTTTGCAACATGACAACGCTCGGCCACATGTTGCAGCGCCGGTCAAAACATACCTACAAACGCTGAAATGGGAAGTCTTACCCCACCCGCCGTATAGCCCAGATATTGCTCCTTCCGATTACCACCTTTTCCGATCGATGACACATGGCCTAGCTGACCAGCGCTTCCATTCTTACGAAGAAGCCCAAAAATGGGTCGATGACTGGATAGCAGCCAAGCCGGCCGAATTTTTTCGCGACGGTATCCGTAAATTGCCAGAAAGATGGGAAAAAGTTGTGGCTAGCGATGGACAATACTTTGAATAATTCATTTGTTACCATTTTTTCAGAATAAACGTTCAAAAATAGAAAAAAATCCCGCATTTTCAATTTGTACTCCTGATATGTTATCTTATTTTGGTTCCGACCGTACTAGGCCGATAATAAGAGCGAGCGACTGTGTGTGGAGCGTAGTGTGAAAGGATGTATTGTTGTCACCAGTCCGAGGGATTCTATTGAACATCACCAAAGCTGCAGCGAAGCCGAGCCGTCCCCGTGTATTCCGCCTGTGAATTACATTTGTCTCGGGAAATAATTTATTTCTCGGAACTGGCGCCCAGCATGCGGGAGCACGGGCTTTCGTAACCATCCGCGAGAGCTGGAAGTGTTTGAGTCGGAAAAATTGGTTACAATACATGGTTCTAATTTTGGATAAAAACAGAATTCGTTCAAAAAAGCGAATGACTCAATTAGCTAAATTTATTATTTTATTTTTACATGTGGCATAAATTCTTAATAGATAACCATAATAATTAATTTAACATATTAAAATAATAAAAAAAGAGGGAAGAAACATTGTTGAGAAAACAGCTGGCACGCGGCCACTATGGTCGCTGTGCGAAGCTCGTCGTTGTTGGAGCCTCGCTGCGCTCGGCTGCCGTCCGTGCAGCCTTCTGGTAGCACCGCACGGACACTCAACTCACGCGAGAGGCTACGATCTATCTCTCGGTCGCCAGTAGCGTCGCATAACGAAGTTTTCGCATAAGTTAGTCATCTTGCAATTTTCGAGACTCGTGAAAATCGCCAAGTGGACAGCAACAGCCTCTACTCGTCTCGGATAATTTTCATCGTGCTTCTCGGATCTTCTAAACTGCAAACGTGCTCAACAGGACTTAAATTCAACCGGTGAGGTGACACATTGACAATTTAAACCAATTAACTTAATGTGATACGGTAAATTAACTTTTTTGTGCATCTTCATCTGTCTCACCTCGTAACGTGCTTTACAGCTCGGGCTGTTTCACGCTCTCTCACCTTTATTAATTCAGCACATAATTAATATAATTGTACGTGAAGTTTACCCTGTAAATTCAGTACCCAGCTTTCTTTATTTTTATTTTATTTTTGTAGTTTGTCGAGCGAATATAGACACCTTTTCTACCAACGTCGTTTTTCTGGTTATTTTCCATCTGCCACGAATCAGTACTCATCCTATCCCAATTTATTTCAGATCAGAACATCACGATCACTGATCATTTGGTTTTTCCAGCCGGATACTGGACTCGTGTGTGGGAGTAAACAAAAAAGTATTATAGTGTATTACATTCTTGGTCAAATCACCCGTGTGTCAAATCAGTGTCAGTACAAATCACAGCAAACCAACAGGACTAGTGCAGCACTCACATAAACGTCAACGGCGTGGTTCGTTCGTTGGCAGCAGAGACGCCATTCTGCCTCGCACCGTTCATTGGCGTCAGAACACTCACCAGCCTGCCGTGTGGCTTTACTAGAGCTCTACAATCAGACCTTATCACCAGGATCACCCACACGGAATCAATAAGTCAACTCAGAGGCCTGAGAACCTACTCACCGCCAGTACATCAACACACAGGCCAGAACAAATCAAATTACATTTCTTGTGTATCCACCAGGTATTTTATGCAATCAGTGTTAATTAATTAAATAAACATTGAATCTATTATTGTTACATACTGAGTGCATTTAATTTATATACTTGTCACCAGGATCCTTAACCTTACTATTCGCATCTGTCACTTGACATGCTACGTGCAACTGCATCGACCTGCTATCGGTCGACAGATTAAACATACTCAAACGATACACGTTCACTGCACAGAGCACTACATTCATTGCCATTTATTATGTGTTACTCAGGCTGGCTAGGTGCTCACTCTGCGCACTTATCACTTTCTCTTATAGTGCTCTGTCGCATCAGATAGTTTTCAGGTGTTAGAGTTCTGAATAATTTTATGTGAACCATTATCAATACATCAAACTCACTCACACTCATTATCATACACACACTCATTGGTGTAGCAAATACTCTTCGGCAAAAAGAAAAGCGCTACTAAAAGCAGAACAGTTACTAAGCTGCAAATTTTTATCAAGTGGTGAACTTAGCTACTCGCCCACCGATCTAAATAAACTCCCTGATGTAATAGACTTTTTCATCGTTAGTGGCTTATCAATAAACTACATTAAAACAGAATCTTGTCTGGACCTCAGCTATGACCATACTCTAGTTATCTTAAATCTTAGCGACTCTATTATCTTCAGGGAGTCCTTAGCGTGTCTAACCAACAAAACACAGACTGGGCCAAATATTCAAGCTATCTTAAAGAGGACATTTTTCTCAATACCCCGCTTAAAACATACGATCAGATTGAATACGAAGCTGAATTATTCACAGAACAACTTCAACAAGCAGCTAAAGCAAGCACTCCAATTCTTAAAAAAAACAACATATGATAATAACTATTTCATAATTATTAAGGAGATGATTCGGAAAAAGACGAAAGCACGCAGAGACTGGCAGAAATACCGGGATCCTGAGCGTAAAACTACATTCAACAAAATAAATTAAAATCTAAAAAGGCTGACACATCAAACAAAAAATCAAAATATGAGTAAGTACTTTTTAGGACTTTCAGACGATAAGGAGTCCAATTACTCTCCCTGGAAAGCAACCAAACGCATTAGGAATCCAATTATCGATGCTCCGCCCATTAGGAAACCTGATGGCGAATGGGCTAGAAGCAATCAGGAAAATGTTGATCTTCATACCGATCACCTGGAGAGTGTATTCCAGCCAAACGAATCTCATGATGATTTTATGGCAGAACTGAATCATCCTGCTATAGCTTTTATAGAAGATATTTCCATTACCCATATCGCACCTAAAGAAATTATCAGAGAAATTAACTGTCTGAATAAGATGAAAAATGCCCCTGGCTTTGACTTTATCACTGTCAGAATGCTAAAGAAATTACCACACAAAGGTATCATGAAAATGACTCATCTTTTCAACAATGGAAAATAGCGGAGATAATCACAATTCCAAAACCGGGTAAAGCTTTGTATGAAGTCACCTCATACAGACCGATATCTCTTCTCCCAGTAATATCCAAAGTCCTTGAAAAACTCCTAATCAAGAGACTCCAACCATTTATTGTAGAGAATCATCTTTTGCTGGAGCACCAATTTGGCTTCCGAGATAAGCATTCCACTATAGATCAGGTTCATCGCATAGCTGATATGATATAGTCAGCCCTTGAAGATAAAAAATGTGTTCGGCTGTACTGCTTGATGTGTCTCAGGCGTTTGATAGGGTCTGGTTAGAGTGAGCTACGAGGAGGCCTACTCTAGCCTTCGTTGGATTGCAGCAAGGGTTCCCCAGGGTAGCGTTTTGGGTCCATCCCTGTATCTGTTATACACTGCTGACATCCCTAATAACTCAGGTGTCAGAGTTGCAACGTTCGCTGATGATACAGCTATTCTGGCTACTCAAAGGGATTCTGTAATGTCTTCAACCAAAATTCAGCGAACTATAAACCGGATAGTCGAATGGACTAAGCGCTGGCGCATTAAACTTAATGAAAGCCAATCACAACACATAAATTTCACCCTAAAAAAAGAGACTCCTCAGTCGATCTATATCGATCAGCAAGTAATTCCATTTTCGAACACCGCTAAATACCTTGGTATGACTCTCGATGCTAAGCTTCGATGAAAGGAGCACATAAAGATTAAGAGAAAGCAGCTTAATCATTTGAGTCATAAAATGGAGTGGATGATTGGTAGATACTCAGAGTTATCAGTTCATAATAAATTATTATTGTATAAGCAAATTCTCAAGCCAGTTTGGACTTACGGTATCTAGTTATGGGGGTGCAGTGCGGACTCAGATACTAAAATTATACAAATCTTTCAGAATGAAGTGCTTAGAGCTATAGTCAATGCGCCATGGTATTGCCTAGATGCGGACATCCATCGTTATCTTTAAATCAACACTGTTGCTGAAGAAAGAGTGATAGCTGCTAAAAAAAATAAGCAACGTCTGATCAGCCACTGAAATCGTCTAGCTTATCGTCTATTTCGTACCGAGATAAAACGGAGACGTTTGAAAAGAACCAAACTCACAGACCTAATGTATTAAAGAATGCATCCCTCTTTCATCTGCCTTCATGAAACCTTTAAAACCTACTAAGACACTTGCTGTAGCGCCTACTAAATGTCAGTCTCTGTTTCTTTGAAAACAATATTGTAAAATGGCCTAACTAGACTGGATCAATAGTTGTTGGCCATTTGGTCTTATTATCAGGGGTACAAATTGAAAATGCGGGTTTGATAACAGATGGCGTTACTAACGCTATACGCATCAGGCAGTACTGTGACTATGTTCATGTCAAAGCTACGTCTTATAGCTTTAATTTTCAGTATGTGTCAATTTGTCGCAGTGTCAAATTCATAGTTTTTTTGAGCTCTCAATATGTCGAGTTTCGTGCCAACAAAACAGCATTTGCGGGAAGTTTTAATTTACTTCTTTAATTTGAAGAAAAGTGCTGCTGAAGCACATCGATTGGTCTCCGAGGCTTATCCGAGTCATGTTCCATCGGTTTCAACGTGCGAGAGATGGTTTGTGCGGTTTAGAAGTGGTGATTTTGACGTTGAGGACAAAGAGCGGCCGGGCCAAGTGAAAAAGTTTGAGAATGCTGAATTGGAGGCAATACTCAATGAAGACTCGTGTCAAACTCAACAAGAGCTCGCAGATTCATTGGGAGTGACACAACAAGCCATTTCCCATCGTATAATAGCCCTCGGAATGATCCAAAAGCAAGGACATTGGGTGCCGTATGAGCTGAAGCCGAGAGACGTCGAGCGCCGTTTTTTTTGCATGCGAACTGCTGCTCGAACGGCAAAAACGGAAGGGTTTTTTGCATCGCATTGTCACTGGTGATGAAAAGTGGATCCATTACGATAACCCGAAGCGCAAAAAATCATATGGTTACCCCGGCCATGCATCATCATCGACGGCCAAACCAAATATTCACGGCGCCAAGCTCATGCTCTGTATTTGGTGGGACCAGCTGGGTGTGGTGTATTATGAGCTATTGAAATCGAACGAAACCATCACAGGAGCACTATACCGAACTCAATTGATGCGTTTGAGCCGCGCACTCAAAGAAAAACGGCCACAATACGAGCAAAGACACGACAAAGTAATTTTGCAACATGACAACGCTCGGCCACATGTTGCAGCGCCGGTCAAAACATACCTACAAACGCTGAAATGGGAAGTCTTACCCCACCCGCCGTATAGCCCAGATATTGCTCCTTCCGATTACCACCTTTTCCGATCGTTGACACATGGCCTAGCTGACCAGCGCTTCCATTCTTACGAAGAAGCCCAAAAATGGGTCGATGACTGGATAGCAGCCAAGCCGGCCGAATTTTTTCGCGACGGTATCCGTAAATTGCCAGAAAGATGGGAAAAAGTTGTGGCTAGCGATGGACAATACTTTGAATAATTCATTTGTTACCATTTTTTCAGAATAAACGTTCAAAAATAGAAAAAAATCCCGCATTTTCAATTTGTACTCCTGATATAAAAAAAAATTACAATGTGTGTGTATTTATATTTAAGATGGTTAAAGGTTGGTTGCTAAACCGATAAGGAAATAAGATAGTTCTGATAGGAAGTACAAATGAGAGGCAAATAAAGCGGGCAGAAAATATTATAATAAAATTTAGAAAAACAAGAAGTGTGCAAAAAGCATATTTTATGAAAGCGTACAGATGCACAACGCCATGCCGTTGAAATTGAAACAATGTGATAGGTTAACGACATTGACGTAGATGTTAAATGAGTATATTATGCCGAAAGTTGTGTAGTATGTAAGGTACCCTACTATATGTATGCATGACAAAATAGCTGAGAAAGCTCTCTCTCTCTCTCTCTCTCTCTCTCTCTCTCGGTGCCGGTTCATGTTCTACGCCTTTTAATGCAGAGCTAACGTTTCACGAAGAACACTGCGCAAAGTGACACACACGTGAAAAACCGCTGTCGATGCATTCAAATCGCTGGACACCCGGTTATGATTTAGAGGTGGTTGTTATCTTTAAGCACATGTTACCTTCTAGCAGCATCCTGAGCATTCAGTCTGTCTTTGGAACTCTACATACAAATATTTTTTTAAAAAATGTATCCGCGATAGGGCAAGGAGGTTTTAAGCGACGCGTTTTGGTGTCGAGTGATTTTGGTGGAAAGCGTAATGAAGCATGCGTGCGTGCGTGCGTGCGTGTGTGCACGCGTGTGCTAGCGAGTGTAAAATCGCCGTAGAAGGTGAAAGGCTGTCAACAACAGCGGAGGTGGTAAAGCCACAATTTTATTAATTTTTCCAAGTATGCGTACGCGCTTGCTTCGTCCTATTCTTATCTCTACTTTTCTTTGTTCACCTGAATACCCAACATCACCTCACTTTACCATCTCCACGTTATCGACACTGTTTATTCAGCGTAGGTAGCTCGGCGGTGGAAAAGTGAGGTGGTGGGGGTAGCCGCAAGTGGGGGAAGGATTGGGGATAGAAGTGGTACTACTCACATAACTACGCTGCGTAGCGAATTTCCTCTCGCGCTCTCGCTCGCATAAAAGTCGGGCGAAGCTGCATTCTCTCCTTTTCTACGCTGATGCCTTTCATCGCCGATATATTTACTTTTCTGTACATACGTTACTTCGCAAAAAGTTGTCAATTTTTCATTTATTTTTACGGGAAAACGATGAGCGCCACAGAAAAGATGGTTCCGAAATAACAAATTTGTCTCTTGATAACGAAACAACAATTATAATTCATTTTTATGTACTCGTATTATATTATTTCACGAGATAATTCCAGATCTAGGAGCGGCTCACTTGCCCTGCTGTATATTCGCTACAGCAATGTATGTAGGAGATACTCCTGCTGAAATTAGCCGAATTCGAGCGTTCTCTGGTGTTACGGTTTAATCGAAAAGAAAACACATTCATTTTTTTTCCGAGTAAAAAACTGTTGTCATAACGGGACACGGCGAGGAATCTGTGGATCTCGCACACGCAATGATTTGTATAAGCGCAAAAGTACTAGCTACTGCCGACTCTGTATTTAGAGTAGCACCTGTTAATAACTTTCTACACCGCCTCTTTAACTAGGTAGACGTATTTTTTAACCAAAAACTCGTTACACCAATCAATAATGCTTATGCCTATCGTGCATACATTGAAACATTACTGAATTATGAACCTGCTGCAAAGCAGTCACACTTAACAACCTCCTTATGGTATGCAGACGATCATGGTACGTTTGATTCGCTGCTAGGCTCAAAAACCCGTCTGATTAATAAAGGTCAAGAGACAAAATCAACGTTTATCAAAGCCGCCAAAACTGTGGATATGATTGGACATTTACACTGTGATGTATTCAATAGAGAAAAATTTTTGTTGAATGGCGTGGAAGTGCGTCTACGACTTGTACGTTCGAAAGACGAGTTTTGTCTTATGGAGGCACCGGTACAAAGTATTCCACACAAAGTGAAAATTAATGATGTGACTCTACTGGAACGTCGAGCAAAAATTAATTCCGGAGTACTTATATCTCATGCTAAAACTTTGTCCAAAACGACTGCAAAGTATCCCATAACACGCGTAGAAGTTAAATCTTTTACGATTGTTGAGAATCCGTCCTGATGAAGCTTGACTGATCTGTGGATATATTGAAAAAATGTGAGAACTCACTCGAGGCAAGAGGAAAATAAACCAGACCAAGTAGATGTTATCGTGAGGAAGCAGTTTATTCTACCTTCCAAAAACGTGGTACAAAGTACAATTTTTAATATGAGTGCGTGAACACTCCAACTAAAATTTATGCATTGATTTTATATTATTTAGAAAGTTGTGAAAAATATAAAATTTGAAAAACAAATACAAATTATAAAATACATCAACAAATTGAGTTGTAACATGACATAATGCGAGCAGCACACAATTATATTAATTGTGCGCTGAGTGTAGACATGAGAAAGCGGTACATGCAACGTAGTGATAGCTACGCTGCACGACACGCTCAGACTGGTGAGTGCAAAAACATAAATGAGTTAGTAATTAGAATTTGGCATTATAATGCGAGCAGCACACAATTATATTAATTGTGTGCCGAATATAAACTTGAGACAGCGGTGCGTGCAACGTAGTAATAGCTACGCAGCACGACACGCCGATGCCATTGAGTGCGAAAATGTGTGTGCGTAACTCACTGCAAACACTCAGCAGTGTATTGCAGAGTAGTTGCAATGAATTAATAATGAGAGCACTCTCAGTGTATATTGCAGGAGTGCTTTTCTTATGTGTACTTAGCTACGCAGTCAGCACTGCGTAGCACAATACAAACAGATATTGAGGCTGTACAAATGAACTGCGTATAGTCACTGTACTTTCCCAGCAGAATTTCTGGAGGAAAGTACAGTGAATAGACCACACCGGTATAATTGTATTAATTATACCGGCTAAAGCAAGTGAGGAGAGCATGATGCTGCATGTGCTGCAGCGCATGCCACGAGTGAGCCAAAGTGGTGATGCACCGTATTTCTCTCCTCACTGACAGTGAATTTTTACCAAATTATGCCAGTGTACTCTTACCTTGAGCAAATGAGTCCTGGTGTGCAAAGTTGAGCGAGTCCGATGTACCAAAAAGCCGAGAAAACCGTCCGAAATGTGGAGATGCGTGCTGTTCATGCCGGTGTGTGCGAAAAAGTGCCAAATTCTCAAGATGGCTGCGAGTATGAAAGTTTCGTTGGGCGCTGGAGTCAGTTGAGCGAGATAGCCGGTGAGCGAAACCGAAGTCAAGCGAGAGAAACATCCTCTCGCTCGACGCGGCGTGCCAACGAGGCACATCCTCGGCTTCGCGAAGCCCATGCCTCGGCTATCTTCGACTCAACCGAATAACGCCTGGTAGAGCAGCGCAACAGGTAGGCGCACGACGATTATCGCCGTGCGCCAGCTGATTTTCCAACAACGATACATTGTGGCATTATCGGTGATACATTGGACAATGTAATCCTTAGACAATTACCGAAACGTATAATACTCAGTTTTGTGCACAACAGAGCATTCAACGGTGACAAAACGCTGAACCCCTTTATTTTCCAACATCATTCAATTCATTTTCTATCTCTCTTCGTGGACGGTCAACAGGTACCGGGAAAACCGCTTCAGCCCGACGGCAACGAAACGTGAATTCAGAGTTCACACGCTCTTCTCTTCACAATGCGCTTCGCCAAAACTCTCTTTGAGTTTGGCGGCAACGGCACGTGGATTCAGAGTTATCACACGCTCGTCTCTGGCACAGCTATACACTTTCAAAATGACGGTATAGGTATTTCCCGTGAATATATGTTAACGGTTATTGTATGTATGCCTATGATCTGACAC
Source organism: Cylloceria caligata (assembly GCA_963942595.1). Lineage (NCBI taxonomy): Eukaryota > Metazoa > Arthropoda > Insecta > Hymenoptera > Ichneumonidae > Cylloceria > Cylloceria caligata. The sequence continues at coordinate 58,980,528 of OZ012704.1, read as the reverse complement.
TTGATTTGTCGGCAAACTGCTTTACACATTGGAATCTCGTGCGACATGGTGATATGAGGATCGGAGTGCGCTGCGCCAAAAGTCTACAACTACAGTAAATTGCACAGTTTATGGTGAATACGGCAACGTGAGTGAGATTGACTCTGCTTGTCAGGTTATTATAGATTTTAGTGCCTGAACGACACGTGACAGCAGAGCCAAAAACATTCCCTCTCTACCGGACACCGTTTATAACAGTATCGTGTATCGTTTAAACAGGGCGCTATCGAAACAGACATGTATTTGAGGCTCACCACGTATTCGACGACACTCTACCTCAAGCTGCCTTCAGGGACGCTATAGTGAATATCCAGGCCCTGTACGGCGAACACGGCGAGTTCCTACCTAAGGAGATTGCCGTAACTATGCTGCAAGGCGATAGTTTAGGCCATTGGGTGATCAAGGCACCATGCGCGTTTAGCAATTTACCTAAAGAAGTGCGCGTGAGCAATAATCGTCTAACGTATGTTCATCATGGTCTCGAGTGGGTTGACGGCAATACAGCGCTGTGGAAAGTTTACGCTAGCCTGAAAGTTATGAAAGCGGAAATTCTACGTGATGTATTACGTCGTGATATCATCAACTTGGAAGAGTACGACGGACCCAGCTTTAAGAACATGCCGTCCTACGGTACATGGTGCATCAAAGGAGGATTCTGCAAAATGCGCATTAAATAACGCTAGAAAAATTAAGCGCTGACTTCAGATTCAAGTGTTGGATACTGTAAATCCTATTTATTCGGAACCAATCGGCTCAGTGCCGATAAAGGATGGGCCAGGTGACACCGTGAAAAAACAATACTTATTGAGACGTCGAATCAAGTCAACCGTAGAACCACAGGTTGAGAGTATATAGTCCCTGTACCTGTAAGCAGTGCCAGCAGTATCAAGTCAAATACCTGTGATGCAATCGTACCTGCGGAAGGTAAAATAGTGGTCCTCTACCATAATAAACGACGCACCCTTCTCCACCGCCTATGCATCAGTTAGCATTGGTTGCGACCCGTGGCGCTTATCACCATCTTCATTATAACCATCATGAATGGAAACGACGACCCCCCTCCGCATAGGAACGTGACTACAATAAATGGTCTGGAGCTACTATACGTTCTACAATATGTCTCAGGTCAGACGAAAAGAGTGTTTCCAGCTGATCGCATCCCGAGTCGTTAGACTAGACACACTGCGATAGTCGACAATACAGACGACCATACAAATCCTGGAACGCATTGGGTTGCCATATACATCAACATCAATGCTCAAGGTACATTCTTCGACAGCTATGGGGTGAACCCTCTCGGCAACAGACATCACAATCGTATACGTCGAAACACCGCAAGTTATCGATGGAACATCAAAACCCTAAAGTCAATCAAATGAAGAGTGTGCGGAGAATATTGCATTATATATTTTTATTATATATCTCGTGGATATAGTATGGCTGCTTTTTGTAAAATATTTTCATCGAATAAACTGAAAAACGATCAAATTGTTCGACGCTACTACAAGAAACTAAAGCATACAAAACGTAAAAAAACATACATAAAGAATTACCACTCCACAGGGCTAGATGGAGCTGGGAATGCATGTACAATATCATGTATACAAACATGCACAGCTCGTTTTGGATGTCACCTGTAAATATATGGAATAAAAAACACAACAATAAAATACTAGACTATATACAGCAACGCTATTATTGCATCTCTAATATTCCCACCACCGCCATCCAACCAGCATCTTGAACACATATAAAACAAACCGTGAGTGCACGGCTGGATACACTTGTCGAAGAACCGTGAAAGTGCTAACATCGAGCTATAGAATGGAGATTATAAATGGTATACTCACAATCGATTGCGGTAAAAACCCCTTTCGGGGCTTACCGAAGAGAAACTCGAATATATTCCTAAACCTTTGCTGCTAAGACATTGGGGCGAATGTATTCATGTGCCACGGAAAAACCTACCTGAACATATTCGACTGGACCCGAGGTCGCATCATACCAGCTTTGCAGAGAACATTGGCTGTCACCAGATCTGCAGTCACAACTCGAAGGATACCCTGCCACTGCAAGGGAATGCTCAGATTGCCAGCAGGGTTCTACTGATTTAGAAGCGACCGTACCACTATTGTCTACTGAGCCACCACTTGTAACGACGATACACACCAACTTGACGCATCCACATACAGATCGGTTTTACGTGAAAACCGGTAATAACGGTTTACAAGGTGGTTGAGCGCCATCTACATACCAGGCGACAAGTATGAAATGCGGATTTCAGACAACAGAAGGCGCATGAATACAATTTGTGCTATAAAGATTTGACACTGCACCATTTTGTTGTGTCATCAACAAGTGTCATACGCGCACGAGTGATAAATTGAAAAAGTGTGTGTATAGTGTTGTGTTGTGTTCAATATGTCGAAATTTATACCGAACAAAAAGCATTCGCGGACAGCATTATTTTTTTGTTTTCATTTGAAGAAAACTGCTGCTGAATCATACTGATTACTTCGAGAAGCTTATGGTGAATATGCTCCATCGCAAGATACGTGTGAACAATGGTTTCAGCGTTTCAAAAGTGGTGACTTCGATGTTGCAGACATGGAACGTGGGAAGCCGCCAAAAAAATACGAAGATGTGAAATTGCAAGCATTGTTGGATGAAGATGATTCGCAAATACAAAAACAACTCGCCGACCAATTCTGCGTTAGTCAACAAGATGTTAGTCAACTAAACGTTACCAGCAACAATTGACCAATTTCAACCGTTCGCTGCTTGAAAAAAGGTCAGAATACCGAAAGAGGCAACACAAAGTCATTTTTCTTCATGACAATATTCCATCACATACGGCAAAACCGGTTCGGGGCACGTTGGAAGCACTCAGCTGGGAAGTTCTACCCCATGCAGCTTACTCACCAGATTTGGCTCCTGCCGATTACCACTTGTTTGCATCGATGGATCACGCACTTGCTAAGCAGCGCTTTGGTTCGTAGGAAGATGAAAAAAATGGATCGATAAATGGTTCGCAGCAAAAATGGAAGATTTTTACTGGTGTGGTATTCACGAATTGCCCGGAAGATTGGGAAAAATGTATAACAAGCGATGGAGCATACTTCGAATAAAGCACTTTTTATCATTCTTCCGAATTTAACATGTTTTTTCAGAAAGAAAATCCACATTTCATACTTGTACATCTGGTATAACGAAAGATAAATGATCTTGTAAATTTGGAAATGGAATAGATTCATACTGAAGTCATTGGCAATTGATCTAGCACAATATTATCGATCGTGTCTCCATGAACACCGGAGTGTAGTGAAACGGACTTTACCTCGACTCTCGTAAAAAGATATTTTGCCGTAGATTTTGCCAAAGTTCTAGTATGCGAGAGCAGCACACCAGAAGCTATTATTGTTGTACGAACGAGAAGCGATGCTTCGAGAATCTTTAAGCCGCATTAACCATTCTGTGTATCGCCCACAAGGCAAAATGAATCTCGAGACTGCACCAGTCGTAGTCGCATCTCGATACCGTTTAATAGGAACTGCTCCTTATAGAATATATTGCAATGCAGATGGCCGAGCCAGTCTACAGTTTTTCCGACAATTAAAAATTATTTTCTCTTTACAAGATCCGCATTTCCCGATTCTATATCATCGATTTTTCCGAGGGTATCGTCGTACCAGAGAACGCTCGTTAGATATAAATTTTTGGCAGCTAGACCGTGATTCAAAAGTGTTTCTATGTACACTCGATAAGCGTATGCATTATTTGGAGGCGAAACTAGTTTTTGATTCCAGCATACATCCACCTGATTAAACATAGAATGCAAGAGATTGTTTACAAGGCCAGGGCTTTTTTTGGCGCTGTACCCGTAATAATTTCCGTAGAAGGAGATGTTATTTTCACTCTCAGGCTGAGCATGGTATGCGCCAGATCGATATACTAAACTCCTTGCCCTGGAATAACGAATTCAATGGGTGAATCATCTGTTAGCGAAGAAATTGGTTTATAATACATTCAATTGGAGCGTTCGATAGTTATTTGCGTCGGTGGGAGTAAAAATAATTTAAGTTCTGATTTAAGGCACTTACACGAGTGTACATGTAGAAAAGCCATATTGTTTCAGTTATCCGAAAATATATACAGGGTGCGCCATCTCAATTTGGTCGATGGAAGTATTGAATAACTCTGACAGATTTTAACCGACCAGCGTCGTACAACACGTTTCGTATAGGTTATTTCAGTACAATTTCAACCATGTATCGCTATACGCCAAAAGAACGCGCCGAAATAGTTTCGCTTTACATTGAAAATAATCGTTCAGTTGTGTCAACTCAGTGTGCGTATCGTAAAAAATATCGCGGACGTTCTGCGCCCAAAGGCGACACTATCCGTCATTTAGCTTCAAATTTCGTGGAGCACGGGTCTGTAGCGAATCTCCAACATCAAGCTCGACCGCGTCCAGGTCGTTCAAATGAAAATATCGAAGCTGTTCGACAGAGTGTTGCAGAAAATCCAAATGTCTCATACCGCCGCCGGTCTCAGCAATTAAACATCAGTGGAACCACTTTGAGAAGAATTTTAAAGCAAGATCTTCACATGTTTCCGTACAAAGTGCAGTTGACTCAAAGATTATTGGAAACTGACAAGCCGCGACGCTTGGCTTACGCTAATAACGTTAGTCGAATGAAGGAAGCTGAGCCGGATTTTTGGGAGCGAATTCTGATGACCAACGAGGCTCATTTCACCCTCTCTGGCGCTGTCAACAAACAAAACTGTCGCATGTGGGGCACCGATAATCCTCATATTATTCACGAAACTCCATTGCACGATGAGAAAGTGACAGTTTGGGCCGGTGTTTGCTCAAAAACCACCATTGGACCATTTTTCTTCAGAGCTGGTGAAACTGTCAATGGGGATCGATATCGGTGGATGTTGGCACACTTTGTTTTACCACAAATGCGTGAAAAAGGTCTTAAGGAATTTTGGTTCCAACAAGATGGTGCGACATGTCATACTGCGCGCTCAACAATGGACTATTTGCGTCGGAAGTTCCCAGGACGTGTGATATCAAAGAAAGGTGATATTGACTGGCCACCAAGATCGCCGGATTTGACTGCACCGGACTTCTTCTTGTGGGGATTTTTGAAAAGTAAAGTCTATGCCAACAAGCCGAAGACTATAGAGGAGCTAAAAAACAACATTCGAGCCGAAATCGCAGCGATATCGCCCGAGACGCTGGCAAATACAATGGAAAATGCCGAAAAAAGAGCTCATTTTTGTTCAGTAATAAAGGCGGACATTTGATCGATGTGGTTTTTGGAAACTAATCAAAATAAATTGTAATGAATCAAATTTAATGAAAAAATACGACTTTGTGAAATCTGTTGAAAATTCTCTAAGTTATTCAATACTTCCATCGACCAGATTGAGATGGCGCACCCTGTACAATCGTTCGTTAACGAGTCTTCTTCTTCTTCCTCTTGTTATTCTTTTTTTTAAATTACTTTCCTCTTCACTATGCTTTTCTTTTCACAGGAGATACGTCGCGGTTTACGCTCGTTCAGTGAATGAGCAGTTCGCGAGATTTTGCTCTTTTTATAACCAAACCTCTGTATTAGAGTGTCAATTTTTTCAAACGTCTTTCGTTTGAGATTACTGTCGAATTCGCGCATTCTCTCGCGAATAGCATCGTTTACCGCTATATTTCTATTGAGGATCACCGACTACGTTTACACCGGCACGCGATGCCTCTTTTCCAATCAGCACTCTTCTGTATAAGTGGCAATTTTCGACGAAACAGTACGGCTCGCTTTAAACTCTTTGTACCACGCGTATGCTTGTGTTTTCGACATTGTCAAGTCCCCGTAGGTTACCGTTAACATTTTCAACGCTTCCGCACATGATATTTTGTTAGAAACACAAAATTTCAGGCACACTCTTTGCTCAACTAAATTCGACATAGCGAAATTCGCAGACTACACCAAACAATCACTTATTTACAAAGCTATTACGTACAAACTATCTGACACATTGCGCTTCAAAGTGACATGTAAGCAACTGACAGATTAACCAGCCTGGAAAAAAATGATTTTGACAACATCTCAAAGGTGGCTTGTTTAAATTAGAAATTCCGGGTATTTTTATATCGTAAGGTATTTGACGCAATAGTTTTGTAATAAATTTCTTTGTCGTATTATCCAGAAAATACTGCATACTACTGTTGCTCGGTAATACGGCAAAGAAAGAGCTATCCTTCGAACTCATATTAAATAGGGACGGGGATTCCGAACGCTCTTCCTCTTCTTCCTGTTCTACTCCTTCCTCTTCTCAGATGACAGAGGTACTCGTACTCGATATAATTCTGTCTCGTACAAAATACCTTCGATAGTCTCATTATTCAGATCGTGTAAAATATACACGAATGGTTCTCGATTCACTGATATTCGTTGAATCTTGAATAATTTGTTACGCCAACCACGCTCATATCCTGTCGGGAATGGTGTTTTAGCTGTATTGATACGCACCAAGTCACTGTGACGGTTTTTAGGCTTTTTAGTTTTTTTCGCGTTACGCTCGTAACGCCGAACTAAATTTTCTCGGTCTATAGAAGCGTTGTCTAGGGTCACTTCGCTCGAAGGAATACGCATTCCGCTACATCTAGTGTGATTATAAACACATAAAAAATGTTGTAAAACATCGATGTAACGCTTATTTCGCGTGCATGTAATGTAGCGCCACATTCGCTCCTTGATCGTGCAATTCAAGGGCTCGGCAATCAAGGCTTTTGTCAGGGTGACGAGCAGCCCGACAATTGATATTCTTTTTCTTTAGAATTTGCTGAAATGGGGCCCCGATAAATTCTTTGCCTCGATTAGTTTGCAATTGCTGCGGGCAACGGTTGTTACTGCGTGCGAGTATGCATGTGAGACCGCGAGCACCGTTTGCACTCGTTTTGTCATGCAAGGCCTGGACCAACGCATATTTGCTGAACATATCGATAACAACAAGTAGATATGCGTACGTAGTTATTGAGCGAAAATCGTAGTAATATATATTGTACGTAGTTATCGAGCGAAGATCAGCTAACTCAGCCTCCCATACATCGTCTATATTACTCACGTTGTACGTACGACGGGTAAATCGCCGTCGTACAAGGCGATACGTGTTATATGAATCCTGTGTCTCGAGCGGTAGTAAAATTCTTTTTATTTTTCTTTGACAGCTGTGTGAAGGACTGATTTCCGCTAGGGTGATGTTGGCTTTCTATTGTGCATTGTTTTGCAATTGTTCACACTCCCCCCCCCCCCCCATGATGTCGTTGTCCGCCGTGAGCCTTAAATTTCTATTTGTGTGTGTGCGGTCTTGGTATCGTTGTTGTTGCTACTGCTGCTGCTGCTGCTGCTGCTGCTGCTCACTAGCGCGTGGTAAAATGAGACGCCGGCGCGCCGTGGAGGATGATGTAGGTGTAGGCTCGTGTAGTAACTCGGGATTGCCGATAAATTCACGTGGCATCTGTATCGTTCGCTCGAGTTCGACAAAGTGAGGTCGACCAAGGGTTTCTCGCGTCTTCTAGCGTGCATAGCTTCAATAGCAAGATCATTGATATTGGAATTTGAAATTAATCTGCCGTCTATGGAAGCAACACCGTTACTATCCGATGTCATTTTTTTATTAACTGCACTGCGATGCAAATAGCGAAACATCGATATTACTTTAGATCAGGGGTCTCCAAACTTTCCAGCCTTAGGGCCATACAGATTACTCCAGTAAGTTCCGAGGGCCAAAACCATAAGCCTACAACAATGTTATGAGTAGTTAGCCCATGACCATATCAATGTAGATGTCATATTAATAATTATTCAACATAAAATTAGAATACTTCAGTAAACTAAATTTAATTTGCTATAAAAAATATGTTCTCTAAAAGGAGTTTTCAAGTATGCTAGCTCTCCGCGGGCCGGACAAAATCTGTCCGCGGGCCGAATGTGGCCCTCGGGCCGTAGTTTGGAGACCCCTGCTTTAGATTAACATTTTTTTCCTAGGCTATCGATAATTAGTCTGTCATTGAGCCGAGGTTTTACTTCGTTCATTCAGACGTCATCGATATTATTCTCACGGCTATCGAACCCTGCTGTTTTTCGTTTTGACGAAATATTCGCTACTGTATTATCCTACTCGACTAAGTGAAGATAACGCTGTAGAATCTGCTGGTACTCTGACCATTTCACTCTCGCTCTTGTACGAGGGAGAGTTTATAATTTCATTCAGCTCAGAGTCGAAGCGTGATAATGGTATACCGGTGGTCTGTGTTACGGGGATAATTCGTAGAATAGCTTTTTAAAAAGGGGTGACTTCTGTACCGTAGTATAGAGTCACTGTCTCTTCTTTCATTGATACTACACAAATGGTTTCTCAATACAATATTGCTTACTTATCCTCGTAATATGTGGTCGTGGAGAGGTCCGTACTGGAGTTCTGTTGGTAGTAGACTGACTGGTCTGGGCCGAAGGCGAGTATATATAGGCCGGCGATATCTACTGGAGTCCAAGGTTCTAGTGGTCAAGGTACGGTTCTTATCGTAGCGTTACAGTCTGCGTGGAGGGCGACGGCTCTTTGCAGTAGTAGTAAAAGTAGTAACTGTAGTAGCAAGACCCGCGAGACGATGTTATTATGAGGAATAAGCACCATTTTTCTGGCATATTCCATGGCTCATGTTAAGACAGGCACAAGAAGCAACTTGAGAAATCCGATACGGTGGTCGACGATGATCTTCCTCTTACCACTCCAATGTCCGCTTTTGGCGGCTAGTCGTCAACAATTGTCGCGTGTCTCCCAAGATGATTCTTTTGCATGTTGTTCAGGCTCACGATTCTCTGTAAAATGTTTAGAGCACACTCGCTTATACACAATGCATACTACAATATAATTATTTGCTTTTAATCGAAAGGTCCGTGCAACGTCATTACAGGTGGATTACTGGTACATCGCGCATCGCATCGCAAACCTTTATTGTTTTTGAGGCACGTCCACATCATGGTATTGATCATTGGGGAATGTAAAGGCGCGAAATTAAAAATTATCAGGCGTTGATCGTTTCAAGTCGAATAACAAATAGCCGTGCGGTGCAGCTGTTGCATCGAAATATACCTCCTGCAAAAATCTCGGAATCTCGTGACATACCTGGCATGCTAAATGTTGAATTTCTCGCGGCTTTTTGACGACAACAATATAATTAGCGTTTAAAGAGATATCGCGCTGTCTGTGACCCTGATGGAAGAGATTTTGTATAATGAAGAAGACACTGAGATTTTTATGATTGCTATCCTTAGTGAAAATATGGACCACGGTATTGTTCGATGCCTCGCGCATTAGATCGTCAATGACCATAAGTTTGGGCCTCGTATTATTCGAGTAGTCTGCTGTTCGCGGTAAACGCTCGTGAAATTCGATTTTATCACCGTACTCTGTATACCCGGACTGCCACTCAGAGTAATAAAATAGTATCCATTCGAACGGGACATCCGTCATTTTGCAAATGTATTCAAAGAATTTTTTAAGAAAATGTGTTTTCCCACATTCCGTAGGACCGCTTATCACGGCTGTCCATAGATGTTTCTAGCATGTATCCATATCGATGAGTGTCTATCAAATCCAATCAGCTCACTTTCAAATAAGTGTTATGCCGGTACCGCGTAATTGGATAACTCGGTAATCGGTATAATATTAAAAAGTTGTTATTTTGGGATCGTTTGCCGATTAGAAGATGGATCTCGAGTAATTCGTGTAAACGTGAATTTATGTAAAATGGAAGTATTTATTATAGGCAACGGTAACTTTCCGTTGTCTATTTAAAAATCAATAAAAGTATATTACAATAAATTGTCGTTTCGTGCCCGTACGAGGAACCAACCTCCCGCGTTTGAATCTACTAATAGAATTTAATATTTCGGGCGAATCCGACCCGCGATTAACCGTTCGGGTTGATGTTAAACTTTAGACTGATTTCGGCAAAGCATTTATCCACTCCTTTGAGCGAAATCGAATTTCGCAATGAATTTCACAATAAACGTCGCTTGCAAATTCCAGCAAGTCGTAGCTCGAGCTCGTAGCAGTCATTGCTTGCCGCTCGTTGCTTACGTTTGCACATTTTTTCTACTTCGGTGAGTGGCCTCACGCGAAGAAGGAACAATAGCGAAATAATGTACAATGAATTAATTCACGGCACAACATAAGCTTATACCGCGGCGCAGGTGGCGGTGGCGGCTTCCCCGCGACAAAGCTATTTTTACGGCCTTGACGAGCTGATAAGGCGCAGGGCGCCTGTACTTGCTGATGAGGCACATGCTCGTGGTATAAGCTTCTGTTTACTTCGTATATAAATTAAATAATGATAGTATTAGATTTCTCACAGATAAAGCAATTTTTTTCTGTACGCATACAGCTTCATATGAAAAACTTACGAATTATGTACTTCTAAATAGTGATATTATATCTACGGGGATGGGTCAAGAAATTTAGAACAAAAGGAAACACTCAATTAGAAAGACGGGACAAAAGGAATCAACGATGAGAAATTCAGAACAAACGGGAACGATAAAGAGATAGCCGCTACTGACATGAATGGCAGCCCGAAAATAGCAAGCGGACCATGGTTTTATACATAATAAATCAATATTTGTATTCATTTTACAAATTGAACCCAGTCAAAGCGACACATGAAACTATACAAAAAGTTAATTTTAAAATAGCACCTATTCACCCGTAAGACATAACATTATATAATACTTTTTTTTTGATTATCCGAATTTACGTATTTCGCAATAGCCATACGGCACAGTAGAGTACTTCCATTGCCATTTTCGCTTCGTGTTAAAAGGTTCGCATGATTTCAAATCTTGACGCGTTACTACGTGATGAAATTCCGTGCGCCAATTGCGTCAAATTTTTTAATATTACGTACGCTCCTAGCTCCTATTACGAAGGAGCGTATCACGTCATAATTTACGTGTCGGCTATTTGTAAAGATTAGTGTGATACGCTTCCCTTTACATTTTTCGACAGTCGTGCCGTCGGATTTACGAACAAGGTATGCGTAAAATGTTTTTCCTCCCGAAACGTACGAAATTATATAACTACCTGGCCCGTATTCGCTTAACTCATTCGTAAGATCTCCGAGAAATTGACCGATCGGTAGCTCATATTCGTTGCTATCCGTGCAACTCAAGTAAATACAGGGGTCCGTATCGCAGTTTAATATTCGCCTCCCGAGACCCTCAAGATAACTGTACACTTTTAGGCGAACATGTGGCGTCGAGTATGCTGCCATCACGACGTTCGATGTTGGGGATGGTTGGATAGCATCAAGCTTGCTTACATAGTTCACATACATAATCTTATGATTTACCGGTAGCATACCTATCACCTCAATCTCCGGACACGTTTGTTCATTCAATCCGAGCGCGTGAAAATGATAACGGTTTTCGTGAGATTTTCGCGTTGACCAAATGTTCCCCAAAACGAATTAAGCGTCACTTTTGCGAGCGATCGTAAACCAGGATTTGACTGCATAGCATTTTGCTGGAGATGTATACCCTCAGACTCCTCGTACAACGCGATGAAAGTCTCTATTGTTTCCTCGTCATCGTTAATCTCTCCGAGCGGTGCGCTCACCTCCTGTTTCATTTTTATGAATGTGTCGATGTACTCGCTAAAATGACCGCCTCGCCACTTTGTAGAGCCATACGGCTAAAGAACGTATGGCCAAATTTCGTTGATACGTATCACCTTATATTCGAGCGACACGGCTTTTCACTGCTCGTCCACAACCCACGTGCCGTCAAACACTCGTTCAGTTGCGTCATCGTGTGTGCAACCCTCGGATGTGTCCATGCCTGTACAGCATGCTCTACACAGCGTGAACAGTAGATTCTTATTCATACGAACAGTGAGTCCGGGCAGATATAAATAACGTGCTGCTACTACGACACAATTCACGAGACGCTCGACGTCACTTAGGTCGTTTTCAAGTCCTACGAGTTCTCGACACTCATCACCTACGTAAAATTTCAGATGTCCGACGAGATATTTTTCATTCTTACACACCCATGGATACAGCAAGCACACATACTCATATCGTGTCTGCTTCCCATTCGTGACATCGTACAGACACACAACATTTTCAGTTGGACCGCCAAATAATGCGTCACGTGGTTCGAGAGGCGTCTGCTTGACCATCGACTGGTGTTTCACTCATAACGACATTTCCTCGTTATTCCGCGTAATCTATCAAAATCGCATTCCCATGTCTCGCTTAGAGATATACCCTGTCCATCTGATTCACCCGGAAATAAGAACGGTACGCTCGCATCGCTCATCCATTATATTACCGCATTTTATTCGCGCATTTCTATTCACATGATAACGTCGCGGACAGCCATGCAAAAAGCAGTCGTGAAATTGAAGAAGGTGATGCACCCTCGCCTCCACGTAGTATCCGTCGATCGCTGTTATGCCAGTCGGAGGGCAATACTCTCTCGTGAGTCCAGCATGAGCGAGACGCAGTTGCGCTCGCGCTCGAGCCATACGAGCCATGCGACAGCCTTTGGCGACTACTTATCGTCCCAGCAGTGGTAATACCGCAATGCAATCCTTCTGTAGAAAATACTTTCGGAATACTTTCATGCATGCTGATGCTATCGTGCAAGCTTCTGTAAAGGGGCACACACTTTCACAACATATTAGTAACTCGCGAATAGCTAGACACGCGCGTCTCAAAACCGTAACATCTGTGCGACAATATTTCACGATTCGGTCGCAAAATCAAAATCGTAAAACGTGCAGAACCCCCGACTATCTAGTGCAACAGCGAGTTTTAACATTGGCTGGTAGTTATGAGAACGCTCGTAATAGAGAATAAAGAGGGTATGATTAATTTTACCTATTATCGAGAGTACAGATTTTCGTCCGTCGTACAGAGTCGGGACGCATTTTCCAAAGGTGAGAAACTTATAAACAACGATCGCTATACCCTCGTGAACTAAATACTCCTGAAAGACTTGAATCTCGCGCACCCCGCATTCTCTAGACGGCGTCGTTACACCCGCATTACGTGTGAGCTCTATCGCTGCTGTATATTGCGCTTCTCGAAGTTCGTTCCGAATTTGATACCATCGTTTGTGTAGCGCGCCCGTACGAATTTGACCGCGTTCGGCTTGCGCACAGGCTGTGACAAGGGACCGTTGTAGATATAAATTATCACTACTACTTACTCGTAAAATTGACTTTTTTGCTATATACTCGTGCGAATGCACTGTATCCCCGCCGGTGCCATCGACGCTCCGTACTGTACACGTCGACATTCTACAGGTACCATCGTCGATTCGACATTCACGCGCGCTTTGAACTACACTATTGATTAATCACCATATATTGTCAGGAACGATTTCACGCGCTGGTCGAAACGATAACCATAAAGGTTCTTGTACGAAACACGGTTCGCTCAGAGTCATACCCACATAATCATGTCCCCCGCACGATTCTGTATGGAGAGTGGGAACATCGCGTACACCGCCCTCGAACCAAGTCAAATGATCAATACTGTCCCGTGGTTGACGAAAATAAAAATCTGTCTCCCGCTCCTGCATTATCTCCTTGCTGTATCGCAGTCCTTCCATCGCTAGTCTGCCCACCTGGAAGCAAAATTGAAACGTTTATTAGAATTTTTTAATAAAAAATTTTTTTTTGTTGCTAGATATATACTATGTATATAAATTGTGTAGCGTGAGAATTACGAACGTCCATTTGGTTCTAGTCCTCGAAATCCTCGACTGCTCTCGGGAACCGCCGGCGCATTTCGTAAACCAACCCGATTGTCGGCGGTCTCGGCACAGTGAATCGTGCAAAGCGAAAAATGATTGGGTCTGACTGGTACCCTATTTTTTTCATTTTTACTGTTATTATTCCCGTAATTCTTTAAATTTTTACTAGAGTAATTGTGTTATTAAAAGCTAACCTGAATCAACCAGGTCTTTCTTCTCCTCCTCCTCCACCTCCTCGTCGTTCTTCTCATTCTCCACGTTGTCTTCCGCCTCCTCCTTCACCCGTTCTCTTTTTCTACTTCTTCTTCTTCCTCGTCGTCTGTATTGCTATTGGTATTATCGCTTGAACTGTATTGCCGTGATGGACCTGCGACGTCTCTATCTGGTTCTTTCGTAGGACCGACCATGAAAAGACCGCTTGTTGATTTATATCCGCAGAACGGCTGAATCGTTATCCCTGCTATGATTGTCTGAATCAGTTCCACCCTCCTCATTGAAATCATAGGTGTCGGGTGCCATTTCTTCTTTTTCATATCGTCGAACTATATAAAAATCTTGTGAAATAAAAGTAATAGAATAAAATTAAAAACACAGTATATTACTTACGTTTTTCACTGAGTATGAGCTGTATAGCAGGCTCATTCAGCCACCCAAGTAGAATAACAAGCACCACCGAATCAATAATTATTTAATTATCAAAGAGTCAAAAATGAGTCAAATAATTATCAAAGAGTCAAAAATGAGTTAAATAATTATCAAAGAGTCAAATATGAGTCAATTAATTATCAAAGAGTCAAATATGAGTCAAATAATTATCAAAGAGTCAAATATGAGTCAAATAATTATCAAAGAGTCAAATAAGAGTTAGATTGAGAAAGTGGTTTATTAATCACCTTCCGCTTGACAATTACATAAGTGATTTAAGCCAAAATAACAAGTATGAAAATAAAATATAAAGAATTGAAATTGAATTTTGGATTTGGTGGAATATTGAGTGACACACCATTGAATCAATTGTGTGCCGTCTTTGTGAATTGCTTGAGCAGCACACAATTACACTAATTGTGTGCTGTGTGTATTGAGAGCGGTGTACGTGCTGCAGCCACCGCTGCGGGGCACGCTACGCTATGAAATATGTGAGTGCGCAGGTAGATTTTACTAATCCCAGCAACTTCTCAACACGATAGACAAATATAACGTACAGGGAGTGAGTGCTTGCACTTGCAACTCTGGTACTTGAGTGCTGGAATTTTATGACTGACTGTGAAGCAGCCAACACTGCACCGCACGATAGAGTGAACTTGTGGATGCACAAAAGGAGTGTTATAAATTCACTGTACTTTCCCATCAAGCTTGGTTGGGGGAAAGTACAGTGAATTGATATGAACACACGTAATTATATTAATTGGGTGAGCAACAAGTGGTGTAGAAAACGTGGTGCAGCCCGTGCTGCAGAGCACGTTGACGGGTGAGACCTTTATGAGGATGCACCGACTTATTTTTTACTCCTCACCGTCAGTGAATTACACAGAATTATGACGGTATACTCTTACCTGAGTTTTGAGGCCTGGTGAGCACAGAATGTTGAGCGAGTCCGGTGAATTCAGTGAAAAGGTCCGAGATGTGCAGTAGATGCGTGCGCTGTTCCCGTGGATTTTTCAGAAAGTGTCTAAATTTCCAACATGGCTGCGGGATACGAAAGCGTCGTTGAGCGCTGGAGTCAAATGAGCGAGATAGCCGGTGAGTGAAACCGAAGTCAACCGAGAGAGATAACCTCTCGCTTAACACGGCATGCCTGCGAGGCACAGCCTCGGCTCAGCGAGGCCCTTCCTCGGCTATCTCCAGCTCAGCCGTACGCAGCGTGCTAGACCGCAGCAACGGGTCGACGCACGGCGAATATCGATCGCGGTGCGCCAGCTGATTATCCAACATTTCCATAGTGTCATCTGTACATTTTTTCTTCCCCATCGAGAACTCAATGACGGCCTACGCTTCAATATTAACTCTATCAATTTTCTTATCAATGACCTTTTTACTACCCTGACCATGATTGCGCTGTTAGAGTAGTAGTAACCGCAGTAAATCAGACAATTAACTAGATATTTTTCAAAGCGACACTCTTTTATACATACTCGTTTAATACGCTCTTTCTCTCTTTGCATATACTGCAGCGATGTAATGAATACGACTAACCAAGAAGATGGCCGCATGCGATCACTTTACAAAAGCAAGATCCGTGAAAATATTTATAAATAGTGACATCATTTTAAGACCCTGTCACGTACTAAATCCTCGCAGTACCCATCAAAGTCCGGGTAAACCACTTCGCCGCGGACAACTCTATTGAAACGAGGCACAATACAGGACATTCCTATATCGAGTTCGCCAAGCCCAACGGGCCTTTCTCGACTCTCCACTAAATACACGTTGCGTAGAAGATCATCCAGCTCTTCGTATGCATCACATATTTCCTGTGTACGCAGGAACACGCTCATCACACTCTCGACTAAAATTACCCGGCACCAAAGCGCGTTGTTTAAAATCTCGTTGCCGTATCGCGGATACATATTGCTTTTTATTGTTTGCGTGTAGGATGCCAAAGACAGACTAAATGCTCCAGATGCTGCTAGAGAGTAACACGGGAATAAAGATAACAACCTCCTGTGAATCATAACTAGGTGTCCAGCACTTTGAATGCAACGAAAGCGGTTTTTGAGCATGTATAGCCGTGCGCTGTGCACCTAGTCAAATGCTTGCTCTGCAGTAAAAGACAGAATACGATCCCTCAGAGAGAGAGAGAGAGAGAGAGAGAGAGAGAGAGAGAGAGAGAGAGAGAGAGAGAGAGAGAGAGAGAGACGTTAAATATAATTCTCTAATTATTACGCTATAAAAATAAAACACACAGTTAAGGTAAGGTATTTTTCAAAAATTAATCAATATTTTATGGAAAGCACTTTACACATTTACCGTCGTATGCAACAGCGCTGCAAACACGGTAATCCGCGCTCGGGAATTCCTTCACATTTTTATCGCTTCACGGAATTAATTTATATTATCATTCGTAATATTGTTTTCAAATTATTTTTCGCTGTGGGTATTGTCATCACAGTGTACTTTTGAAAAAAGAATGAAACAAGTATTTCATTACACGCACTGGTCAATAAAATCAACGTGTACAGAAGAATCGATACTGTCTTATCTGATATGCCGCGTCTCATTATACAAAGTTGGCAGCGTTAATGATCTGCTACCACCGACGTTAACTGCGGATGAGCATGGCGGGTGACAGTTTTCTTTCCCGAAGCTAGATCTATCTGTGCAGTGTATGTATCCTCCTCTCGCTCTCCATAACACGAACAACGAGCCCTCGGTGTCGGTTTATATGCAGGGGTTGATTGCTCTGCAAGACATTGTTTTTTATAATTAAAAACAAATATTACATGCGTTTAAACCACGATTTTTTAATTATTTTTTATTTTATACTTACCAAGCTCCGCTGCTTCACTGATAATCGACATCAACACGTATTCCATGATCTGTTGTGTTGATGAAACAAAGGCGAGAGAGAGAGGAAGAGAGAAAGAGCGTATTAAACGAATATATATATATTGGGTTTGGGAAAAGTTGGTGGCGGGGAGGTGATATTTTGCCTCCTGGTGAACGCTCCAGTATCAACAATGAGTGGAGCTGATATTATTTACGCATTAGGATGCAGGGTCGGGAGACAGATTTTAATTTTCGTCAGCCACAGAACGGTATTGATCATCTGACTTGGTTCGAGAGCGGTGTACGAGATGTTCCCACATGACTTACACAATCGTGCGAAGGACATGATTATGTGGGTATTACTCCGAGCGTGCAGTCTTTCGCGCAAGGACCTGTATGGTTATCATTTCGACCAGCTCGTGATAGGGTTCCTGACGATATATGGCGACTAATTAATAGTGTAGCTCAGAGCGCGTGCGAATTTCGAATAGACGCTGGTACATGTAGAATGACGACATGTATAGTACGAGGCGTCGAAGGCGCCGGTGTGGGCACCAGGCTTACACACGAGTTTATAGCAAAAAAGTCTATTTTACGCATAAGTAGTAGCGATAATTTGTATCTACAAAGATCCCATTTGACAGCCCGAGCGCATGCCGAACGCGGTCAAATTCGTACGGGCGAGCTACACAGACGATGGTCTCAAATTCGGAACGGGCTTCAAGGAGCACAATATACAGCACCGATAGAGTTCACGCGTAATGCGGGGGTAACGACACCGTCTAGAGGGTGCGGTGTGCGCGAGATTCAACTCTTTCAGGAGGACTTAGTTCACGAGCGTATAGCGATCGTTGTTCATGAATTTCTCACCTTCGTAAAACGCGTTCCGACTCTGTATGATGGACGGAAATCCGTACTCTCTGCAAAAGGTAAAATTAATCATACACTCTTTATTCTCTATTACGAACGTTTTTATCACTACCAGCCAATCTCAAATCTCGCTGGTGCGCTAGGTAGTCGGGGGTTCTGCACACAGTGTAATTCCAAGTATAATCGAGTACTCGCGCTGTAGCTATCAATGTGCTCGATGTAAATCCACTTATTGAAACGGCAATATAAACTCTCAGATTGAGTATTACACAGACGGTAATCGTTCATTCTTTGGTGCTTTTTGCCTCGCTCATCACAAGGCTAAGAACTCCGCGGGTAGTATGTCACGTAAATATAGATGGTACAGCGTCTGTAAAGCATTGAACATCTATAGAGGCTGCTCGCATATGATTAAAACAACAGATAAGAAGATGCATATATGTGGTATATTGTCTTGTATTACATGCAGGCAAACTCGACCGACTATGCATGCGTGTTTTATAGCACCTCTTAAGAAACCAGATGCGCCAAAGAAAAAAAAAAGACAAGCCTTCCACGAGATTTTTAAAAATGATTTTGAGACGCAGCAACACGAACAATTGCATGATGTTAAATCGAGACGAATTCACGAGCCGAATTTATGTGTTTCGCAATGTGTATGTATGACATGTTTGGATATCACAGATATAGAGACCGATTAAGTTGACTGTTGTAAACGCGAATTCGTGTTTATTGATGATCCTGTTGGGGAGCTCGTGAAATATGCATTATCGTAAAAATCTAAAAAGATTGTCTCGATGAAGATTGGCGATGACTGTTTTTTCGATAGTCTAAACTATTTACCCCTGGCTCTTAGCGCTTTACCTAAGGCCTTCCGTTTCGCGGATGAGGTGGCAAAAGGTATATTTCCGCATTTATTCAACACACCGGAATATTGAAATTACTCAGGTCCACTGCCTGCTCTGTATTTTTACTTACCCGATACCGTGTTCTCGGCGGAGCGCGAGCTATTTTTAAAATTGTATGAGGACGAATCGAGTCCCGTCGATTATAAATTTGATTTTGCGACGGAATTTGTGCAATATTGGCGTACAGATATTACGGTTTTGAAACGAGCGTGTCTAGCTTTCGAGAGTTACTTATACGTTGTGGAAGCGTGTGCCCCTTTACAGAAGCATGCACGATAGCATCAGCATGTATGAGAGTATTTCGAAAAAAATTTCTACAAAAGGATCGCATTACGGTGTTACCACCAGCGGGGTACCGCTGGTGCAATAAGCAGTCGCACAAGGCCATCGTATGGCTTGTATGGTACGAGCGTGAGCGCAACTGCGTTATCGCTCATGCTGGACGCACGAGAGAGTATCGCCCTCCGACCGGCCTACCGACGGTCGACGGATACTACATGACGGCAGGGATCTATCACGTTTTTCAATTTCACGGCTGCTTTTGGTATAGATGGCCACGATGTTGTCGCGTGAATAGAGATGCTCGAACGAAATTCGGTGATACAATGGATGAGCGATACGAGCGTACCGTTGTTAGTCGCGTGAATAGAGATGCTCGAACGAAATTCGGTGATACAATGGATGAGCGATACGAGCGTACCGTTGTTATTTCTGGGCGAATCAGATCGAAAGGGTGCACTCTAACCGAAATATAGGAATGCGATTTTGACAGATTACTCGAGAATAACGAGGAAATATTGTTATACGTGAAAAACCACGCCATGGTCAAGCAGGTGTCTATCGAACCACGCGATGCATTCTTTGGCGGTCGAACCGAAAATTTTGTAAGTTTGTACGACGTCGCGAATAGGGAGCAGATACGCTATGTGAATGTGTGCTCGCTGTATCCATGGGTGCGTAGGAATGGAAAATATCTCGTTGGACATCCGAAATTGTACGTAGGTGACGAGTGTCGAGAACTCGTAGGACTTGAAAACGATCTAAGTGTCGTCGAGGGTCTCCTGAAGTGCAATGTAGTAGCACCACGCGATTTGCGTATGCCAGTACTGCCTGTTCGCATGCATGGGAAAATACTGTTCCCCCTGTGTAGAACGTGCTGTACAGACATGGACACATCCGTGGGCTACACACACGATGACACGACTGAGCGAGCGTTTGACGGGTCGTGGACGAACTGAGAAAATCAGCGTCGCTCGGATATAAGGTGAATTGTAGCGATGAAAGTTGGCAATACGTTGTTACGCAGTATGACTCGACCACGCGACGAGGCGGTCATTTTGCCGAGTACATCGATATATTCCTAAAAATAAAACAGGAGGCAAGTGGACCGCCAGCAGAGTGTAACGTTTTCACGCGCTCGGAGCAAATGAATTTACTAACGATTCCGGAGATTGCGGTGACGGGAATGTTACCGGTTAATCACAAGATCATGTATGTAAACTATGTAAGCAACCGCGACGCTCTCCAACCAACCCCCGGCATCAAACGCCGTGATTCCAGCATACACGACGGCACAGACTCGCTTAAAAGTATACAGTTATCTTGAGGGACTCGGGCGGCGAATATTGTACTGCGATACGGACTCCTGTATTTACGTAAGTCGCCCCGGTAGCAACAAGTATGAGCCGCCAATCGGACAATTTCTCGGAGATCTCACGTATGAATTAAGCGAATACGGGCCAGGTAGTTATATAAGTTCGTTCGTTTCGGGAGGACCAAAATTTTACGCATACCTTGTTCGTAAGCCCGACGATACGATTATTGAAAATTGTAAAATGAAGGATATCACGCTAAACTTTGCGAATAGCCGTCACATAAATTATGACGTATTACGATCCTTCGTGACAGGAGCTAGGAGCGTATCTTTTATTTTTAAATTCGACGCTATTCGACGCCCGGAATTTCATCATGTAGTAACGCGTAAAGAAACGAAATCATGCGAACCTGTTAACACGAAGCAAAAGCGGCAGGGGAAGTACACTGCTGTACCGTATGGCTATTCTGAAATGCGGTAATTAGTATAACGCTAAAAAGTATATAGTTTTATGGGTGAAATCGCGGTATTTAAAAATAATCTTTTTGTCTATTTTAATGTCTCGTATTTACTGTGTACAATACGTTTAAAAAAAAAATATATTGATTTATTATGGATAAAACCATTGTCTGCACGTTCTTTTTATACTGATATTCGTAGCAGAAGCTGCTATCTCTTTACCGTTCCCTTTTGTTCCGACTTTCTCATCGTTGATTCCTTTTATCCCATCTTTCTTATCGAGTGTTTCCTTTTGTTCTGACTTTCTCGTGCTACCTCCGTGAATATAATATTGCTGTTTATAATTACATGATTCGTAAATTTCACCCATAAAACAGTATGCATAGTGAAATAAAAATATTGCTTTAATTGTAAAAAATTAACAACTATCGTTATTTAATTCACATACGGTGTAAATTAAAGCTTATACCGCGGGTACGCGCCTCATCAGCTAGTATCGGAGCGCCGCTCTTTCTCAGCCCGTCAAGGCTGCAAAAATAGCTGATGCCGCGGGGTCACCACCGCCGCCGCCGCTGCCGTCGCGGTATAATCTTATTTAAAAATCAGCTGAATGATTTTGATAGACACTCATCGATATGGATACACGTTAGAAACATCCATGGACAGCCGTGATAAGCGGTTCTACGGGCTGTGGTAAAACATTGTAACGACAATTTGTGCCTTAACGCACCACGTTACCTATAGCTGACCCAAGCTATTTTTCCTTCCTTTAATTTATTCTTTCGAGATGGGCGCCAGGCGCTTACGCGCCGGAATGAAAAATAACGAGATGTTCGGCCAGACTCAACCCAGGCTAGCTACAGCTGTTCGAGGCAGAGTGGGTGGTTCGGACTGTCAAGTCGAGAATTATTCTCGAATAAAATGCAAATGAAATCGATTAATTAAAATAAGTCATAAAAATCGATGAATAAAAACAGTCAATAAAATATCGTCAATAAAGGCACAAGACAAGAACAATAAACAAAGTCAAATTAATAAAATAACACCGATAAATAATTTAGACAACAATAGTAGGTACGGGACTTACAAACTTCGTTATTCCTGGCAAACAAGTATTAATTTTCAATAAACATCGATTTAGAATTTAAATAAAATGTCCCGTAAAATTAGTCTCTCTTTTTAACAAATTTCTAAATCTAGTTAGGTATCTTAGTTTTAATCGTTAGTTCGGCGGTGCCAATTATCCCGTCTTCTCTCTCACTCTCATACACTGTAGATGTTATATAGCCTATCACGCTCGTTATGAATTTCGAACAATGATCACAGACAAAGTCAAATAACAGGTTGACTCCAAGCACAGTTCGCGATATGGCCTATCCCGTCCTAATCCCACATACATCCAAAACCAATAACAACGGGACGTCGGGAGGTCACGTACGCGGGCTTCGACTAGTTCGAATCTCCTATCCCGAAAATCTCAGGCAAGCAACAGCGAATAAGTCGAGAAAGAACAATGATTAATAAACCCCCAAATTATATAAAATGAAAATGAGAAAACCCTAATTAAATGACTGACGTCCGAAATAATAATAATGATAACAAGAAACAATACTACCAATAATAACAGAAATAATAAAAACAACGAACAGCTTAACCAAACGAGATACGCTTCCGACCATACTAGTCCCTCATGACCAAGTACAACAGACGGGACGATGGCCGAACTCGCACTACTTCCGAATGCAAACGAAAAATAGTAAAGTACTGTTCGATAGAATAAGAAAGGAATAAATAAATAAAACAAATAAAGTATGCTAATTAATGTACGTCAGTCCAATTTAAACAAGGGCGTCAACTACACGTAGTCCAGGATAACACGATGAATAAAGGAGAAATCAATTAAGTCATGTAAAACTAAAGTCAATTGTTAGGTAAAATCCGCGACGCGGTCTATCCCGTTCAAATCCCACACAAACAGGCTATCAATTACAAAGCACACCGGGATAACGGCCTAACTCGCGCACGGTTTAACCGTCAGCAAAAAAACAATTAATTAACACAAAGACTTTCTTCCGGTTTCCACCAGTTACACGAGCTCAAGGTTACACTCTATAGACGCCGCGGTTTCCGATACAAATTAATACTCTGTACGCGGTGTACCAGAGTCGCAGGTGTGACCAAGCTCGAAGAAATTTATAGTCAACAAATTGAATGATAAAATTATGGCGAAGACCGTGGAAGGAAAGAATGCTCACCGGGACGATGACGATGCAATGTTCCTGGTAATACGGGAAACCTCGAAAAAACGTCGAAAGATTCCCTCCTTGCTTTCTTTTCGTACAGTGGCGGATAGTAAGATGATAGTTTCCGCCTTGTGTTCGAGAGACACAACGCTACTCTTCCTCGCCTCGATAGTAGTTTGCGTGATGCCAAAAGTAGAGCCGGACACAGATACAATATACGCTACATCTTGTTCGCTCGACGGTCACCGGGAAAAAGCCCTGAGGTCCTGCCGGCACGCGTGCCCGTGAACTATGATCCCCTCCTAACGAGCCGAACTCGGTTAATTGGGGGAATCGGTGTCGCTCGATGACCGCGTCTAGCGCCTTAACTGGACGATGTATAAATTAGCGACAGACAATACCAACGGTGCGTAGTCCAGCAGATGACCCCCTGAGATATATAGATTTCCGTGGGTCGACGGCGGCTGAGGAAGAAAGCCGCGTATCATTTAGTACGTCGAGCGGGACAACGATACATCCCGATAGGGAAATATGTGAAATATCGGTCCAGATAAAAGGCCGAATCCCGAAGCCCTCCGTTGTGGGCTATGTTGCTCTCCTCTTCTTTGTACTCTATCACCGTCCTTCGGTCGTATGAATCGCATTATATATAAAAAAAAATAAAACAAGAAAAAAATAAATAAATAAAGAATAAAATAAAACACGAAAATCATCCCCTACAGCCCTATGCGATCGTGCTGGTAGCCGTCGAGCGAGGAGAACGTAGCCTGAATATTCTGCCACGTTACAACATATTTTGTCAAAACATTTTTTAAATACATGCGCGAAATGACGGATGTCCTGTTCGAGCGAATACCTTTTATTCCTCAGAGTGGCAGTCCGGGTATTCAGAATACGGTGATATAAATCGAATTTCGTGAGGGTTTACCACAAGCAGCAGACTACTCGAATGATACAAGGCCTACACTTGTGGTCATTGACGATCTAATGCGCGAGGCATCGAACAATACCGTGGATGATCTTTTCACCAAAGGTAGCCATCATAAAAATCTTAGTGTCATCTTCATCACGCAATATCTTTTACATCAGGGTCACGGACAGCGCAATATCTCCTTAAACGTTAATTATATCGTTGTCTTCAAAAATCCGCGAGATCGCGCGCAAATTCAACATCTAGCACGCCAGGTATGTCCCGAGAATCCGAGATTTTTGCAGGAGGTATATTTCGATGCAACAGCTGCATCGTACGGCTACCTATTATTCGACTTGAAACAATCGACACCTGATAGTTGTCGATTTCGCGCCTGTATATTTCCCGATGACCAATACCATTACGTTTACGTGCCTCAAAAAGCAATAAAGGTTCGCGATGCGACGCTCGATGTACCAGTAATGCGTATGTAATGGCGTTGCACGGACCTCTCGATAAAAAGCAAATAATTATATTGTCCTGTAAACGTTATACAGGGAAACGTGAGTCTGAACGACGTGCAAAAAAATCATCTTCGGAGGCACGCGACAATTCGCTGTGTCGGATTTTGCAAGTTGCTTGTTGTGCCTATCTTGGTCTACACGAGCCATGGAATATGCCAGAAAGGTAGTGCTTAATCCTCATGATAACATACATCGTCTGGCGGGTCTCGCCACTACTACTACTACTACTACTACTACTACTACTACTACTACTACTACTACTACTACTACTACTACTGCTACTGCTACTGCTACTGCTACTGCTACTGCTACTGCTACTGCTACTGCTACTGCTACTGCTACTGCTACTGCTACTGCTACTGCTACTGCTACTGCTACTGCTACTGCTACTGCTACTGCTACTGCTACTGCTACTGCTACTGCTACTGCTACTGCTACTGCTACTGCTACTGCTACTGCTACTGCTACTGCTACTGCTACTGCTACTGCTACTGCTACTGCTACTGCTACTGCTACTGCTACTGCTACTGCTACTGCTACTGCTACTGCTACTGCTACTGCTACTGCTACTGCTACTGCTACTGCTACTGCTACTGCTACTGCTACTGCTACTGCTACTGCTACTGCTACTGCTACTGCTACTGCTACTGCTACTGCTACTGCTACTGCTACTGCTACTGCTACTGCTACTGCTACTGCTACTGCTACTGCTACTGCTACTGCTACTGCTACTGCTACTGCTACTGCTACTGCTACTGCTACTGCTACTGCTACTGCTACTGCTACTGCTACTGCTACTGCTACTGCTACTGCTACTGCTACTGCTACTGCTACTGCTACTGCTACTGCTACTGCTACTGCTACTGCTACTGCTACTGCTACTGCTACTGCTACTGCTACTGCTACTGCTACTGCTACTGCTACTGCTACTGCTACTGCTACTGCTACTGCTACTGCTACTGCTACTGCTACTGCTACTGCTACTGCTACTGCTACTGCTACTGCTACTGCTACTGCTACTGCTACTGCTACTGCTACTGCTACTGCTACTGCTACTGCTACTGCTACTGCTACTGCTACTACTACTACTACTACTACTACTACTACTACTACTACTACTACTACTACTACTACTACTACTACTACTACTACTACTACTACTACTACAACTACAACTACAACTACAACTACAACTACAACTACTACTACTACTACTACTACTACTACTACTACTACTACTACTACTACTACTACTACTACTACTACTACTACTACTACTACTACTACTACTACTACTACTACTACTACTACTACTACTACTACTACTACTACTACTACTACTACTACTACTACTACTACTACTACTACTACTACTACTACTACTACTACTACTACTACTACTACTACTACTACTACTACTACTACTACTACTACTACTACTACTACTACTACTACTACTACTACTACTACTACTACTACTACTACTACTACTACTACTACTACTACTACTACTACTACTACTACTACTACTACTACTACTACTACTACTACTACTACTACTACTACTACTACTACTACTACTACTACTACTACTACTACTACTACTACTACTACTACTACTACTACTACTACTACTACTACTACTACTACTACTACTACTACTACTACTACTACTACTACTACTACTACTACTACTACTACTACTACTACTACTACTACTACTACTACTACTACTACTACTACTACTACTACTACTACTACTACTACTACTACTACTACTACTACTACTACTACTACTACTACTACTACTACTACTACTACTACTACTACTACTACTACTACTACTACTACTACTACTACTACTACTACTACTACTACTACTACTACTACTACTACTACTACTACTACTACTACTACTACTACTACTACTACTACTACTACTACTACTACTACTACTACTACTACTACTACTACTACTACTACTACTACTACTACTACTACTACTACTACTACTACTACTACTACTACTACTACTACTACTACTACTACTACTACTACTACTACTACTACTACTACTACTACTACTACTACTACTACTACTACTACTACTACTACTACTACTACTACTACTACTACTACTACTACTACTACTACTACTACTACTACTACTACTACTACTACTACTACTACTACTACTACTACTACTACTACTACTACTACTACTACTACTACTACTACTACTACTACTACTACTACTACTACTACTACTACTACTACTACTACTACTACTACTACTACTACTACTACTACTACTACTACTACTACTACTACTACTACTACTACTACTACTACTACTACTACTACTACTACTACTACTACTACTACTACTACTACTACTACTACTACTACTACTACTACTACTACTACTACTACTACTACTACTACTACTACTACTACTACTACTACTACTACTACTACTACTACTACTACTACTACTACTACTACTACTACTACTACTACTACTACTACTACTACTACTACTACTACTACTACTACTACTACTACTACTACTACTACTACTACTACTACTACTACTACTACTACTACTACTACTACTACTACTACTACTACTACTACTACTACTACTACTACTACTACTACTACTACTACTACTACTACTACTACTACTACTACTACTACTACTACTACTACTACTACTACTACTACTACTACTACTACTACTACTACTACTACTACTACTACTACTACTACTACTACTACTACTACTACTACTACTACTACTACTACTACTACTACTACTACTACTACTACTACTACTACTACTACTACTACTACTACTACTACTACTACTACTACTACTACTACTACTACTACTACTACTACTACTACTACTACTACTACTACTACTACTACTACTACTACTACTACTACTACTACTACTACTACTACTACTACTACTACTACTACTACTACTACTACTACTACTACTACTACTACTACTACTACTACTACTACTACTACTACTACTACTACTACTACTACTACTACTACTACTACTACTACTACTACTACTACTACTACTACTACTACTACTACTACTACTACTACTACTACTACTACTACTACTACTACTACTACTACTACAGACTCGTCGCCCTCCGTAGACTACCGGTACACCATTATCGCGCCTCGATTCTCAGCTGAGTGAAATTCTAAGCTCTCACTCGTACAAGAGCGAGAGGGAGAAATGGACAGCGTACCAACAGATTCTAGAGCGTTATCTTCACTTGATCGAATACGGTAATACAGTACCGAATATGTCGTCGAAACGAAAATCAGCAATACTCGATAGCCGCGAGAATAAAATCGAAGACGGTTTAATGAACGAAGGTAAATCTCGACTCAATGACACTTTTATTATCGATAGCATACCAAAAAAATTTGAATCTTAAGCAATTTCGTTGCTTCGCAATTTGCATCGCAGCGCAGTCGGTAAAAAAAATTAAATAGGATCGTAACGGTGTTGTTTCCATAGACGGCAGAAGAATTTCAATTTCCAATATCGTTGATCTTATTAACGATGCTATGCGAGCTAGAAAACGAGAGAAACCCATCGGTCGATCTCACTTTGCTAAACTCCAACAAAGGATTGTAACATAGTTACATGCGCGAACGCGAATTTATATTCCCGATCGGCTAGAGGAGCCGATATTAGATATTTGAAGCGTCAAGTACAGCGGGCGCTAGGCCGACGAACCCGGACCTAGTGTAAAAACGTGTGATGTCACGCCTCTGGAATTCGCTCGTCGACGAAAACAGCAGGTCAGCGACCAGCTGGCCTTGCTCGGCGACGAGGGAGAGCCGGGGGGGGGGGGGGGGGCATGACAACGGTATCGCAAAATCGAGCGAAATGGGACGAATTTTAAAACCGAAGTCTCAGATGACGTAGAGGGTACCAGGAAGGCTCTCTTATTCGGTAACACGAGTTCAACTAAAGAATTGCGAGTGCACTAGATTTCAAAACTATTAATCTGAAAAGTAAAGAGGAGGAATATATAGAAAATTGATTAGTCGCAAGTTTGAAAGCGGAATAACACGAGAAGTAGTTAGGAATAATCAGGATAGGAATAAGTGAATAAGTATAAGCAAAGAAATGCAGTGCATCGGAATAAGAAAATAGGATAGAAGAGAATAAATTAACAAGTGCGGACTTTAAACTAGTAGCAACCATAGGAGCCGCCTTTCCTGCACGAGAAAGTGAGAAAGGGCGAAAAGTGAGATAAGTGTGAGAGAGAAAAGAATTGTAAACAGAGTTGTTACACTCTGTCCAAAGAGAATCTGAGGCGTGTAGTTGTGTGTGTGTGTGGCTCACGAGTCAAGACCAATGCATAGGCCTGTGACCGAAGCACGGGCCGATAATACCGATAATTTGCGCTAGAATAAGAGGAAAGAACGTCGAAATAATCACCGGAATTCCCGAATTTAAATACATCGATGATCGTCAAAATTAGTTATACGGAAGTGAAAAGGAAATGAGAAATAGATTCAGATAAATGGTGAACATTAAATTTAGAAGTATAGGTTAAAACGATGCATATTAGCTCGTAGTATGTAAGGAAATAGGATTAAATAACATGAATTTTCGGTCAGTAGTGCAAACTAAACGCCCTATTGGATGAGAGAGAGAGAAAGTGTAAAGAGAATAAAAGAAAAAGAATTGTACGCAGGGTTCATACACTCTGTACAAAGAGCGAGTGCGATGCGAGTGACAGATAGTCTGAGGATGTATGTGTACCGAACGTACAGCAACACCGCTGTACGAAAGGAATAACAAACCTTCGAGGATACCGAGAATAGATGCATGCCAGATAAATTTATAATCATAGAAATAAGTGCTGAAATTGCGAAATTAAATGGTCATCGTAGAAAATTCGTGTGACCGTAATCAATAAGTGACATTTTATGAAATTGATTCAATTTTGAATAAAGCCTTAATGTCCACCACTACGAAGTCTCCGTTAATTAGTCATGTGATCGAGCCCGAATTCCCACGATAAATAAAATATATGTTAACGTGAAAAATTACTGTTACAGGATACAGATGCCATGCGAATTTATCGGCTACCCCGAGGTCCTACACGAGCCTACACCTACATCATCCTTGACACCGCAGCGACATATCATTTTACCACGTGATAGTAATATTAGCAGCAGCAGCAACGGTAACAACAACGAGGCCGAGACGGCACACTCAAGCAGCGATTTGATGGTCACGGCGGACAACGGCATTATCGAGGGCAGAAGGGGGAGGAAAAAGAAGTCGAACAATTGCAAAACATCGCACAAGTAGAGAGCCAATGACACCCCAGTGAATATCGATCCCCCACACAGTTAGAAAAGGAAAAGAAATATAATCCATTTATCTGGTCATCGTTAAAATTACGAAAATTCTTCAAAAAATCTATTATGACATCACTCATCCTGCATGCTATTCTCGAGCAAAAAATTTGGCCCAGGTGGATCGGAGAGTAGCGTGAAAAAATGTTTTACCATTGTTCGAGACACAGGATTCATATAACATGCATCGTCTCGTACGACGACGATTTCCCCGACGTACATTCAACGTGACTAATGTAGACGATGTATAGGAGGCTGATTTAGCTGATCTTCCCTCGATAGATACCTACAACGATGGGTACGCATATCTGCTTGTTGTTATCGATGTGTTGAGCGTGGGTCGAGACTTTGAGTTACAAAACAAGCGCAAACGTGGCCCGCGGTCTCACACGAATACTCGCACGCAGTAACAATCGTCACCCGCAGTAATTGCAAACTGATCGAGGCAAAGAATTTATCAGCACTCCATTTCACCATAGTCTCAAGAAAAAGAATATCGATTTTCGCGCTGCTCGTAACCCCTATATAAAAGACTCGATTGCCCAACGATTTAATCGCATAATAAGAGAGCGAATATGGCGTTACTTTACATACACGCGAAATAAGCGTTACATTGATATTCTACAAAATTTTTTATATGCTTATAATCACACTAGACACAGCGGAATGCGTATTCCTCCGAGCGAGGTGAAAATGCCTCGATAGCCCGAGAAAATTTAGGACGGCGTTACGAGCGTAACGCGAGAAAAATTAAAAAACCTAAATACAGCGTTGGTGACTTGGTACATATCAGTATAGCTAAAGCAGCATTCGTAAAAGGATATAAGCGTGGTTGGAGTAACGAGTTATTCAAGATTCAATGAAGATCAGTGAATCGAAAACCATTCGTGGATATTTTACACGATCTGAATAACGAGACTATCGACGGTATTTTCTGCGAGCCAGAATTATCGCGAGTACGAGTGCCTCCGTCACCTGAAAAGACGAAAGAGAAGAAGAGGACAAAGACGAACAGCTGATAAATATGAGCTCCAAGGATAGCTCTTTCTTTGTCGTGCTATCGAGCAACAGTAGTATGCAGTATTTTCCGGATAATACGACGACGAAATTTATTACAAAACTACCGCGTCAAATATGTTTGCACGGGGAATGGTCTGTTTCTCTTGTAGAAATTACTTATCCGATGACTCTTTTACATGTTCCTACTGTAGGAAATCTTGTAACTTTTGACGATGGTGATATCGATTTCTCGGGTTTAAATCTTTTAACACGGAGACGCGTAGATAGAGACCAAGATCCACCTGGTTTATATCGCTCTATAGACGCTCTTTTGGAGAGTATAAATAAGTTACCTCACGCGGCCGGTCATCTGGGCTTTAAATCACTTCCGTGTGGGCAGGTCGAAGTGGCGCGCGTATGCGACGATCTACGATACCACGATTTTCGCGTATCGTCCGCTATCGCAAGCCTACTAGGATTCTCGGAAGAGGCTTGTAGGTCTGTAATGATAGAACCGCATTGCGAATGCACAGGTTCAAAGCCTGCATATCTCACCGGTGCTATACTAGGCAGCCTGTTTCTATACACCCATATCTGCGAGAGCTATATTGCAGGAGATGTACAAATACCACTCTTACGAGTTGTTCCCATTGATGCTGACGACGGTCAGTATGTTTTGATAAAAATTAAATCGTTTTCGGCACCACGACATGAACCTCTCTTGCACAACAATTTACACATTATCGAGATCGATATGAGAGACAAGTTTGGAAATCCTATACCATTCGAACAGGGAACGTGACACTACATTTCAAACAGTCCCACGATTGATAACGCCACTATGGATGATTGACAGTGTGCAGCATGGATGGAGCCGTCGCGGGTACGGCGGTATTAGCCATGTTTATATCGGAACGCCTAATCAACGAGGACACGGTATAGGCAGCTTTCGCGGGGGCCTGTTTCGTCGAGTGTTAATAGCTTTTAAAGGAGGGTGCTAAAGCAGTCGGAAAAGAGGCATTGCGAGCTGGTGTAAGCGTAGCCGGTGATATCCTCGATAGAAACATAGCTGTGAAAGATGCTATTTTCGAGAAAGCGCGAGAATCAGGCAGTAATATCAAACGCAAAGCCTCTGAAAAAACTGGCACTCTCGTGTGGGGGTCTCGTTATAAAAAGCGCAAAATTTCGCGAACTCCTCATTCATCGAACGAACGAAAACCACGACGTATCTCCCGTAAAAAGAAAAGTCTAATAAAGAGAAAAGTAATAAAGAAGAAGAATAATAATAAGAACAATAAGAAGAAGGAGACTCGTCAACGGACGGTTGCAGATATTTTTGGTTAACTGACACAAGATGGCTTTTCTACATGCGCACCCGTGCGAGTGTTTTAAATCGGAACTTGAATTATTTCTACTCCCACCGACGCAAATTACTAACGAGGGCTCCAATTGGGTGTATTATAAGCCAATTTCTTCGCTAACAGATTATTCACGTATTGATTTTTTTTATTCCTGAACAGGGTGATGAGTATATCGATCTCGCGCATACTATGCTTAGTCTGAGAGTAAAAATAACATCTCCTTCTACGAAAATTGCCGCGGGTGCTGCGCCGAAAGTAAGTACCGACCCTGTAAACAATCTCTAGCATTCTATGTTTAATCAGGTAGATGTATACCTGAATCAAAAGCTAGTTTCACCTCTAAATAATGCCTACGCTTATCGAGCGTACATAGAAACACTTTTGAATTAAGGTCCAGCTGCCAAAAATTTGCATCTCATGATCGTTTTCTGGTATGATGATACCCCTGGAAAAATGGATGATATTACATCGGGAAATGTGGGTCTTGTAAAGAGAAAACAATTTTTAAATGTCGGAAAAACTGTAGACTTGTTCGGCCATCTGCATTGCGATATATTCAATCAGGAGTGGTTCCTATTAAACGGTGTCGAGATGAGACTACGGCTGGTGCGGTCTAGAGATTCATTTTGTCTCGTGGGCGATACAAAGAATGGTCAACGCTGCTTAAAGATTCTCGAGGCATCGCTTCTCGTTCGTAGAACAAAAATAGCTCCTGGTGTGCTGCTCTTGCATGCTAGAACTCGCAACATCTACGGCTAAATATTCTCTTACGAGAGTCAAGGTAAAGGCTGTTTCAATACACTTCGGTGTTCATGGAGAGACTATCGATAATACCGTGTTAGGTCAATTGCCGAAGCGTATAGTTATCAGACTTGTCAATAACAAAGCGTTTAACGGCAACTTCAGTATGAATCCATTCAATTTCCAAAATTACAAGATAAATTATCTTTCGTTGTATGTAGATGGTGCTCAAATACCGTCGTAACCGTTACAACCGGATTTCACGAAAAATCATCTGTATGTGGATGCTTTTCAAACGTTGTTTTCGGGAACTGGAACACATTTCTTGAACGATAGTAATTCGATCGATCGCGATAATTATCACGATGGATACTGTCTGTTTGCTTTTGATTTGACACCTGATCTTTCAGCGAACAGCCATTCACATTGGAATTTAATAAATCATGGTAGTGTGAGAATAGAGGTACGATTTGAGGATGCGCTTGCTTCAATTGTGTAGTCTACGCGGAATATGATAATGTCTTTGAAATCGATGCCTCTCGGCAGGTAATTGGATTATGGACGGCAGGTTGGTGGATTTTACCGGATAAGCGGAAAATGTGCTGATGTCGGAATAAAATTGTTTCGTGTTAAGATACGTAGAAGCGTCTTTGTGAGTAACTAATCAGTCGAACTTGAGCATCTGTACTGCGAAGTCCATACTGTTACCAACGATAATAGGAAGATTGCAGGAGCATAGCTGAAGCGGTAGAAAAATAACACAGTAGGAACAGAAACGAGAAGACCGTGAAACATGAGAGACACGAGTCGACGGCCGTTGAATCCCAAGCACAGAAGAGAAACGGAGACAGAAGGTTCGGAAACACCTGAGCGTTCAAGTTAGTACAGGCGTACCGAGGTTTGCGGGCACTAGGCCATCGCACCCGTGTATGAAAAAGTAGCTACGTCACACCTCCGGAATTCCCTCGCTGACATAAACAGCTAGTCGCTGACATGCTGGCCTTGCTGGGAGGCGAGGGGAAGACGGGTAGCGCGGCGACGGTTAGCTACGAAATCAGGAAATGCGTTAGATTTAAAAATAAAAGCGAATGATGACGTAGGGCCGAGCGGAGCGAGGGGAAGGCTATAAGACAGCCTGCACGGGGGGAGGGGGGGGGGGGGGAGCTCTCTTAGGTTTTCGGCACGAGTACGGAAGGAAAAAAAATAATAAACGTTCTGAAGAATAATAAAAAATTCAAAAGTCATTTCTTTTCTGCTCACCTCGTATCAAAATCTCGTGAGTACATAAGGAAAAGTGAGTGCAAGTGCGTGGAAAAACGAAGATCAGCCAACGAAAAAGGACAGGCGAGTTATCGAAATAAGATAAAAACATGATTAGTGAGATATCACTTAATTCAAGAATAATTTAGAGATAGACAGGTTAAAGTGAAGAGACAAAAATCGCGTAGAATGAACTGAATAGGATAGAGCGTCTAGTATTAAGAAAATAGAATTAAGCAATTAGAACTAAGTATAGAAAATAAATCGTTTAAGATTAGTTCAGCGATACCGCAGAAAAATAAAATTGAGGTCATATAATAATTAAATCGACAGGCGAAATCAGCATATCGCAAGTGAAAGTGCGAGTGAGAACGCCAGACGTTGAACCGTATGTGAGCTAGTGAGGGACAGTGGTCCGAGCGAAACATCGGTTCGAAGAGCGAGGTAGGCGCGGCTGGTGGTGTGCGTATGTATGTGCACCGAGCGTACAGCAGTACCACTGTACAATACAATAATAGACTTTCGAGAATACCGAGAATCTGTGCACACCAAATGAAATAATAATTGTAGAAATAATCGCTGAAATTACGGAATTTAAATGTCATTATACAGAATACCAGTGACCGGAAATTAAAAAGTGACGTTTTTATGAAATTGCTTCTTTGGGAATAAAGCCCCACTCTCAACCACCACGAAGTCTACATTAATTAGTCCTGTGATCGAGCCCGAATCCGCACGAAAAATAAAAATATTTGATAACGATAAAAATTACCGTTACAGTACAGATTAGACGTGAAAATGGATATCGTCGTGGATATACAGGGAATGCGTGGTAAAGAATCGAAATTTATTCCGAAAGAAATTGCCGTGGGAGCAGTGGATAGACCATACTCTGCTCATTGGATCATCGCACCACCGTGTTACTTTGCCGAACTACCACAGCATTCGAGAAGCCAGAATAATTTTCTCTGGAAATATTTTTCACGGTCTTGAATGGTACGAGGGCGATGTGAACTGTAAACAAGTATATGCAAACTTGCGTGAAATTTCACGAAAATCAAGACGTATCTATACTGTAACGGAACACCATCATGGCGCTCCGCTACCATGATAAAACCATAATCACCACCCACACATCTAGCCTACGCAAGACAAAAAGAACGCCAGTAGGACTAGGACAACATAACATGAGAATAGGTACACACCGCCAAGCGAAAGTACCCACCCTAAATCAGCATGGCGTCACATGCAGGCCCCACCTAGACACAAAATGTATTATCAAAACAAACAGAGCTCGCAAGAAGCTCGCACAAGAAGAAGAGGGGCCGGCCCGATCAGCACGCGACAGACCAAAGATCAAGCGCAGTACACCCCGCCCAGTAGGAAGCAGGCGGGACGACACATAACAACAAACGCCTTACACAGCTAGGAAGACATAGCCCGCTTCATCCATTCAAGCCAACCACACCACACCTACACGATGCGCGGAGAACGCCACGATACGGCAAGATTATAAAAGAATTTGTGGAACTCAAGAGATTCCACAAACTTGCACGAGTAAAACGACAAGGGGATTTCACATGAAACCTCACCACCTGCCCCCCACTCAATGATCAAACATTAATAGCCAAATAAAGGAACAAAACGTACCTAAACAATACAACAAACAATTAACAAATCAATACTAGGGCAAGCCCTAACCGGATAGAATACTCTGTAACAAAATAACACAAAAACCAGGAAAAGACAGCTAGAAAAAACGTGGTAAAATACCAAACTCACGATTATTAAACAAATCTAGCGTAAACCAAATCAGAACATAAACCAGGAAATACATACGAAACATCAGCAAAACCGCACATAAAAATAAGTGGTTAAAACATGCATTAGATAATAAAATGCTCTCAGGAAAAGTTTGAACCTCCTGCGGGTAGCAATTTAACACAGGCCAACAAATTCAACCTCGCTAGAACCGCGGTCCAAACTCAGAGAAGGCAAAGCCCGGCTAAATATAGAAATAACGGTATACCGATACACCGCCCCGCACCTCCTTCACCTAGTGATTGAAGGGCGACAAACATCACGTGACATACCCAAAAACACCCCCGCGGGGCCCATCCTCTAAACTATATAAACCACAACCAGACAAGCCTCGAGGCTCTTGTTGAAAATCTGTTCTTCAAGACGAAGCGCTGCCCGACAGCCACTATAAATTCATTTTAAACTCAGAATGTAACACGAAAAGCAGGCTTTCGATCAAACGATTCCCCTGCATCGCGCCTTGGCCATCGTTTGACCGAACGCAGCTATCTTGATAAAACTAACAGTTTGGGAAAATTATTGTCATAAAAAGTATTCATTCTCTCAATCGATTCCCTGGCATCGCGTCCTGGCCGTCGGTTGAGTGAACGAATTATATAGGATACACTGCGAGGAAAGGGCTCCCCTGCATTGCGCCTTGGCCGCCCCCAATCGCAGCGTTAGGGCACTCTGCATTAACGTGTCCCCACGCATAGCGCCGTGGCTACTCGTCTTCTGTAGAGTGGAGAAGCACGTGTGTCTCCAGGTTCAGGGAGTGGCATCCCGGCTTGTTGCACCACGCGCCACCGATTCGTAGGGTGTACCTGCGTGGGTGGCACCACGACAGGGCCAGCACCAACTACCTCCTGTGACGAACGAATACCTCAGCCAATTGCATCAATTAAAAAAACCTAATAAGGTGGCTTAATTGAGAGCAACTAAAGGCTCCAGTATCCGGGGT
Organism: Cylloceria caligata; assembly: GCA_963942595.1. Lineage (NCBI taxonomy): Eukaryota > Metazoa > Arthropoda > Insecta > Hymenoptera > Ichneumonidae > Cylloceria > Cylloceria caligata. Next base: position 58,943,126 of record OZ012704.1, on the reverse strand, counting down.
ATAGGAAGAGCTAGTTGGTCAAGCTGCGAACCCGGTATCGGTTGCGAACAGCGAGCTATAGAAAGGAACCCAAAACAATAACAAAGACGAGTAGAGAAAGGTAGTTGAATTCACACTTCTTCCCCCCCCTCGCACTACACTCGAGTCCCTACTAGACACTCACTGCGTAACCATCAGAAAGGCGTAACTTCACACAGCGGATCACGTATACGGGCGTCTACCAAACAATAACACCCTCTAGCACGACAACTAGCTAGACGTCCAATGATTAAAAACAAGGCCGACCAGTACTTCTAACGAAGGTACAAAGGAACGCCCCGTATGAGGACCAAGCCGGCAACGAATAAAGATAGGCCACACACCGCACGCCTCACATAAAGACACGCGAAGCTCTGACCAATTAAATCCTAGAACTTCAAAATTCAAAATTATAAATTCTTTAGATAAATTGAGTGTTAAGCTCCGTGCAAGTGGTGCCTAATCACTTCACGAATGGTAGAATCAAACCCGATTTGAGACTGGAAATCATTCCATTTACGTAGTTTAAGAATAAGGCGCTTTAACGAACGCAACGACCCATATAGAAAATAAATTGAGTGTAAAGCTCCGTGCAAGTGGTGTCTAATCACTTCACGAATGGTAGAATCAACCCCGAATTTAGACTGGAAATCATTCCATTTACGTAATTTAAGGAAGCGCGTCAAAGAAAGCGCGATGACCCATTTAGGAGAATAAATTGAGTGTTAAGCTCCGTGCAAGTGATCTCTAATCACTTCACGAACGATAGAATCAAGCCCGAATCAAGACTGGAAAACATTCCATTTATTCGAAACCCAGACACACCTAGAGGAAGCAATTCCACGTGCGTAGCCCGTAGGAAAATTTCTGTGAGATCGTACCACCAGGATCATCCCATCAACACCCTTCCTACCTTGTCTGAACTAACAAAAAAATCAAAATATCAAAATAAAATCCGTGCCCTCAGCACCATACACAAAAGAAAGAATTACCCAATCAATCGAAGGACCAATGATGAGAGGGTAACAAAATCGCCGGTCCCACGAGGACTAATGCGATACGATAAAAACCTAAACTGAGGTCTCACAAACAACAACAATAAATAACTAGAACCAAATAAATTCATCCCAGATCCATAAAAAACACAGACATCTCTTACTCCATCCAGCCCAGAGCACGAATCAGTCTCGAGCTAACTCCTTCGTCCACACGATCTCGATGGAAACCGCTCGAAACGAAAGTAAGACTACGCGATTTAACGCCACCTCACGGGAAAACGCGTTTAACAACATAAGTTGAAAGTGTGCGAAAATCGCGAAACGTTTCATTGGCGCCCAACGTGGGGCTGGATAGCAAGAGAGAAGAATCAAGAGCGAAGAGAGAAAAGAGAAGAACTCTCCAAAAAGAAAAGAATAAAAATCGGCATAACTCAAATTAATTAGAATGGATCCAGGCAAGGAAACCACGTTTGGAGACATCCCAACACCGACAACAAATACGCCAACAACGCGAACAGTAGGAATGGACGACTCCATAATCCCGACAATGGCACAGTCATTAGCAATGTCTCAAGCGCTACGAGGAAGCACGCCGATAAACATACCACCCCTCTCCGAAGCTTTTCCAAACACGACGAATGCACGAATTAATACGGAAAGAAGACAACAACTGCATCCCCTAGCAGCTCAATATAACAACACTCGAAATACAACAACAAATTCAACAGGATACCCTGCTCCACCTACAATAAGCCCTGCACCCCATGAAGCAGTGCAGCAACTCGCGATGCAGTCCCTTCTGGCAATCCTTGAAGAAATGCAGCAGAAACAAGCAACGGAGAGCTCAATACAAGAGCAACGCTTCCGCGCATTAGATCAGAACCTCTCAAGAAAAATAGAATCCATACAGGACTACGTAACACAGTCTATCGAAATGTTACAGGACGATGTCCACGAAATATCGAAAAGAAGAGATGTGACACCACGTATGAATTCAACTTTCATAAATACCCAAAGAAACCAACGGGAACCCACAATCAATGTGAGCGAAGAAGACGTAAACACCTTAGGTCTACCTCCACCCCTATCAACGACTGGAAGGGCAGGAACAACAAGGAGGAACTCACAAGAAAATACAAACCCACAGGGACCCATCAACACCACGGTATCAAACAATAACTTGAGACTAGAAGCACCTACGTTCAATGGGAGGACGCAAGAACAACCCATGCAATTCCTACGCGATCTACGAGCATATCGAGACGTATACGTCCCTCGCTACCATTTCAAAATAATAATTAACCAGTGCATGACCGGAATCGCTAGAAGTTGGTGGAACATAACAAGAGACACCATCCGACAGTGGGGAGAATTCGAGGAAGAATTCAAGCGACGATTTTGGAACGAGGAAGTACAAAACGCCATAAAACTAAAACTAGACTATGAGTGGTACGACGAGACGAAAAAACAAACTCGCATAGGATACGCACTCCATTACATAAGCCTCGCCCGCGATCTAAGGCCTAAACTGACAGAAGAGGAAATAGTACAGAAAATTAAAAGACATTTTCCAGACAACGTCCGAGCAACCATCAAAACCCTCGGAATAGAGACCATCGCCCGCCTACTAGATCTACTATCATCCTACGACGAGGAGGGACCAGGCAACAAAGAGCGTACCAAGCCACCCAAACGCGAACTGTATCATCTACCGAACACAAGCCAATCAAACCCACCTCATCGAATGAATGAGAGAGGCAACATGAGCTCACGCGAAGGACAACAAAAATTTTCTTATGACCGCGGTCATCCCACCAACCCTACACCAAATGGAAAAATACAAAAAAACGAGGCAGAATATCACTCCAGAAACAAAGAGGAAAGTAAACCACCATGGCGACCTCGAGACAGACCACGCGAAGAAACAAAAAGCATACGTAGCACCACCATCACCGAAGAATCCAGGGAACCCCTCGAATTAATAAACGATAACGAGATATCGGAAAACGAGGAACCGTCACCTCTAGAAAACTAGACACGGCAGAGGTGACGTTAGGATACGGTGAAAACACGAGAGAATTCTTAACAAGAGAGGACGAATCTCCACTTCCAAGGTCCAAACCGAAATGTCCTATACTAACGGTATACCTACAAGATATATCAATTCGCGCGTTAATCGACACCGGTAGCGAGATAAGTGCAATTTCCGAGCAATTCACAATGGAACACGAAAAAGTTATCAACAAATATCCCATGCTGCCACTGACAGGTGTATCCGTGAGAGGTGCAACCTCCGGGCGAGCAGTCAAAGTAACTCGACAAATATTCGCGGAAATACTCCTAGAGAAAAACGGTACAAATAATACACTCATAATAGTCCCCAGGTTAACCACCGACTGCATTCTAGGAATAGATTTTCTAGTAAAAATCAAAACAAGGATAGATCTTGAAAAATACGAAATATCGTGCATATTACCGACCAAACCCCTCGAAAGAATTAAAATGAAATTCAACAACCCATATATTTCCAACCAAAGGAGCTCCCCAGAAATACATAAGATTACAATGGAAGACCGACAACAATATGGGGTAACCAACGAAGAAATTGACTTAAAAATATCAAACACAGTAGGGCTCAACGATAACGAAAAACAAATATTCCGAGAACTGCTTGAAAAACATAGGAATGTATTTCTCAAGCGACCTGGTCTTCTCAACTCATACCAACATAGGATAAAAGTCAAGCTACATGAACCATTTACCGCGATGAACTATCCAGTACCCATCGCATACAGAGACCAAGTAGACAGGGAAATAGAAAACCTGACAAGCCAAGGAATCATCCAGAAATCCATAAGCCCTTACACGAGCCCACTGGTAGTAGTAGCAAAAAAGAACGGAGAAATCCGGCTCTGTCTCGATGCCAGAAGGATAAATGAAATAATAGAACCAGATAATGAGCGGATGCAAACACCAGATGAATTGTTCCAAGAATGCAAAAGTGTTCGATATATAACCACACTGGATCTAAAAGCCAGCTTCTGGCAAGTGCCACTGACTCCCGACTCTCGAAAATACACAGCATTCATGCACAGAGGACGATGCTACGAATTCCGAGTAACACCATTCGGACTACGAACAAGCACAGCAAGCCTTGTAAGAGGTCTAGAAAAGGTATTACAGGGTCTGGGATACGTGATCAACTTTGTCGACGACTTACTTTGTACATCAGAAACGTTCACCGAACACATTAGCAACCTCGACGAGCTCCTAGAAAGACTCGGCAACCATGGTCTAACACTCAACCTAGCAAAGTCACAATTCTTCAGAAGAGAAGCCAAATTTCTCGGGCATATACTCACCCCCGAAGGCATCTGTCCCGATCCAGAAAAAATAAAAAACATACAAGAATTTCCGACACCCAAAAACATCAAACAATTAAGGGGATTCCTCGGACTAGTAAACTACTATAGCAAGTTTACTCGCGAACACGGCGAATCCACCGTACCACTGCTGCACCTCCTCCGGAAGAATGAAAAATGGAAATGGACAGAGGAGGAAACCGAAGCATTCAAAATCGTAAAAAATAAATTTTGCGAGGGCGTGATGCTACACTACCCCCTAAAAAAACCAGCCCTTTTTCATACAAACTGATGCCAGCGACTTCGCCGTTGGAGCCGTCCTGTTTCAAAAAGACGAAAATCACGAAGACAGGACCCTATACTTCGCTAGCAGAACACTCAAAGGAGCTGAAATCGGCTACAATACAACCGAAAAAGAGCTACTAGCAATTGTCTGGGCCCTGGAAAAATTTAGGACCTACCTGTTAGGTGCAACAGTAATAATCGTAACAGACCACGCCGCATTAACCTTCTTAAAAGAGTGCAAATTAGCACACGCACGACTCACCAGATGGTCACTTGCCATACAGGACTACCATCCGACCATTCAACACTGCAAAGGAAAAAACAACACGATTGCAGACATCCTTAGTCGTCCCGACCATAAGAAAAATAACAGAGAAATAATCATCGCGAAAATCACGACGGGAATAACAGAGGAAGTAGAAAACATGCTTTACAACCTTGGAAAATTCCAAGACGACGACGAATATTGCATAAAAATAAAAACTGCAATAAAAAATGGGAAGAACGTCAAAAACTACAAAATAATAAATGACGTACTACATATAAATCAGCACGAATGGCAAAGAGCCATCGTTCCCAGCAAAGGCATAAGAAGCCTCGTTGAAAACTGCCACGAGATATACGGACACGCAGGAGCCAAAAAGTGTTATTTAATATTACGCGAACATTTCTACTATCCCAGCCTATACCGGTACATAAGAAAACAGCTAAGATATTGCGACTCATGTCAACGAAACAAGATCTATACAAAAGGGATGTTTGCAGAAATGCAAAACATCATACCAGAAAAACCAGGAGAACTAGTGTCAATTGACTATTACGGACCGTTACCCACCACGAAGTATGGTAACAAATACATCTTGGCAGTAATTGATGTGTTTTCAAAACTCACAAAAATATATCCCTTAAAAAACGCCACTACCGAAGCCACCTGGAAAAAGCTGACACAGGACTATTTCCCTAGGTATGGAAAACCTCAGGCGATCTTATCGGATCAAGGTACGCAATTCACAGCGAAAAAATGGAAGGAATTCCTCGAGGAAGCCGGCATACGAAAAATCATGACGTCTATCCGACACCCACAGGCCAATCCCATCGAGAGAACCAATAGAGAATTATCACGACTATTTAGGACCCTCCTACCAAATAAACACAATGCCTGGTTCAATATGATACCAAAAGTCGAAGAATGTATCAATAACACCTACCACGAGACAACGGGATATGTTCCACTACAATTACACACAGGAGCAACGCCCACAAGACCATGGGATAAAATCATAATAAACAATAATAAGACGCCAGAATACGAGCATCTAATAATGCTAGCCAAAGACAATATAAAAAAAGCACGAAACCGAAGCTCGACAGAATTCAATAACAAACACAGGCTGGAAGAACTCCAAATAAACGACTGGGTACTTGCGAGAGCATTAAATGTATCAAACCCTACAGCAAAGATCACGGCCAAATTTCTGCCGCTTTACGAGGGACCGTACCGACTGAAAAAACGGGTCGGGAAAGCAACATACATACTCGAAAACACAGAAAGCGGACAAGAGAGAGGTATGTACCACACGAGTGACCTCAGACCATACTATAAACACACAAATTAACAAAGAAAAACAAAACATAGACAAGCATGCCTACATCACGTGAGAAAACCCCACCATCGAAAGTACCCCCCGCCAAAAAACAATGCGAGCAAGGTACCGAGAGGGAGCAGGCAGAAAAGCTCAGTAAACGTTCAAAAATCCACTGAGCAACATGCATCAAGAAACGCAAACAAGCAGCACAAAGGAGGGCCGAGAAATACAGCCTGGCAGCTTCCAGCCGGGCAAGACAGCCACGCGTGATCGACGCGAGCACAAAAAAAGGCCGCGCAACATACAAACGCAGACGGAGCCCCTGTACTTCAAATTCATGCAAGAAAGCACGAATATTCAACAAGAAATGCAGGGGCCAACCGGAACAGCACGCGCCACACCAAAAACGACACGAATACAACTTCGACACATCCCATGGGCCCCAGCCATCCGAACAATCACGACTGTACCACGGGAAGCGTACAGAGGATGGGTGAGGACCAAGAAAGGACCAGGCATCCTGCTGAAACCCCATCTAATCAGAGTAGCGAAACGCGAACAGGTAAAAAGAAACTTTCTCCTTTGCCCCAATCCAAGATACAAAAGAAAAAAACCAGAAACCTATCAAACCGAATTAAAAAAAAAACCTCAGAACCGAGCAAGGGCACCCCACCAGGACCCGATCGTGGAGGAGGCAACCACCAGGCAATACACGACCATGGCCGTCACGGCACCACCACCACGTCGGCCACTCCATGCACCCACACAACCCTTAAGGGACCCACGGACCATCAGGACCTTCTCCGAGGCACCCACCACCTTCCATGTGTGCACGCCAACAAAGAAAGAAACAGGACAATAAGAGAGATACGAAAAAATAAACGTACAACATAAAAATAAATATGAAAATAATTAAATAAAAATTAACTTCAAGATTAATTATGCATTAATTATTTGGAAGGGCCATGTAACGGAACACCATCATGGCGCTCCGCTACCATGATAAAACCATAATCACCACCCACACATCTAGCCTACGCAAGACAAAAAGAACGCCAGTAGGACTAGGACAACATAACATGAGAATAGGTACACACCGCCAAGCGAAAGTACCCACCCTAAATCAGCATGGCGTCACATGCAGGCCCCACCTAGACACAAAATGTATTATCAAAACAAACAGAGCTCGCAAGAAGCTCGCACAAGAAGAAGAGGGGCCGGCCCGATCAGCACGCGACAGACCAAAGATCAAGCGCAGTACACCCCGCCCAGTAGGAAGCAGGCGGGACGACACATAACAACAAACGCCTTACACAGCTAGGAAGACATAGCCCGCTTCATCCATTCAAGCCAACCACACCACACCTACACGATGCGCGGAGAACGCCACGATACGGCAAGATTATAAAAGAATTTGTGGAACTCAAGAGATTCCACAAACTTGCACGAGTAAAACGACAAGGGGATTTCACATGAAACCTCACCACCTGCCCCCCACTCAATGATCAAACATTAATAGCCAAATAAAGGAACAAAACGTACCTAAACAATACAACAAACAATTAACAAATCAATACTAGGGCAAGCCCTAACCGGATAGAATACTCTGTAACAAAATAACACAAAAACCAGGAAAAGACAGCTAGAAAAAACGTGGTAAAATACCAAACTCACGATTATTAAACAAATCTAGCGTAAACCAAATCAGAACATAAACCAGGAAATACATACGAAACATCAGCAAAACCGCACATAAAAATAAGTGGTTAAAACATGCATTAGATAATAAAATGCTCTCAGGAAAAGTTTGAACCTCCTGCGGGTAGCAATTTAACACAGGCCAACAAATTCAACCTCGCTAGAACCGCGGTCCAAACTCAGAGAAGGCAAAGCCCGGCTAAATATAGAAATAACGGTATACCGATACACCGCCCCGCACCTCCTTCACCTAGTGATTGAAGGGCGACAAACATCACGTGACATACCCAAAAACACCCCCGCGGGGCCCATCCTCTAAACTATATAAACCACAACCAGACAAGCCTCGAGGCTCTTGTTGAAAATCTGTTCTTCAAGACGAAGCGCTGCCCGACAGCCACTATAAATTCATTTTAAACTCAGAATGTAACACGAAAAGCAGGCTTTCGATCAAACGATTCCCCTGCATCGCGCCTTGGCCATCGTTTGACCGAACGCAGCTATCTTGATAAAACTAACAGTTTGGGAAAATTATTGTCATAAAAAGTATTCATTCTCTCAATCGATTCCCTGGCATCGCGTCCTGGCCGTCGGTTGAGTGAACGAATTATATAGGATACACTGCGAGGAAAGGGCTCCCCTGCATTGCGCCTTGGCCGCCCCCAATCGCAGCGTTAGGGCACTCTGCATTAACGTGTCCCCACGCATAGCGCCGTGGCTACTCGTCTTCTGTAGAGTGGAGAAGCACGTGTGTCTCCAGGTTCAGGGAGTGGCATCCCGGCTTGTTGCACCACGCGCCACCGATTCGTAGGGTGTACCTGCGTGGGTGGCACCACGACAGGGCCAGCACCAACTACCTCCTGTGACGAACGAATACCTCAGCCAATTGCATCAATTAAAAAAACCTAATAAGGTGGCTTAATTGAGAGCAACTAAAGGCTCCAGTATCCGGGGTATAGGAAGAGCTAGTTGGTCAAGCTGCGAACCCGGTATCGGTTGCGAACAGCGAGCTATAGAAAGGAACCCAAAACAATAACAAAGACGAGTAGAGAAAGGTAGTTGAATTCACACTTCTTCCCCCCCCTCGCACTACACTCGAGTCCCTACTAGACACTCACTGCGTAACCATCAGAAAGGCGTAACTTCACACAGCGGATCACGTATACGGGCGTCTACCAAACAATAACACCCTCTAGCACGACAACTAGCTAGACGTCCAATGATTAAAAACAAGGCCGACCAGTACTTCTAACGAAGGTACAAAGGAACGCCCCGTATGAGGACCAAGCCGGCAACGAATAAAGATAGGCCACACACCGCACGCCTCACATAAAGACACGCGAAGCTCTGACCAATTAAATCCTAGAACTTCAAAATTCAAAATTATAAATTCTTTAGATAAATTGAGTGTTAAGCTCCGTGCAAGTGGTGCCTAATCACTTCACGAATGGTAGAATCAAACCCGATTTGAGACTGGAAATCATTCCATTTACGTAGTTTAAGAATAAGGCGCTTTAACGAACGCAACGACCCATATAGAAAATAAATTGAGTGTAAAGCTCCGTGCAAGTGGTGTCTAATCACTTCACGAATGGTAGAATCAACCCCGAATTTAGACTGGAAATCATTCCATTTACGTAATTTAAGGAAGCGCGTCAAAGAAAGCGCGATGACCCATTTAGGAGAATAAATTGAGTGTTAAGCTCCGTGCAAGTGATCTCTAATCACTTCACGAACGATAGAATCAAGCCCGAATCAAGACTGGAAAACATTCCATTTATTCGAAACCCAGACACACCTAGAGGAAGCAATTCCACGTGCGTAGCCCGTAGGAAAATTTCTGTGAGATCGTACCACCAGGATCATCCCATCAACACCCTTCCTACCTTGTCTGAACTAACAAAAAAATCAAAATATCAAAATAAAATCCGTGCCCTCAGCACCATACACAAAAGAAAGAATTACCCAATCAATCGAAGGACCAATGATGAGAGGGTAACAAAATCGCCGGTCCCACGAGGACTAATGCGATACGATAAAAACCTAAACTGAGGTCTCACAAACAACAACAATAAATAACTAGAACCAAATAAATTCATCCCAGATCCATAAAAAACACAGACATCTCTTACTCCATCCAGCCCAGAGCACGAATCAGTCTCGAGCTAACTCCTTCGTCCACACGATCTCGATGGAAACCGCTCGAAACGAAAGTAAGACTACGCGATTTAACGCCACCTCACGGGAAAACGCGTTTAACAACATAAGTTGAAAGTGTGCGAAAATCGCGAAACGTTTCAATACACGCGGTCACGAGAAGGCTATACTTCTTTGCGATATCACGAGTCTCGAAATTTCTAACCTGGAGGATGAGGAGGGCGCTCCATCGTACACATTTATGCCGAAATCTTTGCGAAAATGCTTCAGACACGCTATAATAACGGATACAGCGTCGTCGCATTATGCAATGCACCAGGCTTTCCAAATAAAAAATTGGTTTTGCGAGCACCCGTGTAAAGGAACATCATAAAGGGATGTTTGGTCGGCAGACGAAGAAGATGAGAATAAGAAAGAGGAGAAATCTTCACCATGTAGTCGTGACACGATCAACGATGCTGTGAAATAAATTTTGCATATATACGTCTATCCAAGCCTATATGTCATCATTTAATCATTGACTATGTGTTCAGCATGAACACTAAATAAATCTACGAGAGTCTGCAGTATCTACCACTTTCGACTGTTGGAGTATACCCAGCTGACAGAATTCCTCGTGTATGCTCGTTACCGGCCGGACTCGTAGTTAACACGGATAACCACGACGGACCTGGAGAGCATTGGATCGCCATGTACGTTAACCATCATGGAAAAGGAATGTACTTGGATCGCTACGGGCTACCACCGATTATACCGCAACATCTCGCACGGCTACGAAGAAACTGCAAGTTCTATCGGTACGGCCTCAAGCAGCTACAGAGTTATACATCGAATATGTGTGGACAATTTTGTATCGTATTCCTGCATCTTATGTCGTGCGGATTCACCATGTGGCGATTTAATGGTCTCCTTAGCGATAATATAATGAAAAACGATAGAATAGTACCTGAATATTACAATGCTTTTACCTCTTGACGATCGGACAGTAATAAAAAAAAATTAAATGGTGGAGGAATCTCCGAGCGAAGATTACCGTATTTGCAGGGATGTTGCATGCGACGGTAAATGTGTGTAAAGTGATTTAAATAAAATATTGGTGAATTAAAAACACATACATCGTCTTCCTGTGTCTCTTATTTCATAATCATATATGAATTATAATCGTGGTCTCTCGCGGCAAGGTATCATATTCTGCGTCTTTTACTGAAGAGCAAGCGCTTCGCGAAGAACACAGCGCAAAACGGTACGCTTACGTGCAAAACCGCTGTCGCTGCATTCAGAGCTCTGGATACTTAGTTATGATTCAGAGGGCGGGTTTGTTATCTTCAAACGCTGTGATCCTAACCAGCAGCATCCTGAACATTCAGTGTGTCTTTAACTTCTTGATCGCGCAGTCTAAAACGTATTTTTCACAATGTATCCTCGTTACGACGCCAGCAGGTGTTCGGAGTGCTCGGCGTCGAAATAGACATCGGGTACGATGGCGGCGACGTGGACGAAGGCTTCGAGAACCCCGAGCTTCCTGGAGCAGACGATGCTCGGTTATGAAAGTATTCACGCGCGCACGCGCGCGTGTGTGTGTGTGTTTGTATGAGTGAGATAGTGAGAGATAGGAGTCTAAAATCGCCGTCGAAGGAAGGTGGACGCCAACAACAACAGAGATAAATACCTAATTTAACTCCTTTTTTCAAGTATGTGTACACCTTTGCTCTATCCTACTCTTATCTCTACTCTTCCTTGCTCACCAGAGTATCCGCACCACCTCACCTTACCATCTCCAGGTTACCGACACTGGTTAAGCAGAGTGGATAGCGCGGCGGTGGAAAAGTGGGGTGGTGGAGGTAGTCGTGTGGTAGGGGAAGGAGTGGGATGGCGCAAAGGTGTACACATACTACTGGTAACAACACAACAGCAACAATCCAGGACTACCTAGGTCTATGACACTCTTGCCGTTGTCTCCATTTTCTTGGACGAACCACATGTCGCGGAACCTGGAGTTACCCCTACCAACACCTACGAGAAACCAGCAGTATTGATGAGCGTGAACGGAACCGAAATATCTCTCCATCACGCGTCTCTAAGTAGAGACGAGACTTGGGATGGTCCAAGTAGAGACCATCGAAATACCTGAGTCTACCAGCATATCGGAGTAAATATGGCAGTATCTGGATCACCTTGTGACAGTCCCGCACCACGACCTTCTTGATCTCGGTCCAATCGACGATAATCTAGTCTTGCGTATAATTAAGGTGTGAATATATAACATGTAGAGTTAATTTCCTTATTTTTCTGTTTATATATCCATTTTATATTGTTCATTTTAATGATACTACAAATAATATTGCTATTACAGCGCCACAATGTATTTCTGAGACGTTAAACAAAAAAAAAAGAAGAAAAAAACAGAAATTTACTAGGTGTGATATGCTTAATGCGTTTATAGTATCAAAATTGAAACTAAAGTTTTCTTTGATGTATGTGTTGTAGCGTAAATTTGTGCCTCAACGCACCACGTTACCTATGACTGGTCCGAGCTATTCTTCCCCCCTTTTATTTTTATTCTTTTGAGATGGGCGCCAGGCGCTTACGCGCCAGAAAAAAAATTAACGAGGTGATTGACCAGACTCAGCCCAGACTAGCTACAGCTTTTCAAGGCAGAGTGGGTGGTTCGGACTGTCAAGGTCCGGTTATAAGTCAAGGTTATAAGTCCGTAAAATCCTTGAATAAAATCAGTCAATAAAAATACAATGAATAAAAATAAAATAAAGTCAACAAATAAAAACTAATAAATCAAGTCAAGAAACAAAACAAATAAATAATACAGACAACAACGCAAGTACGGGATTCACAAATGCCACTCGGCTGATCATTCATTTATTTGAAAGAAAAGGAAAATTATTACTGATTCAGCACTATATCACAATAATAAACGAAATAAATGTAAAAGGGAATATCCCGTAAAATCAATTTTGGCTTTTTAACAATTCGTAAACTTAATTATTCTGGCAGTACGAACTATCCCGGCATTCACATCGACTTTCTCATTCTCATACGTTACCTACACCCTATTGCCAACAACACTCGACCCGAATTTCGAATATTAGCAGGAATGGACAAAACGAAATCAGACAAAGTCGAATAACACGTCGCCTCGAAATACAGCTCGCGATACGGCCTATACCGGACTAATCCCATACACACAAAATGACTCACGTACGCGAGGCCTCTACTTGTTCGAATCTTCCAACTCGCAAATCGTATGAAAGCAAAACCATGAATAAATCAGGAACTAAATAACAATTAACGAACACCAATTATATAAAATAAAATAAAATAAAGCAACAATAATTAAATAACCGACCCCCAAATAATAATAACAATCCCTAAATTATTCAAATAAAAGATTTTGAAAGTAACAAACGATTTGTCAATGGGAGTTACGCTTCAAACCGTACTAATCCCTCGCAACCGAGTACAAAAGACGGGACGACGGCCGAGCACGCACTGCACAAGCTTACAAATGAAATAAAATTCAATATTATAAATAAGCGAAAATAATGAAGTGAAGTTCAATATAATAAAATAAACAAAAGAAAATAAATAAGATAATGTAAGTCGATAAAAGTCGATTGTTCTGGAAAATCCGCGACGCAGTCTATAACGTTCAAATCCCTCACACTCAAATACCAGGTGTATGCATAAGTTTTTTCCGGTTTAACTAAGAGATGGCGCCAGCGAAAAGTACGCAGCGTATTAATTTGACACACGTCATTTTGTTCGTCTGACAATAACCTACAAACACACACAAGTTGAGTCCGCCAAAAACTAGCGTCTTTGTTTTATCGTTCAGTGATCATGTCGAGTTTTGTGTCTGAAAAAGAACATTTGCGGCACGCATTGCTTTTCTTATTTAATCCAAAGAAAAAGGCTGCTGAAAGTCAACGTTTGCTGGTAGAAACATATGGTGAACACGCTCCATCGATTAGAACATGTGAGACATGGTTTCGACAATTTAAAAGTGGTGATTTCAATGTGAAAGACAGTGAGCGCTCTGGTAGACCACAAAAATGCGAAGACGAGCAATTGCAGGAGTTATTGGATGATGACCCAACTCAAACTCAACGGCAATTGACAGAAGCATTACATGTGTCACAAGAAACAATCGGCAGACGTTTACGAGTAATGGGGAAGATCAATAAACTCGGTAAATGGGTCCCACACGATTTGAATGAACGTCAAATAGAAAATCGCAAAGTCAGTTGTGAAGTGCTGCTTCAACGTCACGAAAGCAAATCATTTTTGCATCGAATTGTGACGGGTGACGAAAAATGGATTTATTTTGAAAACCCGAAGCGGAAAAATCCGTGGCTTTCACCTGGCGAAGCCGGTCCTTCAACTCCAAGGCCAAATCGCTTCGGCAAGAAGACCATGCTCTGTGTCTGGTGGGACCAGAGCGGTATTGTGTATTATGAACTCTTGAAGCCCAGCGAAACCGTTAATACACAACGCTATCGCCAACAAATTATTAATTTAAACCACGCATTAATCGAAAGACGACCGGAATGGGCCAGAAGACATGGCAAAGTGATTTTGTTACACGACAATGCGCCGTCTCACACAGCAAAAGCAGTGAAAGACACCTTGAAATCGCTTGGATGGGACATCCTTCCGCACCCGCCGTATTCGCCAGACCTGGCGCCATCTGACTATCACCTCTTCGCATCAATGGGGCACGCGCTCCCAGAGCAGCACTTCAGCAATTTCGAGGAAGTTGGAAAATGGCTCGACGGATGGTTTGCCGCAAAAGACAAGCAGTTTTTCTGGCATGGTATTCATAAGTTACCTGAAAGATGGGCGAAATGTGTAGAAGCCAATGGCCAATATTTTGAATAAAACAAAAATTAATTTCCCTTGAAAATTACGTGTTTTTTTTTACCAAAAAACCGGAAAAAACTTATGCATACACCTGGTACACAACGAGATAGCGTACTAACGCGCGCACGGTTTAACAGTCAACAAATACATAAGAATGGCTAAGAAACGAAATGACTTCTTCCCGGCTCTAACCGCCAAACGATCTCGATATTGCACTCTAACAGACGCAGTCGGTCCCGATACAATTTATACTCTGTGCGTGGCATACAAAAGTCACAGTTGTCCAAGCTTGAATAGACTTATCAGTCAGCAAACAATAAAATGATGGCGAAAGACCGTGGAAAGAAAGAGAGCTCACCGGGACGATGCTGCTGCAAAGTTCGTTGTAGATCCGGGAAAAACCTCGAGTACCGTTGACAGACTCGCTTCTCACGCCCTATCTTATGGTGGCGTATATAGATTTGGAACAGGCTGACTGAGAGTTTCCAAAGGGACTGCGCTCGTATTCCTCGCCCCATCAATTTTCTCGAAAGATTGCAACAGTAACGCGGGACAGTAAGACAACGCATGCTACGTCTCGCTAGCATGGCAGTAACTGGGAAAAAGCGACGAGGTCCTGCTGGCACGCGAGCTCGTGAACTATGATCCCCTTCTAACGAGCCAAACTCGGTTAATAGGAGGAATCGTTGTCGCTAGATGACCGGGACTAGCGTCTCAGCTGGACAACGCATAAATTAGTAACAAATAATAACGATGCGTAGCTCAGTCCCGCAGATGAACCCCATGAGATAGATTGGTTGGTGCTAGTAGATCATAGCCGAAGACAGATATCAGCATATTGATTGTAGATCAATGTCGAGCGGGACGGCTGTATATCCTGTCAGAGAGAGAGGGAGGTGTAAAATGTCTGTATCCTCGTTCCTTCGCGGGAGTTATTGGATCCCGAAGCCGGTAATCGGTGTGCGCGGTGCTCCCGTTCTCTTCCTAACTGTCAGTCCAGCCGGTCGTACAACAAAAAATAGAAATACAAAAAAAATTAAGTAGAGCCCGGCGATCGTTTCCTAAAGCCCTGTGAGATCGTGCTGGCAGCCGTCGTGCGAGGAGGACGTAGCGCTCGAATATCTTGCCACGTTACAGTGTATTTTAAATCATCCTATATAAAAAGTAAAATAATAGTTTTAAAAAATTTTTTAATAATATTGTACGTTAAATGATATCGTCAACTTTAAGATATCTTAATGATTGTGTACAATATGACAATAAGGGAGAAAAGGGAAAATCTCCATAAATTCCTTTAAATACCCATAAATAAAATAACTTCAACTTTTTCTCTTCATCCAGTGTCGCAAATTCAAACAAAATGACCGAATTGTGTCGATAGAGATTGTAATTAAAAAATAGATTAACTTATGATACTTCGTGGGGAGGAAAAGAAAATTTCTTTTATCTCAAGTAGTTACATGAGGACATGTAACCGGATGCTAGCTTCACTATATTAATGATTGTGTACAATATGACAATAAGGGAGAAAAGGGAAAATCTCCATAAATTCCTTTAAATACCCATAAATAAAATAACTTCAACTTTTTCTCTTCATCCAGTGTCGCAAATTCAAACAAAATGACCGAATTGTGTCGATAGAGATTGTAGTTAAAAAATAGATTAACTTATGATACTTCGTGGGGAGGAAAAGAAAATTTCTTTTATCTCAAGTAGTTACATGAGGACATGTAACCGGGTGCTAGCTTCACTATCACCCGTCTTGAAGTGAGGAGGTGTTACGTTCTGCGAGAACCTTCTTTTCCCTTTATTGTTTCATAGGTATGAGCCGGTCACGATGAGTGAGCGAAGCAGCTGGGGTAGCTATCGCTTCGAATTGAGTTATCTCTGTGTTTGACAGTGGGGAGAAACACCCGACCCCCTTTTTGCGGCGGGTGGCACCTAACTGGCATTAGTCATAATAGATACATCCTACGATTGCTTCTGCAGCTGTCTTTCCTGCGAACTCTCTAATCGTGACACCTAGCGCTAAGGGCGAGCAGAGATAAAATAAAGTATAGGTTTATGGGAAACACCTATTAAGGTGCAGTCCTGCAGGTGCAGTCCTGGGCCCGTGATTCACGCTCTCTTGAGGGAGAACCATCCCCGGGAGAAGGGTGAACGAAGTCGAGACATGCTAGTCTAAAGAGGGGGAACCACCGTCGAGGAAGGTGAACAAGTTGAGTCATGCCAGCCTAAAAGGGGGGGGGACCACCCTCGAGGTAAGGGGTTTGAAAACTAGAATAGCGTTTCACCCTAATTCGCGAGTTTTCCTAATCAATATTCCCACCAAAACCCAGGGGATATACAGAAGAGTTTTCCACAGTGCGAGTGCTCAGTGTTCCATTACTATTTCCCGCGGTCGCATCATGTAATGTATTGTCTGGCAACATTTAAGTGACGTGTGTCGCGAATAAGTCACTCCGCTCAACCGTAATAGGCCAAGTTGCCTCTCCTACGATATTCTTCTAGACTTTGTGTATTTCTAACTTGTGTTTTGTGGGTTGTGTACGGTACACATACAAATAAACAATACGATAATCTACTTGGATATGATCAGCCAATCTTTCTCACTCCATCGTCAACTAAAGGGTACGAGTCGAAGAGAGGCGCCTGCGATCAGAAATCGACAACACGACAAGGAAGAAGAACTACCACAAAAGAGGACAAGTGTCAATAGTACATCTTCGAGCCCACCTCTATCCAATGCTCACCAGGTAAAATTCTCCCATTTCTAATTGAAAAAGACGAGGTCTTCGTCCCCGCTGTAAAAGGCTGCCAAGCCTTGATGCATAAGCGAGACCGACCGTGTTCGCCAGACCATAAATATTTGGCCCGACGTAACACTACACGACCTTGGACCTCGCATCGGGATTTCACAAAACCCCGATGGCGCCGGAAGATAAGGAGAAAACGGCATTTTTCACACCGCAGCGTCATTTTGAGTATAACCGCATGCCTTTCGGACTCAAGAACGTGCCACCGACTTTCCAGCGGCTAATGAAATCCGCGCTAGCAGCACTACAGGGCGTCAAATGCTACGTGTACCTCGACGACATAGTGATACACGGAAAAACCTTCGAGCACAACAACAAACTGCGAGAGGTACTGCAGCGGCTAAGAGAAGCCAAATTGGCGTTCCAACCTAGCAAGTGCCAGTTCCTGCGCAAAGAAATGCAGTATCTCGGCCACATCATCTCCGAAGAAGGTCTATGTACTGATCCTAAGAAACTGGAGGTGGTAAAGGAATTCTCGGTACCAAAGGACGTACAATCTTTCCTTGGACTAGCCGGGTATTGCCGGAAATTCATAAAGGATTTTTCGAAAACTGAAAAGCTACTCACGGAATTAACACAGAAAGGGGTTTAATTCGAGTGGACGGCAGTAAGGGATGCCGCCTTCGAAGAACTGAAGACTGCACTGACAACGGCACCAGTATTGTAGTACCCAGACTTCGAGAAGCGGTTCGTAGTTACAACAGACGCCTCGGACAAGGGACTCGGCGCAATTTTATCGCAAGGCAAGATCGGAGACGATTTGCCTATATGCTATGCGAGCCACACCATATCAAAGACCGACTCGAATTACATAACCACGGAGAAAGAACTACTCGCGATGGTTGGGGCCCTTGCTCAGTTCCGACTCTATATTGATGGAACTCGCTTCATGGCCGTAACAGACCACCAACCACTCACCTGGCTGTTCGGGGTAAAGGATCCAGGTTCGAGATTGATGCGCTGGAAAATAGAATTGGTGGAACATGAGTTTGACGTCGAATATAAGGCAGGAAAGCGTAACACAAATGCAGATGCGCTAAGCCGTATATTCGCTACTACGAGGGCCCAAGAGAGAGCCAAGCTCGAAGTTTGTAGATCAGAAGAGGACAGCACGACGGGGCAAATCTGTACAGCGAATGACCGCACAAAGCAGAGGGCCGAGGATACCCCTTACAGCCGTGGTAGCTCGTCGGAGCGAGAAGTCAAGCTCGCCCATGAGAAAGAAGAAGGCAGCATGCGCCAGGGTACGGACAGCCGCACAAAGCGAAGAGCTAAGAATGCCCCGAGCCAGCTTAGCTACGTGGCAGAGCGAGAGATAGCGCCTGCCAATGCGTTGTAAAGGGACGGAAAGTTTCGCAGTGTGCATGGAAGTCGCTCTACTGATCTCCACAGCCCCGCCGCGAAGTCGTGCGGTCGGGGAAGGGGCAGACCATGCACCCGAGCAGCGCAAGGCGCGAGTAATACTGCAGGCTCCATGGAAAAGAACAGAGAGCGAGCAGCACAGGATGGCCGACCCGCAAGGCGAGGAAGGATGCGAAATGAAAACGTTGCAAGGCCACCTGAGAAGGAGAGCGACGCAACGGCGCAGCTACTGGCAGCACAGGGCTGCTGAGGAAGCGTGGCATAGCGGGGGCCGTAGTCCGCAATCCTCCAGCAGCGCGAACGAGGACAGCGCTACAAAAGAGTATAGCGACTGCCGCAATGTCGTAGCCTGCCCCTCTGCCGATGATCGCCTGAAAATAATAAAGGAATACCACGACACGAATAAATACGACTGGCCCGGCATAGGAAGGGATCTGGAGGCATACACTTCGTCCTGCGAGTGCTGCCAAAGAAATAAAATCAGGAAAAACGAACCAGTGCCGATGGTGGATGTAGGACCGCAACCTGAAAGCGCTTCTGGGAAAAAAATGCATACTTACGTTCCAGGACGCGCTTACAAAATACAGAGCGGCGATACCACTGTCAAACCAGGAGGCTTCAACAGTAGCAAGGGCACTAGTCGAAGAATTGATTTGCCGGCACGGAACTCCGAAAAAAATATTGTCAGACCAGGGCACGACTTTCCTCAGCACGACCTTCAAGGAGATGTGTCAATTATTGAGAATCAAAAAAATCCAGACAACAGCATATCATCCAGAGTCGAACGGTGCCCTGAAAAGATTGCATCGCACCCTGGCAGAATACCTGAAAAACTTCATAAATGAAAACCCAGATAATTGGGACGAGTGGTTGCCGTATGTGATGTTCACATACAACACCACTCCACATACGGGGACCGGACTGCCTCCCCACGTGTTGGTGTATGGATGCGAGGCTGAGCTGCCGACCGCCGTAAGGCAGGAACACCGTAGCACCTACGTCTACGACGATTACGTCCATGAGCTACGCGAGCGATTACGCGCCGTGTGGACGATAGCACGTGACCATCTAGACGGCGCAAAAAGAAGGTCAAAGCACGCGTACGACCGCGGCGCACAGGTACAGGAGTACGTGTATGCCCTCGGCGAATGCATGCTCCTGCGTGGCGAGACGTTGCTAAGGGGATTGTCAGCCAAGCTGACCCCGAAGTGGACGGGACCTCACGAGATAATAGAGAAGAGGCCCCCTGTCAACCACGTAGTCCGGAAGGGACGGAAAACTCAAGCGGTACACGCAAACCGCCTGAAACTCTTTATCGAGCACTAATATCAGGAATGCTATTAGAACAAGTTACAACTAAATATTACTTAAAATAAGTGTGGGAAGGAGCCCCTCAGGGCACAAGGTGGGAACTTCAATAAACGAAAGCAGGTTTTAAATAACAGGTTTTAAGCAGGTTTTAAAATAACATAATGTAATTAAAACCCACAAATTACAATTTGGAAACGGGAGTTTTATAATTTTAAAATAACTTAAAATAAGTTACACGATGTCGCGAACCCCAAGATCGTGACCCAGACCGACCTCCCAGGCAATGTTGACGGGCTCCCGGAAAAGGCGCCCCAGTCCCAAATAATGCTTCTCGATTTCATCATCCCAAATCTCAGGGCCCTAGAGTTTAGGAGCCCAAGCGCTCGATCGAACCGTTCCCGTCGTGTCCTTTGGAAAAGTAAATTAAAAAAAAATTAAATTATAACGAAATACTCACCTCTACCCGGGCCCAGTCGAAGCTCGACGGTGGCGATATACTGATACCGTGGATTAAACACATATCTGCTCGACGTCTTTACGAAGAATGAGCCCGGGGGCACTAATAAAGCACCCCGGGACTAAAGACCCAGAGAAGGACATTAGATAGCTAAGCAATCTCACGGAAACACGAGCTTGAATATCTCCAATCCCTATTCCAGGACGCGGCCGACGCGCAACTGTTGCACGAAGAAATCACCGGCCTTCAAACCTCGCAACAGACGCTCCAATCAGGGCTGAAAACCAGGTGCAAGTGGTAAGGACCACCCTGAGTTTATTCAAGGAGAGCTCACACCACATACAGGCCAACGAGCAAGCCCTGCTGGCACAGATACGGCGCATCAACCACACTCTCAACGACAACATGTACGACATGGTGAGACGCCAACACCTAGACGAAAGCCTAACCGCAATCAGTACAGCTGTAGAGGCGTTACTCAGCGACATACGAGAATTAGTTCGGTTGGTGACTGATATAGCAAACGGCAATGCAGGACCAATGCCCCGGCCACCGAGAACGCTTACGCATCACCTCGCCATTGCACTACCACACCTGCCGCCCGGCACCTGTTTCCCCGTCGCAGTAGAGTTCGTCGCACAGCCAAGCGTCAGCACTTATGCGACTGGCGAAGCTAAAGGCCTACAGCGAAGGTGACGCAATGGTACTCGTTCTCGACATACCATTGATCAGGCAACAACGGTATAGTGTACAAATGGTACACGAAAAAATACGAAGATATGGAATTGCAAGCATTGTTGGACGAAAATGATTCGCAAACACAAAAAAACTCATCGAGCAATTGGGTGTTCGTCAACAAGCTGTTTCCAATCGGCTACGAGAGATGGGAAAGATTCAGAAGACCGGTAGATGGGTATCACATGAGTTGAACGACAGGCAAATGGAAAAGTGCAAATACACATGTGACATTTTGCTCGCTTGGTACAAAATAAAGTCGTTATTGCATCGTGTAGTTACAGGGGATGAAAAGTGGATTTATTTTAAGAATCCGAAGCGTAAAAGATCATGGGTAGACCCAGGCGCACTATCCACATCGACCGCAAGACCGAATCGCTTTTGCAGAAAGACGATGCTCTGTGTTTGGTTGGACCAGAGGGGTGTGGTCTATTATGAGCTGTTAAAACATGGGGGAACGGTTAATATTAAACGTTACCAACAACAATTGATCGATTGGAACCGTTCGCTGCTTAAAAAAAGGCCAGAATACCGAAAGAGGCAACACAAAGTCATTTTTCTTCATGACAATGCTCAATCACATACGGCAAAATCGGTTCACGACACGTTGGAAGCACTCAGCTGGGAAGATCTACCTCATGCGGATTACTCACCAGACTTGGCTCTTTCCGATTACCACTTGTTTGGATCGTTGGGTCACGCACTTGCTAAGCAGCGCTTTGGTTCGTACGAAGATGTGAAAAAATGGCTCGATGACTGGTTCGCAGCAAAAGAGGAAGATTTTTACTGGCGTGGTATTCACAAATTGCCCGAAAGATGGAAAAATGTATAACAAACGATGGAGCATACTTTGAATAAAGCACTTTTTATCATTCTTCCGAATTTAACAGGTTTTTTTTTTAAATCCGCATTTCATACTTGTACACCTGGTAAGCGTGCTGCGAGATCCGGAGGAACTACAAAAGCTTGGAGCTCGAACAGACAAAATATTGGAAACCCTCGATACCACCGGAGGCGGGATACAGCACATCCACAACCTAAGCTTCTACTCGCTGGGTACAATAGCACCAATGGCCTTGGTCCACTTCCTTCTGTTTAAAAGTTACAGGTACCAACGGAAGCGGACATCGACAAGGACAACCGAGGCAACGATCCCGGCAGCAGCCGAGGTAAATATCAACCTCGAACCTCAACCAAGTGCGATACGTTTACCCAGAACCACAATGAAGAAAGAAATAGCGAAATTGTCAAAACTTCGATAAATGAAAAATATTGTAAAATAACGTATCAAAAAATTGTAAAATTGTACAGGAAACCAACCAAATAAAATTTTTTTTTAGAAAAAAATATTTCTTTTAAAATAAAAATAAAAAATTAAATTAAATTAAAAAAAAAAAAAAAATTTTAATAAGAATTTTTTTTAGAAAAAAATTTTTCTTTTAAGGGGAGAGGGATGTTGTGCCGCGAATTAATCGAGTATATTATTTCGCCATTATTCCTCCTTCGCGTGAGGCCACTCACTTGAACTAGCAAAAATATGCAAACGTAAGCAACGAGCTGCCAGCAATGACCTCTCGAGCTACAACTTGCACGAATTCGCAATCGACATGCATTGCGAAATTCATCGGTTTCGCCAAAGGCAGTGAATAAGTCCTTTGCCGAAATCATTCTATTAGTAGATTGAAACAAGAGAGGTTGGTTCCTCATCGAAGGCTCGAAACAGCAATTATTGTAACATTATTTTTATCGTTATTTAAATAAACAACGGAAAGTTGCCGTTGTCTATAATAAATATCCAACCATAATTTTTCCGTAAATTCACGTGTTCGTTATTTACTGGAGATCCATCTCCTTATCGGCAAACAATCCCAAAAAATAATAACTTTTAATATTATACCGATTATCGTACTAATCCGATTACGCGGTATCGGCATAACACACGGTACAGCGAGATCTGGCTTCAGGAAAGAAAAGAGTCATCCGCCATCCTGATCCGCATTTGACGTCGAGGGCAGTAGGCAATCAACGCTGCCAACTTTGTACAATATAATGATTCAAGGCATACCAAGTAAGATAATACCGATTGTTCTGCGCACGTTGTTTTTATTGACCCGTGCATACAATTAAATACTTGTTTCATTCTTTTTTTCAGAATTACGCTGTGATGACAACGTTCCCAGCCAAAAAGAATTGAAAAGTATCAGGGGTACAAATTGAAAATGCGGGTTTGATAACAGATGGCGTTACTAACGCTATACGCATCAGGCAGTACTGTGACTATGTTCATGTCAAAGCTACGTCTTATAGCTTTAATTTTCAGTATGTGTCAATTTGTCGCAGTGTCAAATTCATAGTTTTTTTGAGCTCTCAATATGTCGAGTTTCGTGCCAACAAAACAGCATTTGCGGGAAGTTTTAATTTACTTCTTTAATTTGAAGAAAAGTGCTGCTGAAGCACATCGATTGGTCTCCGAGGCTTATCCGAGTCATGTTCCATCGGTTTCAACGTGCGAGAGATGGTTTGTGCGGTTTAGAAGTGGTGATTTTGACGTTGAGGACAAAGAGCGGCCGGGCCAAGTGAAAAAGTTTGAGAATGCTGAATTGGAGGCAATACTCAATGAAGACTCGTGTCAAACTCAACAAGAGCTCGCAGATTCATTGGGAGTGACACAACAAGCCATTTCCCATCGTATAAAAGCCCTCGGAATGATCCAAAAGCAAGGACATTGGGTGCCGTATGAGCTGAAGCCGAGAGACGTCGAGCGCCGTTTTTTTGCATGCGAACTGCTGCTCGAACGGCAAAAACGGAAGGGTTTTTTGCATCGCATTGTCACTGGTGATGAAAAGTGGATCCATTACGATAACCCGAAGCGCAAAAAATCATATGGTTACCCCGGCCATGCATCATCATCGACGGCCAAACCAAATATTCACGGCGCCAAGCTCATGCTCTGTATTTGGTGGGACCAGCTGGGTGTGGTGTATTATGAGCTATTGAAATCGAACGAAACCATCACAGGAGCACTATACCGAACTCAATTGATGCGTTTGAGCCGCGCACTCAAAGAAAAACGGCCACAATACGAGCAAAGACACGACAAAGTAATTTTGCAACATGACAACGCTCGGCCACATGTTGCAGCGCCGGTCAAAACATACCTACAAACGCTGAAATGGGAAGTCTTACCCCACCCGCCGTATAGCCCAGATATTGCTCCTTCCGATTACCACCTTTTCCGATCGATGACACATGGCCTAGCTGACCAGCGCTTCCATTCTTACGAAGAAGCCCAAAAATGGGTCGATGACTGGATAGCAGCCAAGCCGGCCGAATTTTTTCGCGACGGTATCCGTAAATTGCCAGAAAGATGGGAAAAAGTTGTGGCTAGCGATGGACAATACTTTGAATAATTCATTTGTTACCATTTTTTCAGAATAAACGTTCAAAAATAGAAAAAAATCCCGCATTTTCAATTTGTACTCCTGATAATATTACGAGTGATAATACAAATTAATTCCGGATGGTGATAAAAATAAATTTAACAGTGGAGGAATCTCCGAGCATGGATTACCATGTTTGCAGGGATGTGTCATGCGATGGTAAATGTGTAAAGTGCTTTATATAAAATATTGATTAATTACAAAAAAATACCTGATCTTAGTGTGTCTCTTATTTTCATAGTGTAATAATTAGACAATTATAATTGAACTTCCTCTCTCTCTCTCTCTCTCCCTCACGCACGCACACACTTACGCACGTACACGCACACATACACGAGCGAGCGCGCTCGCGCGCTAAGTTATATTTTGCTAAATGAAGGAAGTTCTACCTAAAAAGGTTTCAAAAGTAATTTTTTTGCACTTTCTGAAAGTTTCATGTCTTAAGAATGTTTCCTGTACAATTGACATTGATACCTACAAAATTAACATAGTTATGACGTTTTGTATTAAACAAGTTTGACTTTTAAGATTTGATTTTTATTAATCATATATATAAATTTATAATTTTATTCTATTATTGGCTAGTATAATTACTGGCAGCTCTTACATTTTAGTACGATAGCCACCGAGCATGCGAGCGGACGGAATAGTCGAACTCGTTCATCGGTTCGTTATTAACGCAATTAAAAGTACTCGATCATGGCATCAAAAGCAAAAGTTTCTCGAGAAACTAGAGCATCCACTTCTCTAAGACAAGACAGAGCTGAAAAAAAGACCACCATCAAATCCGTTCGAGTGCGAAAAAAAAAGAACAAAACGAATATCAGTGCGTCCGCGAAAAAACTAGCGAACTCGGAATTCATCGACGTTCCGATAAACGATTCGATTGGACATGCCATTTTAAACTTCGTAACTGTGTTTTCGGCAGGAAGTACCTGTGTGAAATGCAAATAGTGTGGAAACGACGTTAAATTTAACCGTTCAAGTGAACGTGTTTTGAGTTTTTAAATTGTAGTGTTGTGCAATTCGTGCTGACCTGTGATTGCCCGTTTTTTCCAAGCGACAAGACTTATGAGATAAATCGCCTTTGCTATGCGGAATCGAATTATTGGGAGCAGCAAGATTCTGCTGTATAATGGATCTGCACCAATCAGTTTTTCAGGCTTCGTACGATTTTATCGTAGCAAGCATAAAATCCGCTTCAGCAACGGTTTGTAGAATTATCTTATGCCGACGTGCTGATGAAGACAGAAGCAAGACGATGGAAGCAAATAATTAGGAAGAATTAGATGGACCAGCGAGAAGGCTTACCGTTTCAGGAGACGGACTATGGAGGAAACGAGGATACAATTCCTCATATGGCGTGTCATATTTAATTCGTCGCTACACAGGTAAAGTTCTTAACATGCTGGTAATGAGTAGTTATTATAAGTTATCAGGGTAAAACTTGAGCAGGCAAAGAAGATACGACCGAATTTGCCGAGCGGCTCGAGATTTATAAAGAAAATTGTCAATTTAACTGTTAACCAAATTTCCTGTATGACTGCACCGTACAGACTTCAACTGCGGAGAAGCCCAAAGCTACACGAACCTAAGACGCATGCGCCAGCACTAAAGGCCTCGGAGAAAGCGCTTCGACAAGAGAGATAGCAACAGGCGGTTGTGAGAGGCAGATGTACCATCTCGCTCGGGTCTGAGAGCTGACGCTACCCGGCCACGAGGCATAGACATTCAGGGCGACCATTGATTCTCCGCGTCACGATCACAGAGACGCCGTAAATAAGTATTCTAACGCTTTCAATAATAGTTAACCATTGTATTAGGTTAAAATCTAGTATTCGCTTTGTTGAAATAAACTACACGATATTTCTTGTAATCAACGGTGAGTATTCCTTCCTGCAAAAACCCCTGAATAAACAGCAGATTCCCGCAGGGTGAGAATCTACAACACCCAGGAAATAAATACGCTTAACATAATCATAAAGGATCTGCGCGAAAAATGGAATTCGACGCGATCCGTGAAATGTTCGGACGATCTGAATCTACGTACGGCGCAAAATACGTCAATTACATAGACGACGGTGACTCGAAAACATAGAAGGCGATAGTAACTGCTTCTCCATACGGTTCTTCAGTCACCATAAAGACAAAAGAATGTGCAGGCCGCGTGCAAAAACTCATGGGTAAGGGCTTTACGCTTGCAAAAAAAAAACGGGTCTCGGTGGTAGAGGGAAATTGACGGGCAAACTTATTGATGAACTAATGGTGTATTACGGCCTTGACATAAGACGAAACAGCGAGTGTGTTGCGAGAATGAAGGATGCTATATGGGCTACATTCCATCACAAATATTCTACCGATCAAGACCCTCGACATGATAATTGTCTTCAGGGACCGCAATCGTGGTGCTCTTGGCAGCGTGCGAGAGCCGCAGGAACTCTGCAATATTATAAGCATAAAGAGGCACTCCACGAAGACGTCGCCAAAGCAATTCGTCCTATATTCGAGTCTTTCGGATGACAATCTATTAGAGAGATGCGTTGGAGGATTCACGCAAAATTCAAACGAAATCTTGAATAATATTGAAGGATATATGCTTATAATGCAATCATTGAATATCGATGTCGACCGAAATTGCTGTATTTATTGCGAGACAACGCGCGGCTCAAGAGCGCGGAGGTTCGAACACTGAAGGCGACGTGCGAAAGAAGAATCGCTCGAAGACAATGGAAATCGTCCTCTTATGAAGCTACTGTTGCTACTGAGGATCCAATGTATAGCCCTGGAATTCATGACTAAAGGTAAAGTTGAACATTTTCACTTTTACAATAGCAGAACCATACTCCAAAATTAAAACGCGTTTTTCTCAAAACTCTGTTTTCGAAATTGGTGAAAACGCTTGATAGCTCCTTTTAAAATTTACACAAAATATGCTGAGACGAATTAAGAGGTGTTTGACGATCTTAGTTTATCAAAATCAACCTTTATTTTTTCATAACTTCGCAAAAATGGCGACAATCGTTACAAATATTTCCAACTCAAATTCCTATTGGTCGCCATTTTGTTAAAAAAAATATTTTAAAAATCGGCGATCTTGAACGACTCTTAACATCTATTGTCTTCAATTACTTGTTTCGTTTTTTTTTGTTTCAGATTGTTAACAGAATCCAGCATAATGCGGGCGCAGAAAGTTGCTTATTGCTGAACGCAAAATGTCTATCTGGGTTGACTCCTACGGTGAATGCCGAGCGGATCGCGTGACAATATTGCACGATGATTGCATTGATGAAGACAGTAATAAAACTAAGAATCCTAGCGGTTTATTCTTTCTAATAAACACAAAATATTATGATCTTGAAACAACATGAAAAATTATTCAAACATTCTTGGTATTTCCACCCTGGGCAAATGTATTTATTGAAAGGCTACGTTTGGTCTATCACCCCGCGATTTTTCTCTCAGAGTGTGCCATGTTGCTTGCGTCTGTTATTAAAACGGCTGAAAAACACTCGTTCTGGATAACTTGAACTTAATTTTTTGCGGCAATGTATTCATTTTTTATTTTTAACGATTCACTAGAGATTAAGCTATTACTTCAAATCATTCTATTGTATTGATCTCCTATTTTAAGTATATAATGAGCAGAATCAACGTTTATTACGCACGTTCGCCATAAGAAACCATGTTAAAAAAAGCTTATTTCAATTTAGAATATTTACGTTTCTAGACGGTGAAATTTATTGTGCTTCTTCGAGCTACTTCGTAATGTCTCGCTCTTTGATATACATTAATTTTATGATACCATCTTCGAAACTGATAATCACAGATGCCTCCTGTGACAGAGTTTTTTTGACATATGTCACAAGATGTTACATTTCATTGGCTGACAGCGGTGGTAACCTCCTCGCTTGGCTAAGAATCCTTCCCGAAACGATCCAACAGGACATATTGTGTGCCGAGGTGTCAATTATATTAATTTTGGTCAGTTTTTCGTTTTATTTTTATGTTACTCAGAGCAACGACAGGGCGACTGACGCAGCCCTCGCAGACGGAAACTTTGTTATCAACCGGAGGAAAGATCTCTAGCCTTCCGAGGTATATCTCTGAGTCCGGGGTCTGCGCAGCATCGGGGACGGCGGCGCGTCCGTTTGAAGGAGCTCATTGAAGGTCATCTCAGAATCATACCGTCGGGACCAGTGGTTCCCACCATCCTCGGCAACAGGCGATTTTCTCGCTACAGAGTCTACAGTGGAACAATCTGCTGTCATGCTCCAGTGACATAAGCTCACACCAGCCTTTGCGTCTGTTGCAATTTTGAATTTCACGCAAGTACCTCTGGGTAATTTCCATCACACTGGTAGCAAACGACCTCGAGGGCGGGGAATAGTTAGCTCGAACGTCGAGAGTTAACATATTTTCGGGGACTCTTGCGGTGCGTATCGGAGAAACAGGACGTTACAACTGTGTCCACTTCCCTGTCTGTCCGACGAGAACCGGCACCTGCTAACTGCGATTCTGGACCACTGCGAGATTTTTTTCTCGAGAGACTCCTGTTAATGCAAACTCCCGGCAAGGCCGTCGTTCGTCTTTGGTTTGGGTGTGGGAAGTGAGCTTCATTTCTGGTGACAAAGCCCGAGCGGTATTATCGTGACGGCACGCTATTGTAGGATTATAACGTCCTTCATTTTAGCGGTCGAGTACCAGGTGTACAAGTATGAAATACGGATTTTTTTTCTAAAAAAACATGTTAAATTCGGAATTATGATAAAAAGTACTTTATTCAAAGTATGCTCCATCGCTTGTTATACATTTTTCCCATCTTTCGGAAAATTTGTGAATACCACGCCAGTAAAAATCTTCCCCTTTTGCTGTGAACCATTCATGGAGCCATTTTTTCACATCTTCGTACGAACCAAAGCGCTGCTCAGCAAGTGCGTGACCCATCGATAAAAACAAATAGTAATCGGAAGGAGCCAAGTCTGGTAAGTAAACCGCATGGGGTAGAACTTCCCAGCTGAGTGCTCCCGACTTGTCGCGAGCCGGTTTTGCCGTATGTGATGGAGCATTGTCATGAAGAAAAATGACTTTGTGTTGCCTCTTTCGGTATTCTGGCCTTTTTCAAGCAGCGAACGGTTGAAATCGGTCAATTGTTGTTGGTAACATTTAGTATTAACCGTTTCCCCAGGTTTTAACAGCTCATAATAGACCAGGCCCCTCTGGTCCCACCAAAAACAGAGTATTGTCTTTCTGCGAAAGCAATTCGGTCTTGCGGTCAATGTGGATGGTGCGCCTGGGTCTATCCATGATTTTTTACGCTTGGGATTCTCAAAATAAATCCTCTTTCATCCCTTGTAACTATACGATGCAAAAAACGACTTCCTTTTTTTCGAGCAAGCAAAATGTCACATGTGCTTTTGCGCTTTTCCATTTGCCTGTCGTTCAATTCATGTGTTACCCATTTACCGGTCTTCTGAATCTTTTCCATCTCTCGTAGCCGATTTGAAACAGCTTGTTGGCTAACGCCTAATTGCTCGGCGAGTTGTTTTTGTGTTTGCGACTCATCTTCGTCCAACAATGCTTGCAATTCCATATCTTCGTATTTTTTTGGCGGCTTGCCACTTCCTTGTCTGCAATATTGAAGTCACCACTTTTGAAACGCCGAAACCATCGTTCACGCGTATCTTGCGATGGAGCATATTCGCCATAACCTTCTCGAAGTAATTGGTTTGATTCAGCAGCAGTTTTCTTCAAATGAAAACAAAGAATTTATGCAATCCGCGAATGCTCTTTGTTCAGTATAAATTTCGACATATTGAACACAATAATACAACACTATGCACACACTTTTCCAATTTATCACTCGTGCGCGCCTGACACTTGTTGATGACATAACAAAATGGCGCAGTGTCAAATCTTTATAGCACAAACTGCATTCGTGCGCCATCTGTTGCCTGAAATCCGCATTTCATACTTGTACACCTGGTAGCTACCGCTCGATATTCGAATTTCATAATTAGTTCGGTTCACGAGAAGTTAAGGATCTCTGAAGGGGTTCCAATTGTTGAATTTTATTATTATAAATTTGTTCAAGGATGCCTGCATGAATGTGTCAAATAACGAGTGCAATATTTGCCGTGAAAGACGCTTTGACTTTGAAAGATCCGTTGAAAGAATAGCATCTCTACTTGAATTGTTGAGTGTCATTTGTTGCGTATTAAGCGAATTGGTTAAGTTTTCTGGTGTTAGAGTGTGAGGGTTGAGAGTAAATTGCGAGATTGAAGATCTGTCCATAGCTAATCAATTTTATTCATTTTATTGCGTTTGATCTACTCTGTTAGCCATTTTATTTTCTGTAACCTTGTAGAGTATCATAAATGCTTTCATATTTTGCGCCTTGCGAAAGTACGCCGTTAAGTCACCACCTATGATGCACCTGGCCAGAGTCCGTGCGTTACGGAGGGCGAACCCGGAGAACAGGCAGTTGGTCGTTGTCGAGCGGACTAAGTGAACGTAAAATAAAGGAGAGCTCTTTCACACTTTTTTGGGTGTTCCGCTCGATAGCAAGATAGATTCAAGAATGTCGATAGCCTGTGCGCATTGCATTCTTTTTTATCATGATGTTCTCGGAACCCCCATCAAATTAAACTCTGATTAATTACGGTATGTGGAAGTATATTTATTATGTCCCGCTAGCTACAACCGATGACTAGATCCTCTTGAAATACTAAACAAGGAAGAATATTCAAACTGGAACGCGGGAAAAATAATAATCGTTACAACCTATTTTATCCTTGATCTTTGTTTTAACTATTGACCATAAATTGTAGTGTTAATTGTTTTAGCCCATTTTGAACAATAACTTCTGCGGTTTCTGGTTGAAAAACTGAATCAAGTGGTTTTCACACACTTCTTTTGAAAGCAGCTTAATTCCATTGAGAGAGTTCTGCAGAGATCGGAATAAGTGATAGTCAGAGGGTGCTGTCTGGACTATACGGTGGATGCATCAAAACTTCCCAACCAAGCTCTCGCAATTTTTGACGGGTCATCAAAGATGTGTGTGGTTGGGTGTTGTCATGATGGAAGACAATACCTTTCCTATTAATCAATTCGGGCCGTTTTTTTTCAATTGCTTAGCGTAATCTCTCTAGTTGTCGACAGTAGAGTGGAGAATCAATCGTCTGACCAACTGGAAGTAGCTCATGGTGGACGATTCCCTTCCAGTCTCACCACACACACAGCATCACCTTTTTCGCCGTCAATCCTGGCTTCGCGAACGCTTGTGACGGCTCACCATACCTTGTCCACGATCTTTGACGCTTCCGAGTGTCGTACGTGATCCATTGTTCATCACCGGTTATGACACGTTTCAGAAATGGCTCGATTTCATTGGGTTTCAGCAGCGCATCACAGATGTTAATTCGGTCTATCATGTTTTTCGCGCTCAACTCATGAGGAACCCATATATCGAGCTTCTTTTTGTAGCCAGCTTTGTGTAAATGGTTCAAAACAGTTTTGTGGTCAATGCCTGGCTCCATACCAATATCGACACTGCTGATATGCTTATCTTGCTAGACATTTTCAGGAATTTCATCAGCTTTTTCAGTAACTTATTTGCAATTGACGTCATCTACCGGGAAAAACGCCACAAAGTTTTTCCCAGACCCAAATATATGCGATTTTGTTGTATTGACAAGCTTCAAAACTTCATGTGACATTTTCTGAGGGTGTCAACATAATTAATATTTTTACACTTAAAAATGTCGTATTTTGTGCTAGAAAAAGAGCATTTGAGGCAAGGTTTAATTCATTACTTTATTTTGAAGAAAAGTGCTGATAAAAGTTATCATATACTTCGGTATACTTGTGAACGCTGGTTTTAACGCTTTAAAAGTAATGATTGCGATGCAAAGAACGTCGAGTTCAACCGAAGAAGTTTGAAGACCAACAATTACAAGCAGTTTTGGATTTTCGATTGTTTACACGCAATGCGAAAGATTTTAAAGGAAGGAAAATGGGTGCCACATAAACTGAATGACAGACAAATGGAAAACCGAAAATTCAGCTGTAAAATGTTGCTTCAATTGCATGAAAGAATGTTTTTTTTGCATCGAATAGTGACTAGCGATAAAAAGTGAATTTATTTTGATAATTCCAAAGGCAGAAAATATTGGGTTGATCCAGTTAAACCATCAACATCGACTGCAAGGCCAAATCGCTTCGGAAAGAAGACAATGATCTGCGTGGGATCAGGATGGTGTGGTGTCTTACAAGCTTCTAAAATCAGATGAAACCGTTAATACTGATCGCTACCAATAACAAATAATCAATTTAAACAACGTTTTGATCGTAAAACGACCAGAATAGGCCAGAAGACACGGCAAGGTAATTTCGCTTCATGATAACGCACCATCACACACTTCAAAATTAGTTAAACATACGTTAAAAGATCTTGCCTAGAAAGATTATTATTATTATTAACCCACCCGCCGTATTCGCCAGACCTTGCGTCTTCAGATTACCACTTGATCCGATCGATAGCACACACACTTTCTGAGTAGCACTTCAAAACGTACGAAGAAGTGAAAAATTGGGTCTCTGAATGGTTTGTCTCAAAACAAGAAAAGTTTTATTGGGACAGTATCCACAAATTACCTGAAATATGGGGGAATGTGTAGCTAGCGATGGACATTACTTTGACGAAAGCACTTTTGATGTTTCTCTTGAAATTATCTTTTATTTTATTACAAAATTCGCATTATTCACCGGTATACCTAGTATGTGCGGCATTCCTATATTTCACGAAATATACTGTCACTTCAGTTCAGAAGCGCTTCAGTGAATTAACAAGATTTGATTAAATCGTTAAATCTGCGGAGTAAATTCATTTAATATATTTTATCATCGAGTATTCTTCTTTTCTATATCTGATCTCGCCGCTATAATACACAAGACTTGCGAAACTGTTACCGGCTACTCAGTTTAATAACCAGAACAATAAACACACATTTTTTCTATCGATCGATCTCACCGAATACGACATCGAGTGTGCCGATGATAGCGACTATATCCGCGAGCATATGTCCCGGTCCAATGGTCTGTAGTGCAGCAAGGTGAGGGAAACCTGGAGCTTTAATTTTACAGCGATAGGGTTTGCTGCTGCCATCGCTCACGAGATACACACCAAACTCGCCTTTAGGTGCCTCGATTGCCGTATATGTTGAACCCGGAGGAACTTGGAAGCCCTGACTAAAGAGCTTGAAATGATGAATAAGGGCCTCCATGCTTGTCTTCATCTCGTGACGACTGGGTGGCACGATTTTCGCATCATCAGTTTTTATTTCGCCGGGTGGCATTTGATTTAAACACTGGATTATGATGCGCAGAGACTGTCGCATCTCTTCCATGCGGCATAAATATCTAAGAAGTAAATGTAAAAAAATAGTGACATCACGTTTACTCTAATTTTGTCTTATTAAGGACGCTGCTGCTTTAGTGGTAAAAAAAGACTTAGTTTTAGGTTGCGTTATCAAAAGTTTCACAAAAAACCCGTCCGCAATACACTATTAGGCTATTAAAAAAAGGTAAAGAATAAAAAGCTATAATTATTCAGCTTTAAGCAGGATTATTTCCGCGTATGCCTTCTTTTTATGCATTTAGGACGCCTTTAATATTTCCTTGAATTACGTCTGAAGCCGACTTATCAGATACTGTATCGCATTCGCAGGGGAAAACAAGAAAACTCAGCAATGCAAACATAGTTTTCACGAAAAAAAATTATTTTCTAAAAGTTCTGCCACTTCGATTATTCCGAGATAAGAATTATGATAAGCAACGCAATCGAAAAAAAATCTTATTTTGAGACTTTCATAGTGCTACAATGCAGATGACGTTTACCTGTCGTAACAATCTCCATTGACTCCAATCGGCACGTCAAATTCAACAAGGTCGTACGCGTCGTAAGATGCTGTCTTTCTCAAGTCCCATTTAATACCGGAACCACGGAGCATAACACCACTAAAGCCCCAGTTCAATGCGTCTTCCGACTTTACCACGCCTATATCAATAGTGCGATGCTTCCAAATTCTGTTCTCCGTAAGAAGATCCTCGACCTCGTCGAGTCGCTCGGAGTACTTGGACGCCCACTCGTGAATGTCGTCCATCAAGCCAAGGGGAAGATCGAGGGCCACTCCGCCTGGTCGAATATACGCAGCGTGCATTCGTGCACCGCTTACTCGTTCGTAAAACTCCATAAGCTTCTCACGTTCCTCAAAGAGCCAGAAGAAAGGCGTCAGTGCACCTACGTCCAGAGCGTGCGTCCCAATTCCCATTATATGATTAAGAATTCGTGTAATCTCGCCGAAAAGCGCTGTTAAAGAAATAACGATGTGTTTGTACCAAAATAATCAAGACAATTCTGTTATTTCAGCGCTTAAATGACTCTGTTAATAGGAGAAAGATTGTGACTTGACGGAAATTAGAGTGGTACTATCAAATAAGTGCTTAAACTTGATATTTTCGTAATTAGCATACTAGAGATTTCCCGAGAAATTACAAAACAAGAAAAAAATACAAAGTCTGCTGCTTCTTTAATTGTGGCCGTAAATTATTTTCACAAATTCATACGTTTTTGAGGGCAAAAATGCTGAAAATATATAGAAAATACTGATAAGTTACAATAATTTTTATGATAATGAGGTCATTGAGATTTTATAACATTTTAAATTAACAATTGACAAAGCTTCTGTAAGTATTCTATATGAGGTTATCCATAAAACTAGTGACGTTATAGGGGAAGGAGTGGGTATGTGGAAGCGTCACACTTTGCGGCATAGGTCTGGACAGGGCGGGACGGGACGGGAGTAAAGTCACGGGATGCAAGTTCAAAAAAATTTCATGTGATATTGCTTGCCCATCGCATGACATACAGTAAAAGAATGTCTGCCTTTAGTTTAGTCTGTACCTCGCATCTTTGACTCTGAGACATTCCTTGAGGGGAGGCTCACATCACGTGATCTGGGGTCAAGTACAAGAGAGACAGATCTAAACAT
This sequence comes from Cylloceria caligata, assembly GCA_963942595.1. Lineage (NCBI taxonomy): Eukaryota > Metazoa > Arthropoda > Insecta > Hymenoptera > Ichneumonidae > Cylloceria > Cylloceria caligata. Next base: position 58,906,978 of record OZ012704.1, on the reverse strand, counting down.
TTTCGACACATCTTTCTTGGACACAGGTTTTATGAAAAATGTCGGATTTGGGGGGCTAACTTTATACCGCATTCACGTAGTGAGACCCGGAAATTCCACATCCCACAAAAATTCTGGATTTGAGAATAATCTGTTAAACGTTTTGAGGTGATGTGTCAGTATCAAGCCTGCCCTTGAAGCGATGAAAGTATTTATAAATGTTACACGAATTTATTATAATAAAGCCTGCAAAGGAGAACTTTGCACATTCCTTCCTTATTATTTTCCCCCTTTCGGAAAGCCACCTATGAAGAAATATGTTGATTGATTTTGGTTTTTTAATCGAGGAAGCTTTCTGTGAAAAATGAAAATCAATGAGAAAGCAAGGTGTAAGGTTTCGATAGGCAGGCTTGTTTGAAGACTGTGTACACTAACTAGCTTTTATCTGCTCGAAATTTGTTAAAGTTAGTGATTCAACAATTTTTTTTTTAAATGGTAAATTTCGTAACTTTTAATACCCATTGTCAATTCTAGACAAACTTAATACCAAGCAAACTTAGTCGTAACTACACTTGTGTAAAAATTTTCAATCTCCGTAATTTCACACGGGCTAGCGTGTTTACATTGTATAATGATTTAAAAACGAAGCATTAAACTCTGACATTTGAGTGACTATCAATTTTAATTAAATTTTCACGGTGATTGGGTAACAACTGCTCCAATTATTCATTAAATTTCGACCCAATCATTCAAGCCGTTCTGGAGTTAGAAGAGACTAATTTTTTATCGAGTAACCCATGTGCAAATAGCAAAATAGCACATCCCTAGCCTAGTACTGATCAGAGAGATGAGAGATAAGAGAGAACCAATACTGAAATGATAACACAAGACTGGCAGTCATTGCTGACAATCACTGGCTACAGATGATGATATGTTGCTTGGTCGCGTGTTTGATTGGTGTGGGAAGGCTTCGGCAATGAACGACCTTAATATATTTTTTTTTAATTCCTCTTTTTACGTTTCGATCCTTTGGTCGGGACCCTCTTCAGAAATCTTTTAATTTATTTTCTATGAACATAGTATCCATACAACTCATTATGTCTTAACAACTAAGGTGTGTATGTTGTGAATGTAAACTAATATTAACGTTTTATATATTATTTCTTACCTATTACTTTTTAATTTGTGATTGTTGAAACGAATATATAATATTCTGTCTTTTCTATGTCATTTTAGTAAAATATTGTAGTCACTAATTTATAAATTAATTCCTTATTGTGGTCCATATATTATAATGTTAAGACGCAAAATTATCATTCTTAACAAAGAATCTATGTCGATATAATTTACTTACATGTTACGTTGAATTCTATCTAGTTGCCTTGACACATAATATTCCGAACACTATATTAACTACTCTGGCTGCCTTTATTGGACATTCTGGCTAATTTATTAAATAGATAAAAATAATTATGTCTAATTTAATAAAACCGGAATAATTATTTTAAACGATAGTTATGAATAAAATTATATCTCATTTTTTCGATAACGTTGTTAAACTAATGTGTTAATATACTTTATGTTGTAATTTCTAATCTCTTTCCGGTCATCTTTCATTTTTCCGTTAATTTCTGTTTACGATCGGAGGAATATTGACTAAGTACCCGAGCTAAGATGGTGTGGTGTATGTAATTCTTTTGTTGTATATGTGAGAAACCTCTTACAAGGGGACCACATGGTCGTCGGATTTTTGTAATTTTTTATACTCATGGTACGTAAAGTTGAGACCCCAAATATGAATATCCCCAAGTAATACGACGCCATATTCAGAAATTCTCGAGAAAATCGACTTTGAAGTTAGAGCGAGCAACTGAAATAGAGAAACAAAAACCGAAATTTCAACTGAGTGAATAGCTCAGTGGGTAGCGCTGGAGTCCGGTAATCACTGGGTAGTGGGATCGAGTCTCGCTTTGGTCACTTTTTTTGTTTTTTTCCAATTCAAATACCTACGTATTTTATATTTAAAATGCATTAAATATTTGCTAATCACCATATTATTATTAACAAATTATATCATTTTTTATGAAAATTGCACGTGGAGCGGAAAAATAATATTATCCTCTTTACGAAGAGTTATTTTATATATAAAATTCAGTAAATATTTGCTAATTAACGTATTATTATTAACAAATTATCATTTTTTATGAAAATTGCACGTGGAGCGGAAAAATAATATTATTTTTACCGTCAAGTAAAAAATTTCATCAAGCGTATGCAAAACTGCGCATACCTGATCGAAGAAGGCCGCGAAATCAACGATCGAGAAGATTGTATTAAAATTCATTCAATCGTTCATCATCAGTTATCCTCTCCGATCTTCGGTAAAATGATCAGATATGCGTGGTTCGCTTCAAAACTTTGTGATACTAGAGAAATCTTTGAAAACGTCAATGAAGTTTGTTTTCCGATTGATGTTTAAAAAAAAAAATGCGTCTGTAAAAACGCAGCATTCGTGCGGTGTGCTCGATGCCGTGAAATTTCTGTTTCCCGTGTTTTTACGACGCTTATCACTGTGGCTCGCGCGATCCTGTTGATAAACAAATGGATACGATGTAACTTTAAATAAAAAAAATTAATTTTTCTACCCGAGGTTTTTTCATTTTCGTTCCCAAAACTTTACTTGTCATTTTTTTAAATTAATTTCAAATAAATGTAATAACACGCGCAATATTCATAAAAAATGATAATTTGTTAATAATAATATGGTAATTAGCAAATATTTAATGAATTTTAAATATAAAATACGTAGGTATTTGAATTGGAAAAAAAAAAAAAAAAGTGACCAAAGCGAGACTCGATCCCACTACCCAGTGATTACCACACTCCAGCGCTACCCACTGAGCTATTCACTCAGTTGAAAATTCGGTTTTTGTTTCTCTATTTCAATTGCTCGCTCTAACTTCAAAGTCGATTTTCTCGAGAATTTCTGAATATGGCGTCGTATTACTTAGGGATATTCATATTTGGGGTCTCAACTTTACGTACCATGAGTATAAAAAATTACAAAAATCCGACGACCATGTGGTCCCCTTGTTAGTGTTTGTTTCTACGAAGTTATTATTCTCTATTATCTCTCTTCTGTAGCTACTTTTTATGTAGAGTATTCCTTGACACTAGACTTTCTCTATCTATAGTATGGAACTGTATATTATACTCAGTTTTGAAATATCAGTCTGTAATTAACTGAGTTTTTATCTATTTTTATATGGATCATTTCCATAATTATTCTTTTTCTAAAATGTGTTTCTATAGTTAGGATTTTTGCGTTGTCAAAATCAAATGCGTGATTATTTTGTCGAGCATGTTGAGTAAGTGCCGTGTGATTCGACTGTAGATGGTTCATACTGTTTCTGTGTTCTCGTCATCTTATCTTCAAATGTCGTTTTGTTTGTCCGATGTATGTGCCTTGACAGTCTTTACAAGAAATGCAATAAACCAATTTTGACTTTTTTAGAAACGAAACCTGATCTTTAGTGGTTCCAGTGATTGTGTAAATGTTATGATTGTTCGTAGTGATTATGTTTAATAATTTTAACATTCTATTAATGGGATAGTAGATTTGTTCAATATACGGGAATTTCATCATTCTTGTAATGTCTATTGCTGGTTTTTCTATATTATTTGTGTGTGAGTTGGTTATGATTTGGATTCTCGTTTTTATGTGTTTTTTTATGAATACTAGAGGATAGCAATTCCTCTGACGCGTTTTTTCAATGAGGTTGATGTTTTTCTTCCAAAATTTTTCATGAGATAATTTGAGTGCTCTGTCAACTAGCATGTAGATTGTACTGATTTTTTGTTTTTTTTTACCTGACCAAGTGGGTTCTCTGTACCAGTCTGTAATTATGGTATTATCTATTCGTATTAATAACATGTCTAAAAACGGTATTGAATTGTTATCATTCTCTATCTCTATTGTAAATTTTTTATTTTGATCATAGGCATTGAAAATATGTAATGTCTGAGTGGCTTCACTCTTTGGTATCGCCATGATAATATCGTCAGCATATCTCTTGTAAAGCGGCGGTACAAAGTTTAGTTTATTTATGCATGATTGTTCCAAGTCAATCATGACTATATTGGATAAAACAGGTGCCAACGGTGAACCCATTGGTAATCCGGAAATTTGTTTGTAAATGACATCTTGAAATGTAAAGAATGTCGAGTTCATGATTAATTCTATCGCTTTTTTATTTCGTCAATAAAGGTGCCATCGCCAAACAGATTCCTTCTGTTATCCAAACTTTATAAGGCCAATTTAATGGGAATGCTGGTGTATATCAATGTGACATCTAGTGATATTAATATTGTATATAGTCGTCTGGAAGTATGATATTATCCACTAATTCTTTGAGTGTTAAACTATCTTTTATGTACGACATATGCTCTGGTAAGTGTTTTGTGATGAACTTTTGTATGTAAATCTGCTATCTTGTGTGTCGGAAAGTCAATTTATGATTTCGGTAGTGTGTGAGTCTCGCTACGTTACAAGTTTCTGGTTTCAAAAAGTGGTATTCCTTGTCAGAGATAAACTCATGCGTTTTCCATCTTATTAGTAATAAAGTGATGGCCTTCTGTATGTTGTTGCATGGATCTTTTTGTGATACTTGATATGTGGTTAAGTCTTGTAACAGTTCCATTGTATTTGGTATGTATTATTTCTTATCCATTATTACTGTTATGTTTCCTTTATCAGCTCTTGTAACTATTATTGTTTGGTGTTGTAAACATTTTTTTGTTTCATGATTTTTTCTGTGTGTTTTTTCTTCGTTTTTGTAGTGATTAAATTTCTGAGAATGGTAGTCAACTGACCTCTTGATGTGTCTATTTGATCTTCTGGAATGAAGTGTGTGTTTGTTTCAAATTCGCTGATAATCTCGTGTTAATTTTTTTTTCTTCTTTTTTTTTGAAAGTGTGGAAAACAAAACTTTGGTCCTAATGACAAAAAAAATGTAATGTGTTTTGGTATCTCTACATTTGATAAATTTTCTAACCAATTATTGTTTTTATTTGTTTTATTATTATTCAACCCATCTTGATTTGTTGTTAAGTACTCAGTATTTTTCTTGTCTAATGCAATATTTTTATGATCAAGTTTGTTAGTCGCTTGCAAGTAACGCTGTGAGTATATGGAAATTAAAAAATCATGTGTTTTATAGTTATGTCTATGTAAGTTTCTGTTTCGTTCTTTTCGCAAATTACTTAATTTTCTAGAATAATTGTTGTATAGTATATCTGATAGTTTGTTTAATTGTTTTTGTTCAGTGTCTAAAAATTCTTTTTCGATTGAGACTGATGAATTTAGGATAATTTTTTTATGTATTCGTTATTTCTTTTCACATAATTTAGTGTAAAAATTTAAATCATCGATTTCTATGTTGATGATTTTCCGATACCAAAGGATCGAAACGTAAAAAAAAAAATTTTTTTTTAATTATTAAGGTCATTCATTGCCGAAGCTTCCCCACACCAACTGGCTACAGATGTTTAGCAAGCGTTCAAGAATATTAATGAACAATAAAATAAAATATTTATGAAGATTTGCACCAAGGCTCTTTTATCATTCTGAATTTCTTTATTATCGGTTCTTTATCCTCATGCGGAGATTATGTCGGAATAAATTTTTGGTTGGAGATTGGGATTCGAACCCGCGACCCTGCTGTTCGTAATCTATGACCTTACCCAGTCAGTTATGCTCGTCTCGGACAAAATAATTTCGAAACTTGCATATTAGTTGCACGTCTTAATGCATATTGTAGTATTAACTAGTCATACGGATGCTTGATTAATTAATATTACTTCAATGCTACCATACAGTATCATAGTGACATTATCGACACACGAGAATCCTTTTAAAAGCTCATTAATACAGCAATTATGAAAAATAATTTTATTTATAAATGTACCTACTTGCTACCTGTTTCTAAATTGTTCTTTCTAATAAGGGATTGCGGGATGAGCTTATATTTATTCATCACTTGCTCAGATTATTAATGAAACATTCATTTTCATCTAGTTTTCGTCATACGTTAAATAATATTTTTGAGGCAACGTCAATTCTTACAGGTGTTCCCAACAAGTACCTTCCTCTTTCAAGTACTGTCAACCACAATTGGGCCAAAATCAGTAAAACCGTTTACCTTGAGGCAGTACACTGAAACTGGTTAATCGTATGTCAAAAAGGTGGACATAGGAATACAAGGGTCAACCAGAGTTGAGAGTAGCCTGGCACTCATACAATTGTTAGCCATGCATCAAGGAGAAGTTAATGACGGTCAGAAATACAAGTATCGGTCCGGTGTATACCTAGTACTAAAACAGATCTTATTTCTGATCTGAATATGGACTTTGCCCAGCATTGGCGATTAAGTTTGGTACGTTCCTGGCAAAGATGTTCATCAATACAAGGATAGAGCTTCCAAACAAGACTTAGCAACCTTAGCTGCCTCGGTTCTGGGTCGTATTGACAGCTTTGGCTTTGCTATCATTTTTGTAAAAAATCAAATCTTATGAAATTTCACCGGATTTGATGATTGTATCGAAAATCACGATAACTAAAAAGTAATGTGTGTGTTACTTGAGTGCAACATTTCAAGACAATCTGTCAAGCCAATCTTGAATTATATGCAGATTACTTTCGAAACAATTGGGACGAACGCACACACCACACATTTTTTCCACACCACTGTTCAGGACAGTTCAGATAGTTTTAAGTATCCTGAGACTAAAATCATGGATTTTTTCATGAGAACTCCCGCTGTAATGAAGTAAAATGCACTGATTTTGTGTTTATTCTTCCTGAAAATGTGTAGCGATTCTGCTAGTATTTTTTTGGGTTTCTCTTCAAGTCATTTATGAAAATAAAAATCGCAAAAATGATGGGGAGGGGATCAACTTCACGTTGAAGAGGGTCGACTTGGCGGGGGGGGGGGGGGGGGGGGGGGTGTTTGGAAATAAGCGTCGCATATTTTATGGATGATCCCTAAGTATATTCATTAATTTGGGCTTCCTTATGACATGCTGAGACTGTCTTAACAGCTTAGAAAATGAAAAATCAATATGTAACGCTAATTTACGCAGCTGTTTTTTTGTCATTCCCGTCAAACATTTTTTCTTCGTAAAATCACAGGTAGGTTCTTTTGGATTGCGAAGCTTAATGTATTGAAGAATTCCATGCACTATACGAACCACTTGAATCTCCTTAAAGAAAAAATAATCTACGTGTCTACTCACTGCGGATGTATTTAGCTCGAATTGGTACTTGAATGTTGAGAAGCTTTTCAATGGCCAATGAAAAGCATTGCTCATTGCACATCATTGATACATAATCAAGCCGATCAAAGTATGGCAAAGCCTGTATATAAGTCTTGTGCTCGATGAGCTTTTCAGTGCCTCTATGCAAAAGACCGATGTGTGGGTCCGCAGATATGACAACTTCTCCTTCCAATTCCAGTACCAGACGCAGCACTCCATGAGCTGCGGGATGTTGCGGTCCAAAGTTGACTTTCAAGTTTTTAATATTTTTTTGAACCACTGGCATAGCTACTATCGGTGGCATGTTCCACTTCACACCATCCACAGGATACAGCACAGGGCCATTGAACAATTTAAGATAATCTGCATCAGGGTACCAAGTAGCTGTCCTTTGCTGACTGGAAACAGTATAACACATAGCATATATAATTCTACATAGCCATTTACAGAATTTAAGCAGTTTTAATCTTAGATTGCTTCAAATCAACATATATGATTATTAAATTGTAATAAATGTTAATATTTATATGTAATAAATACACAGGTTTTCTGTAATAAATATATAAGCATATTGCTTAAATCTAACGCATGACTGCAAAAAATTATGACGAAAAAATTTTGATTTCAAAAAGTTCTCATTCATGAAAACAAATCGAAACAAGGATGCAAAGTAGAAGTTTGTACATTGCTTCCAAATTATTTTCCACCTTTTTTTCTACGTCAATGAGCTAGTAATGATGTAAAATGTAAATAGTAATAGATGTAAAAGGCTGATAAAAAATAAAATGTAATAGATGTAAAAAGCTGATACGAAGTAACCATCACTCAGAATTTCCCTATGACATAAAACAATTAAGGTAAAGTTGCGATGTGAAGGACATCCTAAACAATGACTTCAATGCAGTTATGGCAACCATACTTCAACATGCACAAGGGCTGTTTTGCAATTATATACCTGATTTTAATTGTTTACAAAGACACTAAGCATCAGCCATAGAATCAATGTGCCAGATTATGTTAAATAAGGTTTTGCCATTGTCAAGAATGTGCCGGACAACGTCACTCAGATCAGGAGATCGTCCAGAAATTCATAAATCCTGTCCTTTTGTCTGGCAGGTAGTCAAAAATAAAAAATACTTTTAATAAATGAAAATATAATTGACAATTATGCAAGAGTTATTAGAGGCTGAGAATGTAGTTAAGAGGAGGCTATAACAGAAGTTCATTCTGCACCAATTGAGCAAATTGTATGTATATTGCACTGCATTTTTCTTTTGATCAAACTTAAAGTATCTATAAGTTTCAAAAATATTAAACATTGCATAAATTTTATAAACAGTCTTGTAATATTATCATTATAGTAATAACAATTTTTTATTATCTGTAGCTTGAAGTACAAATATTTTTATTGTTCTTTCACACCTTGCTGAATATTAAAAAATAACATTCTGATAATAACGGTTGTTTTATGTTAACACCATAACGATACAAACCAAGTTTTAGCCTGTTTCATCAAGTAACAGTCTCCCCACCCCAAAATAAATTATCTAGCCTTCTAGCTCCAGCAAACAAGTGATGGCGATATATAAAAAAATATAACTTGCTGATATTTTGGTAGATTAAGCTAAAATTGGGGTTACATCTGGGGAGGATACATGAATGATTGTTTCTGGTAGTTGAATGTTTGCGATTACCAGAGAAAATGAATTATAGTCCATATAGACTTTAAATCATAATTTCACCCAATTGTACATTCGAATAGGATTTACTTTCGAAAGTTTACGGTACTTTGTGTATAATATCCCACAAAAAACATAATATAATGAAATGACGATAAAGGTTAGTTTCGTATTACATAACGTCTTTGATGACAGACTTCATTGCAAGTCCATGTTGGTACTGAGACTAACTTGGTGTGATGCAGCGGCCCTCCTTGGTGTAGCAAAATTCTTCCGTCATTTAAAAACCCGGTGGATTTTCGTAAAACTGATCGCAAGACACCAGCCGCCATGTTCAGCCACAAACGGGACGCAGCAAAGAAAATGGCTGTACATAAAAGAGCATCATATGGTTTTGTGACGTACCACCTCCCACGTTCTATACTATTTCGCGGTTAGATGGCACGACAAGCTGTTTCGTCTGTGGAACACTAAAGTATTAAGAGTCATCGAGCGAGGGCATACGAAGCGCCAAGTGGCCAAATAGCAAACTACGATTTCGTAGTTTTCGGATTTCGCCGAAAATACAATAGTATTATATAAAAAAACATTAAAAAAGAATTCTTTCATTTAGTATGATTTGCGGTTTGGTCCGTCTCTCCATGCAATTTTTTTCGCATAGACACAATAAATTATCGAAAATTCGTGGCAGCTGTCGTTAGCCATGACGCTTTTCTCGCGAACTCATTAATTCATTTAACTACAATTTTCACGCATATCTGCTACACTTCACTGGACCAGACCGCAAAGCTTACCACTGCACTGCACTTAAACAAAAAAATTCTAACTTGTTTCATTGCAAATCCAAGCGATAATCCGAAAAGTACGAACGGATATGTCAAAATCGTGTTCGCGGCCATATTGCAATTTATGCTATCTAATTGTTAGTTCCAGCTCCTGACGGTAGATTCGCGATTCACGGTTGTCAGTGTAAGCGGATAAGCGGGCGTGAAGGCATAAGAGTCATCGAGCACACGTGACCAACTCAGAATCGAGGGTAGCGCCTTTCGCGGAAAAAATACACATTATAGCTAGCGCCGCTTGTGGCAAGTGTGTCAACCAAGGCATCCAGCGAAAAGTAACAGTTATCGGTATTGCAGGATGTAAGGATTTCAGTGGCGGGCCATGGTACATGTGGGCCCTGGTCGCCCTGATTGATCCTCCAACAAGAGCTGCCAGAAAGCGACCGCGCAGTACGACGCACACAAGCGCACGCCCGTGTACGTGTGACCGCCCGAGCTCGTGGAGCATCGGACAATAGAAGGAGACAGATATATGACTGTCTGTCTCTTTCGGGCTGCTCGCGCTGCTACTGCTGCTAGTGCTCGGGCTGTCGCGCGATACATTTAACTCCGACTCAGACGAGCGCGTAACGTATGTTAATTTGCGGTCGATGATAATTCGAATCCACGCAGTGACAAATTTTTTTTTCAGTAATTATTACATTTTACGATTAATTAATTATTGTTATTTTATATTTTACATAATTTTGCTATTTCTTGTTTTATTACGTATGTGATACGGGCTATGTTATACCTCATAAAAACCGTATCAGTACTATTGCTGCAAAGAATAGACTATAAAATGTAATGATTGCTTAAAAAATTTGACACAACGAGAACTGGAACTGTCATCGGCCGCGGATGAGAGATATAACGCGCACGCTTCACTGATTATCGCTGTTAAGCTGCATTAGCAAATTAAGATACCCAAATTTGATTGAAAGCTTCTGAAAACTAAAAATATGACAGTTAAGCCAACTAACCGCGTTAACGATTGTTGGAAGAATTACCAAAAGAACGCAATCCATTCTTAGCCAACGTGTACGTTATTTTCTTCTTTAGTATATATATATTTTTACAATATATGTGCAGAATGTACATAGAAGCGAAGTTTGCCGAAGTAACGCAGTTGACTTCGTTGTAATGCAGTCCAATACTTGACTGAATTATTATCTTAAATGACCCAACGATAATTGATCGTTCGTTTTAAGTTGTGCTGTTTGCATTTATTTGAAAAGGATAACGGTGAGTCTATATACATTTATCTCTTTTCTCTTAAAAAGTATATTAATAAGCCATTCATAAACATTAAGAATACTTTAAATTTCCTTTTGTTTTCAATAAGTTAACAAAAAAGGTTTATCGAGTTTTATGGAATTTTTACTTGATATGTGTCGCTGCAAGATTGTCTTCCACATACCGTCGAAATTAAATTTAGAAATGATCTTTGCAGTAAAATTAACAGGTAACGCAAATTGCTGTTCTTATTCATTCTTCATCAAAGCCACCAGTACAGTTCTCGTTATGTATGATAGTAACAATATTGAAAAAGGAGATCTATATTCATATTTGATAGTTCAATCCATGGTATTAACTTTACTACAATCTTTCACGTTTATATTGATCAATTTTACAAGTTGCGAATATTTATTGTCTCAGGATCTGCGTATCAAATGAAACATTTAAATTATGTTTTGTTCCACAGATGTGTAAAGTTTTATCAATAAAAACAGAATTTTCTTCTATCAGGATCATGAACGAAATGTTCATTTTTGACCACATAAAATCCTGTTTTATTACTATTTCACTGAAACAAATTGCAAAATAGTAAAACAATGATCTGAAATATATTGAAAATAAAAGATTAATTTATCCTTTAGGAGCTTCCCTGACAAAAAGAAAAGTAATTACGATAAACAAAAGTGTACGAAGTATATTTTTTCAAAAAATAGTTTTAGAGTCAAATTTCATAAGCCAAAAATCATAAGCTGTTAGGCGTTCTAAAGATAAAACTCAAGCAGGAATATTTCTATTTCAAAAGCAAAGTATAATAGAAAAATGTTGCTATCATATCAGTCAAATTTTCCTTTAGGCACCCAGCCACTTTGTAAGCCATTTTTAGAAAAAATACACAGAACAAACATTAAACGTATACCCAAGGAATACCTAAGAAACACTTAACTGTCAAAATTATATTATTTGAAGTCAAAATGATGTCATTTAGACTGCGATGTATTCCTTGGGTATATGCACTGTTGACATAAAGTGTAAGGAAATCTATTTAAACAATTAATTCTCCTTGCAGAAGTTGAGTTTTCGTGATTAAGTTGTGCATACTAAAAGTAAGAAAATTCCATAAACATTAAGTTCTACAAAAAATATCGTTACTTGGAAGGAATATATATTAAAAGAGCTTATAGAATATACAATAGGTACTCTAATTTAGAAAATGCAAATGTTTCTCGGTGTACATTGCATTACAGTCTGTGGCATAAAAGCATGGGCAATATTGATGAGAAATGACAAACAGATTATTATAACATATTTGCACGCCAGTATCTCAATTTAAATATAAATGTATAGAATAACTATTCCGGCTAGTACTTTTTTATGACATTTAGAGATAAGTATTTTTCAGGACTTTGTATATCCACGCACAATAATACTGTTGAGATATATACTTAAAGAATTGTTTCACTTCTAAACCATTTTTTCATGGTTCACACAAGTATTATAAATTATATAATACGTCTTATAAATATTAAAAATATTTCAAGAAAAATGCAAAAAACTGTTCCTAACAAGAAATATCATATTTTAAAATGCAATAATGTGATGAAAAAACTACATGGAACAATTTGTTATATAGCACTTTTTAATTGAACGTTTCTCAAGCGTTTTTTTTAAATAGCTTATTTTGAAATAAATATTTTCCCTCATAAAAGTGAACATTATATGAAATAAAATCAGCAATATTCTTAAAAAAATGATAATTTATAAATGTGATGCTTAATAAATCTTTTTCGACAACTGCTTTGTAAGTAAGAGGAAATTGGAAGAATTCTCTATGTTTATAAACAATTATTGAGATATTTTTAGCGAATAAAATGTATATCGCCATCGTTATTGTTATCCTTTTAAAACGTTAATAAGGACACTACGAATACAACAACATACAAATGAACGATAGTTGTTGCATTGCCTAGGATATTAAATATTCTATCGATTATTGGACCGCATCACGGAATAAACTCTATTACTTCGACAAACTTCGCTTCAATGGAGAGATGCATTCGACATAATGCACATAAAAAGTATTATGTTTGTTGTTGATGCTGATGTGTTGCTAGGGCGCGTTTGTAACGTTCATGTAGTGGTGAGTAAGCATTTTATCAAGACGATACATCGAATATATAATATTATCTGCATGAACAATAGAAGTTGAAGAGTTAATTGAAAGAAGAGGATCTGTTCGCACTGTCGCTTAGCACAACTTACAAGAATCAACGTAGAAATGTGTCATTCATTACTTTTGTATAGATAATTCTTATTATCACCCAATCCACAATTTGTGCATTGGCGTTTCTTCAAGAAACAAGAGGGAGTAACAATGGAAATTATTTCAATTGAAGCGCCCAAGAAGACTAACAATTGTAATCATCGCTCCGTGTGTATTTTTCATAAGAAGACGGATAACTACGCAAAAATGAAGACTGCAACAACCTGCACGCAGATTATATGAAATGTAGTTTGCACATACAGTTCATAATGTAAGACAGCGAGGCCAACATCAAGATACATTACAGATACATACATATTGTACGTGAGGATATACACTATTTTTGGTGCGATTTAATTTATTGTAGCACTTTTGTCCAGCAAAACAGCTGCATAATCTCATTGGATGTATGTGACAAGAAAAGAAATAGCATAAGAAAGAACCATGAAGAATTATGCATGTATATTCTACGATAAACTTGCACAAAAATCGCATGCAACGTTATAAGTAGTATGTGTACACCTTTGCTCCATCCCACTCCTATCCCCACTCCTTCCCCCACCACGCGGCTACCCCCACCTACTCACTTTTCCACCGCCGCGCTACCCACTCTGCTTGACCAGTGTCGGTAACGTGGAGATGGTAAAGTGAGGTGGTGTGGGTACCTTGGTGAACAAGGAAGAGTAGAGATAAGAGTAGGATGGAGCATAGGTGTACACATACTTGGAATAAAATATTTGACTCACCCTTGTGCTGGCGGCATCTGTGACGACTCTCCAGAGTGACGGGACACACACATATGCACACACACATATGCACACACACACACACACACACACACACACACACACACACACACACACACACACACACACACACACACACACACACACACACACACACACACACACACACACACACACACACACACACACACACACACACACACACACACACACACACACACACACACACATTCTCTCTCTCTCTCTCTCTCTCTCTCTCTCTCTCTCTCTCTCTCTCTCTCTCTCTCTCTCTCTCTCTCTCTCTCTCTCTCTCTCTCTCGCTTACACACTCACTCACTCACGCACTCACTCACTCAAAAACCACAGCTACGCGTACGGGTAATGCGGATTACTCGCACCCATGGAGCTTGGGCACCGTCGGGCGTGGGCATCCGTATTCCGATCAGCGTATCATTACCACGCGCTGCTTCGATCCGATCTAGATATCCGGCCTCGTCAATTAAATGATCGAGGCCGAATACTACACACTTTACGAGCAGCACCGGTAACGCACTAATCGACGACTCTGGGTAAAATAGGTGCTGCCAATCGATGTATATCGATTCTTCGAAATCGACCAGCAATACCTCACAGTACCCGTCATCATCCATGTCGATGATCGACCCACGCATAGTCCTTTCATTCCGTACAACCACACAGGACACTCCAGCGCACAAGTCACTTGTTAAAAATCGTCTCCTCTCAGAGCGCTCCTCAATATATAATTTATATAGTTTGTCCTCCAGTCCACACAATGCCGAGCACATTAGATCCGTCCGCAGACACACGGTATTATTGTTGGTGCTACAAATCACCCGACACACAAAAACTGCCGCTAGGTCATCGCCTAGATTTACCGGATACATTTTTTTTTCGAATTGAACTCTCGACGTGCACTGCTAAAGACAGACTGAATGCTCCGGATGAGGCTGGCGGTGATCACAGCGTTTGAAGATAACAAACGCCCCTCTGAGTCATAACTAGGTGTGCAGCGCTTTGAATGCAATGTCAGCAGTTTTGCACGTGTGTACCGCTTTGCGCTGTGCTTCTCGTGAAGCGAATGCTCTGCAGTAAAAGACGCAGAATATGATACCGTGCCGCGAAAGACCTCGATTATAATTTATATATAATGATAAAATAAGAGACACAGTAAACCGATGTATTTGTTTTTAATTAATCAATATTTTATTTAAATCACTTTACAGATATTTACCGTCGTATGCAACATCCCTGCAAACACGGTAATCTTCGCTCGGAGACTCCTCTGCTGTTAAATTTATTTTTATCACTGTCTGATCGTCGAGAGGCAAAAGCATTGTAATATTCACGCACTAATCTGTCGTTTTTCGTCACATTATCGCTCAAGAAATTATTAAATCGCGACATGGTGAAGCCGCACGACATAAGGTGTAGGAATACGATGCAAAATTGTCCACACACATCCGACGTATTACTCTGTAGCTGCTTGAGGCAATACCGATAGAACTTGCAGTTTCTTCGTAGTCGTGCGAGATGTTGCGGTATAACCGGTGGTAGCCCGTAGCTATCAAAGTACATTCCTTTTCCATGATGGTTAACGTACATGGCGATCCAATGCTCTCCAGGTCCGTCGTGGTTATCCGTGTTAACTACGAGTCCGGCTGGTAACGACCATACACGAGGAATTCTGTCAGCCGGGTATACGCCAACGGTTGAAAGTGGTAGATACTGCAGACTTTCGTAGATTTGTCTAGTGTTCATGCTGAACACATAGTCAATGATTAAATGATGACCGATACGCTTTGAAAGACGTATATATATGCAAAATTTATTTCACAGCGTCGTCGATCGTGTCACGACAACATGATGAAGATTTCTCCTCTTTTTTATTCTCTTCCTCTTCGTCTGCTGACCAAACATCCATGTATGATTCTCCTTTAAATGGATGCTCGCGAAGCCAATTTTTTATTTGGAAAGCCTGGCGCATTGCACAATGCGAAGACGCTGTATCGTTTATCATAGCGTGTCTGAAGCATTTTCGCAAAGATTTCGGCATAAATGTGTACGATGGGGCGCCCTCCTCATCCTCCAGGTTGGAAATTTCACGACTCGTGATATCGCAAAGAAGTATAGCCTTCTCGTGACCGCGCGTATAGATGCGTCTTGATTTTCGCGAAATTTCACGCAAGTTAGCGTATACCTGTTTACAGCTCACATCGCCCTCGTACCACTCCAGACCGTGAAAATATTTCGAGAGAAAATTATTCTGGCTTCTCGATTGCTGTGGTAATTCGGCAAAGTGACACGGCGGTGCAACGATCCAATGAGCAGAGTACGGTCTATCTACTGCTACCACGGCAATTTCTTTCGGAATAAATTCCGAGTCTTTACCACGCATTCCCTGTATATCCACGACGATATCCATTTTCACGTCTAATCCGTACAGATGACCGAGTTCGACTGATTAGTTACTCGCGGACACGCTTCTACGTGTCTTAACACGAAATAATTTTATGCCGACATCAGCACATTTTTCGCTTATCCGGTAAAATCCACCATTACCTGCCGAGAGGCATCAATTTCAAGGACATTATCATATTCCGCGTAGACTACACAAATTATCGTTGAAGCAAGCGCATCCTCAAATCGTACCTCTATTCTCACACTACCGTGCTTTATTAAATTCCAATGTGTATTGCTGTTCGCCGAAAGATCGGGTGTCAAATCAAAAGCGAACAGACAGTATCCATCGCGATAATTATCGCGATCGATCGAATTACCGTCGTTCAAGAAATGTATTCCAGTTCCCGAAAACAACGTTTGAAAAGCATCCACATATAGATGATTTTTCGTGAAATCAGGTTGTAACGGTTTCGAAGGTATTTTAGCACCGTCTACATACAACGAGAGATAATTTATCTTGTAATTTTGGAAATTGAACGGATTCATACTGAAGTCACCGTTAAACGCTTTGTTATTGACAAAACCGATAATTATACGCTTCGGCAACTGACCTAACACGATATTATCGATAGTCTCTCCATGAACACCAGAGTGTATTGAAACGGCTTTTACCTCGATTCTTGTAAGAGGATATTTAGCCGTAGATTTTGCCAGAGTTCTAGCATGTGAGAGCAGCACACCAGGAGCTATTTTTGTTCTACGAACGAGAAGCGATGCCTCGAGAATCTTTGAGCCGCATTGACCATTCTTTGTATCCCCCACAAGACAAAATGAATCTCTAGACCGAACCAGCCGATGGCGCATCTCGACACCGTTTAATAGGAACCGCTCCTGATTGAATATATCGCAATGCAGATGACCGAGCAAGTCTACAGTTTTTTCGACATTTAAAAATTGTTTTCTCTTCACAAGACCCGTATTTTCCGATGTTATATCATCCATTTTTCCAGATGTATCGTCGTACCAGAGAACGCTCGTGAGATGCGAATTTTTCGCTGCTGGACCGTAATTCAAAAGTGTTTCTATGTACGCTCGATAAGCGTAGGCATTATTTGGAGGTGAAACTAATTTTTGATTCAGGTATACATCCACCTGATTAAACATAGAATGCAAGAGATTGTTTACAGGGCCGGCACTTACTTTCGACGATGTGCCCGCGGCAATTTCCGTAATGGTAGGAGATGTTATTTTCACTGTCAGACTAAGCATAGTATGCGCGAGATCGATATACTCATCACCCTGTCCGGGAATAACAAATTCAATCGGTGAATCATCTGTTAGCGAAGATATTGGTTTGTAATACACCCAATTGGAGCCTTCGATAGTAGTTTGCGTCGGTGGGAGTGAAAATAATCCAAGTTCCGATTTAAGCTACTCGCACGAGTGCGCATGTAGAAAAGCTATCTTGTTTCAGCTATCGAAAAATATCTGCAACTGTTCGTTGACGAGTCTTCTTCTTCTTATTGTTCTTATTATTCTTCTTCTTCTTTATGTTTTTCTCCTTATTACACTTTTATTTTTACGAGAGATACGTCGTGGTTTACGTTCGTTCGATGAATGAAGAGTACGTGAAATTTTGTGCTTTTTATAACCAGACCCCCGCATGAGAGTGTCAATTTTTTCAGAGGCTTTGCGTTTGAGATTACTGCCTGATTCTCGCGCTCTCTCGCGAATAGCATCTTTCACAGCTATATTTCTATCAAGGATATCACCGGCTACGTTTACACCAGTGCGCAACGCCTCTTTTCCAACTGCTTTAGCCCCCTTCTTTAAAAGTGGTAACACTCGACGAAACAGGCCCCCGAGAAAGCTACCGATACCGTGTCCTCGCTGATTAGGTGTTCCGATATAAACATGGCTAATACCACCGTACCCGCGACGACCCCATCCGTGCTGCACACTGTCAATATCATCCATAGTGGTGTAATCAATCGTGGGACCTTTTGAAATGTAGTGTCACAGTCAACGTTCCCTGCTCGAATGGTATAGGATCCTCAAATTCGTCTCTTATATCGATCTCGATAGTGTGTAAATTATTGCGCAAGAGAGGTATATATCGTGGCGTTGAAAACGATTTAATTTTTATCGAACCATACGGACAGTCATCAGTATCAATGGGAACAACTCGTAAGAGGGGTGTTTGTACATCGCCTGTAATATAGCTCTCGCAGATATCTGTGTATAAAAACATGCTGCTCGGTATAGCACCGGAGAGATGCAGGCCTCGACCCTGTGTATTCGCAATGCGGTTCTATCATTACGGGCCTACAAGCCTCTTCCGAGAATCCTAGTAGCCTTGCGATTGCGGGCGATACACGAAAGTCGTGGTAGCGTAGATCGTCGCATACGCGTGCCACTTCGACCTGCCCGCTCGGAAGCGATTTAAAGCGCAAATGATCGGCCACGTGAGGTAACTGATTTATACTTTCCAAAAGAGCGTCTATAGAGCGATATACACCAGGTGCTACTTGGTCTCTATCAGCGCTCCTCCGTGTTAAAAGATTTAAACCCGATAAATCATAATCACCATCCTCAAAAGTTACGAGATTTTCTACAGTAGGAACATGTAAAAGAGTCATCGGATAAGCAATTTCCACAAGAGAAACAGACCATTCTCCGTGCAGGCGTATCTGACGCGGTAGTTTTCTAATAAATTTCGTCGTCGTATTATCCGGAAAATACTGCATACTACTGTTGCTCGGTAGTACGACAAAGAAAGAGCTATCCTTGGAGCTCATATTTATCACGGACGATGATCCCGAGCGTTCTTCTTCTTCTTTGTCCTCTTCTTCTCTTTCGTCTTCTCAGATGACGGAGGCACTCGTACTCGTGATAATTCTGCCTCGTAGAAAATACCGTCGATAGTCTCGTTATTTAGATCGTGTAAAATATACACGAATGGTTCTCGATTCACCGATATTCGTTGAATCTTGAATAATTCGTTACTCCAACCACGCTCATATCCTTTCACGAAAGCTGCTTTAGCTGTACTGATACGTACCAAGTCACCGACGCTGTATTTAGGCTTTTTAATTTTTTTCGCGTTACGCTCGTAACGCCGTGCTAAATTGTCTCGGGCTATAGAGGCATTTTCGAGGGTTACTTCGCTCGGAGGAATACGCGTACCGCTGTGTCTAGTGTGATTATAAGCATATAAAAAATTTTGTAAAACATCAATGTAACGCTTATTTCGCGTGTATGTAAAGTAGCGCCACATTCGCTCTTTTATTGTTCGATTAAAGCGTTCGGCAATCGAGGCTTTTATATCAGGGTTACGAGCAGCGCGAAAATCGATATTCTTTTTCTTGAGAATTTGCTGAAACGGTGCGCCGATAAATTCTTTGCCTCGATCAGTTTGCAATTGTTGCGGGCGACGATTGTTACTGCGCGCGAGTATGCGTGTGAGACCGCGGGCCACGTTTGCGCTCGTTTTGTCACGCAAAGCCTCGACCCACGCGTATTTGCTCAACACATCGATAACAACAAGCAGATACGCGTATCCATCGTTGTACGTGGCTATCGAGCGAAGATCAGCTAAATCAGCCTCCCATACATCGTCTATATTACTCACGCTATACGTACGACGGGGAAATCGTCGTCGTACGAGGCGATGCATGTTATATGAATCCTGTGTCTCGAGCCATGGTAAAACATTTTTTCGCGCTACTCTTCGATCCACCTGGGCCAAATTTTTTGCTCGAGAATAGGAAGCAGGATGAGTGGTGTCATAATAGATTTTTTGAAGAATTTTCATAATTTTAGCAATGACCAGTTAAATGGATTCTTTTTCTTTTTCTTTTCTAACTGTGCGGGGGGTCGATATTCTGCTTGTGCGAAGTTTTGCAATTGTTCGTCCTCTTCTTCATTCCCCTCCTTCCCCTCGTTGATGTCGTTTTCAGCCGTGAGCATTAAATCTCTGTTTGAGTGTGCGGTCTCGGCCTCGTCGTCGTTGTTGTTGTTGTTGCTACCGTTGCTGCTGTTGCTGCTACTACTATCGTTTTCGCGCGGTAAAATAAGATGCCGCTGTGGTGTCGAGGATGATGTAGGTGTAGGCTCGTGTAGTAACGCGGGATTACCGATAAATTCACGCGGCATCTGTATCGCTCGCAGGAGTTTGGCAAAGTGAGATCGTCCGATGGGTTTCTCGCGTTTTCTAGCTCGCATAGCATCGTTAACAAGATCAACGATATTGGAATTTGAAATTCTTCTGCCGTCTATGGAAACAACGCTGTTACGATCCCATGTCATTTTTTTACCAACGGCGCTGCGATGCAAATTGCGAAGCAACGATATTGCTTTAGATTTAAATTTTTTTGGTACGCTATCGATAATTAGTGTGTCATTGAGCCGAGATTTAACTTTGTTCATTAAAACGTCGTCGGATTTATTCTCGTGGCTATCGAGTATTGCTACTTTTCGTTTTGATGAAATATTCGGTACGGCATTATCGTACTCGACCATGTGAAGATAACGCTGTAAAACCTGTTGGTACGCTATCCACTTCTCTCTCTCGCTCTTGTACGAGTGAGAGTTTAGAATTTCACTCAGCTCAGAGTCGAGGCGCGATAATGGCGTACCGGTAGTCTGTACGGAAGGCAACGGGTCTGCACTAGTAGTAGTAGTAGTAGTAGCAGCAGCAGCAGTAGTGGCGAGTCCAGCGAGACGATGTATGTTATCATGAGGAATAAGTACCATCTTTCTGGCATATTCCATGTCTCGCGTAGGCCAAGACAGGCGCAAGAAGCAACTTGAGAAATCCGACACAGTGCTCGACGATGATCTTCCTCTTACCGCTCCAATTTCCTCTTTTGGCGGCTAGTCGTCGAAGAAATGTCGCGTGCCTCCGAAGATGATTCTTTTGCACGTTGTTGAGACTCACGTTTCCCTGTAAAACGTTTCGAGCACACTCGCATATACAGCGTACAAGCGCTACATCTGCTTTGCGCAAAATTGCACGTCGTTGCTCTTGCTTCAGATAACACAACGCTTGCAATATAATTATCTGCTTTTTATCGAGAGGTCCGCGCAACGCCATTACAAGCGCATTACTGGTACATCGCGCGACGCATCGCGAACTTTTATCGCTTTTTGAGGCACGTAAACGTAATGGTATTGGTCATCGGGAATATACAGGCGCGAAATCGACAATTATCAGGCGTCGATTGTTTCAAGTCGAATAATAGATAGCCGTGCGGTGCGGCTGTTGCATCGAAATATACTTCCTGCAAAAATCGCGGATTCTCGGGACATACCTGGCGGGCTAGGTGCTGAATTTGCGCGCGATCTCGCGGATTTTTGAAGACAACGATATAATTAGCGTTTAAGGAGATATCGCGCTGCCCGTGACCCTGATGGAAGAGATTTTGCGTGATGAAAATGACACTAAGATTTTTATGATGGCTACCCTTGGTGAAAAGATCGACCACAGTATTGTTCGATGCCTCGCGCATTAGATCGTCAATGACCACAAGTTTAGGTCTTGCGTCATTCGAGTAGTCTACTGCTTGCGGTAAACCCTCGCGAAATTCGATTTTATCACCGTACTCTGAATACCCGGACTGCCACTCTGAGTTATAAAAAAGTATACGCTCGAACGGGACATCCGTCATTCCGCGCATGTATTTGAAGAATTTTTTTACAAAATATGTTTTACCACATCCCGTAGGACCGCTTATCATAGCTGTCCACGGATGTTTCCGACGTGTATCCATATCGACGAGTGTCTATCAAAATCAATCAGCAGACTCTTAAGTAAGCTTATACCGCGGCTGCGGCTGCGGCGGCGACCCCGCGGCATCAGCTATTTTCGCGGCCTTAAAGAGCTGATAAGACGCGGCGCGCCTGCACTAGCTGATGAGGCGCGGGCCCGCGGTATAAGCTGGTGTTTACGCTGTATGTAAATTAAATAACGATAATTTTTATATTTCTCACAAATAAAGCAATATTTTTATTTCACTATGCATACATCTCTATATACAAATTTTACGAATCATCAAATTCTAAACAGCAATATTATATCCACGGATGTAGCACGAGAAAGTCAGAACAAAAGGAAACACTCGATAAGAAAGACGGGACAAAAGGAATCAACGATGAGAAAGTCAGAACAAAAGGGAACGGTAGAGAGATAGCAGCTACTGCTACGAATATCAACACAAAAAGAACGATCCGATAACGGTTTTATACATAATAAATCAATTTTTTTCAATGTATTGTACACAGTAAATATGTTATATGAAATTAGACAAAAAGATTATTTTTAAATATCGCGAATTCAACCGTAAAACTATATACTTTTTGCGTTATACTAATTAGCGTATTTCACAATAGCCATACGGTACAGTAGAGTACAGCCCGTGCCGTTTTCGCTTCGTGTTAACAGGTTCGCATGATTTCGTTTCTTTACGCGTTACTACATGATGAAACTCCGTACGTCGAATAGCGTCGAATTTTAAAATAATAGGTACGCTCCTTGCTCCTTGCACGTGTCATCGTGTGTACAATTCTCGGATGTGTCCGTATCTGTACAGCACGTTCTACACAGGGGAAACAGTAGTTTCCCATGCATGCGAACAGGCAGTACGGTTATATACAAATCGCCTGGTGCCAGCACGGTACACTTCACGAGACCCTCGACGACACTTAGATCGTTTTCAAGTCCTACGAGTTCTCGACACTCGTCACCTACGTACAATTTCGGGTATCCAACGGGATATTTTCCATTCTTACATACCCACGGATACAGCGAGCAAACATCCACATAGCGTATCTGCTCCCCATTCGCAACGTCGTACAAGCTTACAAAATTTTCCGTTCGACCGCCAAAGAATGCATCGCGTGGTTCGAGAGGCGCCTGCTTGACCATGGCGTGATTTTTCACGTATATCGACATTTCCTCGTTATTCTCGAGTAATCTGTCAAAATTGCATTCCCATATTTCGGTTAGAGTGTACCCTTTCGATCTGATTCGCCCGGAAATAAGAACGGTACGCTCGTATCGCTCATCCATTGTATCGCCGAATTTAGTTCGAGCATCTCTATTCACGCGATAACATCGCGGACAACCGTGCCAAAAGCAGCCGTGAAATTGAAGAACGTGATGGACCCCCGCTTCCACGTAGTATCCGTCCACGGCCGGTAGGCCGGCCGGAGGGCGATACTCTCTCGTGCGTCCAGCATGAGCGATAACGCAGTTGAGCTCACGCTCGAGCCATACGAGCCATACGACGGCTTTGCGCGATTGCTTATCGCCCCAGCGATATCCTCCTGGTGGTAACACCGCAATGCGATCTTTCTGTAGAAAATTCTTTCGAAATACTCTCATACATGCTGATGCTATCGTGCATGCTTCTGTAAAGGGGCACACGCTCCAAGAACGTATAAGTAACTCTCGAAAAGCTAAACACGCTCGTCTCAAAACCGTAACATCTGTACGACAATATTGCACAAATTGCGTCGCAAAATCAAATTTATAATCTACGCGACTCGATTCTTCCTCATACCATTTTAAAAAGCGCTCGCGATCCGCTGAGAACATGGTATCGGGTGAGTAAAAATGCAAAGCCGGCAGAGGACCTGAGTAATTCTGATATTCCGGTGTGTTGAATAAATGGGGAAATGTACATTTTGCCACCTCATCAGCGAAACCAAAGGCCTTAGGTAAAGCGCTGATAGCCATGGGTAAATAGTTTAGACTATCGAGAAAAACGACATCGCCAATTTTCATCGAGACAATCTTCGTACCATTCATAATCAGAGAGGGCAGCTGTGTTTTTTGCACCTCGATTAAATACCGTAGAATAAACTGTGCGTCGAAACCTCTAGCATTCTGGGCGATGCAGATGGTCTTTTTAAATTTTTGCGATAATGCCATTTTCACGAGATCCCCAACAGGATCATCGATAAACATGAATTCACGTTTACCACAGTTAGCACAATCGGTCTCTATACCAGGTGTATGCATAAGTTTTTTCCGGTTTTTTGGTAAAAAAAAACACGTAATTTTCAAGGGAAATTAATTTTTGTTTTATTCAAAATATTGGCCACCGGCTTCTACACATTTCGCCCATCTTTCAGGTGACTTATGAATACCATGCCAGAAAAACTGCTTGTCTTTTGCGGCAAACCATCCGTCGAGCCATTTTCCAACTTCCTCGAAATTGCTGAAGTGCTGCTCTGGGAGCGCGTGCCCCATTGATGCGAAGAGGTGATAGTCAGATGGCGCCAGGTCTGGCGAATACGGCGGGTGCGGAAGGATGTCCCATCCAAGCGATTTCAAGGTGTCTTTCACTGCTTTTGCTGTGTGAGACGACGCATTGTCGTGTAACAAAATCACTTTGTCATGTCTTCTGGCCCATTCCGGTCGTCTTTCGATTAATTTGTGGTTTAAATTAATGATTTGTTGGCGATAGCGTTGTGTATTAACGGTTTCGCCGGGCTTCAAGAGTTCATAATACACAATACCGCTCTGGTCCTACCAGACACAGAGCATGGTCTTCTTGCCGAAGCGATTTGGCCTTGGTGTTGAAGGACCGGCTTCGCCAGGTGAAAGCCACGATTTTTTCCGCTTCGGGTTTTCAAAATAAATCCATTTTTCGTCACCCGTCACAATTCGATGCAAAAATGATTTCCTTTCGTGGCGTTGAAGCAGCACTTCACAAGTGACTTTGCGATTTTCTATTTGACGTTCATTCAAATCGTGTGGGACCCATTTACCGAGTTTATTGATCTTCCCCATTACTCGTAAACGTCTGCTGATTGTTTCTTATGACACATGTAATGCTTCTGCTAATTGCCGTTGAGTTTGAGTTGGGTCATCATCCAATAACTCCTGCAATTGCTCGTCTTCGCATTTTTGTGGTCTACCAGAGCGCTCACTGTCTTTCACATTAAAATCACCACTTTTAAATTGTCGAAACCATGTCTCACATGTTCTAATCGATGGAGCGTGTTCACCATATGTTCCTACCAGCAAAGGTTGACTTTCAGCAGCCTTTTTCTTTTGATTAAATAAGAAAAGCAATGCGTGCCGCAAATGTTTTTTTTCAGGCACAAAACTCGACATGATCACTGAACGATAAAACAAAGACGCTAGTTTTTGGCGGACTCAACTTGTGTGTGTTTGTAGGTTAATGTCAGACGAACAAAATGACGTATGTGTCAAATTAATACGCTGCGTATCTTCCGCTGGCGCCATCTCTTAGTTAAACCGGAAAAAACTTATGCATACACCTGGTATCTGTGATATCCAGACATGCCATACATACGCATTGTGCAACACATAAATTCAGCTCGTGAATTCGTGTCGATTTATCATCATGCAATTGCTCGTGTTGCTGCGTCTCAAAATCATAAAATAAAAATCTCGTAGAAGACTTGTCTTTTTTCTTCTCCTTTTGCGCATCTGATGTCTCAAGAGGTGCTATAAAACATGCATGCGTAGTCGGCCGCGTTTGTTTGCATGTAGTACAAAACGATATACCACATACATGCATCTTTTTATCTGTGGTTTTAATCATACGCGAGCAGCCTCTACAGATTTTCAATGCGTTACAGACGCTGTACCGTCTATATTTACGAGACGTGATACCCGCGGAGCCCTCACTCTTGTGATGAGCGAGGCAAAAAGCACCAAAGAACCAACGATTACAGTCTGCGCAATACTCAGGCTAAGAGTCTCTATTACCGTTGCAATAAGTGGATTTACATCCAGCACATTGATAGCTACATCGATGCTCGAGTACTCGAATATACTTGGAATTACATTGCGAGCAGAACCCCCGACTACCTAGCGCACCGGCGAGATTTAATATCGGTTGATAGTGATGAGAACGCTCGTAATAGAGAATAAAGAGTGTATGATTAATTTTACCTGTTGCGTTGAGTACGTATTTTCGCCCATCGTACAGGGCCGGAACGCGTTTTCCCGAAGGTGAGAAATTCATAAACAACAATCGCTATACCCTCGTGAACCAAGTACTCCTGAAAGAGCTGAATTTCGCGCGCACCACACCCCCTAGACGGTGTCGTTACCCCTGCATTACGTGTGAGCTCTATCGCTGCTGTATATTGCGCACCTCGAAGCCCGTTCCGAATTTGACACCATCGTCTGTGTAGCACACCCGCACGTATTTGCCCGCGTTCGGCATGCGCTCGGGCAGTGACAAGGGATCGTTGTAGACACAAATTATCGCGATTACTTATGCGTAAAATTGACTTTTTTGCTATAGACTCGTGTGTAAGCCTAGTGCCCACACCAGCTCCTTCGACGCCTCGTACTATACATGTCGTCATTCTACATGTACCAGCGTCTATTCGAAATTCGCGCGCGCTCTGAGCTACACTATTAATTAGTCGCCATATATCGTCGGGAACGATGTCACGAGCTGGTCGAAATGATAACCATACAGGTCCTTGCGCAAAAGACGGTACGCTCAGAGTCGTACCCACATAATCATGTCCTTCGCACGATTCTGTAAGACGTGTGAGAACATCTCGTACACCTCCCTCGAACCATGTCAGATGATCGATACCGACCGGTGGCTGACGAAAATAAAAATCTGTCTCTCGACCCTGCATCCTAAAGCGTGAAAAATAACGTTTCTGCTCGTTGTCGATACCGAAACGTTCACCAGGAGGCAAAATATCACCACCCCGTGCAGCAGTCCTTCCATCGCCAGTCTGTCCACCTGCAGGCATAATTAAACCATTTATTAGAATTTTTATTTAATTTACTTTAAATTTTTGTTTGTCGCTGGCTATATACTATGCATATAATTCGTGTAACGTAAGAATTACAAACTTATATTTGCTTCTAGTCCTCGAATCCGTCGACTGCACCCGGGAACCGCCGACGCATTTTGTAAACCAACTCGATTGTCGGCGGTCTCGGCACAGTGAATCGTGCAAAGCGAAAAACGTTTGGGTCCGTCTCGTACCCTGCTTTTTCATTTTACTATTATTATCCACGTAATTATTTTATTTTTGTCAGCATAGTTGTATTATTAAAAGCTTACCTGAATGTACACGGTCCTCCTCCTCTTCCTCCTCCTCCTCGTCGTCATCGTCTACGTCTTGCTCCTCCGCCTCCTCCTCCTCTTCTTCTTCTTCTTCTTCTTCTTCTTCTTCTTCTTCTTCTTCTTCCTCCTCCTCTTCTTCTTCTTCCTCGCTGTCTGTATTGCTGTTGGCATCATCGTTTGAACTGTATTGTCGCGATGGGCCTGCGACGGATTCATCTGGTTCTCTCGAGGGGCCTGCCATGAAAAGACCGTTTGTAGGTTTATAACCACAAAATGGCTGGGTAAAATTTATCCAGCGATTCCCTACGGTGCTGTCGCCATCGTTGTCCCTGCTATGATCATCTGAATCGGTTCTACCCTCCTCATCGAAATCATAGGTGTCGGATCCCATTTCTGCGTCCTCATACCGTCGAACTATATAAAAATCTTATGAAATAAAGGAAATAAAATAAAAGTAATTAGCGCTGTATATTACTTACGTCTTTCATTGAGTATGGGTTGCAGAGCAGTCTCATTCAGCCAACCTCGTCGACGAATAACACGCACCACCGAATCAATAATTATTTGATTATCAAACATTCCAATATTATACGCGTCAACTGAATCGCGTTGATGACACTCGCACAGCATACCGCGAATTTTACGAACAACCGCCTGTGTCGGAAGTTCCCATAGGGTGATCTGTAAATTTCTTCTACCCCAGCGCGAACGCAACGACGGTCTACGCTTCAATATAAACTCTATCAATTTTCTTATCAATGAGCGCCTTACCACTCTGACCATGATTGTGCTGTTAGAGTAGTAGTAGTAGTAACCACAGTAAATCAGACAATTAACTAGAGAATTTTCAAAGCGGCTAACTTTTATATATATTCCTTTAACAAGCTCTCTCTCTCTCTCTCTCTCTCTCTTTCTGCATATACTGCAACGATGTAATGAATACGACTAACCAAGAAGATAGCCGCACGCGATCGCTTTACAAAAGCAAGACCTAGGGAAATATTTAGCGATGGTGATGTACTTAGTTATCGAGTTTCGCTGATGAAAGTCATATTGTTTTCATCTGATTTCAGGGCACTCGGCAATGAGGAAAATCATCAAATTTCACCGACGAATATTATTTAGTTTTCATGGTACATATTATCTGTATGTCAATGTGTGCGTGTGCGCATAAGTGTGCGAGAGTATGCAAGAGTTTTGGGATATATCTGCTGCTGTTACTAGGCTGTTGAGGAGAATGCGACAAATATCAAAGGATATTGGCTAGCAATTTTCAGGCGTATGATTTGCAGTATCAAAAGAAGAGGCAATGCAGTTAGGTGGTGGGGGAAATCTGTATAAAACGGAGTATGAACACCACCGACGATTCATTCGAAAAGTTACAGTCTATACGAAAGCAATAAAAATGGCAAATAACGGTGCTAAGCCTCATGCGATATCGCTGTATATAGCGAACCCCGTTATGTACGGTTTAAATAAATCATTTGGTAAAATAATCGTAGCCGGGTTCGAGTTGAACTCTACGTGTACGCTTACACCGGTGGTGAAAATATTGACGAATACTTTTACCGGAATTACACTCGGTGCGGACGAGTGGCGAGTGTTTAAAAGTGATTTTTCTCGCGTACAACAATATTTCGAAGCTCATGGGACTGATGCCGAGAAAATGTGTAATACCCGCATAGAGCACACAACGCATTACACACTTTTAACCTCGTGTTACCAGCACAGAGCTGTGTCATTTGGTAAAATAAGCGGTAGCGCTGATGAGGAATACGAGAATCAAGAGGAATCTGGAGAATCGAAACGGAAACGCTTCCGAAAATACTCTCCAAACATTGTTCTTCAGCGGTCTACATTTGATATGCTCGTCGAAATAAGTAGAAGAATTGATATTCATATGCAGGCTCTAGAGAGCAAAAGTGAAACGATTCAGAGGTGTATGAACGAGGTGGTATCATATGTCCGTGAAAAGATAGTTGCCAGTGAAATGCCTCGTGCAGTAGCGTATGAGATCATCGGTTCCAAGGACTTCTTTGAAGAAGCGCTCGAACACATCGCGATCTTGCTAACGCCAGAGGATACGGAGTTTATGAAAATTATTTTGTCCGAAATAATTGTGTTGTTTCGTGGTCATATCGCTGATCATGCATCGGGTGTTGCGTTGCGAACGCAATAATTCTACGTACGTGCAGCTATTTGTGATAAAGACACTGTTGTAAATAATTGTATATAGTGTACATTTCGCTCGAAATATTATAAAGTATACACCGAGGTCAGCCACAGTGAGTGAGAGAGAGAGAGAGAGAGAGAGAGAGAGAGAGAGAGAGAGAGAGAGAGAGAGAGAGAGAGAGAGAGAGAGAGTCCTAAAACCGAAGCATTAGCAAAGGTCTGCGCTAGAAAGAAGACGGAACGCTCGTCTCTGTTTCATTAACACAGCAGATCATGGAATACGTGCCAATGTCGATGAGCAGCAAAGCAGCAGAGCTTGGTAAGTAAAAAATATAAAATACATTTTAAATCGTGATTTAAAATCATGTGATATTTATTTTTAATTAAAAAAAAATAATGTTTTGCAGAGCGAGCAGCCCCTGCATATGAGCCGACACCGAGGGTTCGTTATTCGTGTCATGGAGAGCGAGAGGAAGATACATATACTGTACAGATAGAGCTAACTTCGGGAAAGAAAAGTGCCACCCGACATCCTCATCCACAGTTGTCGTCGGTGGCAGAAGATCATCAACGCTGCCAACTTTGTATAATGAGGCGTGGCATATCAGGTAAGACAATATCGACTATTCTGTACACGATGTTTTTTATTGATCAGTGCGCTCAATTAAATAGTTGTTTCGTTCTTTTTTCAGAAGTACACTATGATGACAACGTCCACAGCGAAAAATAATTTAAAAGCAATATTACGAGTGATATTACAAATTAATTCCATATAGCGATAAAAATAAAATTAACGGTGAAGGAATCTCCGAGCGTGGATGACCGTGTTTGCAGGGCTGTTGCATACGACGGTAAATGTGTGAAGTGCTTTCCATAAAATATTGGTTAATTAAAAAATATCTGATCTTACTGTGTCTCTTATTTTTATAGCATAATAATTAGAGAATTATAATTGAAGTCTTTCTCTCTCTTTCTCTGTGAGGGATCATATTCTATATCTTTTACTGCAGAGCAAGCGCTTTGCGAGGAGCATAGCGCAGGGCTATGCATGCTCGAAAACCTCTTTCGTTGCATTCAAAGTGATGGATACCTAGTTATGATTCATAGGAGACTGTTATCTTTATGCCCGTGATAATCTCGAGTAGCATCTCGAGCATTTAGTCTGTCTTTGGCATCCTACTTGGAAACAATAAAAAGCAATATGTATCCACGATACGGCAAGGAGATTTTAAGCGACACGTTTTGGTGCCGATTAATGTTTGTCGAGGGTGTGATGAGTGTGTTTCTGCGTACGCAGGAAATGTGCGATGCATACGACGAGCTGGAAGAGCTTCTACGTAGTGTGTATTTAGTGGATCGTCGTGGAAGACACATTGAACTTGGGGAGTTGCATATCGGCATGTCCTGTATTGTGCCTCGTTTCAATAGCGTTGTCCGCGGCGAAGTGGTTTACCCGGACTTTGACGGGTACTGCGAGGTGTTGCTAGTCGATTTCGGCGAAACTATTTACATCGACTGGTCTCACCTATTTCATCCGGAGCCTCTAGCAAGTATGTTGCCGGTTCTTGTCATGGAGTTTTCCATATACGGACTCGAACGCGTGAATGTTGCCGGTATCAAGGAGCTCGTCGAAGAGGCGTGCGGTGGAGATGACTTGATCGCTGTCATGATGCGACCTCTTGCCAGCGATAGCGTTCCGCGGGTTCGATTATCGAACGGTGAACGTGTGGATGTGGCGGCGTTTATTATAGAAGCTCTCGGTGATGAGATAGATATCGGCTACGATATCGATGCCGTGGACGAGGGCTTTGACGAGGACATAGTAATGAATTAAAGACGCTGTGCATGTGTATGTGTGTGTGTGCGTGTGTGAGAGAGTACATTCGAGAGACAGGAGTTTAAAATCGCTTTGGCAGGAGGGTAGATGCCTACAACAGCTGCGGTGGTGGTGAGTACATAATTTTATTCTTTTTTCCAAGTATGTGTACACCTTTGCTCCATCCTCCTCTTATCTCTACTCTTCCTTGTTCACCAAGGTACCCACACCACCTCACTTTACCATCTCCACGTTACCGACACTGGTCAAGCAGAGTGGGTAGCGCGGCGGTGGAAAAGTGAGGTGGTGGGGGTAGCCGCGTGGTGGGGGAAGGAGTGGGGATAGGAGTGGGATGGAGCAAAGGTGTACACATACTACTAGTGATGCAAAAAAAATCATTTGACGGGCTATGCGCCATAACAGTGTAAGTCGAAGAGCGCTTGAGACAGCTCCAACGCTACACCGCTTATGTGAAAAGCTGCATCGAAATTCTATGTGCTGAATTACTTATTCATATTCCCGCAAAAGAGCTAGCCAAAAATGTGGATCAAGTGCGCGTTAGAGATCTCTTAACACAGAATAGCTCTAATCTGTGTGATGATGTACGCCATCGAGTCGTTTCTTCAATATATTGAATATTTCGATATACTGTTCCTCGAGTTGAAGGTATTTTGTATTTCATTCATAACACACGAAATGAAAAAATTTCTCACAGACATTTCTCTAGTAGCTGTAAATCCGATAGAATAATAATCGGAGAACGAGTGTACAAACTAGTTAAAACGTAGTATTTAATAATCCACATAATAACACATGTTTATGAAGATAATAATTCATTTTACTAATTGTAGATGATAAGATAAGATAATTATTGTATGACTTTGTATTAATTATGTGCTGCCCCGTCTCGTCGTCATCCCATGTTTCGCTTAATCTACATTAGAGTTATTAAAACTGTATACATCATGCTATTGTCAATAAACATATTTGTTCTTGAAACGTATTTTTACCTATTATTATTACTATTAATGTCAATAACTGATTTGAGTGATTCGAAAGATTTTATTTTTAATTATCATCAAATAGTGAAAAGCAAAACCTCGGATGTGTAGGACCCAAATCTGTTTATCGGTGATAGGACACGACCGGACGCAAATCTTTTTACCGATGACCACCGATGATAGCTGCACCAAATCTACACTACACACCGTCGAATACTCGCTCTGTTTTACTTGCTGCCGGTAACATATCTCCTGTGAATTATTTACAATAGATGGCGCATCGGCAACATCCTACGGACCAGCGTCCAACAGATGGCGCACGCGTCGACTCGGTAGCGCGTCAGTCGGGGGCTTTGGGTGGGGCGACCAATCACAAGCCAGCAGGGAGAGGGGAGGCCACGCCCACAGATCTTGCAATCTATACTACTGTTATATATAATATGGTATCATCGGCGAACATTTTTATACTACATCCTTCTGGACAACTTTTAACTATATCATTTATGTTGGAAAATCAGCTGGCGCACGGCGATCGATAATCGTCGTGCGCCTACCCGTTGCGCTGCTCTAACACGCGTTGTTCGGTTGAGTCAAAGATAGCCGAGGCATGGGCTTCGCGAAGCCGAGGATGTGCCTCGTTGGCACGCCGCGTCGAGCGAGAGGATGTCTCTCTCGCTTGACTTCGGTTTCGCTCACCGGCTATCTCGCTCAACTGACTCCAGCGCCCAACGAAACTTTCATATTCCGCAGCCATATTGGAAATTTTGACACTTTTTCGCACACACCGGCACGAACAGCACGTATCTCAACTTTTCGGACAGTTTTCTTGGCTTTTTGGTACATCGGACTCGCTCAACTTTGCACACCAGGACTCATTTGCTCAAGGTAAGAGTACACTGGCATAATTTAGTAAAAATTCAATGTCAGTGAGAAGAGAAATACGGTGCATCACCACTTTGGCTCACTCGTGGCATGCGCTGCAGCACATGCAGCATCATGCTCTCCTCACTTGCTTTAGCCGGTATAATTAATACAATTATACCGGTGTGGTCTATTCACTGTACTTTCCTCCAGAAATTCTGCTGGGAAAGTACAGTGACTATACACTGCTCACTTGTGCATCCTCAATATATGTTGTATTGGTTATTGCAAATGCTCTCATTAATTCACTGCAACCACTTTGCAATACACTGCTGAGTGGTTGCAGTGAATTACACACAAACATTTTCGCACTCAATGGTATCAGCGTGTCGTGCTGCGTAGCTCTCGCTACGTTGCACGCACCGCTGTCTCAAGTTTAAATTCAGCACACAATTAATATAATTGTGTGCTGCTCACATTTAGATTCAAAATTCAATTTGTTTATTTATTTATAATTTGTATTTGTTTTCTAAATTTATATTTTGAACAGTATTCTAAATTTAAATAATATTTTGTATACCTAATAATGGAAGGTGGAATAAACCACTTTCTCAACATAACATCTTTGTGTCTGGTTTTATTTTCCTCTCGTCTTGAGTGAGTTTTCATCCTTTTTCAATATATTACAGATCTGTCGAATAACATCACCGGAAGGAATTCTCAACAATTTATGTATATAGTAAGCAGTAAAGGCCTCAATACAGAACCCTGCAGGACTCCATATCTAGTTTCAATTAGTCCGGATACTATGTCACCAAAATGCACTTGTTGCCTTCTATTATTCAAATATGACTGAAACCATTCCAAAACATTTCCTCTTATTCGATACTGGTATAATTTTTCTACTAATCTTTCTCTATTTACCGTCTCGAACGATCGCTTCAGGTCCATAAATATTACTCCTACCATTTCTCCCTCACTGATTATTAATTTCCATTCGTCTATAATCGTCTGAAGCGCAGTTTCATACGAGTGTTGTTTTCTAAAATCCGACTGATGTTCTGTAATGATGTCATTACTTTCTAAATATATTTCCAATTGCTCTTTCACTACAACTTCTAATACTTTTTCATATATCGGAAGAATATTAATTGGTCTGTATTCACTAGCCGTCCTAGGCTTGCCTACTTTTGGTATCGGTATAATCGTTGACGTTTTCCAATCATTTGGACACTGACCAGTTCTCAAAGAATCATTAATTATACTGTAACATGGTTACACTCATGAGCGTAGAAATTAATGTAATAATAATCGATCCAATATAATAGAGCCCGAATGTATTTAGGAGTATCAAGACACCTGAGCAACAGACTCGGTACAAGCAAACCGAGGTTGGCGGGCACTAGGCCATTGAACCCATGCTACGTCACACCATCGAAATTCTCTCGCTGATGTAAACAGCGGGTCAGCGACCAGCTGGCCTTGCTGGGTGGCGAGAGGAAGGCGGTGAGCGGGACGACGACTAAGCCACGAAGATAGGAAATGCGTTAGATTTCAAAATTACGATGCAGAGGGGAATGAGGCGAGGGGAGGCCTATAAAAGGCCGGTGCGGGGAGAGAAGAGCTCTCTTGGAGGTAAAACTCTAAATCCGGAAGGACAGAGACAAAGTACAATAAGAAGGATAAATTAAAAAGTGGCAATTCAGAAAGCAATAGAAGATAAATAAAGTAGAGTCAGTGTGCACTACAGGAAGTAAAGCGAGTGAATGACACTCCGAGGCTCGTCTAAAAAGAGGAAATAGAACAGGCAAGAGATAAAAATCTAATTATAAATAACCAGTAGCGTAGTGAAGAAAGTGTCCGATCATAAAAACTTAGATAGTCCATAAGTTAAATTGTATAGGTGCGTAGGATTAATTTATACGATCAAGCGAGTACTCTCCAAGTGAATAGGTTTAGGGGGATAAGTTTAAGCGTAAAAAGTAAGTGCATCGAATTAAGAAGGAAAAGTTAAACGAGAGTGAGTGAGAAAGAATTGTAAACAGAGTTGATACTCTCTGTCCAAGGAGTGAGCTGGATGCGTGTGGCGGTGTATGTGCGGGTAACGAGTCAATACCAAGGCATCGACACGTAAACTAAGCTCGAGCCCAAGAATACCGAGAATTTGTGCTTGAATAAGAAGAAACAACATAGAAATAATCGGCGGAATTCCCGAATTTTAATGCAGAGCGGAATATAGAATTAGTAGGAGTTAGAGAGTAGATATAGTTAAAATTAAGTGCATAGGATTAATCAACATGTATAAGCAAATATCGTATAGGAAAATATAAATAATAGAGTGGGTTATAAATCAGGCTAAAAGGGAATTGCCCGACCGGAAAAGTGAACGAGAGAAAAAGCATTGTACACAGAGTTTATACACTCTGTAAAGGAGTGAGATTGATGCGAGTGGCTGTAAGTGTGCACGGTAGAAGCTACGGGGTCAACACCAACTCAGTGATACGTAACAAATATTCGAGCCCGAAGATACCGAGAATTTGCACGCAAATAGGGCGAAATAATAATATAATAATCGCCGGAATTTCCGGATTTGAATGCACCATTTAGATATTAGAGACCTGAATCTGTAAAATAGCTTATAATGAGATTATTTCTTCTCTGTGAATAAACCCAAATCTTACTCACCTCGAAGTCTAGCATTAATTAGTCCCGTGTCGAGCCCGAAATTTCCACGATAAATAAAAATACATGATAACGATAAAAAATTACCGTTACAATACCTACAAATTCATCTTTTATCACATGAAATATTGATTTCAGCAACTCACTCGATATTCCCTCCTCTGTGCCCTTTTTGTTGGGTAAACTCATAACAATTTTCTCTAAATATTTTGCTTCAATCATTTTTAAATCTTCTATAGTGTCTCTCATTTCTATAACATAAATAGTTCTTTTACCTGATTTTCTACTATCTCTTTCTATAGAATTCACGATATTGTCAATACTTTATATATAAAATGAATTAAACTTATCCGCTATGTTGCATTCCTTTATGTTATCCAGTATTTCAAAATCTATATTTTCTATAACATTTCATTCCATTGGTTCGCCTCTAATTACTTGTTTTAAAGTTTTCCACATTGTCATCGGATCATTCTTGTTTTGATCTATCATACTTTCATCATATTCTTTCTTTTTATCTCTAATAAGCTTAAGTACAGCATTTCTCTCATTTTTATAAAGCAGTATAAACTGCTTTACAATGAGCTTCATCCCTCATCTCTGCTGCTAATCTAATTTCATTGGAAAACCACTTTTTCCTATACCATACATTTGGAATTTTAAACATTTTCTTTGGAGCTACTATATTTAATGTATCTACTATACTATTAATTAACTTTTCTGCTCTTCTGTTTACATTTAAACCCTGTCCTTGTACTAAATTCATTTCTAACAATCCAAGGAATTTGTTTGTATTAAATTTGCTATAATCTCTACCACTAAATTTTCTGAATTGACTTTTCGATTTAACCGATTCTAATTCAACCTGTAGCCACGCATGATCCGTTCTTTTAGGTTTATCAAATACTTTAACTTTTATCTCATTATTGGCAAAAACTAAGTCTATAATTGTTTGACTGTCTTTTGTACTCCTTGTCGGCTTGTCAATATACTATTGCCGACCTAAACTTGACATTGTCCTTCGTAGCTTACTTGCATAGAAAGAATCTTTCATTAAATTTATATTAAAGTCGCCTACCATTATACATTCTCTTTTCACTGTAAGTATTTCCACTATATCTTCTAAAAATCTTATGAAATCGCCGTCCGATGCACTCGGTGAGTGATACATTACCATAACCACTCCTTTATATATATTGTCTCTCGCTTGTATTGCTGCACACTGACAGTTTGATATTACTTTCTTTATTCAAACTACCTCGTATTTAATATCACTTCTTACATACAGCATAACTCCTCCTCTGTTTCTATTTTCAGCGTCACATCGCACTACACTATATCCTAGTACATTTACTTCACCATCTTCTATTTCCGGTATTAGTCTTGTTTCTGAAAGTGCCAAAAATGCACGATTTACCTTCTTCATAATCTGATGTTGTTTCTCCTCTTCTAGTGCTCTCAGGTAAGTTGGGCATTCCCCACTCAAAGCATCGTGTTCATCGCTTATCTTCAGGTTGTACGTCTTTATTTTGTGCATGCAATTCACGCATCTCTTCTTTGTCTCCTTACATTCGCTTGCTTTATGATTTCCTGTACACTTGTGGCATGTGTCCTCACGTGTGCAATTCTTGGCAATATAATACATATTCTATTTCATCTTTTATTTCTTTTATTGTTTTCACCAACCAGTCGATTTTTATATCAGTACTTGACCTTCCCGGCATACTTGTTGCTGGTCCCACAGCGCCTGTGGACCCCTTCCTCTCTCTGCCACTTCCTCCCGTTGTTGTCTTTTTCATTTCTTCTTTGTCACTCTCAATTTTTATCTCTTCGAAAGGGCCTTCGCATTTCACTAACTCCTGGTGAGTATCGTAAACTTTATGTTTAAATAAACACCCGGGATGGTAGAAGAGTTTTTCACACCTTTTACAGTGAACGGCAGTTTTCTTTATTGTACTATGGCACGCAGAGAACCTGTACTCTGGCCAATTAGAGTCAGACATGTCGATAATACCGATCAATCTAGCACATAATCGCACAATCGCTTATTTAGTTGCCTTTGTTTCCATAAAATGGTGTTCTCACATCCACAAACTAGCACATTTTAACTAGATAACACTCATTGTTACTCTTCGTCTATAGAGGCACACCTGGGACAACTTTCACATTTATACGCATTACATGTCCACTCAAAAACTATGATATCTGCGGAGCGATGATTGACGCATCTGTCTCCAAGCAAAAAGAGAGAGAGAGAGAGAGAGAGAGAGAGAGAGAGAGAGAGAGAGAGAGAGAAAAAATAATTCTATAATAGTTTACAAAAAAATGTTCGGTTGGGCTAATTGCGTATGATATTGTATGTTCACAAATATCTTCACTACAGTAAAGTCAAATGTAAAAACATATATCTACATGAAATATACCAAGTACAATGCTATCGTACAAAAAGTCGAAAAAAAAGCAGAGGTAGTCATTGAGGACTGCCGACAAAAGTGAAAACTTAAAACTGAAATAACAGTGGATTTTTTTTGGCAACCAAAAACACCACTGATATTTAAATTGATGTAGTACCAAAAAATACAAATTTAATATGAGATTTTTATCATCTGCAAAGTTAATATTAAAGTCTCCACTTAATATCATGGGTATATCTTTTTGCGGAATTTGGGGAAAAATATACATTTTTCCCCAAATCTTTTTTCGAGTATTTCAGAACTTTCTTTTGTATAAATCATGAAATGTTCAAATAGAAATTGTTGTATTTGCCTCATAGATTTTCCAGTTAAAATATAAACGGCCACCATTAAAATGTATTGTCCATTTTTAGAAAGGCAACGAGCGACGCCCATTTCACCAATATCTAAAACATAAACACCAATTCCTCTGGTAAATTTGGTGTGTATGTCGGTGTAATGTATCTCGGAATCTCGATTGGTTCTTCGTTTTTTATATGAGTTTCTGATAGAAGTAAAACATTTGACATTTTTACCACAGATTCATTTTTTAGATCAGCTTCATGTGCATGTAAACTTTGGCAATTGAATGAAAATATAGATAATTTAGGCCTCTTAGAGATGAATTCAAGAAAAGTTCTAGTGACAGTTTGTTGTGTATTGTTTTGTAACCTTTTCAATTCTAACGTTAGATCCTCTCGATGACTTGTTGATCTCTTGTGATGCGTAACTGCTTCAGAAGTATTCAGAGGTATTCCTGTTCTACCAATCCAAAATTTCCAGCTGTCTCTAGTATTTTTTTTACTAACCATGAATAAACCTTAAATCCTTGTTACTATTGTCAAAGCTACGTATACTAATTCTCTAGGATGTGTCGTGAACCATGGCCCCTGGGCACGTGATCAGTGCGGGGTGAGCGATCACACGAGCGACGAGCGTATGCGTCAGCCCGCGCAGTGCGAGCACGAAGAAGAAGCGAAGACGCAGACCGGCGTCAGTTAGCAACGAGAAGGCGAAGGGTAGGCTACCGCGCGTGGTATCGTGGGTAGAGGCCGGACTCGGTTGCGTCGGTACAAAGAGACTTGAAAATTGCTGTGTGCATTGATTACCGTTGGTCAAACTATTGCTGTGTGCATTGATTATCGTGGATTAGACTGTTGCTGTGTGCATTGATTATCGTTGAGTAGACTGTCGCTGTGTGCATCAAATAACGTCGAGTAAACTATCGCTGAGGGCACGGAAGGTCGCGGTAACAGCGATTAAGTACATTGTGTTACGCGTCAAATTGCTGATTTCAGTTAACGTTGTTTAACGTATTGATTACGATTGAACCATTCGCATTATTTTATTGTTCCTACGCATTACTTACCTGTTCATAATACATCTGTAACCTGTAATTCGAATAAATACGTTCCTGTTCATATATGCTATACCTCTCTCTCCCTCACTCGCGTGCTTGGATTCCCGGCCTACGCCGAGAGGCGTCCGTTCGTGCCACCGAAGAGTCGTTCGTCAAAGTTAGTAACATTCGTCA
Organism: Cylloceria caligata; assembly: GCA_963942595.1. Lineage (NCBI taxonomy): Eukaryota > Metazoa > Arthropoda > Insecta > Hymenoptera > Ichneumonidae > Cylloceria > Cylloceria caligata. The sequence goes on along the minus strand of OZ012704.1, from coordinate 58,866,922 downwards.
ATCGGTAAGCCGATAAATATTGCGGGTTACAACAGATGTTTGCGATCGTATTCATAAACAATAGCATCATAAGTACCTCCCTGTGATTTATGAATGGTCATTGCTAGAGCAGGAATAAGTGGAAAATGTTTTCGTTTCGCTAATATAGTTTTATTATTATTAAGTGGTATCGATGATGTCTGAGACGTGATTGGCACAGCATCGTTGTCAAGATTTTGTTGCCCGTTGTCGTCCACATGATTTTGGAAATTTCATCCAAACTCTCACGATGTCACCATTCTCACCTCTCTTCACATGCCACAATATTCCTACAGTGTCATTTAATAATCCATCCGCAACGTCTATGTTATTAGTTATCATGTAAGGTCGGTTGAGAACTAAAATTAGTTCATAAGGCAATCTACCAGTATCATCAGTTCTCATTTTATGCAACTTCTGCATGACAACATTTTCTTGTTCAACATTATGACAACCAACAAAAACATCCGATGCCAAAGATATTATTTTGTTTTCTACACTATTTAAAATGGCATGATTATACTCATTTAACGCTGCGTTCGTAAATATGAGTCTTATTCCTTCAGGACATACTGACTGAGCTTCTTCCTTTGTAACAAACCTTGATTCCATCACTTGTATTTCTTCCTTCGTTAAAATATTGCCATCTCCAATCTTCGTTAAAATTTCGGCAAGCTGACGATCTTCTTGCCTCATGACGTGTTTCAATTCAAATTTTTTTAATTTTCGCCAAGGTGTTTCACCAGTCATTCTCCTTTTAATTTGCTTGAAGATTGGCGTGGCTTTTACTGGAGGTAATTGTCGTAAATCCCCGATGAGTATACATCTAATCCTCCAAAGTTTTCCGTAAATAAACTAGTAATTTGCTTCAGACGAGTGTCAATCTGTTCTAATAATTCAGCGGAAACCATGCTTACCTTATCTATAATAAGGACTTTAACAAATTTGAACAAAGTTCTATACTGATTAGCCTTTTCAACATTAAGTGGAATTAGCCTGGACAATGATATGCTTAATGCATTATGCACTGTTGTACCGCCTATAGCTGTCGCAGCCTTTCCAGTTGATGCACACGCTCGTAATATAGTTACACTCTCTAGCCTCTTTTATTATTTCAAACGTCTATAAGAGCGTAAATCACGTTCGGAAGCACCGAGTACAGCGGGCACTAGGCCATCGCTCCCGGACATGTAAGAAAAACTAGCTACGTCAGAGCTCTGGAATTCCCTCCCTGCCAAAAACAGCAGATCAGCGATCAGCTGGCCTCGCTTTGCGGCGAGGGGAAGATGGGTAGCGCGGTAACGGCAAGCCGAGAAATTATTAAATCTTGGTAGATTTAAAAATCGAAGCCGATAATGACGTAGGAGGGTACCAGATTGGGCGGCATGCTATAGAAGAACCTGCGCGGAGGGAAAAGCTCTCTTACGCTCTTTACTCTTCTGGCCCAGGCTACCAAGTTGGGAGCGATTAAAAAACAAAGTTGTGCATTTTCTTGAGCTATAAAAATTTATTCATCCTAGTATTTGAGTGGAATACGTGATTTTGCAAGATAAAAATAATCATGTCAGTGAGCGTGGAACAGCGAAAACGACAGAAAAGAAAGGACAGGCGAGTCATTAAAATTATATCAAAATTCTTAGTGACATATATTGAGTCAACTGATATTGATCTAGATTTAGATAGTTTTTAAAGTGAATAGAATTAATTGTATAGAGTTAATTGAATAGAATTACGCGTATAGTCTCTAGGCAAATAAAATTAAGTTGCATAGCATTTAAATCGGTAGGACAGATTAAAAGTGTATAAGCGTACGAGTTGAAAGGAGACAGTAAGGAAGTGAACTGAGTGAGAGATAGCGAGAGAGAGTTAGAGACATAATAGAGATATCGGTTCGAAGAGTGAGTTCGACGCGTTTAACTGTGTGTGTGCATGTAGAATAACTAGGTCACTACTAACTCACAAAACAATAACAGACTACCGAGTCGAGTGCACCGAGAGCCTATGTACACGAAATAGCCAAAAAGAATTGTAAAACCAATCGTAGTAATTATCGCATTTAAATGAAATCTACTGGTTATCGGTACCAGAAAACCGAACGTTAATATTCTGTTCTTAATTAATTGCATAGATAAACCCTACTCTCATCCACCCAGAAGTCTACAATTAATTACACCTGTGATCGTGCTCGAATTTCCCCTGTGAGAAGAAATATAATGTTAACGATAAAAATTACCGTTACACGCTATATAAGCATTAAAAATGTCATCAGTATCTGAAAATCTGTTGTATATTTCCATCATTCCTTTTATTACGAATGTCTTGCTACTACCGGCTGGTCCAGTCAAATATAAAAGCAATGGCTCTCGCATTGGCTCATCTGCAGATATCAGGTGGTGCATTGTATGAAACGGGATTTCTCGTTGTTCCTCATTGGCTCGGCGTATAAGATCATAAAAATCGTTATTAGACATTATGTTTTCTTTCTTTTTAGCGATAGCTCCAAGTTTATTGAGCATTGCAAGTTGTGAATCATCATTTATCACTGCATTCTGATCATTGTACAAATCTTGAAATGGATTTTCATCAGGAAGTCTACCAACAACATCTCTTATTTCTTCATTATCATCTGCAACTTCTTCGCGACATAATTCTCGACAAATTTGTAATGTTTTTGCAATGTCAATGTTGGACTCAAACTCTGTCCTCCGCTGTAATATTAGACCTACATTTTCATCGTATAAATTAATAAATTTCATTCCTTCGAGAATTTCTGCTTCCTCATGACGAAATGGAATGTGTAGAGTTACCATTTCTTGCCTATATTCGTAGAAATCAGTAGCCATATCATAATTACGATAACTTATTACTCTCGGTTCATCTCGTTTGATAAATATTCCTTTGTCATTTTTGTAATAAAGGGTGGTTAAATTTTAAGGGCCGATGTTGAATGTGAACCACACCTAAACGTCAAGTTTTTTTCTGCATTTCATTTGACATTTCTCAATTTCAGACTAACTCAATTTGAACCATGGAAAGATACACAATCGAGCAACGCGTTAAAGTTATTCAGGCTTATTATGAAAATGGGCGTTCAAATCAAAATGCATATCGTGCACTTCGTGATTTTTTCTGTCAATTTAATCGTCCAAATGTGCGTACAATCGGAAAAATCGTGCAAAAATTTGAGCAAACCGGGTCTGTAGGAGATATTAAAACACCAGTGCATGCTCGTACAGCTCGTACTGCAGAAAATATTGCTGCTGTTCGCGATAGTGTGGCTGAAGAGCCGTCCACCTCAACTCGTCGTCGTGCCCAACAATTGCACCTCTCACGCTCGTCGTTGATGAACATTATGCATAAAGACTTGCATTTACACGCTTATAAGGTGCAATTGACTCAAGAACTAAAGCCTCTTGACCATTCCAAACGTCATCAATGATCAGAATGGTGGCAAGAAATGGCAACAGTGGATGATCAATTTTCGAAGAAAATCATCTTCAGTGATGAGGCACATTTTCACCTCAGTGGATTCGTCAATAAGCAGAATTGCCGCATTTGGGCGAATCATAATCCAAGAGTGATTGTCGAAAAACCAATGCACCCACAAAGAGTGACTGTTTGGTGCGGTTTATGGGCTGGCGGCATCATCGGGCCGTATTTTTTCCAAAATGAGGCCGGTCAGGCCGTTACTGTGAATGGTGTTCGCTATCGTGAGATGATAACGAACTTTTTATGGCCCGAATTGGAAGATATGGATGTGGGCGATATGTGGTTTCAACAGGACGGTGCCACTTGCCACACAGCTAACGAAACAATGGCTCTTTTGCGCGACAAATTCAATGGCCGTGTTATCTCACGTGGTGGCGATGTCAATTGGCCGCCAAGATCATGTGATTTGACACCGTTGGACTTCTTTCTTTGGGGTTATTTGAAAGAAAAGGTGTACGTCGATAAGCCAGCAACAATTCAAGAGCTAAAGGATGAGATAATTCGGCACATTAACGGCATAGAACCTCAATTATGCCTAAGCGTCATCGAAAATTTGGACCATCGGATGGAGATGTGCCGCCGAGGTCGCGGCGGCCATTTGGCCGATATTTTGTTCCATACATAATTGAACCATACCATATTATCATAATAAAAAGAATTGACAATAATTTCCTAAATAATTTGTGTTTTATTCAAAATCAACATCGGCCCTTAAAATTTAAAGAAATAAATTGGGCGAGAGAAATATTTTCTAAATCTGCAGGTCTTTTTTCATACTTATCGAACCAATTTTTTTTCCATATATCTGTGCAATCATCATCCAATTCACTCAATTCCTTCATGGTCTTTTTTAGTCTGTGTCTGTCAATGGGCCATATATTCGGTATATAGACAATAATAGTTGAACTTTTTGACATAGGCTCTTTCATCAAATACCAGGCAGCTTCTTGGCTTGTTATCTCCGTGTGATTGAAAGATATCAGGAGTACAAATTGAAAATGCGGGATTTTTTTCTATTTTTGAACGTTTATTCTGAAAAAATGGTAACAAATGAATTATTCAAAGTATTGTCCATCGCTAGCCACAACTTTTTCCCATCTTTCTGGCAATTTATGGATACCGTCGCGAAAAAATTAGGCCGGCTTGGCTGCTATCCAGTCATCGACCCATTTTTGGGCTTCTTCGTAAGAATGGAAGCGCTGGTCAGCTAGGCCATGTGTCATCGATCGGAAAAGGTGGTAATCGGAAGGAGCAATATCTGGGCTATACGGCGGGTGGGGTAAGACTTCCCATTTCAGCGTTTGTAGGTATGTTTTGACCGGCGCTGCAACATGTGGCCGAGCGTTGTCATGTTGCAAAATTACTTTGTCGTGTCTTTGCTCGTATTGTGGCCGTTTTTCTTTGAGTGCGCGGCTCAAACGCATCAATTGAGTTCGGTATAGTGCTCCTGTGATGGTTTCGTTCGATTTCAATAGCTCATAATACACCACACCCAGCTGGTCCCACCAAATACAGAGCATGAGCTTGGCGCCGTGAATATTTGGTTTGGCCGTCGATGATGATGCATGGCCGGGGTAACCATATGATTTTTTGCGCTTCGGGTTATCGTAATGGATCCACTTTTCATCACCAGTGACAATGCGATGCAAAAAACCCTTCCGTTTTTGCCGTTCGAGCAGCAGTTCGCATGCAAAAAAACGGCGCTCGACGTCTCTCGGCTTCAGCTCATACGGCACCCAATGTCCTTGCTTTTGGATCATTCCGAGGGCTTTTATACGATGGGAAATGGCTTGTTGTGTCACTCCCAATGAATCTGCGAGCTCTTGTTGAGTTTGACACGAGTCTTCATTGAGTATTGCCTCCAATTCAGCATTCTCAAACTTTTTCACTTGGCCCGGCCGCTCTTTGTCCTCAACGTCAAAATCACCACTTCTAAACCGCACAAACCATCTCTCGCACGTTGAAACCGATGGAACATGACTCGGATAAGCCTCGGAGACCAATCGATGTGCTTCAGCAGCACTTTTCTTCAAATTAAAGAAGTAAATTAAAACTTCCCGCAAATGCTGTTTTGTTGGCACGAAACTCGACATATTGAGAGCTCAAAAAAACTATGAATTTGACACTGCGACAAATTGACACATACTGAAAATTAAAGCTATAAGACGTAGCTTTGACATGAACATAGTCACAGTACTGCCTGATGCGTATAGCGTTAGTAACGCCATCTGTTATCAAACCCGCATTTTCAATTTGTACCCCTGATATAATACCGCTTATAAATATTAAAAATATTTCAAGAAAAATGCAAAAAACTGTTCCTAACAAGAAATATCATATTTTAAAATGCAATAATGTGATAAAAAAACAACATGGAACAATTTGTTATATAGCACTTTTTAATTGAACGTTTCTCAAGCGTTTTTTTTAAATAGCTTATGTTGAAATAAATATTTTCCCTCATAAAAGTGAACATTATATGAAATAAGATCAGCAATATTCTTAAAAAAATGATAATTTATAAATGTGATGTTTAATAAATGTTTTTCGACAACTGCTTTGTAAGTAAGAGGAAATTGGAAGAATTCTCTATGTTTATAAACAATTATTAAGATATTTTTAGCGAATAAAATGTATATCGCCATCGTTATTGTTATCCTTTTAAAACGTTAATACGGACACTACGAAAACGATAATTGTTGCATCGCCTAGGATATTAAATATTCTATCGATTATTGGACCGCATCACGGAATAAACTCTATTACTTCGACAAACTTCGCTTCAATCGAGAGATGCATGCGACATAATGCACATAAAAAGTATTATGTTTGTTGTTGATGCTGATATGTTGCAAATGCGCGTTTGTAACGTTCATGTAGTGGTGAGTAAGCATTTTATCAAGACGATACATCGAATATATAATATTATCTGCATGAACAATAGAAGTTGAAGAGTTGATTAAAAGAAGAGGATCTGTTCGCACTGTCGCTTAGCACAACTTACAAGAATCAACGTAGAAATGTGTCATTCATTACTTTTGTATAGATAATTCTTATTATCACCCAATCCGCAATTTGTGCCATTGGTGTTTCTTCAAGAAACAAGTGGGAGTAACAATGGAAATTATTTCAATTGAAGTTCCCAAGAAGACCAACAATTGTAGTCATCGCTCCGTGTGGATTTTTCATAAGAAGACGGATAACTACGCAAAAATGAAGACTGCAACAACCTGCACGCAGATTATATGAAATGTAGTTTGCACATACAGTTCATAATGTAAGACAGCGAGGCCAACATCAAGATACATTACAGGTGCATACATATTGTACGTGACGATATACACTATTTTTGGTGCGATTTAATTTATTGTAGCACTTTTGTCAAGCAAAACAGCTGCATAATCTCATTGGATGTATGTGACAAGAAAATAAATAGCATAAGAAAGAACCATGAAGAATTATGCATATATATCCTACGATAAACTTGCACAAAAATCGGATGCAACGTTATACAAACATCCAAGGAAACAACTTCGGAAAAACATGGAACAACCTTAGGACTACGTGATTGCCATGGAAAGAAGCACGACGTTTCATTCAAGAAATAAGGGACACCCTATTATTGTCATCTATAGACACTTGAATATAACTAAATCGAGCAACGTGAAGTGTATAGATTTTGTAACGTTTAGTGACATACATTTATGCTAAAAAGATATTGGCTGAATACGTAGAACGAACGGTTGTCGCGTATTAACGATACGCGTCTAGAAGTTTCGAGTACATTGTGGTACAGCGTCGATTAGGTTGGTCAAATAACGCGGTGTAACGGGTCGACCGACTGTTCGTAGTATTATAATTCTTATAATTGTTAAAACATTATTACTAGTATACTTACCTGTGTTCCTATCGAGTTAAATATATATATACCAGGTGTATGCATAAGTTTTTTCCGGTTTAACTAAGAGATGGCGCCAGCGAAAAGTACGCAGCGTATTAATTTGACACATACGTCATTTTGTTCGTCTGACATTAACCTACAAACACACATAAGCTGAGTCCGCCAAAAACTAGCGTCTTTGTTTTATCGTTCAGTGATCATGTCGAGTTTTGTGCCTGTAAAAGAACATTTGCGGCACGCATTGCTTTTCTTAATTAATCAAAAGAAAAAGGCTGCTGAAAGTCAACGTTTGCTGGTAGAAACATATGGTGAACACGCTCCATCGATTAGAACATGTGAGACATGGTTTCGACAATTTAAAAGTGGTGATTTCAATGTGAAAGACAGTGAGCGCTCTGGTAGACCACAAAAATGCGAAGACGAGCAATTGCAGGAGTTATTGGATGATGACCCAACTCAAACTCAACGGCAATTAGCAGAAGCATTACATGTGTCACAAGAAACAATCAGCAGATGTTTACGAGTAATGGAGAAGATCAATAAACTCGGCAAATGGGTCCCACACGATTTGAATGAACGTCAAATAGAAAATCGCAAAGTCACTCGCCGTCTCACACAGCAAAAGCAGTGAAAGACACCTTGAAATCGCTTGGATGGGACATCCTTCCGCACCCGCCGTATTCGCCAGACCTGGTGCCATCTGACTATCACCTCTTCGCAGCAATGGGGTACGCGCTCCCAGAGCAGCACTTCAGCAATTTCGAGGAAGTTGGAAAATGGCTCGACGAATGGTTTGCCGCAAAAGACAAGCAGTTTTTCTGGCATGGTATTCATAAGTTACCTGAAAGATGGGCGAAATGTGTAGAAGCCGATGGCCAATATTTTGAATAAAACAAAAATTAATTTCCCTTGAAAATTACGTGTTTTTTTTTACCAAAAAACCGGAAAAAACTTATGCATACACCTGGTATGTTGCTAATTAAATAAATACGCTGTATTCCTGCGACACTCCCTCTCTCTCTCACACGCGTTCGAACTCCCGGCCTACGCCGAAGGGCGTCTGTTCGCGCCGACATCGTAGATCATCATCAAGGTCATTAACGAGCGAATATAAAACCGGTAATAATCTAAATAGGGTCACGACAACTTCAGAAGTGGGATACATATATACGCGAACAGAGAGAGATTCGCGACATAGACGTACGCGGGGAAAAATTATAAAAATCTCAACAAGACAAAGTGTATAAAGTACAAGAGAATAAAGTGTGGAAGTGTAAAAAGCCGAAACAGACCAAGTGAAATAAATACACGAGAACAAAGTATAAAAGACAAAGTGTAAATTTACTAAGGTACAAAGTATAACGGTTCGCGATAAACAAAGTGTAAGCAGAGGTCATCGAAACAAAGCGAGCCTCGTAAACACGCGCTACGAGTTCGCGCGGAAAATCAGTGAGTGGTAAAGGGTGATTTTTTAAGAGCTTGAGAACTTTTTTTTAAAAAAAAACGCATAAAATTTGCAAAATCTCATCGGTTCTTTATTTGAAACGTTAGATTGGTCCATGACATTTACTTTTTGAAGATAATTTCATTTAAATGTTGACCGCGGCTGCGTCTTAGGTGGTCCATTCGGAAAGTCCAATTTTGGGCAACTTTTTCGAGCATTTGGGCCGGAATAGCCCGAATTTCTTCGGAAATGTTGTCTTCCAAAACTGGAATAGTTGCTGGCTTATTTCTGTAGACTTTAGACTTGACGTAGCCCCACAAAAAATAGTCTAATGGCGTCAAATCGCATGATCTTGGTGGCCAACTTACCGGGCCATTTCTTGAGATGAATTGTTCTCCGAAGTTTTCGCTCAAAATGGCCATAGAATCGCGAGCTGTGTGGCATGTAGCGCCATCTTGTTGAAACCACATGTCAACTAAGTTCAGTTCTTCCATTTTTGGCAACAAAAAGTTTGTTAGCATCGAACGATAGCGATCGCCATTCACCGTAACGTTGCGTCCAACAGCATCTTTGAAAAAATACGGTCCAATGATTCCACCAGCGTACAAACCACACCAAACAGTGCATTTTTCGGGATGCATGGGCAGTTCTTGAACGGCTTCTGGTTGCTCTTCACTCCAAATGCGGCAATTTTGCCTATTTACGTAGCCATTCAACCAGAAATGAGCCTCATCGCTGAACAAAATTTGTCGATAAAAAAGCGGACTTTCCGAATGGACCACCTAAGACGCAGCCGCGGTCAACATTTAAATGAAATTATCTTCAAAAAGTAAATGTCATGGACCAATCTAACGTTTCAAATAAAGAACCGATGAGATTTTGCAAATTTTATGCGTTTTTTTTTAAAAAAAAGTTCTCAAGCTCTTAAAAAATCACCCTTTAGTAAGACACCAAGAACGACGCACACCATGGCAAACGCTGACGCATTCGATCGCTTGCAACAAGAACTCGGAGAGACGTTCACGACCCCACCTACAGGGAGCTAAACGGGGGAAGACGAACAGTCGGCACTCGATAACACGATCCTGGAGATGGCAGGAGGAAACCGGCCGGTAGAGGGGGACCTTCAACCGCAAGCCGCTAGCGGCACCGCCGAGGAGAACGGGGGCGCGAGACAAAGAAGAGAGACAGCGGCGCTAACCGTAAGCAGTACACCCATGCCTCGCGATAACCCTAGCCTACGTGAGAAGGGAGGTCCGTGGGAGGCTCCGCCCTCTCTCACCACGAGACCAAGTAGCGTCGAGTGGTGCGCGACGCGCCAAGCACCAATGAGCACGAATGCGTTACGCGGTAGATTCAAGGGACGAGAGCGCGACATATACGCAGCTACGTACCGATACGCGGAGACTGACAGAGAAGCGGCAGTGCGGCAGGCCGGCGCGGCAAACAGAGACTGGCGAACGTATATGAGTGGCCGCGAAGAGTGGGTCGAGCCTCGCGAGTATTATTATCCACGGTATGTGTGCGGGCCAACCGAAATAGACAGGAATCGCGAGTGGCGCGTAAATGACGACATCGTAAGACAACGCGGAAATTTCTTGAACGAACAATTTGACGGAATGTCCCTTCGCTCGAATACGCGAATCAGACATCGCGAGCAGCTTGACGAAAGATACGCGGGAAACGGGCGTGTTCGAACAACATCGAGTGAAGACGCGAAATATATTAAACAAGTAGACGATTATGAACGTGGCAATCCGCGCGAAGAACGCATAGTGCGCGAAGACACCGAACAATTACGTAATGACGCCGATCGTTACACGTGGCGACACGTACCTTCGTACACAGACAATAATAGGGCGCGGTACGAACGAGTCGCGAGTCGCGAACGCGCCAAACCACGACACGTGCAATGGCGCGACGGCATGAAGCACAACGACGAGAGCGACAACGGCGTAGGCAATGTGCCCCGGCATTTACAGCGCATCAGCGAGGCGATCCGCGGCAATGTGGACTATTACGATCATGCAGAACCGCGACGCACACGCCATCTACCGACAGACATTGACGAAAGGATGCGCTACGGATATCCCGACGAACGATATGTAAGCGGGCCGACACATCACATGTCAACAGAATTAATCCGGAATATGGAGACCTTTTCAGGAGGAAATGACTTGCTGTCACAAGGGAGTGGCTACGAAGTATAATTCAAATGGGCCGAATCCAGCGTTGGCCAAAGAATTACCAGCTGGAAATAGCTAAAATGAAGCTGACGGGACCAGCACGAGGGTAGCTCCGCTTCGAATCCGCCGATATCCTTACTTGGGACGATTTTGAACAAAAATTCAGCCAAATGTATAATGCAACGGAAACATACAGCGAACGTTGGAGGACAATGACAAGACGATACCAGGGCGCATCAGAGTCAATACAGGACTACTTTCATGCCAAATTGAGTCTGTGTGCAGATTTAAATATGGCGGTAAAAGAAATCAAGTTGGAAATTGTGGACGGTCTACGACACCCCCAAGATGGTCTTGGATTAACGGCAATTCCACACAGAACGACGGGAGAATTTTGCGCCGCGCTAATCGAGTCGGTCAAGGCACGCCAGTCGTGTGAAAGGCGCCACATACGAGAAAATAACAATTACGGGCAGCGAAGTGGGCGAGAAGGAGGGACCCCACCGGCATCAACCGCAATTTCAAGAAACACCGCAAGTAACCGGAGCACAGAGGCGAATCAACCCCTAGGAGCTAACAATGGCCGATGGAGGTGCTTTAACTGCGGGAAGATCGGTCACCTGTCACGCGATTGCCCCGAGCCAAGGGCCGAGATACGGTGCAGCCGATGCAACGCCATTGGACATCGGGAGAGGACATGTAGAGCGGAGATCAATCACGGGTCACGCGAAATAAATCAAGTCAAGTCAGAGCTACCCAACGATATAAGGAAGTATGTCAAGACCATCCAGGTAAATAATCGACCAATGAAGGCACTCATAGATACAGGAAGTGCAGTTTGCACCATTCAAGCATCCCGCGTCATCAGCGAGCAACTGGTCTACGAACCAACAAAGACGGAACTAAAAGGATGGGGGGAGAACGCCGCGGTGCAACTTTCACACGGGAGGGCAAAGGCAGACGTCATGATCGACGGAGTATTGGTGCCCAACCTACCGTTGTGCATTGTGGCGGATGGAGCCCAAGCCTATGAGGTGATCATCGGAAGGACTTATACTGAGAAACCGTGGGTCAACTATGCCAAGACAAACGATGAACTCTTATTCACCACCAACGAGGATAGACTTATGTTCCAGATAGAAACAACGGAGCCAATCCCGGTGGAGACGCAGACAAATAATACAACATTAAGGGTGGAAGCACAATCCATAAACTGCATGGAATTAACGTATAATGGAAAAGTGGCGACCATGCTACTCGCAAATTATGGTCAACAAGCAAAAACGATCCAACCAGCACGCTACATGCCGCGCGGACACATTGAGGAGTTATGGGCGTCCCCAAAGAGGCTATCATGCACAAAAATTGAAAAACATCTAGTGATCGTCGGAGAAGGTCAAGAAAACAGCGTAAAGGAGGAATTGACCCAATTATTAAATAAATACAGAGACTGCGTTGCCCTCTCATTAGAGGATCTGGGCAAGGCAAAATGTACCAAGATGGAGATCACGGAAACGGTCGGAAGCAAACCCGTTCAAACAAAACCATATCGAGCAACGCCACATGAGCGAGAAGAGATTCAAAAAATACTCGAGGATTGGAGACGGGCGGGCAACGTTGAACCCACCGATTCACCATATGCCAGTCCCGTACTTTTAGTCAAGAAAAAGAGTGGGGAATCCTGACTGGGGGTGGATTTTCGAAAACTGAATCTACAAACCGAAAGGGTACATTTCCCGCTGCCGAACGTGGATGACCACTTAGCCCAACTACGAGGGCCTACCATCTTTACATTACTCGATTTCGCTCACGGATATCTTCAGATTCCACTATCCGTGGAGGCTCGACCAAAAACTGCGATCATCACGCCGGACGAAACCGTTCAGTTCACTCGGATGATCTTTGGGCTGATGAACGGTCCGGCTTACTTCTCCAAACTAATGTACCATACTCTGGGACCTCTGAAAGACAACGTTATTTTATTTTATCTGGACGACATTCTAATACCGGCGAGGAGCTGAGAAGAAATGAAGCCAAAGATCGTCTTGGTGCTGGACGCACTGCGTGGAGCCGGACTAACGCTAAACTTAAAAAAGTGTCGTTTTCTCTGTTCACAAGTTAGTTATCTGGGGTTCGAGATTGGACACGACGGGGTGCGACCGGGAGAGACGAAGGCCAAGATAATCGCTGATTATCCAACACCAACAACCTTAACGGAAGTTAGGCGTTTTCTAGGTCTAGCAGGATTTTTCAGAAGATTCATAGTAAGGTTCGCCCATCGAGCTTCGCCATTGTGCGAGTTATTGAAAGGAGGAGGCAAATTCAGGTGGGGAACGGCAGAGCAGCAAGCCTTCATGGATCTAAAGACAGCTTTAACCCAGCAGCCGGTCCTCCAAACGTTCGACCCAGAGAAAGACACCGAGATTCATACAGACGCAAGCACGAGTGGGATGGGGGCGATGCTTCTGCAGCAGAACGCTAAAGGCTTGTGGCAGCTCGTTTACGCTATCAGTCGTCGAACAAGCAGTGTAGAAAAGAACTACCATAGCAGCAAGTTAGAATTGCTTGCCATGGTATGGGCAGTAACGCGGTTACGACCGGTGATTGCAAACATTACTTTTACCATTGTTACAGATTGTCAAGCATTACTCTACATCTGCAAACAAAGAACGCAGAATCCACAAATGATTCGCTGGACAAACACCCTGAGCGAATACGCATTCCATATTGTGCATAAAGCAGGTACGAAAATGGCGCACGTTGACGCACTGAGCAGACCGTCACCAGAGGAGCCATCCGTATCAGTGACAAACCAAGAAGTCGAACCAGTCTGGCATATATCGAGCCTATTGGACGAAGTCGCCGCCTATCAAGCGTCGGACGACCGTCTATTGTCAAAAAAGAAAATCCTCCAGTCAACCAAGGAACAGCGAAGCGGAAATGAACGCAGCGAGGTAGAAAACTACGAATTAAGGGATGGCATAATTTACAAGCGCCAAGGAGACAAACTACTGTTCGTGGCACCCAAAGCCATGAGGAAGTCATTAGCCACTCGTTACCACGACCTTCAAGGGCATCCGGGGGTAAGCCGCACATATGCGAAACTAACTAAACAAATATTCTTCCCAGGAGCCAAGAGGTACCTGAGGGCGCATATCGCGGCATGTTTCGCCTGTGCGCTGACCAAGGCGAAAACAGGAAAACAAAGCGGAAGCTTACACCCTATTCCGCCTGGCGAGAGACCATTTCAAGTGGTTCATTTAGACCACGTAAGGCCGTTTGTGACGTCAGCGCGTGGTCGGAAATATATTTTGGTCATGGTCGACAGCCTGACAAAATATGTACACTTGTACGCGGTGGCAGATACGGGCACAGCGCCGGTGCTAACCGCTCTAAGGAAACTTGTCGGCGAACACGGACCTCCCAACCGAGTAATTACGGATCGGGGAACAGGGTTCACGAGCCATGCTTTTGAAAAATGGTGTGAAGACCAAGGAATTCACCATACACTGAACTCCCCGCGACACCCGCAGGCCAATGGACAGGTCGAACGTATCAACGGGATATTAGTGCCCATGTTGAAGCGGTCACTAAGCGAAGAAGATGGGCGAAGATGGGATCAACACCTTGACCAAATCCAGCGTCACCTAAACGAAGCCATCAACACCACTACGGGAGAGTCCGCGTTCGAAGCGCTCTTCGGGTATGAACCGGATCGCACACCAGGAGTCGAACGTATCCTCACAGAAGGCCTTAACGACTACGAGAATCTCGCAGATGTTCAAAAACGCATAAAAAGCAGGATCGCCGAACGACAACAGGTCTGGGCAAGATACCATCAGGCACACCATGTACCAGGAAGACAGTATCAACCCGGGGACATCGTTTTCATGTCCACGATTCCACCAGCGACGGGCGAGAGTACGAAATTAGAGCTTAAATGGAGAGGACCAATGGCGGTAGTACGACAACACGGCTCGGACACCTACCTAGTAACGGACCTGCGCCACCGTGCAGGCAGACAGTACGCCACGACGGCGCACGCGTCCCAGTTGAGGTATTGGAAACCGCAAGAGCAGCACGAGGACGAGGAGACGACCAGCGAGGATGACGACCCCGATAACACCAGAGCCAAAGACAACGACGAAGAGCCATCAAACGATAACATCAGTGATCGGGAAGACGGTCAGAATCAACGTCCTATCGGGCATGACCAGAACGATACCAGCCAACCAGTACACATCGACACCGGTCAACAACCACGGACCCCCAGAATTCGACGGCCGCCATCGCATCTACAGGACTATATAATGGTCCTCGAGGACGAGGACGGCGCAAGGATGGCCGATGTTGTGGACCTAGGATACAGTTCACGTGATCACGGCATGGCAAGCGACGAGCGCATGCGCCAGCCCGCGTAGCAACGAGCCGAGCAGGCAAGCGAAGACGCCGACCGGCGTCAGTAGGCAACGAGGGTCGACACAAGCAACTGCACGCGTGTCATTGCAGGCAGAGGGGTCGGGTCGGTTGCACGATTACGAACGATAGAAGAATAGAACGGATTGCTGCGTGCATCCAAGTGGTGAAGAACGTATTGCCGGGTGCATACCGAATACGTAGAACTAACGGTTGTCGCGTATTAACGATACGCGTCTAGAAGTTTCGAGTACCTTGTGGTACAGCGTCGATTAGGTTGGTCAAATAACGCTGTGTAACGGGTCGACCGACTGTTCGTAGTATTATAATTCTTATAATTGTTAAAACATTACTAGTATACTTACCTGTGTTCCTATCGAGTTAAATATATATATGTGTTGCTGATTAAATAAATACGCTGTGTTCCTGCGACACTCCCTCTCTCTATCACACGCGTTCGAACTCCCGGCCTACGCCGAAGGGCGTCTGTTCGCGCCGACATAGTAGATCATCGTCAAGGTCCTTAACGAGCGAATATAAAACCGGTAATAATCTAAATAGGGTCACGACATAACGTTGCTTTCATTTAATTCGTGGTAATAAATTATTAAGTATATTGCCAAACATATATATATACTAAAGAAGAAAATAACGTACACGTTGGCCAAGAGTGGATTGCGTTCTTTTGGTAATTCTTCCAACAATCGTTAACGCGGTTGGTTGGATTAACTGTTATATTTTTAGTTTTCAGAAGCTTTGAATCAAATTTGGGTATCTTAATTTGCTAATGCAGCTTAACAACGATAATCACCGAAGCGTGCGCGTTATATCTCTCATCCGCGGCCGATGACAGTTCGAGTTCTCGTTGTGTCAAATTTTTTAAGCAACCATTACATTTTATAGTCCATTCTTTGCAGCAATAGTACTGATACGGTTTTTATGAGGTATAACATGGCCCGTATCACATACGTATTAAAACAAGAAATAGCAAAATTATGTAAAATATAAAATAACAATAATTAATTAATCGTAAAATGCAATAATTACTGAAAAAAAAATTTGTCACTGCGTGGATTCGAATTATCATCGACCGCAAATTAACATACGTTACGCGCTCGTCTCAGTCAGAGTTAAATGTATCGCGCGACAGCCCGAGCACTAGCAGCAGTAGCAGCGCGAGCAGCCCGAAAGAGACAGTCATATATCTGTCTCCTTCTATTGTCCGATGCTCCACGAGCTCGGGCGGTCGCACGTACACGGGCGTGCGCTTGTGTGCGTCGTGCTGCTGCGGCCGCTTTCTGGCAGCTCTGCCTCCAACTCCCAAGTATCGTTGGTTCTGCGCCGAGTCGTATCCCACCGATCCTTGTGGCCGGGTACAGTAAATAAACTTTCAATCGAGAAACCAACATAGATTCTACAGCAACATTGAGTCAGAATAAAAAAATGTCTTGTCTTGGGGCCAACTTTACGCTTATGCCTTCACGCCCGCTTATCCGCTTATACCGACAACCGTGAATCGCGAATCTACTATCAGGAGCTGGAACTAACAATTAGATAGCATAGACTGCAATATGGCCGCGAACACGACTTTGACATATCCATTCGTACTTTTCGGATTATCGCTTGGATTTGCAATGAAACAAGTTAGAATTTTTTTGGTTAAGTGCAGTCTAGTGGTAAGATTTGCGGTCTGGTCCAGTGAAGTGTAGCAGATATGCGTGAAAATTGTAGTTAAATGAATTAATGAGTTCGCGAGAAAAGCGTCATGGCTAACGACAGCTGCCACGAATTTTCGATAATTTATTGTGTCCATGCGAAAAAAATTGCATGGAGAGACGGACCAGACCGCAAATCATAATAAATGAAAGAATTCGTTTTTAATGTTTTTTTATATAATACTATTGTATTTTCGGCGAAATCCGAAAACTACGAAATCGTAGTTTGCTATTTGGCCACTTGGCGCTTCGTATGCCCTCGCTCGATGACTCTTAAGAGTCATAGAGATAATTTAATTAAAAGAGATGACTCTTAAGAGTCATAGAGTGAGAGCATACGAAGCGCCAAGTGGCCAATAAACAAACTACGGTCAGTTTTCGGATTTACTAGGTGATGTGGTAGAAGCTTCTGTCGTTCTCTCTCACTCCTTCACGATTGCCAATGGTGGTTCCTCACTCACGCTCATGGTGGCTTAGTCAGTGTAGCACATTACCTTGAACATAAAAAATTAATTCTTTTGTCAAGCAAGATTTGAAGTCCGGTCCGCCTCTCCGTGGAATTTTTTTTGTATAAGCTCAATAAATGATCGAAAATTCGAGGTGGCTGTCGTTAGCCATGACGCTTTTCTCGCCAACTGACAAATTAACTTTATTACAATATTCATGCATATCTACCAATCTTTAGTGGACTAGACCTCAAAGCTTACCACTGCACTGCACCTAAAAATAAAAAAATGTGTGAGACTCTCTCGCGTTAGAAGTGAAATTTCTTAGGTTAGAGAAACAGTTTATTTTATGCATTGCACTCTTTGCATTTGTTGACGATTTTATTATTTCAGGATTAGGTAATGGTTATGTGGAATTTAATTGAAGAAAATCTGTCTTAATTAAAGGAAATATTACTTTTATTCATCAATTTCCGTTATTCATACTCTAAGAAAAAAATTATAGGTTTATGATAGCTGAATAAGAATACAAATAATTTAGACTGTAAACTTTCTAAATAACGAGAGAATACTGCGTCAATAGTCGTGCCTGATCCGGCTGTAGACTGACCTTTGTCAGTGTTTAATTTTAACTTGAATTTTTCATCTAAAAATCTTATTATACGAGGGCCCTGGTGGAAAAAATGTCTCATATTTTCTCAGATAATTTCTTCTATAACTCCGGGAATTGGAACAAAACTGAGAAATCATGAATGAATTAACATTGTGATTTTTCTCATGTTTTTCATAATTTTTCATTTGTCTCAGAATTTCTCAGATTTTTTCATATTTCTCAGGTTTTCCATTATTTCTGATATTTTCCATAATTTCTCATATTCTCAAGTTTTTTCATATTTTCCCAGCTTCTTTCATCTATTACTCGTATTATTTCAATATTGAATTTTAGTTTAGATTTTTAAGGGTGAAGTTCGACATACTATCTACATCAATGGGTAAAAATAATCACATAAATATATCCAGACTGACAATTTGAACGATATATATTTATATTATAAAATACAAGTATTTTTTTTATCAACAATAATAAATATATCAATAACATATATTAATAAAGATACATTATATAAAAAGAAAGGAAAGTCTTGATTTCTCAAAAAGTCTTGTTTTTGTTACAGTGTTCGCAAGATCGCATAGATAGGTTAAGAGTCATCGAGCGAGGGCATACGAAGCGCCAAGTGGCCAAATAGCAAACTACGATTTCGTAGTTTTCGGATTTCGCCGAAAATACAATAGTATTATATAAAAAAAACATTAAAAATGAATTCTTTCATTTATTATGATTTGCGGTCTGGTCCGTCTCTCCATGCAATTTTTTTCGCATAGACACAATAAATTATCGAAAATTCGTGGCAGCTGTCGTTAGCCATGACGCTTTTCTCGCGAACTCATTAATTCATTTAACTACAATTTTCACGCATATCTGCTACACTTCACTGGACCAGACCAAATCTTACCACTGCACTGCACTTAAACAAAAAAATTCTAACTTGTTTCATTGCAAATCCAAGCGATAATCCGAAAAGTACGAACGGATATGTCAAAGTCGTGTTCACGGCCATATTGCAGTCTATGCTATCTAATTGTTAGTTCCAGCTCCTGACGGTAGATTCGCGATTCACGGTTGTCGGTATAAGCGGATAAGCGGGCGTGAAGGCATAAGCGTAAAGCGGGCCCCGAGACAAGACATTTTTTTATTCTGACTCAATGTTGCTGTAGAATCTATGTTGGTTTCTCGATTGAAAGTTTATTTACTGTACCCGGCCACATGGATCGGTGGGATACGACTCGGCGCAGAACCAGCGATACTTGGGAGTTGGAGGCAGAGCTGCCAGAAAGCGGCCGCAGCAGCACGACGCACACAAGCGCACGCTCGTCTACGTGCGACCGCCCGAGCTCGTGGAGCATCGGACAATAGAAGGAGACAGATATATGACTGTCTGTCTCTTTCGCTCTCGCTCGGCTCGGGCTGCTCGCGCTGCTACTGCTGCTAGTGCTCGGGCTGTCGCGCGATACATTTAACTCTGACTGATTGTGAGACGAGCGCGTAACGTATGTTAATTTGCGGTCGATGATAATTCGAATCCACGCAGTGACAAATTTTTTTTTCAGTAATTATTGCATTTTACGATTAATTAATTATTGTTATTTTATATTTTACATAATTTTGTTATTTCTTGTTTTATTACGTATGTGATACGGGCCATGTTATACCTCATAAAAACCGTATCAGTACTATTGCAGCAAAGAATGGACTATAAAATGTAATGGTTGCTTAAAAAACTTGACACAACGAGAACTCGAACTGTCATCGGCCGCGGATGAGAGATATAACGCGCACGCTTCACTGATTATCGTTGTTAAGCTGCATTAGCAAATTAAGATACCCAAATTTGATTCAAAGCTTCTGAAAACTAAAAATATAACAGTTAATCCAACCAACCGCGTTAACGATTGTTGGAAGAATTACCAAAAGAACGCAATCCACTCTTGGCCAACGTGTACGTTATTTTCTTCTTTAGTATATATATATGTTTGGCAATATACTTAATAATTTATTAACACGAATTAAATGAAAGCAACGTTATGTTCTTTTTAATTATATACATGTGTTTGTTATTATAATATCGCATAAATGTACGACGTACATGTTGTTGCTCGACGGAAACCGCGAGAAGGTGGTGGTTTCTTCTTTTAATAATAGAACACCAATCTTTTAATTTCCTACTCAACAGTGTAAATATAACGTATATAAGTATCACGTATAACGTTGTGATTATAACGTATATGTAACATCACATTATCGAATAGGAAAGTATGACATTGATGCTATTACTCTTATTTGATGTTCGCTGGAAATTGTAATGTATATATACATTGAACTGGAATATATTCAAGTATCAATAAATGTAACAAACAATTATTTAATATTTTCTTACGTTAGTTCATAGAAACGGGAAAGTTATGCAAGAGCACGATAGAGTTCTCATTACTAACATTGAATAAAGCGTTCATACTTCACGTACTATATCTAACATGATACTTTAAGTAATAACAGGACATTAAGCACCAGATTAGCGAAACACATTACATAAATTAAATTGACTGAAGACAATGGAGATGAAATACAATTTATTTAACACGTATCACTATGCATTTATTCATTACGCTTAATAATCCGTGCAAAATAAATAGTTTTTTATTTTTGGTTTCCAGAAAATTTGTTATGTTTGTATCAAACACTTTCGCGGTGAATTTGAGGTTTCTTTGCGGTAAATAAATTGCATCACTAGGTTAGACATGTGGGTTGAAGTCATGTTATTGATTTATAATCCGATGCGCTTTGTGAATATGTCAATTCACTTTATCTGAATCAGGATCAACCTGAAAAAGTAAAGTAAAAAGAAATCTTCACGAAACGTCAGTTGCAAAAATCATGTACACACTGGTCCAACTCGGACGTCATACCTAGTTTTTAGGTGTATGTGTGTGCTTCGCCAATTATTCTTTTTTGCTTTAAATATTTTTTGATACATGTAATCAAATGCTGTTTCCAGCAAGAAATATCATATTTGTGAACGTTTTCATATACGAAAAAAATTAACAATTCTCAAATAGCATTTTTTAAAACTAAGTTTGTATTGTTTAGTGTTTTTATAATTACGCTTTTTCCTCATAAGACTGCACATTATGAAATAGGAGATTCTTCTCCTACAAAAAGTAGCATTTATTGCACATTCTTATTGAAAACATTTTCGCATGATATGCATTGCAACTAAGAGGAAATTTGAAGTTGCGATTTCAAATATTTCGTTTTATATGTAAACATTTGATTTATGAACAAATTGAATATCTTTTTAGCCAATATCTTTTTAGCATAAATGCATGTCACTAAACGTTACGAAATCTATACACTTCACGTTGCTCGATTTAGTTATATCGAGTGTCTATGGACGACAATAATAGGGTGTCCGTTATTTCTTGAATGAAATGTCGTGCTTCTTTTCATAGCAATCACGTAGTCCTAAGGTTGTTCCATGTTTTCTCGAATTTGTTTCCTTGGATGTTTGTATAACGTTGCATGCGATTTTTGTGCAAGTTTATCGTAGGATATATATGCATAATTCTTCATGGTTCTTTCTTATGCTATTTTTTTTCTTGTCACATACATCCAATGAGATTATGCAGCTGTTTTGCTTGACAAAAGTGCTACAATAAATTAAATCGCACCAAAAATAGTGTATATCCTCACGTACAATATGTATGTACCTGTAATGTATCTTGATGTTGGCCTCGCTGTCTTACATTATGAACTGTATGTGCAAACTACATTTCATATAATCTGCGTGCGGGTTGTTGCAGTCTTCATTTTTGCGTAGTTATCCGTCTTCTTATGAAAAATCCACACGGAGCGATGACTACAATTGTTGGTCTTCTTGGGCACTTCAATTGAAATAATTTCTATTGTTACTCCCTCTTGTTTCTTGAAGAAACACCAATGGCACAAATTGCGGATTGGGTGATAATAAGAATTATCTATACAAAAGTAATGAATGACACATTTCTACGTTGATTCTTGTAAGTTGTGCTAAGCGACAGTGCGAATAGATCCTCTTCTTTTAATCAACTCTTCAACTTCTATTGTTCATGCAGATAATATTATATATTCGATGTATCGTCTTGATAAAATGCTTACTCACCACTACATGAACGTTACAAACGCGCATTGGCAACATATCAGCATCAACAACAAACATAATACTTTTTATGTGCATTATGTCGCATGCATCTCTCCATTGAAGCGAAGTTTGTCGAAGTAATAGAGTTTATTCCGTGATGCGGTCCAATAATCGATAGAATATTTAATATCCTAGGCGATGCAACAATTATCGTCCATTCGTATGTTGTTGTATTTGTAGTGTCCGTATTAACGTTTTAAAAGGATAACAATAACGATGGCGATATACATTTTATTCGCTAAAAATATCTTAATAATTGTTTATAAACATAGAGAATTCTTCCAATTTCCTCTTACTTACAAAGCAGTTGTCGAAAAACATTTATTAAACATCACATTTATAAATTATCATTTTTTTAAGAATATTGCTGATTTTATTTCATGTAATGCTCACTTTTATGAGGGAAAATATTTATTGCAAAATAAGCTATTTAAAAAAAACGCTTGAGAAACGTTCAATTAAAAAGTGCTATATAACAAATTGTTCCATGTAGTTTTTTCATCACATTATTGCATTTTAAAATATGATATTTCTTGTTAGGATCAGTTTTTTGCATTTTTCTTGAAATATTTTTAATATTTATAAGACGTATTATATAATTTATAATGCTTGTGTGAACCATGAAAACATGGTTTAGAAGTGAAACAATTCTTTAAGTATATATTTCAACAGTATTATTGTGTGTGGATATACAAAGTCCTGAATAATACTAATCTCTAAATGTCATAAAAAAGTACTAGCCGGAATAGTTATTCTATACATTTATATTTAAATTGAGATACTGGCGTGCAAATATCTTATAATAATCTGTTTGTCATTTCTCATCAATATTGCCCATGCTTTTATGCCACAGACTGTAATGCAATGTACACCGAGAAACATTTGCATTTTCTAAATTAGAGTACCTATTGTATATTCTATAAGCTCTTTTAATACAGGGTGTCCGCCGGGAAGGTATACTACTTTGTTTGTTTATAATTTTTGATTAAATGAAAGAGAATGGATCTTATATTGATAAATGTTCTATTTAATGTCGGCAATTATGTATGGAATACAATATCAGATAAATGTCTGCCTCTGTTAGCCTCACAAATGCGAGCCCTTTTGAGCACATTTTTCATTACATTCTCACACATTTCACGCGGTATTTCATTAATTTCATCACGAATATTTTGTTTGAGTTGCTCAAGCGTTTCTGGTTTGTTTGCATAAGCCTTGCTTTTTAGATATCCCCACAAAAAGAAGTCCGGAGCAGTCAAATCAGGCGACCGTGGAGGCCAATCAACATCATCATTTTTTGAAATAACTTGTTGTAGAAAGAGGTCTCGCAGTAATTCCATTGTAATCCTGGCTGTATGCGATGTGGCACCGTCTTGTTGATACCACATGTTAATCAAGCCCAAAGCATGCAGTTGTGGCGTTAAAAAGTTTTCAATCATATCATGATATCGCTCCCCATTCACAGTTACCGTTACGCCGTTTTGATTTTCAAAGAAGTAAGGTCCAATGATTCCTCCTGACCAAATTGCACACCAGACTGTCACTTTTAATGGATGTAAAGGTGACTGATGAATAATTTGAGGGTTTTCCATTGCCCAGAACCGACTATTCTTTTTATTCACATATCCATTTGTTTCTCCCAAAAATTTCACGTAACTTTCTCATCGTCACAGTAATCGATGATTGATTTTGATAAAATGTTTTACCGATTAAAACACGTTGGTTTATCGAATATTTTTCCATAATAAATTTGCCACGTGTCTACTTCACGACTGCCAAATATGAACTGTCAAGACTAACGTTTACCAAAATTGCGGCAAAACAAAGTAGTATACCTTCCCGGCGGACACCCTGTATATATTCCTTCCAAGTAACGATATTCTTTGTAGAACTCAATGTTTATGGAATTTTCTTAGTTTTAGTATGCACAGCTTAATCACGAAAACTCAACTTCTGCAAGGAGAATTAATTGTTTAAATAGATTTCCATACACTTTATGTCAACAGTGCATATACCCAAGGAATACATCGCAGTCTAAATGACATCATTTTGACTTCAAATAATATAATTTTGACAGTCAAGTGTTTCTTAAGTATTCCTTGGGTATACGTTTAATGTTTGTTCTGTGTATTTTTTCTAAAAATGGCTAACAAAGTGGCTGGGTGCCTGGAGGAAAATGTGACTGATACGATAGCAACATTTTTCTATTATACTTTGTTTTTTGAAATAGAAATATTCCTGCTTGAGTTTTATCTTTAGAACGCCTAACAGCTTATGATTTTTGGCTTATGAAATTTGACTCTAAAACTATTTTTTGAAAAAATATACTTCGTACACTTTTGTTTATCGTAATTACTTTTCTTTTTGTCAGGGAAGCTCCTAAAGGGTAAATTAATCTTTTATTTTCAATATATTTCAGATCATTGTTTTACTATTTTGCAATTTGTTTCAGCGAAATAGTAATAAAACAGAATTTTATGTGGTTAAAAATAAACATGTCGTTCATGATCCTGAAAGAAGAAAATTCTGTTTTTATTGATAAAACTTTACACATCTGTGGAACAAAACATAATTTAAATGTTTCATTTGATACGCAGATCCTGAGACAATATAATATTCGCAACTTGTAAAATTGATCAATATAAACGTGAAAGATTGTAGTAAAGTTAATACCATGGATTGAACTGTTAAATATGAAAATAGATCTCCTTTTTCAATATTGTTACTATCATACATAACGAGAACTGTACTGGTTGCTTTGATGAAGAATGAATAAGAACAGCAATTTGCGTTACCTGTCAATTTTACTGCAAAGATAATTTCTAAATTTAATTTCGACGATATGTGGAAGATAATCTTGCAGCGACACATGTCAAGTAAAAATTCCATAAAACTCGATAAACCTTTTTTGTTAACGTATTGTAAACAAAAGGAAATTTAAAGTATTCTCAATGTTTATGAATGGCTTATTAATATACTTTTCAAGAGAAAAGAGATAAATGTATATAGACTCACCGTTATCCTTTTCAAATAAATGTAAACAGCACAACTTAAAACGAACGATCAATTATCGTTGGGTCATTTAAGATAATAATTCAGTCAAGTATTGGACTGCATTACAACGATGTCAACTGCGTTACTTCGGCGAACTTCGCTTCTATGTACATTCTGCACATATATTGTAAAAAAATATATATACTAAAGAAGAAAATAACGTACACGTTGGCCAAGAATGGATTGCGTTCTTTTGGTAGTTCTTCCAACAATCGTTAACGCGGTTAGTTGGATTAACTGTCATATTTACAGTTTTCAGAAGCTTTGAATCGAATTTGGGTATCTTAATTTGCTAATGCAGCTTAACAACGATAATCAGTGAAGCGTGCGCGTTATATCTCTCATCCGCGGCCGATGACAGTTCGAGTTCTCGTTGTGTCAAATTTTTTAAGCAACAATTACATTTTATAGTCCATTCTTTGCAGCAATAGTACTGATACGGTTTTTATGAGGTATAACATAGCCCGTATCACATACGTAATAAAACAAGAAATAGCAAAATTATGTAAAATATAAAAACAACAATAATTAATTAATCGTAAAATGCAATAATTACTGAAAAAAAAATTTGTCACTGCGTGGATTCGAATTATCATCGACCG
Organism: Cylloceria caligata; assembly: GCA_963942595.1. Lineage (NCBI taxonomy): Eukaryota > Metazoa > Arthropoda > Insecta > Hymenoptera > Ichneumonidae > Cylloceria > Cylloceria caligata. The sequence continues at coordinate 58,840,855 of OZ012704.1, read as the reverse complement.
CAAATTAACATACGTTACGCGCTCGTCTCAGTCAGAGTTAAATGTATCGCGCGACAGCCCGAGCACTAGCAGCAGTAGCTGCGCGAGGAGCCCGAGCCGAGCGAGAGCGAAAGAGACAGACAGTCATATATCTGTCTCCTTCTATTGTCCGATGCTCCACGAGCTCGGGCGGTCACACGTACACGGGCGTGCGCTTGTGTGCGTCGTGCTGCTGCGGCCGCTTTCTGGCAGCTCTGGTTGGAGGATCAATCAGGGCGACCAGGGTCCACATGTACCACGGCCCACCACTGAAATCCTTACATCCTGCAATACCGATAACTGTTACTTTTCGCTGGATGCCTTGGTTGACACACTTGCCATAAGCGGCGCTAGCTACAATGTGTATTTTTTCCGCAAGAGGCGCTACCCTCGATTCTGAGTTGGTCACGTGTGCTCGATGACTCTTAATCAAACTGTGGTTAAATATATATAAACATATATACAGTAGCGGACAAAATTTTAAGACGGAGAGGAAAAAAAAAGTAATCGTTGATTTTTTTATGAAAAGAATTGACTCAGTGGATTTTTTTTTGTATTAGCTAATTAATCATTAATTCATATATTCATTACATAAATTCAATTTTGCGTGTAACAACATTAGATACAATAAACAAAGAAAACATAAATTTGTTTGATATCTTCGGGGACAAAAGTTTAAGACTATACGTAAAAAAATATTTTTTGGTAGAAAATATACAGATATTTTCCTCCCTTCAATACTTTGTCCACAGTCCATTATTTTTTATCACATCAGCACATCTTTGAGGCATTGAATCAATTAATTTTTTGCAGTCGTCCACAGTTGTTTCATTCCACGTTTTTTCAACCAAAGAGTACAAATCGTTAAAATTTTTTGGTTTATTTCTTTGAACCCTTCTTTTTATGGTACACCATAAGTTTTCAATTGGATTTAAATCCGGCGACTGCGACGGCCACGGTAATAATGTGATTTTTTCATCTTGAAAAAAACTTTTTACTACCCGAGCCGTATGCTTTGGGTCATTATCTTGTTGATAAATAAAATTATCACCCATATTTTCGTAGGCATACGGTAACATAGTATTTTTCAATATATCTAAGTATTGAAAACGGTCCATGATTCCATTAATTCGGCGTATTGGTCCAGGACCATTGCGAGAAAAACATGCCCACACCATTACGTTTCCACCTCCATGCTTAACTGTCGGTAAAACACATCGAGGATTTAAATCTTCGCCAATTCGACGTCTTACATACAGTATCCCGTCAGAACAAATTCGGTTGAATTTGGATTCGTCCGAAAATAGCACATTTTGCCAATCCTCACTTGTCCAATGCCGATGAGCCTTAGCAAATTGCAGTCGTCATTTTTTATTCTTTTTACTGAGCATTGGCTTCTTCCGTGGCTTTCGTGCTTTCAAATAAAATTCGTCTAATCGTCTTCGGACAGTTCTTACACTAATTTGTGCATTATTATTACTGGATATTTCAGCTCTGATATCGACTGCTGAACGAAAACGATCTCTCTCGCTTAATCGATGAATCCGACGATCCAGCGTTGGCGTGGTTTTCCGCGGTCTACCGTTTTTTGGTCGATCAAAATAGTTCCCAGTCTTCACAAACTTGTACCACGCTTGCTTACAAGAAGTTTCTGATCGATTCATTTGAGTTGCAATTGAAGAAATTGTCTCATTTTACTTCCGTAGAGACACGATTAGTTTTCGTTCAGTTGATGACAAATTACGGGCTTTACCCATACTCTTTTCGTACGTAATTAAACTTAAGACACTGGATGATACACCACAAACTATTTACAGTATTAATATATCAAATTATTGCGTGGATCGACTACGGGTATCTTGTTCGACAGATCGTCTTAAACTAATGTCCGCTGTTTACAGATAGTTGGAAGAAAAAAAAAATTGTATAATCTATATTGTTTACATTTGACGACCGAGACTTCTACATTATGAAGGTCAAACGTACACATGTATTGTAAAAAAACAACAAGCCGAAAGAAACGTTAGTACTTGTATGACAGATCTATGAACCAAATTGTAATTCATCGTCTTAAACTTTTGTCCGCTACTGTATATATATATATATATATATATATATACCAACCCATTCTTAAATAAATATATATATATGTGTGTGATAATAATATCGTTTTTGAGGTTATGAGAACTTTGAATTCAACACGTAGTTGTAAGTTTATTTTGGAAGAGCACAGGAAAATCGTGATATTTCAATTTCGACATGCCTCCTGGAAAATATAAACAATATTGACGACATAATAGTTTGCGTGAAGTACCACGAATAATGGCATACCGTCGAAAGAAATCATTGAACAACAAGGTAAGTTGTATATATTTTCTTATGTATTTCTGACTTGACCGCAATATCTTAAGCAATATTCAATTTCTAAAATGACAACAAACATAAATTACTGGAAGTAGAGATTGGTTAATAAATTATTTATAAGAATGAAGTGATCTGAGGTTTTCCATCATTTATTCGAATTTTCATCTGCAGGTTGATGATGCTGCAGTTCAATTGGTTTCTGATCCACAACTAAATTTACTGACATGTCAAAATCAAAATAATACTCAGGTAAAAATATAATTATTAAAATTGCATAATATATTATCTCCATGATGTATATTTGTACTCGCTCAGTGAACGTACACTGTCACACTTAACGTTGTGTTTATTTAGGTTTTATAATAAAAATAAAAAAATAGTTATAATGGAAAAAATTTTTTATGTGCAACTTTTTAATACTATTGACGCTTCCTCAGATATGCAGTGTGATATGCATACACGTAATGAGAATGACTGTTTGGAATCCAGTGCTTCTCCATCGCCTTATTCTGGAAGAACCCAAGATGAACCTCTAAGTGGAAATGAATGCGAGGTATAATTAAAATTACTCTCTGCTTATGACATTTATACTTCTTATCAATAATATGTATATTATTTATAGGTTGATTTGTTGATTCGCAAAGATTCTTTTATTCCACCGAGTTCACCAGATTCCGATGAGAACTATATGATACTACACGAGAATGAAGAAACATACTGCTCAGAAGATAATGTAAAATTTACTCCACCGTTTTTTAAATATCATTGTGGCTTTTTCGTTAATTTTTTTCTTTTACATTTGTTGCAGATTAGTATTTCAACTGCGCATGATTATCATGACATCCCTGCCATCGTCAGTGAAGATGACGAATTCATTGATTCGAGAAATGTAAACGATGTATTATATAACGATGAGGACTATATTGATCATTACTTAAAGAAAGAGCTATGTGACTATACATCGATAAACAAAGGAGAAGTAATATTGATGTGTATGATGTTAGCATTGAGACATTCATTAAATTGGGTTACAATTATGAATGTTTTGAAAATGATAAATATCATGTTTGACGAGAAGGTAATCGCCAAAACAAAACTGTAACGGTAATTTTTTTTATCGCTAACATAAGTTTTTATTTATGGTGGGATTTTGGGCTCGACACATAACTAATTAACTTAGACTTCATAGTGGTTGACAGTAGTGCTTTATTAAAAAAAAATAGTCTCATAACATCAACACTTTTTAATTTCGGTCACTCGAATTTTGCATAGTGATTATTTTAACGACGTAATTCTCGCGATTATTTCCGCAATTTATTATATTATTTCGGATGCACGCATTCTTGGTATTTCTCGGAAGTCTGTTTTGGTCCGGTAGCACGCTATCACTATATATTCGACGCGCAAATATACCGCACCGCTGGTTATTCCGCCTCGCACTCACTCCTTCGATATATCGGATCAACTCTATTTACTATTTCTCTCCTTCGCTCTTATTATACCTATTCTCGCTCCTCATCATGCGGTACCACTGCATACCTGTCACATAAACATCTTGCTTTCCACGCTATCTCGCTGCGTATTCGCTCTTTTTATAGAGTGTAGCAACTCTACTTACAATTCTTTTTCTCTCACACCGCTTTCGCTCATACACACTTCATCATTTATATTCTCAGATGCGAGATTCGTTGACTCGTACTTATTCCTCCTATGTATTGAATGCTACTTATCCTCATTTGATTACAATTATCCTATCTTCTACGTTTCCTAATTCTATTTTCTCGGTTTCAAAAATTAGGGAATTCCCTCGATTATATTTATGATTATTTCTACTTATTTTACCCGAAATTCTTGGTATTCCTCGTTGCCCACACACATACAACCATACGCATCAGATGCTCTTTGGACAGAGTGTATAAACTCTGTTTACACTTCTTTCTCTTTCACTCCTGTTCTGTTTCCACACTCTGTCTCTTCCACTCTCACGATTCTGCGATTCTCGTCTATACCACAGGTTTTAAGACTACACGATTTAATTTTATTCCTTAAACATTGCTCGCGTATTCGGATGCACTTAATGCTTGGCTTATCTTTCTCCACTTAATCCTACAACTATCAGGGGTACAAATTGAAAATGCGGGTTTGATAACAGATGGCGTTACTAACGCTATACGCATCAGGCAGTACTGTGACTATGTTCATGTCAAAGCTACGTCTTATAGCTTTAATTTTCAGTATGTGTCAATTTGTCGCAGTGTCAAATTCATAGTTTTTTTGAGCTCTCAATATGTCGAGTTTCGTGCCAACAAAACAGCATTTGCGGGAAGTTTTAATTTACTTCTTTAATTTGAAGAAAAGTGCTGCTGAAGCACATCGATTGGTCTCCGAGGCTTATCCGAGTCATGTTCCATCGGTTTCAACGTGCGAGAGATGGTTTGTGCGGTTTAGAAGTGGTGATTTTGACGTTGAGGACAAAGAGCGGCCGGGCCAAGTGAAAAAGTTTGAGAATGCTGAATTGGAGGCAATACTCAATGAAGACTCGTGTCAAACTCAACAAGAGCTCGCAGATTCGTTGGGAGTGACACAACAAGCCATTTCCCATCGTATAAAAGCCCTCGGAATGATCCAAAAGCAAGGACATTGGGTGCCGTATGAGCTGAAGCCGAGAGACGTCGAGCGCCGTTTTTTTGCATGCGAACTGCTGCTCGAACGGCAAAAACAGAAGGGTTTTTTGCATCGCATTGTCACTGGTGATGAAAAGTGGATCCATTACGATAACCCGAAGCGCAAAAAATCATATGGTTACCCCGGCCATGCATCATCATCGACGGCCAAACCAAATATTCACGGCGCCAAGCTCATGCTCTGTATTTGGTGGGACCAGCTGGGTGTGGTGTATTATGAGCTATTGAAATCGAACGAAACCATCACAGGAGCACTATACCGAACTCAATTGATGCGTTTGAGCCGCGCACTCAAAGAAAAACGGCCACAATACGAGCAAAGACACGACAAAGTAATTTTGCAACATGACAACGCTCGGCCACATGTTGCAGCGCCGGTCAAAACATACCTACAAACGCTGAAATGGGAAGTCTTACCCCACCCGCCGTATAGCCCAGATATTGCTCCTTCCGATTACCACCTTTTCCGATCGATGACACATGGCCTAGCTGACCAGCGCTTCCATTCTTATGAAGAAGCCCAAAAATGGGTCGATGACTGGATAGCAGCCAAGCCGGCCGAATTTTTTCGCGACGGTATCCGTAAATTGCCAGAAAGATGGGAAAAAGTTGTGGCTAGCGATGGACAATACTTTGAATAATTCATTTGTTACCATTTTTTCAGAATAAACGTTCAAAAATAGAAAAAAATCCCGCATTTTCAATTTGTACTCCTGATATTATTCCTAACTATCTCTAGAAATATCCCCTTTAATTCTATCGCCCAAGCGTTTCTTCCTAGTCTCTTAATTATCTCGCCTGTCTAACCACTGCATCTATCACTCTGGAACGAAACTCGTATAACGATACTTGTTAAAAGAAAACTGTTCCTATCGGAAAGAGAGCCTTCCTTACGGTGCAGGCTCTTTTATAGACTCTTCCCCCATACTGGTGCCTCCTACGTCATCCGTGGCTTCGGTTTTTGAATTTCGCCAAATTCGCTCGATTATGCGATCTACCGTTGTCATGCCTCCCCCTGGCTCTCCCTCGTCGCCGAGCAAGGCCAGCCGGTTGCTGACCTGCTGTTTTCGGCGACGAGCGAATTCCAGAGGCGTGACGACACTAGTTTTTACGCTAGGTCCGGGTTCGTCGGCCTAGCGTCCGCTGTACCTGTCGCTTCGAATATAATTTTGGCTCTCATAGCCGTTCGATAATATAATATTGCGCCGCGCATGTAACTATGTTACAAAACATTTCATTCAAAAATATTTTCCAGCGAACACTTTTTCTGCTGTAAATCATTTGTATTGTCCTGAGTGCTATCAGTACTTAGGAAGACGTGATAATGTGAAAAACTATTGTGTCTGCCATCGAAGTGATCTTTCAGAATTACCATTCTTCGTACAATTCGATTTGGAAAAACAATGTCGACAATTATTAGACAATTGTGCGATATGGAAATATTTGCCCTATCGATTCTGTCGGCGAAAACAACACTCTAACTTGTTAGTAGATATTTACGATGGAGCTCATTATAAACGTATTCAGTTGTTAAGAGAACAATGGAATTTTTCTTACGTTTTCAACACTGATGGTTGCCAAGCAGCAAATAGCTCTAAAACAACAATATGGCCAATTTTCGCAATGATGAATGAGTTACCTCCAGAAATTCGACAGAAACACATTATCCCTGTTGGTATCTGGGTAGATAAACGTGAACCTGATATGAATGTCTTTATGGAACGATTTGTTCACGAAGCAAATCAGCTTTCAACAGTGGGATTGACTTGGAAGAAAAACAATCATTCTATTCACTCATTCATTATTCCACTGGTTTGTACCGTTGATTCACCTGCAAGATGTAAAATTCTCAATGTTAAGCAATACAATGGTATATATGGGTGCACTATGTGTCTCTATCCAACTGAATACATAAATAATGTTCAGAAATATCCGATTCTCGCAAAACCTCCATCTCTCAGAACCGATGAAAACATTATATTAGCTATGGTAAAAGCACACAGAGATGTAAAAGTAATTGATGGAGTTAAAGGACCGTCATGCTTGATAAATTTGCAATATTTTGATTTAGTTGAAGGCATGCCACCAGATTATATGCACGCCGTTCTTTTAGGCGTAACTCGACTAACGATTGAAATGTTTTTAACTTTTGTTAATCATGAATGTTATATCGGAAGTCCAAACAATTTACAAATAATGAATTCTCGATTATCTTCTATTTTTACACCTAAAATAATCACAAGGACAACACGACCTTTAGAAGAACGAAGCTTATGGCACGCATCAGAGTTTCTGTTGAGAATCCGTCCGATGTGGCTTGATAGATATCTGTGGAGATATTAAAAGTAATGAAGCCTCACTCGATACAGGGTGATAAATAAACCAGACACATTGTTGTTATCTTGAGAAAGCGGTTTATTCCACCTTCCCTTGTACAGCATATAGTTTAAATATAATTTTGGTTATAGTTTTGAAAAAAATGTTAAATGTTAAAAAAAGTTAAATTTGTAAAACAACAAAATTGATATAAAATAATTGCACCAAAAAGTCAAAGAATTGAACTATATGAACAAAATAAATTGAGCAGAATATCTGGACTGAGAACCAGCACACAATTATATTAATTGTGTGCTGTAAGTACTGAGAGCGATGTGCGTGCTGCAGCCAGTGCTGCGGACCCAGCCATATGCTAAGAGACAAATGAGTGCGTAGGTTTCATTGTTCACTGCAAGCTCTCAACAGATTTATCTAAGAGAAGTTGCAGTGAATGTGTGAGAGCACTTGCAATTAGGATTGCTTGAGTGCTGTGAGTAAAGGTGAGACCAGCTACGCAGTCAGCACTGCGTAGCACAATAGAACATAGACTGAGGATGCACAAATGAGCAGAGTATAGTCACTGTATTTTCCCAACAGATTTTCTGAGGGAAACTACAGTGAATATAAAGCACATGCGTAATTATATTAATTAAGCCGGCAGAATAAAGTGAGGAGAACGTGGTGCAGCGCACGCCACAAAGTGAGACAAAAGCGCTGATGTACCGCGATTTTTCTCCTCACTGACAGTGAATTGCTCTGCATTATATCAGTGTGCGCTTACCTTGAGTTCTGAGTCCTGGTGAGCGACAAGTTGAGCGAGTCCGGTGAATTGCAACAAAGAAAAAGATCCGAGAGTCCTGTGATGCGTGTGCTGTTCCGTGGATGTTTTGCAAAAGTGTCTAATTTTTCAATATGGCTGTGGGATATAAAAGCGTCGTTGGGCGCTAAAGTCAATTGAGAGAGATAGCCGGTGAGCGAAGCCGAAGTCAACCGAGAGAGACATCCTCGCGCTCAACGCGGCGTGCCTGCGAGGCACAGCCTCGGCTCCGCGAAGCCCTGGCTCGGCTATCTCCGGCCCAACCGAACCCAGCGTGCTAGAGTACAGCAACAGGTCGACGGACGACGAATATCGATCGCCGTGCGCCAGCTGATTATCCAACAGTTTCGCTCTTGGTTAAATTTCTACTCAGTACTTGTTTTAAAAGGGATATTACCACGAACATTTTTTAACCATTGGGTATTATTTGTCAAGGCGCTTCATATTTTTTAGAAGAATCTATTTCGAATGAATCATTGAATGAAGCAGAAACTTTACTGATAACATTCGTTATTCAATTTCAAGAATTGTATGGAAAAAGCGCAATGACTTATAATGTCCATTTGCTGCTTCACTTCAGCAGAAGTATCCGTAATTTTGGACTTCTGTGGACACAAAATACGTTTGTATTTGAAAACGAAAATAGTGTTGTGTCGCGAAATATTCCTCTTCACGTATTCTCAGGAATATTCCTTAGCGGACACAGCTAGAGATGGAATTGTGAAAGATAGCTGTCATACAAGACAGGATGCGAAGTAGACGCCGACGCAGCATGAGCCGACTCGCGAGGCGATCTACGATTGGCTAAAGCTAAAGCTGCCAACTGAGAGATTTTAGCAAACGCAGTTGCTAACTGCTTTACTAAAAGCAGAATTAATTTAGACTCAACAGAGAACGGTTGGTTCCTCGTGAAATTCTCGAAACAACGCATTATTGTACTTTCTTACTTTAACTTTTAAATAGACAACGGCAAGTTACCGTTGCCTATAATAAATACTTCCTTTTACATAAATTCGTGTTTTCATCGATAACTCGAGATCCATCTCCTTATCGGCAAACGATCCCGAAAAATAATAACTTTTTAATATTATACCGAATACCGAATAATCTAATTACCCGGTACCGGCATAACAATAGGTTACTGTTAAAACACAAGCAGAGTCCTGCACATCTCATACCGCAGCTTACTAAAAGAATATTACTATTCCAGACAATTAAGAAACTTTCGAATTCTATAATAAGTCAATATAGTGGTAAAAAATTTGTCGATAACATATTGCATAAGCGATTGAGATATTTTGTTGAAACTGGGAATTCTGTCCTTATTGGGAATGGAAAAAAAATACGTTTTGAGTATAGAGGAATTGGTTATATGTCCCGATGTCAAAAACAATTACTTATCTTTTGAAAAAAATATTGTCGGTGGTATCCGTTACACTACAAAAGACAATCATGTGCGCTATTGTAAACAATCAAATAATTTAGTTGTGGAATTGAAAAATGGGAAAATAGGTTTTATAGAGAACATTTGCCGAATTCCCAATAATGAAAAATGGGAAATTGTTATTTTTTTAAGAATGTTAAAATTATAGCAAATGCAAAGTTCCAATAACCATGAATCCGTAACACATATTAGAAAATGTCATGAATATCCCAACAATCTTGTAAAATGTCAAGCCATCGATTTGGGAAAACCTTGTATTTTCATGAATTTCGAGAAAAAACAATATGTAGCGAAAATTCCATATGGTTGTTTGCATGATTAAGACTTCGTGTGTATGATGAAGCGAATGCCATCATGAATTGTTAAATTTTCACGTCTTTCTATGATAGTAATAAGTTGATATTTTTAAAGTAATATTGTCTAAATTGCAAGAAAACGCAAGATCCGTACATGCCATTGTATAAATATGAAAGATAATCTTGCGATTTTGTGCAATTCATGCTACTAAAAGTTGAATTCTGTTTTCTAATGTTCTAGCTTGTATTATCGTGGATGTATTCTTGAATACAAATTTAATATTTTATCTTAAACATATCCTTGTTTTATATTTTTACTGCTTTCTACCTTTTCCCGGAATTTAGAAAATAAAACAAAAGATTTTTATTAAAATGAGAAAATATGAGAAATGCTGGAAAAAAGGTAAGAAATTTCTCATATTTCTCTGGTCTTCTATTTGTCATCTTTGGTTATTAATAATGACCAGAGATGATCTAAGAAATTATGAGAGAATTTAGAAAATTGAGAAACCTGAAAAAATATGAGAAATTAGTTGAACATGAGAATTTTGAGAATCTGAAAATCATACGAAAAAAAGAGAGAATATGGGAAACATGAGAAAAATAAAAAAAAATATGAAAAAATTGAGAAACCTGAAAAAATATGAGAAATGAGTTAAACATGTGAATTTTGAGAATCTGAAATACATGCGAAAAAATGAGAAAATATGGGAAACATGAGAAAAATGAAAAAATATGAGAAAATTGAGGAATCTGGAAAAATCTGAAAAAACGAGTAGAATATGAAAATTAGGAGAATCTGAAAATCATTCGAAAAAATGAGAAAATATAGGAACCATGAAAAAAAATGAAAAAATATGAGAAAATTGAGAAATTGGGAAAAATCTGAAAAACGAGTAGAATATGAGAATTATGAGAATCTGAAAAACATGCGAAAAAATGAGAAAAAATGAGAAACATGAGAAAAAATGAATATATATGAGAAATCCTGAGAAATTTCTCTTCTTTTTTCACATTTTCTCACATTTACTCAGGTTTCTCAGATTTTCTCCGGTATTATTTCCACCAGGGAGTCGATCAATAAATAGTCGGCTTGGTAAAGAAAATCGCGTTTTTTGGACAAAAATCTTTTTATTTCTCAACATATTCTCCTTCTAGCTCGATACACTTATTCCAACGATTTTCCAATTTTTCGATGCCCTCCGAATAATACGATTTCGGAAGGTCTTCAAAATAGGTCTCTATTTTGGCGATGAGGTCATCTTTGGAACCAAATCTCTTTCCGCCAAGCCATTTTTTCAGGTTTGGAAACAGAAAGTAGTTGGAGGGAGCCAAATCTGGAGAATACGGTGGATGCGAAAGCAATTCGTATTTAAATTCATGAATTTTGGCTATGGCAACTGGGCAATTGTGAACGCGTGCATTGTCTTGATGGAAGAGCACTTTTTTTCCTCGCCAAATGTGGACGTTTTTACTTCAATTCGTCGTTGAATCGGGTCAGTACGGCTGCATAGTACTCGCCATGAATCGTTTTTTTCGGCGTAAGGCAATCGATATAAATTATGCCGCGTGCATTCCAAAAAACTGTGGCCCCGACCTTACCGGCCGATGGCAACGTCTTCGCCTTTTTCGGAGATGTTCGGTCGGTGAAGTCCATTGTTTCGATTGTTCCTTTGTCTCTGGTGTATAGTGATGGATCCATGTTTCGTCCACGGTTACGTAACGACGCAAAATCTCAACAGGATCACGCTTATAGATCGCCAAAGACGCCTTTGAATCAGCTACACGTTCTCTTTTATGGTTGACAGTGAGCAAACGCGGCACCCATCTTGCGGATAACTTTTTCATACCCAACTGATCACTCAGGATTGAAATCACTGAGCCATATGATATGCCTGTGGCCTCAGCAATCTCATGCACTTTTAGTCTCCGATCATTTAACACCATATCGTGGACTTTTTCAATTGTTCCTGGTATGACGACCTCATTTGGACGACCTGGACGTTCATCGTCAACAACGCTCGTACGACCGCGTTTAGATTCAGCTGTCCAATATTTAATGGTTGATAACGAAGGTGCAAGGTCCATATAAACTTCGTCTAGCTCCGCTTAAATTTCATTGTTCGTTTCTTTTTCAAAAACAAAAATCGAATCACTGCACGATACTCAATTTTTTCCATTTTTGTAAAAACACAAAAGTTGTTTGTCTTTCGATGGCTGTCAAACGCAAACTAAACATCGCAGCGAGCTGAAACTTTGTTATAAGTCATGTGAAGGATGGCACTACTAAGCGTCGCTATTGATTTCTTTCTTCGACCAACAGATGGCGCAAGGCCGACTATTTATTGATCGAACCTCGTACCAATGGTTGAACTTCGTCTGAGTTCAAGTTGAAATCACCACTCATAATCGTTGGCATTTTGTCCATATCTTCTTCCAACAATTCTGCACCTTCAATAGTGTAGGCCAATAAGACTTCATGAATGAGTTCAATGATATCATTAACTCTTGCATTGTTTGATATTGATAGATGGCCAACATCATAATTATCTAACCATTTTCCAATTGACATTCCCCTGCACAAATGTCACCAATTTCCGTACTCATTGTCAGTCCCACCTCCTTCTATTTCCAAAGCATGGTAAACCGAAAACCTTAGCAGTAATGATACCGAACAGACGGCATCTCCCAACAACGATACGACAGATCCCAGAAACCCTTCAATAACACTAGAAACAATGGAAACAGAAGAAGACTCCAACAGCATCCAAACCGCAAGTATGATTTCCGGCCCTGTTACTAGGAGCCGGACCAAGATACCCACATTTTGTAATCTAAGAAGAACAGCCACTAGCTTTACCGCTGTGTCTCCAAAACCCACCCTTCCTATTTCCGTAACCCCACGTAGTACCAAACAGATTACCATCCAAAACTTGGTGGAGTACTTGTTGGAAAGTGATTCTACATCACGCCACCTACCGCAAGCCCACACCGACGATATTCACTGTCTTATCAAAAAGGCGTGTGACTATTCAAAAACGCCATAATGAGACACTAATACCACTTTCGCTACGCAAATGGTAAATATGAAAAAAAATCTATAAGCAAGGGAACGATGGAAGGAAAACTTCTCCCAATACCAAATGCTCACGTAAGTAAATCTATTTTGAGTTAGAACTATATGACTATACTCTTACATATATATATTTATATTTTAATTTACAATACCCAGAATTGTTTCAATTATGTCTTGTCGCACTCTGAAAAAAGAAAAGGGTTGCATTTTTGCTCAAATGAATAATAATAACAACAACAACAACAACAACAACAATAATGATAATAATAATTTTTTTTCCGAGGGGTGGTGGAAAATCTTCACAAAGACAGAAAGGAGGGACCGCACTCCACAAAGTGTAGGATTTCTACCCACTAGAAACCACCAACCCTTTTTCCAGATGTTGTGTAACGACCGCGGAACCGCTTCCGCATTTCGTCAGGGTCGTTCTGTTCCTTTGCCTTCCAGGCCTTTTCATTCTTTCCTGCTTGCTTATGGCCGCGGTCCAGTGCAAGCTGTGATTATCTGCCCAATTCCATTCGCTAACACGCTAATGCCCTAACAGTTTTCACTGTGTCACTTCACTGTGGTTCACTGTACTCGGCACTATTTTCTCGCACTGCACTGTTCACTATGCTCACGATGTCCAAATAGTTGTTGTCTGCTCCGGCTATTACTCTGTTGTTTTCTTCTTGTTTCTTCTGGCGTAGAACTGTTTCGGCAAAATTTGTCACCGCATCCCACTTCTCCGCGCTGATCAGCATCGATGCCACTATGTTCTCTGGGGTGATAAGACCTAGTGACTCCTCCATCCTTTCCCTCTCATCCCTCCATCGATTACACTCGAAGAAGGTGTGATGAGTGTCGTCGCGTTCAGAATCCCCGTAGATACATCGCGGATTTTCCACTTTCCCGATCTTGTGAAGGTATGCGCTGAAGTAGCCATGCACGCTCAATAGTTGGGTCAGGTAGTAAGTCACTTCCCCATGTTTACGATCTGTCCATAGGGCCACATGTTTGATGAGTCTGGCTGTCCATCTTCCTCTTGCGTCACTGTCCCACATGCCCTGCCACAGCTCCATGGTGTGATTCCTCTCCTGTTTCTTCATTTGTTGTCGATCGTGTTCAGCTCGTCGTAGGTAGACTCGTTTCTTCTCTCTCGCGAGGAGCTCGATGGGTACCACTCCAGCAATGACCAGGGCCGCCAGTCCTGATACCGTTCGGTATGCACAGGCCACTCTCAGGGCTCCTCTTCATTGTACCGTGGCTATACGCTTCCTTCGGCTTTCCGCTTCCAGTGCGTCCGCCCAGATCTCTGCTCCATACAGGAGAATCGAGTGCGTCATCGACATGAGAAGCCGGCGTTTGCTGGTCATTGGTCCTCTCACGTTCGCCATGAGACGGCTCAGCGCTGCTACCAAAGTCGCCACTTTGTCTGTCGCTTTCCTGATGTGTTCCCAGAAGGTTAGTTTGGTGTCCAGGGTGATGCCGAGATACCTCACTGCGCCCTTCGTTTCCACTTCTTTGTTTCCGACGCGCATGCGCAGTATGTTCGGGATCCTTTTCTGAGTGAGAACTACTATCTCCGTCTTCTGCGTGGCTAGCATCCGGTCGTAGCTTGCATCCGGTCGGAGCCTGGTGTGGATTGCCCTTGATTAGGGGTTACCACCTGGGGTAAAACTTCGTTTTTACCGTGCATATTCATTAGGTGTTCCATTCTGCTGCAGGTCCCTCGGGGTCGCGACTCCCCGAACCGTGCTGGAACTACGCACGGCCCCTGAGGTCCCCCCCCCGTCTTCTTGTATGTGCCCCTATGTGTCGTGTGCGTGAGTGTGAGTGCCCGTGCTAGTGATAAACCGGTTCATTCATCCGTAACCGGTCATTTGCTTTTCGGTGGGCCCCGTTTATAGGGGACCCCGACCATTCGCTTTCTCAGGGGTGCCCGTTTATAGGGACCCTGATCATTCACGTCACCGGTATACCACTGAGGCATGTTTGTGTAGGTGTTTGCGTTGGTGCGTGTGTGTAGTGCTGGTTTTCGTCCACCCCGAGAGTTCTCGGTACCTTCCATATCTGGAAAGCGTCCCCCTATCCGCAATTATTATTAATATTATTATTATTATTATTATTATTATTATACAAGGAGTTGCGGAATCCTTTTTACGGATATCCCCCAGCCGTTCGAACTGGGGGGGCATGTGGGACTCCCAAAAAAGTAGGCCTACCCACTAAACCGCCCTCTCCTTGTTGTTGTCCTCCCCCAGACCAGGAACTATTTTCATATTACTTCTGGCTGGGGGTTCTGTCGGTGTTCGTCTGTTCGTCTTGCTGTCTGTAACCTGTCGCGTCACGTCAGTCCGTCTGTTCGGTTAGGCGAGGCAGCCGTCTACGTTTTTACGTCACAGTATCGTCTCTGTATAGGTGGCAACTAGTTGCCACTATTCTGTTGAGTGGAGCATCACCCGGACAATGTTGTCCGGAGTGATGCTACCAACAATCGTCTCGAGTTCTAATCGGGGTCCTGTCCAGCGGTCACACACAAAAAATGTGTGCTCCGCGTCGTCTCGTTCGTGTCCGCAGTACTTACAGTCTGCCGTCCGTACTCTGTTCATGTTGTAAAGGTACCTTCGGAAGTAGCCGTGTCCGGTCAGGAGCTGGGTAACGTAAAAGTTCACGTCCCCAAACTTCCTTCCGATCCACGGTCTCAGGTCCTTTATAAGTCGTCTCGTCCAGTTGCCTGTACGTTCTTCTGTCCATCGGTCTTGCCAAATCTGTATCGTCCTGTTGCGCTCCGCAACTGCCGCATCCTCCCGTCTTATGTCCGCGCTTTTCCCGTAGATTCTCTGTCGTTCGAAAGCTAGGAGGTCTACGGGGATTACGCCGGCCACCACCAAAACTGCTTGTGCAGAGACAGTTCGATAGGAGCAGGCGATCCTCAGCGCACCCCGTATTTGTACCGTCGTCATCGCGTGACAGTATTTCTTTGTCTTCAGGGCATCCGCCCAGATCTCTGCGCCGTAGAGGAGGATCGAGTGGGCCGTCGCCATTAATAATCTTCTTTTCCCCGGTCTCGGTCCAGTCGTGTTTGCCATCAGGCGGCTTAAGGATGCTATCCTCTCGGCCGCCTTCTGGGCTGTTTTTTGTATATGAGGCCAGAAGGTCATCTTCGTATCTAGAGTTACCCCCAGATACTTGACTTCCCCCCCGGCCACGATTTCGTCCGTCCCGACCCACATAGGAAGTCTCGTCTGTATACGTCTTCTACTAAGGAACGTCAGTTCTGTCTTTTCTGTCGCGAGTTGTAGTCCGTGGTCCGTCATCCATCGTCCCACTCGTCGCATCGTCTGGTTCAGTTTTAGCTGTGCCAGATCCGGAGACCGCTCGGTGATCACCGCCGCCACGTCGTCAGCGTAAGCGACGAGGAGTACGCCGAGCGGCATTTCCAGCCTGAGCAAGCTGTCGTACAGTCCGTTCCAAAAATCTGGTCCCAGTATGGACCCCTGTGCGACCCCGGCGGTGATTTGCCTCGTCACCGGTCCTTCAGTTGTCTCGTACGTAATCTCTCTGTTTTTCAGGTAGTCCCCCACCACCCGAGCCAAGCCAGCCGGAACCCCGGAGTTGCTTTCAAGCGCCTCCAGGATATCGACCCACCTAGCCGAGTTGAAGGCATTCCTGACGTCCAAGGTCGCCAGCAAGACGATTGGTCGTGCTGCGTGGCAATGTCTGTCTAAGTCTAGGAAGGAGTCGACCACTTTTTGGATCGCTCCAATCGTCGATCGACCCTTCCTGAAGCCGAACTGCAGGTCTGAAAGGCCTCCGCTGGTCTGTATCACGTCCGTCAGTCTCGGTCTCAGTAATTGTTCGTAGAGTTTACCCGTCGTGTCAAGTAAACTCAACGGCCGGTAGGCTGACGGCGTATTGGGGTCTCCTTTGCCTTTGCTGATTAACTCCAGACGCTGCGTCTTCCAGCGTTTGGGAAAAACTCCGCTCTTCAAGCAGCAGTTGTACATGTCGAGAAGCAGTTTCGGGCGGGCGCCTGCCACCGCCTTCAACACTTCTGCCGGTACGCCGTCGTGACCTGGGGCCTTTCTGTTCTGCAGTAAGTTGACCGCGTCCATCAGCTCCTCCTCATTAACCAACGTAATGTCCTCAATCCTGATGTCGAGGTCCTCCTCGGTCCTCGGTGGGTGAGTCGGGAATAGGGTATCTACGATGTTTTTCATCCTATTCAGGTCCATGTTCTCTCCTTCCGAGAAAGCTTCTAGTTTCCGCGTCACTATACTGTAGCCCAATCCCCATGGGTCTTTATTTACGTCCTGTATAATGGAATTCCAGCGCTCCGTCTTGCTGCGGCCAATTTGACGCTGTAGGATCATCTTGGCACCTTTGTATTGAGCCGCGATGACCGCTGCCTCATCAGGATTCAATCTTCGAGCTCGGGTTGCTTTCCTTCGCAGTCGGAGGCATCGTTTTCGCTGATTGGCGATCTCGTCGGTCCACAAATACGCTGCCTGCTTGTTCGCTGGTCGCTGCTTTCTCGGCATTGACGCTCTACAGGCTTGCAGTACTAGCTGCATCGTTTCGGCCACCAAGTCTTCTGCACTTGGGTTTTCAACGTGCGTCGAGATTCTCCGTCCGTTGAGTATCGCTATAGCCAATTTCCTCTCGTCCATTTTGGCTACGTTCCATCTTGTTGGTAGGTCCCTGTTGATCGTTAGTGCGTTTCCTTCTTCAAATAATTCGAACGTGATGTATTGGTAGTCGCTGTTGGTGAAGTCCTCAATAACCGTTCATTTTCTCACACATGGCACTGCGCGTTCCGATGCAAACGAAATGTCTGGTATCGTTCCCCCGTAGCCTGGACGTCGGAAAGTCGCAGTCGAATTGGTGTTGAGCACTGTGAGGCTTAATTTTGAAACCATTTCCATTATTCGCCTGCCTCTGCCGTCCGGATGCGGCATGCCCCATTCGATCGCTCGCGCATTAAAATCTCCAGCCACGAAGATTTTTCCTTCCATGTCCCGTAGTTGGTCTTCCAGGCTGTTGAGGCTCTCTTCAAATTGCCCGATGCCTTTATTGGGCGTGAAGTAGCAGCTCACGTAGTAAACGTCCCTCTGTTTAATCCAGACAAAGCCGTTTCCTCTTCCGTGATCTTCTACTCGGCCTTTTCCGGGATTCGGGACCCAAATGGCTGCAGTGCCCAGGTTGCCCGCGTACCAGTTCGCATTCACTTTATCACGATATTGTTCACTGATAATAATCACATCACATGTTTTTTCGCGCACCAGTTGTGTAAGGAGGTCGTCGGCCGTCCTGCTCCTGTTCAGATTTCCTTGAAGTACCCTTGTCATTTCGGGTTCCTGTTTTTAGCACTTTCCAACGCTCTCCGAAAAGCGGCACATTTCCCTGTTCCCGGCACGTGGAAAGATTGCGCTTTGTCCGCGCACAAAACACACCGCGCTTCCCTATCGCACTTAACGCCTTTATGACCGGTTTCACCACACTTATGACACAGTTTACTTCTGTCCGGGCCCCTACAGTTTTTGGCTTGATGCTCATACCGTAAGCACCTGTAGCACCGCATTACAGATATCTGTTTCCTAATTCTACAGTTGACCCAGCCAACTTTGATCTTGCCTTTGTGGATGAGTTCTGTTGCCTTTATTTCATCTATCTCGATAAGAGCGATTTTCTGACCCCTGTAAATCGTTTTTGGCACTTGGACTTTAACATTATCTGCTTGTCCCGGGTACTCGCGTGCCAAGGCGTCAAGTACATCTTCTACTTCAGTTGCTCCGTCGAGGTCCCTAATCTCGAGGGTCATCTTCGGGATGAGTTCAGTGACTTTGCCCGTATTTCCCAGCACATCTCTCAGGGCTTTAGTGAAAACATCCTTGTTCTTCTGGTTGTTGCCTAGCTTCAGCAGAATTTCGCCCTTGTGCGTCTGCCGGATGGCTTTGATGTCCGTCTCCGTGTCTGCAGGGTTCACTTTGGCGCGGATCTCCTTGAGTATCTCTGCGTAGGTTTTCCCTATTTCCGGCCTGATAAGAACGGCTTCGCCGCGCGGCCCATCCCGGATGCGTTTGTTCCGCTCTTTTTGGCGTTTCCGTGGAGTTGTTTTCATCCTCGTTGCCGGTGTTTCCTCGTCATTGCTCGCAGCTCTTCTGGCTTTCCTATTTTTGGCCTTGACCGCGCCTTGATTCTCCTTTCTGCGGTGACGTTCTCGCCACTGACCTTCCGTTTCTCCGTGCTTGGGTCTTTTATCTGCCCGTTGTACAGGAGATCCTCCTCCTGGGCAGGTTAGGTGTTGTGACCTTTCGATTCCTCTATTCGAAGATTGTGAGGCTAGTCGTCTGCCTCCCGCTATTATTTTGTGCAATTCTGCTTCAATCTTCTTCCTCTCTACTCTGGATGCTGAAATGGTCTCCAAGGATTCTTCCAGCTTCTGCAATCCTTGTTTGATGTCCATGCTGACATTCCGCTGTTTGGTGGTTGCCTAGATCATCTTCTTTGCAAGGCTTTGAAGGCACTGTATCTCGTCTTCCTCGACAAGGTCGGCCTCCGAGATCTTCTGCTGTGGAGCTGTTCGGTGTTGCTCCATCGAGCCATGTTGCTCCTTATTCGCACTGATATCCGTCCCGTTATGAGGGAGATTCGACATCAGTGCGCTGTTGTTCTGATCACCCTTCTTTCCCCGTGTTCTCGTAGGATGACGGCCCTCCTCGCTTGTTGCTTTGTATGCTACGTTGGCCAAGTCGACCACCAATGTAGCACTGCGGTCGCTTGTTTTCGACGCCGGGGAGCCCGCTTGCCCACTCCCTGTCGACGCCGGGACTGGGGTATCCCCCCCCTGCACCGTAAACTTTTTTCCTTTTCCGCTGTAACTCATAATTGGTTTGTTGTAGGGGGTTTCCTTCCCCCGTATTTAAGTCGCTTTTTACGACAGGCATACCTTACTTCGGGAATATTCTAACCCCTATCCCGCAGGGGTAACAACAACAACAACAACAACAACAACAACAACAACAACAACAACAACAACAACAACAACAACAACAACAACAACAACGACAACAACAACAACAACAACAACAACAACAACAACAACAACAACAACAACAACAACAACAACAACAACAACAACAACAACAACAACAACAACAACAACAACAACAACAACAACAATAATAATCCCGTGTCGGGTTGCTGGTCCCGCATCGAGCGCCTCCCCAGGTCGCGGATAGGAGGACGCCTTCCAGATATGGAAGGTACCGAGAACTCTCGGGGTGGACGAAAACCAGCACTACACACACGCACCAACGCAAACACCTACACAAACATGCCTCAGTGGTATACCGGTGACGTGAATGATCAGGGTCCCTTTAAACGGGCACCCCTGAGAAAGCGAATGGTCGGGGTCCCCTATAAACGGGGCCCACTGTAAAGCAAATGACCGGTTACGGATGAATGAACCGGTGTATCACTAGCACGGGCACTCACACTCACGCACACGACACATAGGGGCACATACAAGAAGACGGGGGGGGGACCTCAGGGGCCGTGCGTAGTTCCAGCACGGTTCGGGGAGTCGCGACCCCGAGGGACCTGCAGCAGAATGGAACATTTAATGAATATGCACGGTAAAAACGAAGTTTTACCCCAGGTGGTAACCCCTAATCAAGGGCAATCCACACCAGGCTCCGACCGGATGCAAGCTCCGGTGGCCTTGGGCAGCGGCACGGATTCTGGGGGTCGCACACTGTGCAAGGAGGGGTCAAGGGGGACGACGAAAGGGACGATTAAAGACACGGAAAAAAGAACTGACGAGACGCTACTAGACATACCACGACGCAACAGGACGGACAGCTTGTCAAGGGCCGGCAGCGGCGATAGTTATATCTCCGCGGCCGACACTGACAAAGCGACGTCAGGACGAACGCACGCAAAAACACACAAAGAATTGGACATGGTTGAGCTACTGACGCTCATACACAAAACAGCGACGAAAATGGCCGAGGCAGCGTCTATTCAGAAAAACATGAATATGACGGTTAAAAACGGAATGAAGACGATTTTGGAGGCCGCCGACGTAGCGCTGCAAAAGCATGCAGAGGTGGCCCTGAAACCACAACTTACGGACACGCAAACGACAAAAACAGCAACGGACAAACAACAAACGTCACGGACAAAACGCAAGCAGGAAGCGACTGGAACTACTCCGGAGAACGCGCCAAAAAGCCTTCGACGGCGGAACCGGTCGCTGCTTGGCAGACAGTGACAAGAAAAAAGACAGACAAGAAAGAACGCGACACAAACGACAACACGCAGGCCCAAAAGAACAGACCGGCTCCCCGGCAAAGGGGGACGGCTGTACTGGTAAGGCCTGGGACTGATAACTCGTACTCGGACATCGTACGAAAAATACGGACGACGGTCGATCCGAAGAAAAGTCACGTGCAGGTGACGACTCTGAGGAAGACGAAAAACGGCCTGTGTCTTTTAAAGATACAGGCAGACGCGAACAGACCCGACGGACGAAACGACTTCCAACGCGCTCTACAAGACGCGATTGGGGACGCGGGCAGCGTCAGGGCCATGACTTCCAAGGTCCAATTGGAGATCATGGACCTGGACTGCGTCGCGACCACGGACGACGTCAAACAGGCACTGAGACGCGAGACAGGACGAGACGCGGACTTCGGGGTCCACATCTTTGGCCCGAATCGCGCCGAGTAGTACATGGCGGTCTGCGATGTGGAGTCGCGGGAAGCCGAGGTGCTGCTTCGGCGGGGACGGGTCGGGATAGGATGGGTGCATTGCCGCGTCCGAAAACGACTGACAGTGACGAAATGCCACAAGTGCTTTGGCTACGGACACGTCAAGGTCAACTGCACGAACATGGACCGGACAAAAAGCTGCAGGAAATGCGGCGAAACGGGACACTACGCAACGGACTGTAAAAACGAACCGGCCTGTCTTTTGTGCACCGAGGCAAAGCACAAGGACGCGGCACACCTCGCGGGTTCCGGGAGGTGCGCGGTGTTCCGAGCTGCGCTGGAGGAGTGCAGGAAGCAGGCCGGAAGACGGACCGAATAGTTCAGGGAAACCTGAACAGGAGTAGGACAGCAGACATGCTACTACCACAGATAGCTGACGAACATGACGCCGACATTCTGATCCTGTGCGAACCGTACAGGAGAAGAACGACACAAACGTACATTACGAACGAGACAGAGACCACAGCTATCTGGGTAAGGGGCGCTGCCCAATCTCGAATAATTAACTGCGGTGTCGGGGACGATTACGTCTGGGCAAGGGTCGGCGCTGTCACTTACGTCAGCGTCTACCTGACACCCAACTGCACCGCAGCGGATTTCGAGAGGAAAGTGGCGCTCCTTGAAGACGGAATCAGGGATCTGCCTGGAGACGTTATTATCGGGGGCGACTTCAACGCGCAGGCGATCGAGTGGGGAATAACAGCAACGAACAAACGTGGACGGTTGCTGCTGGAGATGGCTGCAAGGCTGGACCTGGTAGTAGTCAATACAGGAAACATACCGACGTACAGACGACCAGGGTTTGGAGACTCCATCCCTGACGTCACAATGACATCGGACGGAATATCGCCACGGATAGGGCAGTGGCGGGTGTTCGATGGCTATACGGCCAGCGACCACCAGTACATTGTCTTCGAAGTGGCAGGACAAACGGCGACGAGACGGACGAGAACCCAGCACCCCCCGCGGTGGAACCTCAACAAACTCGACGTACAAAAATTTTCGGAGGAGCTGGTGGTAGCACCAGCACCGATAACAAAAGTCCCCCCTGAGCTGACTGGCCGGCAAAGGGCGGAAAGACTGGTGGACGAGACGGCCAAACTGATGGACCGGCTGTGCAACAGTACAATGCCGAAACAGAGACATCGACAGAACAGACAGCCACAATACTGGTGGACGGACGAAATAGCCGAGCTGCGCAGGGTCTGCTTGGCAAGCCGACGACGGGCCACGAGGGCTGGTGGGAGACCTGAAAGGGAAACCCTCCAGGCCGAATACAAGACAGCACGGAAACGACTGACGAACGCTATCAGAGACAGCAAGACGCAGTGCTGGAGGAAGCTCTGCGAGGAGGTGAACCGGGACCCGTGGGGCCCTGGTTACAAGTACGTGACCGGTAAACTAGGGGCCCGGGTCTCACCAGAACTCAAAGATGCTGAAACCACTCGACGAATTGTGGACGGACTTTTCACGACACACCCCATACGGACGGACGCAACGGATGACAACGGGACACCGACACCCCTCAAATTCACTACGGAGGAGCTTACCAGAGCATCCAATGAGATGAAAACGGGTAAGGCGCCGAGACCTGATGGAGTACCGGCGGAGATTGTCCGGCCGATGGTCAACCTGAGGCCGGATATATTTCTTGACCTATACAACACGTGCTTGACAACGGGGACCTTCAGTGACCGATGGAAATCGGCGAGGCTAGTCCTTATCCCCAAAGGTAAAAGCGACCCCAACACGCCGTCAGCCTATCGGCCGCTGAGCCTACTGGACACGACAGGAAAACTTTACGAACAGCTACTTAGACCAAGACTAACGGACGCGATACAGACCGGGGAAGGCCTATCCAACCAACAGTTTGGCTTCAGGAAGGGCCGGTCCACGATTGGAGCCATCCAGAAGGTGGTGGACTCTTGCCGAGACACAGACAGACATTGCCACGCAGCGCGACCAATCGTGCTGCTGGCGACACTCGACGTTAGGAACGCTTTCAACTCGGCCAGGTGGGAGGACATACTGAAGACGCTTAGAAACGGCTTCAGAGCTCCACCATACCTGACCCGAGTAGTGGAAGATTACCTACGAAACGGACGGATTACCTACGAGACAATCGAAGGACAGGCGACAAGACAGATCACCGCGGGGGTCGCGCAAGGATCCATACTGGGACCAGACTTCTGGAACGGGATTTACGGCAGCCTGCTGAGACTGGAGCTCGCGAGATGTTCAACTCATCGCATACGCCGATGACGTGGCGGCGGTTATCGTCGAGCGGTCTCCAGAATTAGCACAGTACAAACTAAACCAGACGATGAGACGTGTCGGACGATGGATGACTGACCACGGACTTCAACTCGCAACGGAAAAGACAGAACTGACGTTCCTTAGTAGAAGACGTATACAGACGAGACTTCCCATGTGGGTCGGGTCGGACAAAATCGTGGCGGGGGGGGGGTGGGAAGTCAAGTATCTGGGGGTAACTCTAGATAAGAAGATGACCTTCTGGCCTCATATACAAAAAATAGCCCGGAAGGCAGCCGAGAGGATAGCATTCTTAAGCCGCTTGATGCCAAACACGACTGGACCGAGACCGAGGAAACGACGACTCTTAATGACGACAGCTCACTCGATCCTTCTATACGGCGCGGAGATCTGGGCAGATGCCCTGAAGACAAAGAAGTACTGCCACGCGATGTCAACGGTACAAAGACAGGGTGCGCTGAGGATTGCCTGCTCCTACCGAACGGTCTTTGCACAAGCAGTCTTGGTAGTGGCCGTCGTAATCCCCATGGACCTCCTAGATTTCGAGCGAGGATCTACGGGAAAAGCGCGGACATAAGACGGGAGGACGCGGCAATTACGGAGCGCCACAGGACGCTAATCGACTCCTAATCATTGCCTTAAGGGGCCTGTAATTACACTTCTATACTAGACACTCACCGAGGTATCAGTGTGCGACAAGGGTTTGTCGGCCACTGGTCCATACACGGTTAGAAACATGCTGGCACACGCAACCGTATAGTACGCGCGCGGTCCAGCAAGCCCAGACGCTATGCCCGGGGTACTTTGACACGCGTATTTTTCACCTCTCCAGAGATGGATAGCCACGTTGCTATGCGTGAAGATCCGTTAGTGAGAGATGCCCTAACACTGTGAGTAGGGATGGCCAAGCGCCATGCCGGGGAATATTACTATCCACAGAGTATACCTAATTCGTTCGTTCGACCAATTGACGGCCACAGCGCAATGCGAGGGAATGAGTTTGTCGAAAGAACACTAAAATGAACAATTAATTTTCCAAACTATCTTAAAATTATTATGTGGTGTAACGTAAATTTGTGCCTCAACGCACCACGTTACCTATAGCTGGCCCAAGCTATTTTTCCTTCCTTTTTATTTTCTCGTACGAGATAGGCGCCAGGCGCTTACGCGCCGGAAGAAAAAATAACGAGATGTTCGGCCAGACTCAACCCAGGCTAGCTACAGCTGTTCGAGGCAGAGTGGGTGGTTCGAACTGTCAAGCCACGAATTAGTCCAAGTAAAATACGAATAAGATCAATTAATTAAAATATGTCATCAATAATCCATTAACAAAATCAGTCAATAAAAGATCGTCAATAAATATACCACACACGAACAATAAACAAGGTCCAACTAATAAAATAATACCAATAAATAACTCGAACAACAATAGCAGGTACGGGATTTACAAATGCCGCTTGGGCAATTTATTTACTTCTTAACAAACAATTACGAATTTTCAATAAACATTGATAATGAATTCAAACAAAATGTCCCGTAAAATTAATCTTTTTTCTTTTTCAACAATATTCTAGACCTAGTTCGATGTCTCAGTCTTAATCGTTAATTCCGCAGTGCCAATTATCCCGCTCTCTCTCTCTCACTCGCATACTTCGGTAGTCGCTATAACGCCTATCTCGCTCGCTTCTTCCTCAACACAACAGAGACAATATCCAGTACTAAATTGCTCCAACCTACAGCTCGCGATACTGCCTATTCCAAGCTCATCCCACGTATACTCAAAAACCCACAACAACGGGACGTCGGAAGGTCACGTACGCGCAGCTACCCACGGCTCGCTACTTCAATCCCGAAATTTATCTACCATATGCAAGACAGAGAAAGGAATCTTCAGTAGTTCATACGATATCAATGCACGAATAAATAACAACTACTAATTAAATCATAAATAGAAAAAAATAACAATCAATTATAATAATTAATAAATAAGTCAATAAATAATAATTAACGTCGAAATGATAAGACCGATTAATAACTAACTCGTCGAATAAAATATAATAAAACCCAATGAATAATCTAACTACGCGGGATACGCTTCGGACCGTACGCGTCCCTCGAGTCCATGTACAAAACACGGGACGACGGCCGATTACGCTCTCCGTGATGCTGAGATGGTATTAAAATCAAGCCTAAAAATAATAAATAAATAAATAGTTAATTACGACTGAGAAACGCCAATTTACTTGGAGGATACGTGACGCGGCCTATCCCGTTCAAATCCCACAAAAACAGTCACACTTCGGGATAACGGCCTAACGCGCGCACGGTTTAACCGTCAGCAGAAACAATTAATTAATACAATGACTTTTCCCCGGCTTCTATCAGTTACACGATCTCGAGGTTACATGCTACAGATGCCGCAGTTCCCGATACAAATGCTTACTCCGCACGCGGTGTACAGGAGTCGTAGGTATGACCAAGTTCGGATAAATTATAGTCCAGAAATCGAATAATAAAATAATCAAAGAATGGCAAGAGACCGTGGAAGAGAAGAGAGCTCACCGGGACGATGACGCTGCGAAGTTCACGTAGTCCGGGAAACCTTGAAGAGACGTCGCAAGATTTTTCCTTAATTTAATAAAAGAAAAAGCCCTGAGGTCCTGCCGGCACTCGTGCCCGTGAACTCTGATCTCCACTTAACCCGTCAAACTCGGTTAATTGGGGGAAACTGTGTCGCACGTTGACCGCGACTAGCGCCTCAGCTGGACGCATAAAATTAACAACCGATCCTTGGGACGTGTAGCTCTGTCTGGCTGGTGGACCCCAAACGACCGATGGATCGTCGCTATTGCATGCCAGCTGACAATAGATAGCGGCGTATCGCTAATCTACCAACATCCAGCGGGACCCTAATATTTCCCCATGAATAAAGATGTAATTAGTCTGTTGATGCAAAAAGTCGATGCCAAATCCAGAGGCCAGCCATCGGCAAATGCGGTGCTCTCCTCCGTCCGGTCGTACACGTTGTAATATATATATAAAAAAAATAAAACAAAAAAATATATAAATAAATAATTAAATAGCATATAAAAATGACCCCCTACAGCCCTGTGAGATCGTGCTGGTAGCCGTCGAGCGAGGAGGACGCAGCCCGAATATTCTGCCACGTTACAGTGGGTTGGCTGTCGGGCAGCACCTCGTCGTGTTGAGTATTTAGTTTCAACAAGAGTGTAGCATTATCGCGTCGCGTCTTATATACTTTTGTGTGTGGGCCCTGAAGGGGTGTTTTCAGGGCCCACACACGACACGCCAATCACGACATGTTTGTCTCACTTGGTTTCGCGGTGAGGGGTATACGGGGTGGTGTGTCGGTGTTCGGTTAGATTTTTTAATTCACCCGTTCTGTTGTTTATCGGTGGTCTAGGAGTTTTAAACCAGGTTCTTTCGAGGTTTTGTGTTTAGTTTCAGTGTTACTTTCCTACCTGTTGTAGGCTTGTTATGTCTTTCTGGTTTTTTAGGGCTCCTGTTCGTGTTTCCAAGTATTTTGTTTTATCCGTACATTCAAACTAGCTTGCTTGATTTGTTTTTTCGTTAGTTGTTTATTGTCTTTGTCTAAAAACAGTAGTTTTGGTGTTTTTTATTATTTTCTGGTTTGTTTTATGTTTTTTGATTCTAGTTTGTTCCCTCATGATGATGTTACTTCGGGTTGTGTGTTAGTGCTTTCATTTGTTGCCGAAAGTTTGATCTTTAGTCCTTTTTGTGTTGTTTTAATAGTTGTAAGTCACGTCAGGGCTGCTGCTACGTGGTTACATGTGACATTACCCTGCATTTTCCCGATTGGCTAGATTTGTGGAACTGTGGATGTTCCATCATTCAACGTAGACCTGCCCCATGGTATTTGGTCAATAGGCTTGGTGGGCCCTGCCGGTGCATCGCGTGGCGTATTGGCGCGGAGGTGGGGCTTTACCGCGTGAGGTGTCTGCGTAGTTGGGTGGTAGCTTCTTCTTGTCGTCCTGCCTACAGATGAGTGCTATCCCTGGAGGGTGTGGACTAGTCGATGCTTCGCGTTAGTCTACTTGTCTCTTCTGCTCGCCTGGTGTCAGAGACGCCTATTTACATCTTTATTTATTATTTGTCGGTAATTGTTTATTATTCCGATGTCGTTTAGATAGAGATTGATCTCGATGCGTGTTTGGATTGTAATAATTTCATATTTGATTTGTTTGCGTGATTCTGCGTTTTTTCATATTAATATTAGTTGCTCAATTTATATTAGTTGGTTACTTTTGATTCTATATATAATTATATATAAAAAATTATTGGTATATATTTTTATATACGAAAATAAAGGAACAGTTTTTAGATTGCTTTGCCTAAAGCGTCGTCGTCCTCAAAATTCGTGTTTTCATCTCATCAGCGATCAACGGTCGTTGAATAATTTAGTGGTCCATCACCTTATCCACGTCCCCGACTTCATCGTTGTCGACATCGATATCCTCATGATTGTCATTCACGCTTTCATTCTTGGTATCTTTGTCGGCGACTACGGCTACGTCATCATCATCGACGTTGTTGCCTATGTATTTATCGTCGACTCTGGCTGCGTTATCGTGGTCATCGTCGATGCATTCAGTGTCATCCGACATCGGCACAGCTGCCTTCCTCTCATCCGCCGGCATATCGGTGTGTATCCACGACACCTTGAAAAACGAATCTGCATTCGATTCACCATTCTCATTGCTACTACTGTACTGCTGCTGATTGATTCTAGTAAATGACGTCCTGCGGTAACAAAAACATTTTGGCGTTAAAGACATTATTTATAAATGTTGTATTCGATAATATACAAATCTTATAAGATACAATTTCAAATGTAATCACTACCCACCATTTAAACTTCCGACTCTCATTATGAGCTCTCGCAGTGATGGTTGAAGCAACCCTCATGGTGCGTTAGATGGTGCACAACGAAGCGTTTTGCAGGCGTTGTGCGATGAAACGTGAAGTTCGCTATATTTGCGATCCGCCGGGCTGTAAATCGCCGCACCAATCGCCGAACCTCCAAAAATGAACGATGAAGAATACCCATTTTCCAAAAGAGAGAATATGCAGAAATGCTAGAGCACGACAATACTGTTGTTGCGCTGCCGCATTTTAGCACGGATTAAGATGAAACTTTTTATTTCGTTCGCTTTTATATTTTGACCAAGGACTCCCTCTTTTCTAGCTCTAAATATAATTTGACTTTTCTTCGTATGCGAAGTATAATCTATTATAGGAAAGGGAGCGAAAGTCCTTCTAAGGATGGTAAAAGTTTAACCTTGCGATGTGTTCTAGTATATTCAGGGTCTACGGTCATCGCGCTATTGGCGTCTATTCATAAAGATAACTTATACTGTGCTACCTATTTTGAAAAGACTCTAGTTATATACAGGGTGCGCCATTTTTTATGTCGGTATGTAAACTGTAACATAGTTACACCCGCTAGCCTGCTTTATTATATTTCACTGCCAAAACAGGCGAGATTACGTCCGAACGCACCGTGCACTGCGGGCACAAAGCCATCGCACTCAGACCTAATACAAAAACGGACGATGCCACAGCTAAGGAATTTCCTCGCTGCTGTAAATAGCAGGTCAGCGACCACCTGGCCTCGCTTGGTAGCGAGGGGGAGATAGGTAGCGCGGCAATGGCAAGCCAAGAGATTAGGAAATTGCGTTAAATTTAAAAATCGAAGTCAATAATGACGTAGAAGGGTACCAGGCGGAGGGGAAGGCTATAAAAGAGCCTGCACGAAAAGGAAAGCTCTCTTAGTCAAAGGCTCTTTTCTCCGATGATACGTGCATTTTTTCTACAACTTTGAGCTCTTGAAACGTTTACGCAGCAAAAAACGAATTTAAATGAAATATACTGGCCACAGTGCTAAGAAATCGAACATTGATATCTTATTTTAATTGCTTTTAGGAATAAACACTACTTTTACCTACCTCGAAGTCTAAAATTAATTATCCTTGTGTTCGAGTTCGAATTTCCCCTTGGAAATAAAAATTAATGCTAACGATAAGAAATTACCGTTACAAAACATTGAATAACTTTGCCATTTATCAACTGATTGCCTTGAGTAGACATGTTTTTGAAACGTCAATTTAGTACAATATTGCCGACAGACCGTCCACGTCGCTTGGATTACGGCCAAACAGTCGCTGGAATAGTCGGCACTGAACCTGATTTTTGGAAGCAAATTTTGATGACCGACGAGACCCATAACATTGCCGCATTTGAGGTACGAAGAATCCACACGAGATCCATGAAACACCATTACATGTCCAGAAAGTGACTATTCGGTCCGGCGTTTGCGCCAAAACCATCATTGGGCCATTTTCTTGAGAGAAGGCGAAACATTCGATGGGAATCGATATCGGTGGATGTTGGTTCATTATGTCTGCCCACAAATATGTGAAAAAGATCTGGACGGTTACTGGTTTCAACAAGACGGTACGCCATGCCACGCTGCAAATCAATCAATGCAGTTTCTGCAACAAAAATTCCCTGGACGTGTGATGTCAAAAAATGGCGACATTGACTGGCCGCCCAGATCTCCAGATTTGACCCCTCTGGACTTCTTTTTGTGGGGTTATTTGAAAAGCAAAAGTACGGTACGCCAACAAGCCTCAGATTATTGATGAGTTCAAGGCAAACATTCGTGCCGAAATCATCGCTATACCGTCCGAGATGCTCAAAAAAGTGATGGAAAACGCAGCAAAAAGGGCACATTTTGCTTTGGCCAATAAAGGCGACCACTTGATTGATGTTGTATTCAAAAACTAGTCCAAATAAATTGTAAACGACGAAATTAAACAAAAATACCTCATAAATGGAAATCGGTTGTTTTTTGTAAAAGTTATTCAATGTTTACGTACCGACATAAAAGATGGCGCACCCTGTAGTTGAAAGACTATAGTTGAAAAAAAACTATAAGACTTTGTATTTTAACGTTTTCCGTAACAAGTTGTGGAACCAGCACCCATAATTAAAATGTTTATTTACGCCTGTTCACAAGACAGTAAATACGAAGCTTTCGACTCTACGGCTTTTTGTACCAACCTATATTTCTGAAAACAAATAGCCTTCATTTAATAAAGTTATATGATATATTGGGTCTGGGAAAAAGTTCGTGGCGTTT
The DNA here is from genome assembly GCA_963942595.1 of Cylloceria caligata. Lineage (NCBI taxonomy): Eukaryota > Metazoa > Arthropoda > Insecta > Hymenoptera > Ichneumonidae > Cylloceria > Cylloceria caligata. The sequence goes on along the minus strand of OZ012704.1, from coordinate 58,809,627 downwards.
TTTCCCATAAATGGCATCAATTGCAAATAAGTCAGGAAACACAGATCGCAGCGACACCACTAAACGCTCGTTGGAAAGGTTACACTTCGAGCGTTACTTTGAGTATATAAATATCGAAATTGGTGCAGTGGTTGGATAGGTGTTTGCGTATGACAATGGAAAAAAGTAATGAGAAAATGCACTACATTTTGCAATATTATTACGACAAAGGGAAATACGTTGTGCAGGCTTGTGAAAAAATTTGTGCTGCGTTCGGTTAAGGTACTTTATTAATATCTCCTGCGCGGAAATGATTTTTTTTTTCGTTCTGGTAATTTTGATGTGAAAGATGAGTCACGCTCTGGTCGTCCAATCACTGAAAAAGCTGATGAAATTCTTGAAAAAGTCCAGCAAGATAAGCATAACAGCAGTGTCGATATTGGTATGGAGCTAGGCATTGATCACAAACGGTCAATGCCTTTACGGAATGTTGTGAACAGATCCGGACCGATGTAGTCGAGACGACCAGGTGTAAGCCGAAGTCTTCTCGAAGAATGAAGAAGTTTACCGTCGAGACTGAAGCCTCCGAATTGTACAGATTGAGAAGAGTCCGTGGAGAGATATTGAGCCGCAGGAATCGATGTGGTCGGATAGGTATCCAGAACGATAATGTCAATTGAAGAAGAAGCCGGAAGGAGCCCGAGTCGAAGGGTGGTGGAAGTCAGAAGTGACCGAACGTCTAGAAGTATCGGCTAGTAATAGCCTATGATCCCAGGGCCTCTCGAGGACTCTCAGAAAACTACAGACTTTTCTAAACATACTCCCCGCCTTCGGCACCGTCAGTTAACGAGGAGATTACCGGAAAGATACACGATTTGAAATCGGTCGCTTGAACGTTGAAGAGACCGTTCGGAGAGAAACGGCTCGGATGGGCCGTCGAGGCCCAAATGAAGCGCAGGAGGAAGTCTCTCGTTCATGATCAGTACAAGTGCGCCGACTTGAATGGCGTTCGAAGTGTGATTCCATTTTGAAATAGCGAGATTTCGCTGAAGGTACTCAGAAGACGATCTGTTCCAGAAGTGTTGAATTTTGACCTGAAGAAGTTGCCAACGAGACAGTCGAGATTCCACCGTTGAAGTAAGAAATGGTTCCGGCAAGGTGGTGAGTGCCTCATCGATGATGAAGTGATCCGGTGTCTGCCACTCTCTACAGGAGAGTGCCTATGGAGATGCATCTGCCCCGGTGAAGTTTGTCCCACAGTCGCTATAGAGTGTATTGCAGATACCCCATCGACCAGAAAGCCGCTGATGTGCTGCTATGAAGGCCTCCGTGGTATAGTCCATGACCAACTCGAGGTGTACTGCCGAAGTACTGAAACAGAGGAAACAGCGAGATATCCCTTGTAGATTTTCGCTCCTCGCCCTCACCAAGTCTTGATGGTGAAGGGTCCGACGTAGTTTATACTGGTGTAAAGAATGGCACGTGAAGAAAAAACTCTTAGCAGAGGCAGTGGTCCCATGAGCTGCTGAGCTTGAAATCCCCGTAACCGAACACAGGTAGTGCAGCGTAGAATGAAAGATCATATTGGAACTCGGCCACCCGGAATCCAATACAACCTGCGGAGATGTGCCAAAGTGTTGTGAATATGGAACTGCGAGGCAAGATCAGTGAATGTTTTAACTCGGAATCGAGAAGAGAATGTTTCAGACGCCCGCCCATACGAAGATCCAGTTTGGTCGATGAAGGGAGTGAGGGCGGCCAAAGAATTGTTCCGTGGAAGTGGTACTTAAAGTGATCCGTAGCTAACCAAGGAAGTGTGCCGCCTGAATGAGGAGTAGACATAGGAATTTAGCCTTTTTCAGGTCTTCGGGAGTGAATGGTGTAGCTAGAGCGGATTGTGGAATCCGTTGAACCGTGAAATTGCTCGTTGGCATGTGGCCGTTATCTTTAGAAGCGGCTGCCCGAGTCAGTACTGAATGAGGAGAATGACCAGTTCAAAAAGGGGCTGGATAAGTTACGGTGACAAGCGCTACCAGAGAAAATGCCGTGAGAGTTTCCGTAGAGCCGCAATAGACAGAAGTCTCCTTGCCCGAGACATGCGTATGAGAAAGAACGAACGGACACTAAGACCGAGTGATGTCCAGCGTCTCGCACCGACGGAGAGTTTCGAAAACACGCGCATATAAGCGAGAACGCACTATGAATTGAGCGAAGAACCGATCGTACGTCTCACACCGACAGAGTCTGAGGAAACACACGAGAGTAGCAAGAGCGCACGACGATCTGGACGACGTAGCGATAGTCCGTCTTACACAAACGAAAAGTCCGGGAAACACATGCAAATGAGCGAGAGAGCACTACAGGGCGAACGAAGAACCGATACTACGTCGCACACTGTCGAAAATTTTGATAAAAAGTCCGAAGCACATGCGGGTGAGCGAGAACGTATGAGCTATGGGAAAGGACTGTGATAGCTCGTCTTGCATCGACAAAGAGTTCTGGGTGCACACATTCGAGAACGAGAACGCATTAGACGCGAGAGAGAGAGTAATCGCATTGTCAAAGAGTTCGAGAAATACACGATATACAGTGAAACCGCATGATAACGTGAATAAGGTAGCGAGAGCGTGTCTCACACAGTCGAAGAGTCCGACGAACCTCACACGAGTAAGTGAGTAGTATGTGGACGCCGTAGTCTATCCCACTCCTATCCCCACGCCTTCCTCCACAATGCGGCTATCCACACCGCCCCACTTTTCCACCGCCGCGCTACCCACTCTGCTTAAACAGTGTCGGCAACATGGAGATGGTAAACGGAGATAGTGTGGGTACTCTGGTGAACAAGAATGGTAAAGGGAGATAGTGTGGGTACTCTGGTGAACAAGAAAGAGTAGAGATAAGAGCAGGATGGAGCAAACGCGTCCACATACTTAGAAAAATGAATAAAATTCAACTCACCACCAAAGATTTTGTTAGCCTACACCTTCCTTCAGCGGCGATTTTCAACTCCTGTCTCACTCGAATGCACTCACGCACTCTTATAAACACACACACTAACTCGCACTTTAAACTCACTAGCACTCGCCCATTACGCTCTCCATGAAAATCGATCGTCACCAAAATGCGTCGCATAAAAACTCCTTGCCGTATCGCGAATACATATTGCTTTTAATATTTGCGCGTAGGATGCCAAAGACAGACTGAATGCTCAGGATGCTGCTAGAGGATGGCATAGGCTTAAAGATAACAATCTCCTCTGAATCATAACTAGGTTTTCAGCGCTTCGAATACATCGACTGCAGTTTTGCACGTGTGTGTCGCTTTGCGCTGTATTCTTTAAGAAACGCTTGCTATACAGTAAAAGGTGTATGATCCGGCACCGAGAGACTTCAATAGCATGTTTGAAGCATTTTCGGAAAGATTTCGGCATAAATGTATACGATGATGCGCCCTCCTCATCCTCCAGGTTGTAAATTTCACGGCTCGTGATATCGCAAAGAAGTATAGCCTTCTCGCGTGTAGAGATACGTCTTAATTTTCGCGAAATTTTACGCAAGCTACCGTATGCCTATGCACGGCTCACATTGCCCTCGTCCATTCAAGACCGTGAAAATATTTGTAGAGAAAATTACTTTGTTTCTCGAATTCTGCGGTAATTCGTCATTGTGACACGGTGGTGCAACGATCCAATGAACAGAGTACGGTCTATCCGGTGCTACCAAGGTAATTTCGTTTGGAATAAATTCCGAGTCTTTACGACGTATTCCCTGTATATCCACGACGATATTCATTTTCACGTCTAATCTGTGCATATTCTCAAGTTCGACTGATTAGTTACTTACAAAGTCACTTCTACGCCACTTAACACGAGACAATTTCATTCCGACATTAGTACATTTTTTCGCTTATCTGGTAAAATCCACTATTACCTGACGAGATGTATCGATTTTAGGGACAGTATCATATTCCGCGTATACAACACGATTGACCATTGAAGCAAACGCATCCTTTAATCGTACCTCTATTCTCACACTACCGTGCTTCTTTAAATTCCAATGTGAATTGCAGCTCGCCGAAAGATCGGGTGTTAAAGCAAAAGCAAACAGACAGTATCCGACGCGATAATTATCGCAATCGATCGAACTACTATCGTTTAAGAAATGTATTCCAGTCCCCAGAAACAACGTTTGAAAAGCATTCACACACCAATGATATTTCGTGAAATTGAGCACCATGTATATACAACGAGAGATAATTTATCTTGTAAATTTGGAAATTGAATTGATTCATATTGAAGTTGCCGTTAAACGCTTTGTCATCGACAAAACCGATAAATATGTTTCGGCAATTGACCCAGCACGATATTATCGATCGTCTCTCCATGAACACCGGAGTGTATTGAAACGGCTTTTATCTCGAGTCTTGTAACAGGATATTCGCCGTAGATTTCGGTTTGTATCACCCACAAAACAATGTGAATATCTAGACCGGACCAGTCGTAGTCGTATCTCGACACCGCTTAATAGGAACCACTCCTAATTGAATATGTCGCAATGCAGATGGTCGAGCAAATCTACAGTTTTTTCGATATTTAAAAATTGTTTTCTCTTTACAAAACGCGCATTTCCCGATTTTACACAGGATGCGCCATCTTTTATGTCGGTATGTAAACATTGAATAACTTTGACATTTATCTACCGATTGACTTGAGTAGACATGTTTTTGAAAAGTCAATTCAGTACAATTTTTACCATGAATCGCTTCACACCAAAACAACGCGCCGAAATAGTGACGCTGTACATTGAAAATAGTCGTTCAGTTGTATTAAGGGGGGGGGGGGATAAGGGTTTTAGCGTGAAAAAAACACTTTTTTTGCGATTTTTTTTTAGAAATATGGATTGAGCAAATTTATTGAAACCTTTTGTACATTATTAAGTATGATTTCAACAACACTCAGTAATTTTTTATGCGAAAATATCGACAAACAAGCCGGTGACGAAACTTTTCCAAGAACGTCTTTGGAAATAGACGATTTGCGGTGTACGCTGTATCTCAGCTGGAAATTATCTGAAATAAAAAACCATTAAAATTTAGTCAAAGTAGCATCTAATCCTCCCCCCAACGTTCTCTGATTATTATATTTTTCATTTTCTAATTTTTGGTGGTCATTTAAAGTGAAAACTGCTATTTTTTACCAAAAATTCTGCCATTTTGTAAGTGGAAAACCCTCTTAATGTAAAAAAAAATCTAAAACTTAATGTTGGGGGGAGGTATTTTATATATAGAAAGTGTGTACCAAGTTTAAAATGAATCAGTAATGTAGTTTTTAAATAGCAGAGTACACGGACTTTCAAAAAGTAGTTTTGAGAGAAACGCGTTTAAAGTTTTAAAAGCTAAAAAAGTGAAAAAAAAAAATTTTTAACTTACACTGAATCATCGATTCCAGCTCCATAGAGTAGACTCCCTGCAGTAGCTTCGATTCCTTCAGCCTCTTTTTTCTCATGACTTTGCCTTATTTTGACTTCTTTGCTCTGCTGCTGAGCTTGTATCTCGGAGAAATTTTTTAGCAGTCGTTTTGACGTAGGAGCAAATCGATGCCATAGTATTCGAATAAGACGATTTGGATAAAAAATTACTTGTAACGTCCATTAGACCGCAAAACTTATTGCAGCCTGCTAAGCCCAAACCTAATGTATGCATTACGAAAGCAAATCGAGTGTTGATTTCGTAGCGATGACCAGTTTTCTTTCTCGACGGTATATAGCGTAGATCACAATTGGTACATTTTACCTGGATTTGAAAGCCAAGACCTTTTTTGTGCTACTTTTGAACTCAACTGAACCATCACACTGAGCACATTTAACCAAACATGAAATTATTGAGAAAACAAGCAAAAATCGATGATTCTATAATGTTTTTCAACGTCTTCTGGCACGCTCGCACTGGTATTCAACTTTATTTTTTTCGATGATGCACTCTTCGTAGTAGCGTCATCCTTATTTTGTTTCTTTGGATTAGGCCTTTTTTCGTTCCGCATAAATGAGTTCTTATACCTATTCGGTCATCTCTCGAAACTTTAGATACTTTCGGCATTTTTTAACAGAAAATATCTTGACAAAATTATAAAATCACTGAGAATAAGCGCACGATCGAACGTACAACAACTAACTGACTCTCGTCTCTCTTTTCAAAATATTATACAGTGTATAATATACACATATAAAATATGTATTTACGGCTTTAGTTACCTGTCTTTACTAAATAGATATTTTTCGAAAGAGAACAATAGGCTAGAACGATCCCCAAGAGAATAAACTGCATACCTGCTCGCTAGCTGCGCGCTGTCTTTCCGAGAGGTGACTAACTAGTCAATAACTTCGAGAATTTTGCTCTGATTGACTTCAAATTTTAAGACTATATTCTTGAAATGTTTAACTATAAAAAAAAAACAAAAAAATCGATTTTAAAAAAGTGCAAAGCCTTATCCCCCCCCCCCAAACTCAACGTGCACATCGTCGAAAATATCGCGGCCAACAGGCACCGTCTGACAACACTATTCGTCTCTTGGTGTCAAATTTTGTTGAGCACGGGACAGTGAGACATCGTCTACGTGCCGATCATCAACGCCCAAGACGTTCCAATGTACTGGTTGAAACGATAAGAAAGAGTGTTGCCGAGAACCCACATGTGTCGTATCGTCACCGCGCTCAGCATTTTGATGTCAGTGGAACCATTTGCGGCGCATATTGTAGAATGATTCGCATTTCTTTCCGTACAAAGTGCAATTGACTCAAAAAATATTGCCGACAGACCGTCCACGTTGCTTGGAATACAGCCAAACAGTCGCTTAAATGGTTAACGCTGAACCTGATTTTTGGAAGCAAATTTTGATGACCGACGAGGCCCATTTCGCACTCTCTGGTGCCGTTAACAAGCGAAATTGCCGCATTTGGGGAACGGAGAATCCACACGAAATCCATGAAACACCATTGCATGACCAAAAAGTAACTGTTTGGACCGGCGTTTGCGCCAAAACTATCAGTCGATGGGAATCGATATACGTGGATGTTGGCTCATTATGTCTGCCCACAAATGTGTAAAAGAGGTCTAGACGGTTACTGGTTTCAACAAAATGGTGCGCCAGGCCACACTGCAAATCAAACAATGCAGTTTCTGCAACGAAAATTCCCTGGACGTATGATGTCAGAATATGGCGACATTGACTGGCCACCCAGATCTCCAGATTTGACCCCTCCGGACTTCTTTTTGTGGGGTTATTTGAAAAGCAAAGTACACGCCAACAAGCCTCAGACTATTGACGAGCTCAAGGCAAACATTCCTACCGAAATCATCGCTATACCGCCCGAGATGGTTGAAAAAGTGATGGAAAACGCAGCAAAAAGGGCACATTTTGCTTTGACCAATAAAGGCGGCCACTTGATTGATGTTGTATTCAAAAACTAGTCGAAATAAATTGTAAAAGACCAAACTAAACAAAAATACCTCATATATGGAAATCGGTTCTTTTTTTGAAGTTATTCAGTGTTTACATACCAACATAAAAGATGGAGCACCCTGTATAATCTATTTTTCCGCGGGTATCATCGTACCAGAGAACGTTCATGAGATGTGATTTTTTGGTAGCTGGACCGTAATTCAAGAGTGTTTTCACGTAGGCTCGATAACCGTAGGCATTATTTGGAGGTGAAACTAGTGTTTGATTCAGGCATACATCCACCTGATTAAACATAGAATGCAAGAGATTGTTTACAGGCCCGGCGCTTACTTTTGGCGCTGTGCCCGTAACAAATTCCGTAGAAGGAGATGTTATTTTCACTTTCAGACTAAGCATACTATTGTTGTGCCGCGGAATATTCCACTCCGTATTTCATATATTCGGGAATATTCCATAGCAAAGAAACATTGGAATTCGTTCAAGACAGAAAACGAAGTCCAATGCCCGATCGTACGATCGACACCAGGAACGCCGACGCAGCATGAGGTGACTCGCTTGGCGTTCGACGATAGGCTAACACTAAAAACGCAAACTAAAGGATTTTCGTGAAGACAGTTAGCAACTGCTTTACGAAGAGGCAGAATGAATTTAGACTGAAGATAGAACGGGTTGGTTCCTCGTGAAGACTCGAAATAACTTTTTATTGTACTTTCTTACTTTGACTTTTAAATAGACAACGGAAAGTTACCGTTGCCTATAATAAATACTTCCTTTTATATAAATTCGTGTTTTCATCAATAACTCGAGATTCATCTCCTTATCGGCAAACGATCCCGAAAATAATAACTTTTTAATATTATACCGAATACCGAATAATCCAATTACGCGGTACCGGCATAACATTTGGTGGCAGCGGTGGGATCTGCCGAAGTTAAGTGATTCGCGATTTATTAGGACAAAAGTGTTTGGGACAAAATTAAGAGCTACACTAACGTGACGACTACAACGCGTGCAAGGACACCAGTGTAGTTCGTGAAAACCCGACTAATCTAACGCGAAGACGCGAAGTGAACGTCGGTGCGGGGTGACGTATCGGTCAACCGTTTAAAGTCCCGATTGACGGTGTCACGTCAAGTCGCGCAGAACCGCGCAAAGTGTGCAACCGAGTACGCGAAACAGCTACTCGAGACGAAGCCGTCGCGCAGTCATTGCGAACGCACAGAAGACGAGCCCAGGAACCACCAAAAAACGGGTCAACGGTACCAGGGAGGATAACTGGACCAGCCTTCGAGGGGAGCTACGAGACAACAGGTCTACAGCACCGGAGGAACTGCACCCGAGAACAACGCCATGGAAAGGACCGTCTACCAGATCATCTTTCTGTAAGTGGCGGTTACAATACTATAACATATTGCCGTGAAAAAGAAAAAAAAATATTTGTCAAAGCCAGAGTAGAGTCGATGTTTGGAAAAACATTTCACTAGATATATATATATTTCTCTTGAGATTTTGTGGGAATATTTTTAAGTAGAGTTTGCCGCGAAATTAGCAAATATGTCAGAGCCTAAAGGAGCCCGACCAAGAAATAGGGGCAACTCTCTAGAGACGACGTTGCTCAGCGCAGAGGTAGACCCCACAGCTGGATTAGCCGCGGCCGTAGGGGACATCGTTTACGAAGCGCGCAGGGCGCTATTTGGGCTCTCGCCGTCGGGGCGAATCCCTTCGACCAGACAAGGGGCCCTTGCAGACCGACTGACAGCCCAGTTTGGCGTAAACCCACGTAGGGGTGCGTCATTCGGGGATTTCGACAGCGACGCTAGCGACGACTTGTTTAATATGGCCACTGGCGAGCAAACGCCCGAGCACATCACCGAGGACATGGGTGAACGGGAAATAGAAAATATGCGAACAATAGATCGTATGGGTTTTTCAGCAGCTACCGGTACGACAGCCCGGTCGGTACCAGCAAGAGTACGCGATCTGTTGGAAGCGGTCGACCGAAGCCAACGCGAGTTGGAAAGAGCTCGACGCCAGTGCGAGAGGCTGCAGCGCGAGCACGATCGAGGCCAACGTGAACTCGATCGCGAGCTCAGAGAGGCCGAAACACCGTCAGCAAGACGGAATTCGGCAGATACGCTAAACGAGGTTGGAGTGGACGAATACGAACTCATCCACTCCTTACGAGAGCAAATTGCCGAGCTCCAGCGACGGTTAGGAGGAGCAGGGATGGAGGACATTCCGCCCCCGCACTGCCCCCGAGACGCACGCGGTTCGAGGAGACGCAGAGGCCCTTAAATATGCTCAGCCTCAGTCTCGGTATAAAAATGGTAAAAACGTTCAACGGCAAGGATTCGAAGGCATTGCCGCTTTTCTTAAAGTCCTGCGAGACGATATTCCGCAGGGTAGCAGAGGAGGAGCATGACACCCTTCTGGAGTTGATAGTCATGAGTAAGCTAGACGGTGCAGCAGCAAGACAACTGCAGCACAAAACCATCAGCACCATGGCGCAACTCAGGAACGAGTTGGAAGCGTTGTACGGACAACGAAAGTCCCTGGCCGCGCTGCAAATGGAGTTCAGCTCCCTCCGGCAGGGACAGAACGATGACATCGCCGCCTACGCGGCCAGGACGGAGAGGATCACGGTAGACATCGCCGAAATACTCTGCGAACCATTGCAAACAGAGGATCAAAAGATCACCGTCGAGAGCGTTACACGACGAAGTGCACAGGCCAACTTCGAAAACGGCCTGCACGGCCAGGTGCAAGTGCTGGTGCGTGCTAGAAATTACCAAACGCTTCACGACTATGTGGCAGGGGCCATAGAGATAACCAACATGGTGCAGCCAAAGGGAGGGGTAGGTGGAGCACCAAGCCACCCCAGAAGGTCCCTAGGCGCACCATCCCGGCAGGGGGAAAATTGTTTCACCTGCGGGAAAGCTGGACACATGGCACGAGACTGCTCCCGGAGATCGGGAAGAGTGAGCCTGGCAATGCCCAGTGAAAACAAGTCAATACACAACGTAGACATCGTGTGCAACTACTGCCAGAAGAAGGGCCACGTGTGGAGGGACTGTAGGAAAAGATTGTCACAAAATAAAAACGAGCCAGCACAGACGCCACAGCATAATCGACGCTCAAGGAACGCCGGGGGCCAGAGTGAAAAATCTACAGTCAATGCCGGAACGAGTCAATTAGAGACCGATGCCAGCCCGCTGGGAACGATGAGAATAAACACCCTCACGGCGCAGCAGAAACCTGCGTGCAGAAAGAGGAAAACAACGCAGCAGTTACTGCAGGTAACGCTGCCGGCGTCCTGCGCAATGGCCAGCGACTTTCACATCATCGCACCGTTGGCTGTGACCGGTGTACTCACCCTTAAAGCGGACACCGGGGCCCAGTGCAGTATACTGAAAGAAGGATGCCTCAAGCCCGAGACCATGGTGAGCAGTCGCTCCGTCGAGTTACAGGGTGTGGCAGGTGAAAAATTCACCCCCTTTGGCATAGCAAAAATTATGTTGGAGACACCGACGCTAAACGTGGAACATTGGTTCCACATAGTCCCGAATAACGTGCCGCTAGGGGTCATGGACTGCTAGATATGGATTTTATCAAGTATCACAAGGCCGATATCCTGCATGGAGAGACACTGAAACTGTACGGGCATTGTATGCCGCTGCTGGACGGCACGACGAAGATATCTCTGCCGCCACGCAGCGAGACAGTCACCTATGCCGCAACAACGAGCAAATTTGTTGGGCAACTCTCAAAAAGGGAACTTGGAAACGGAGTGATTATGGGAGCCTGCATCACGCCGCCGCACGGTAGTAGCTGTGCAGTAAGTCTTATAAACACCACCGAGCAGCCTGTTGAGGTACAACGCCCCGTGGTGGAACTCGAGCCGCTAGAGATAACGGCAGTGGGTCACGGTCTCGAAGCCGCGAAGACCGAAGTATGCACCGTCAGCGCAGAGCGAGGGGCAGACCGCCTCGCGCGACTAGCTCAAGAGCTAGACACGGGAAATCTCAATAAGGAAGAGCGCGAAGCGCTCGATGAGATTACGAGGGAATACAAAGATGTGTTCCACCTACCAGGGGACAGGCTACCGTGCACGCCTATGGTAGAACATGTGATACCTCTTAAGGATGGGGTGCAGCCCATTAAGGTCCACCCATACAGGCTGCCCGAAACCCACAAGAGAGAAGTGGAGAGGCAGACCAGCGAAATTCTCGCAGAAGACATTGTCCAACCCAGCCGGAAACAATGGAACGCGCCACTGTCGGTTGTAGCGAAGAAACCTGACGCAGACGGAGTGATAAAAATGCGCGTAGTAGTGAATTTTCGAAAGTTAAACGAAGCCACCATCGGGGATTCATACCCACTGCCCAACATCACGGAGATACTGGACCAGCTAGGACGAGCCCGATACTACACGACCCTAAACCTCGCCTCAGGATTTCACCAAATTCCATTTTCCACTCCGCAGGGCCATTTTGAGTATAACCGAATGCCTTTCGGACTCAAAAACGCACCACCGACCTTCCAAAGACTGATGAACTCGGCGCTGTCCGGACTACAAGGAGTCAAATGCTACGTGTATTTCGATGACATCGTGATACATGGAAAAACCTTTAAGGAGCATAACGACCGACTGCGGGAAGTGCTACAGCGGCTGGGAGAGGCAGAGCTGGCCGTGCAACCCAGCAAGTGCCAATTCCTGCGAAAGGAAACGCAGTACCTCGGCCACAGAATTTCTGAAGAGGGAGTGCGAGCGGATCCTCAAAAACTAGAAGCGGTAAAGGAATTTCCGGTGCCGAGAGATGTAAAAAGAGTTCAATCCTTCCTCGGACTAGCCGGTTACTACCGGAAATTCATCAGAGATTTTTAGAAAACTGCTAAGCCACTCACGGAATTAACCCAGAAAGGGGTTAAATTCGAGTGGACCTCCGTAAGGAATGCCGCATTCGAGGAACTGAAGACTGCACTTACCACGGCCCCAATATTACAGTATCCGGACTTCGAAAAGCCGTTCGTCGTGACAACAGACGCTTCAGATCGGGCGCTCGGCGCAATACTCTCGCAAGGCAAGATCGGGGAAGATTTGCCAATATGCTACGCGAGCCGCACAATGACTAAAGCCGAGTTGAATTATACGACTACTGAAAAGGAACTACTTGCGATAGTATGGGCCCTAGCTCAATTCCGGCCATATATTTTCGGTACCCGTTTCACAGTAGTGACGGACCACCAACCGCTCACCTGGCTGTTCGGAGTGAAGGACCCAGGTTCGAGATTGATGCGTTGGAAAATTAAATTGGCGGAACATGAGTTCAACGTAGAGTACAAAGCAGGAAAGCGCAATACGAATGCAGATGCGCTAAGTGGAATATGCCTTACTACGAGGGCCCGAGCAAGAGCGAGGAGCGAAGTCCGTGTGTCGAAAGAGGACAGCACGACGGGGCAAGGAGGCACAACGAATGACCGCACAAAGCGGACGGCCGAAGATACCCCGCATGCCCATGGTAGCTCGCCGGAGCGAGAGGTCGAGTTCGCCCGCGAGAGAGACGAGGACAGCAAACGCCAGGGTACGGACAGCCGCACAAAGCGGAGAGCCGAGAATACCCCGGGCCAGCGTAGCAACGTGGCAGAGAGAGAGGCCGCGCTGGCCAATGCGCCAGAAGAGGATAGAGAGATTCGCAGCGTGCATGTAGATCGCTCTACTGAACCCCACAGCCCCGCCGAAAAGCCGTGCGGTCGGGGAAGGGGCAGACCACGCAAGCAAGCAACGCAAGCTACTGGTAAGACTGCGAGCACCGCTGACAAAGACAGAGCGGGCCCAGCACAATATGGCGGACCCGCGAAGCGCGGAAGGCCGCGAAAAGCAAACGTTGCAAGGCCGCTCGAGACAGAGAGCGACCCAACGGCGGAGCTACCGGTGGGCACACCGAGCAAAGGAACTGCGGACAGAGCACCGCAAAGGCCTGCTGAGGAAGCGAGGCACGGCGGGGCCCGTAGCCCACGAACTTCCGGCAGCTCGTACGAAGACAGCGTGATAAAAGAGTATCGCGACTGCCGCAGTGGCGTAGCCTCTCCTTCTGCCGATGACCGCCAGAAAATAATTAGAGAATACCACGACAGGAGGGCATCAAGGTATACGGCGCACGTTACATCGGATTCGGACCAAATACAACTGACCCGGCCTGAGAAGAGATTTAGAGAATTATATATCGTCCTGTGAATCCTGCCAAAAGAATAAAATCGGGAAAACGGAACGAGTGCCGATGGTGGTAACGGACACCCCATCGAGGTCATTTGAAAAGGTTGCGGTCGACATCGTAGGACCGCTACCGGAAAGCGATTCCGGGAAAAAATATATACTTACGATTCAAGACGCACTTACCAAGTACAGCGCAGCGATCTCACTGCCGAACCAAGAGGCCTCGACAGTAGCAAAGGCGCTCGTTGAAGAATTGATTTGCCGGCACGGGACACCGGAAATAATATTATCGGATCAAGGCACGAACTTCCTCAGCTCGACCTTCAAAGAGATGTGTCGACTGCTCCGAATCAAGAAAATACAAACGACTGCCTACCATCCAGAATCAAATGGCGCACTAGAAAGATCGCATCGCACCCTCGCTGAGTACCTGAAAAATTTCATAAACGAGGATCAAGGTAATTGGGATGAGTGGCTGCCGTACGCGATGTTCACGTACAATACCACTCCACATACGGGGACCGGATTGTCACCCCATGTATTGGTGTACGGACGCGACGCGGAGTTACCGACCGCCGTGAAACAGGAGCCCCGCCGCACCTATGCTTACGACGACTACGTCCAAGAGTTACGCGAACGATTACGCGCCGCATGGACAGTAGCTTGCGATAATCTAGAAGGCGCGAAAAGACGGTCGAAGACCGCGTACGACCACGGCGCGGGGGTGCGGGAGTACCGCGTCGGTGAACGCGTACTCCTTCGCGACGAGACGGTGCGCAGGGGGCGGTCGGCCAAGCTGACCCCGAAGTGGACGGGACCCCACGAGGTTGTGGAAGCGAGACCTCCCGTTAATTACATCGTCCAGAAGGGACGGAAAACTCAGACGGTCCACGCAAACCGTCTAAAGCTATATATCGAATATTAAATACTAAATAAATGTGGGAAAGGAGCTCCACGGAGCACCAGGAAAGGAACTCCAATGAAATAACGACGATTGAAATTAACATAATTTATAGAAAAATTCTCGTAGGAAAATCGCAATGAAAACAATTTTAAACATTAAAAAGATAGGAATGAATACAATATTAAACATCAAAAAGATAGGAATTTTTAAAAATTATGCTCACCTCGTGGGCAGGAAACTAGGGGACCCTCCTGGAAGAGCCGACCCAGACCGATAAAATCGGGAAACGGTTCCTCATCATCGCTGGCCCAGATCCCTAGGCCCCATAGAATGTTGACTGCCCTGCGACAGCTCTCCCGGCGGCAGCGGACAACCATCGCCGCCACGATTTCGCTTGAGCGACTGCGTCGGCCACGTCTTTTTATTACGAGATCGTCCTGAAAGAGATGAAAGAGAACCTTACAAAAAATTCGTATACGCACAAAATTTTTTAATAAATAATCAACGGAGAAAGAAGAAACCTTACCACAAAATCAAGCACCTCGGGGGTTAGGTCCACCCCGCTGCAAACTACAGCTCCATAAAACCCCGACATGTGGAAAGAGATGGATGACGTCATTGATGGTCGAAAGCAGATCTAGCAATGCTAACATCACGAGACAAAACCCGCGAGACCGCTAGAGAAAAGAGGGGGTACTAGCGCAGTAAGCATTTTCACGCTTTTCCTTCTACCTCCTTACAGGTTGATAGCAGCAAAAGATGGACTAGCAAAACCCATGCAGCATCATCCCGACTACGTCGTCAGCGCGTTTACAAGCACTCCAGGCATCTACTACGAAGAAATAGGAAGTCTCAAGATAATCCAATCGACATGGCGGTTGATCGTCAGGCTGGACCTCGCCGCTCTAATGCACCGAGAAGCAGAGATCAGCAAAAGCCTACAACGCCTCACAGAGCTGTGCAAAAACGAAACCCGCATCAATGACATATGCCCCATCCTCAACGATTCCGTACTTAGAATGAAGAGAAGGATAGAGATGGGGGTATCGACAATATTCGAGCTCCTCGGGACGCACCCCGTTCGAGAACGCAGAGGGTTAGTAAAGGGTGATTTTTTTGAGGTTAGGATTTTCATGCATTAGTATTTGACAGATCACGCGGGATTTCAGACAAGGTGTCAAAGAGAAAGATGCTCAGTATGCTTTGACATTTCATAATGAATAGACTTACTAACGAGCAACGCTTGCAAATAATTGAATTTTATTACAAAAATCAGTGTTCGGTTCGAAAAGTGTTTCGCGATTTACGTCCGATTTATGGTCTACATAATCGACCAAGTGAGCAAACAATTAATGCGATTGTGACCAAGTTTCGCACTCAGTTTACTTTATTGGACATTAAACCAACCACACGAATGCGTACAGTGCGTACAGAAGAGAATATTGCGTCTGTTTCTGAGAGTGTTGCTGAAGACCGTGAAATGTCGATTCGTCGCCGTTCGCAGCAATTGGGTTTGTGTTATTCGACGACATGGAAGATTTTACGCAAAGATCTTGGTGTAAAACCGTATAAAATACAGCTCCTGCAACAACTGAAGCCGAACGATCTGCCACAACGTCGAATTTTCAGTGAATGGGCCCTAGAAAAGTTGGCAGAAAATCCGCTTTTTTATCGACAAATTTTGTTCAGCGATGAGGCTCATTTCTGGTTGAATGGCTACGTAAATAAGCAAAATTGCCGCATTTGGAGTGAAGAGCAACCAGAAGCCGTTCAAGAACTGCCCATGCATCCCGAAAAATGCACTGTTTGGTGTGGTTTGTACGCTGGTGGAATCATTGGACCGTATTTTTTCAAAGATGCTGTTGGACGCAACGTTACGGTGAATGGCGATCGCTATCGTTCGATGCTAACAAACTTTTTGTTGCCAAAAATGGAAGAACTGAACTTAGTTGACATGTGGTTTCAACAAGATGGCGCTACATGCCACACAGCTCGCGATTCTATGGCCATTTTGAGCGAAAACTTCGGAGAACAATTCATCTCAAGAAATGGCCCGGTAAGTTGGCCACCAAGATCATGCGATTTGACGCCTTTAGACTATTTTTTGTGGGGCTACGTCAAGTCTAAAGTCTACAGAAATAAGCCAGCAACTATTCCAGTTTTGGAAGACAACATTTCCGAAGAAATTCGGGCTATTCCGGCCGAAATGCTCGAAAAAGTTGCCCAAAATTGGACTTTCCGAATGGACCACCTAAGACGCAGCCGCGGTCAACATTTAAATGAAATTATCTTCAAAAAGTAAATGTCATGGACCAATCTAACGTTTCAAATAAAGAACCGATGAGATTTTGCAAATTTTATGCGTTTTTTTTTAAAAAAAAGTTCTCAAGCTCTTAAAAAATCACCCTTTAGATGGCCTTGGAAGCATAATCAAGGCCATCACGGGAAACATGGACGCTGCCGACGCACAGGAACTCCACGATGAGATAACTCATCTCAAGGCGTCCCATCAGACCTTGAAGGAAGGGCTGAAAAATCAAATACAGGTTATTAAAACCACTCACAGCCTATTTAATGAGAGCGCTCATCACATACAGGCCAACAAACGGACTCTACAGGCCCAAATGCAGCATATGAACAGCACACTCGACAGAGAGGTATACTACGTAAAGAGACGCCAACACTTAGACGAGACGCTCGACGCAATGAGTATTGCGGTCGAAGCATTACTCAGCGACGTACAGGAGTTAGTGTGGCTGGTGGACGATATAGCTAGCGGTAAGCCCAGAGCAACGTCCCTGCCGCCACGCACACTCATAACGCACCTTGTCGAAGCACTACCACATCTACCATCAGGCAGTAGTTTCCCAGTCGCAATAACGCACGACCAAGTGCCAACACCTATGCGACTGGCAGATACCAGGGCCTACAGCGAAGGCAACGCGGTAGTGCTCGTGCTGGATATACCGCTGATCGGGCAGCAACGGTATAGTATACAAAAAGTATACCCTATACCCATGCGCGCTGACAACGGCAAATACTACTACGTAGATGCGACAGAGACCCACGTAGTAATAGATCTCGAGAACCGCCAATACTTAAGGATGACATCCGACGACATAAAAATTAGCAAAACACTGGGCAAATCATACATCTGCTCACCCACGTTTCCAACAATTCCGATTACGAACGATGCTCCTTGCGAAGTTCTCATCTACGCGAAAATGAACACTAATAACGGCAAGAAATGCGGAAAAAGAGTCATCAATCTAAACCATCCCCTTATCATCCCAATGCAACAGCGAGGGCGATGGCTATACGTCGCGCCAGCACCTGAACCTGTAGGAATAAGTTGCGGAAAAACTACTCCCACTCAACACGAAATATTATACAATTCAGGCATACTGGCTTTGGTAGGCGTATGTATAGTAACCGCCCAAGATTTCAGCATTAAAACCATCGGGCGGACATCACAGATCATCCGGGAAAACTATCTCCCTTCGTTCAATTTAACATTAACGGAAATTGAAGCCCAGGCGCCCCCTACGCAGACCGAGAGGACAATTCCATTACAGGGCGTGCTGCGAGACCCAGAAGAGCTTCAAAAGCTCGGAGCTCGAGCCGACCAAATCGTGGACAACGTCAATACAGACGGAGACGGGATGCAACACATCCATAATCTGAGTTTCTACTCACTGGGTGCAGTAGCACCAATAGCCTTGGTTGGCTATGTTCTGTTTAAATGTTATAGGTATCAGCGAAACCGAACGCCAACAAGGACAAGCGAGGCAACGACCCCGGCATCAGCCGAGGTAAACATCAACCTCGAGCCGCTCGGACGACAACAGCCAGAGGAGCAACTGCGATCCGAGCTGGCCAGAGTATGCACCCGTCCTCCCAACCGAGAACGACTCGCTCGGCACGAAAGACGATAAGAAGCAAGAGGAAAAACTTCATCGTTACAAATGAAAAAATTATATTGTATTGTCATAATATCAAACCGTAACAAATTGTAAGAGGAAATACGGAAAACCAATCGAAGAAAAAATTTTTTAGAGAAAAAAATTTTTCTTTTAAGGCGGAGGGATGTTGTGCCGCGGAATATTCCACTCCGTATTTCATATATTCGGGAATATTCCATAGCAAAGAAACATTGGAATTCGTTCAAGACAGGAAACGAAGTCCAATGCCCGATCGTACGATCGACACCAGGAACGCTGACGCAGCATGAGGCGACTCGCTTGGCGTTCGACGATAGGCTAACACTAAAAACACAAACTAAAGGATTTTCGTGAAGACAGCAACTGCTTTACGAAGAGGCAGAATGAATTTAGACTGAAGATAGAACGGGTTGGTTCCTCGTAAAGACTCGAAATAACTTTTTATCGTACTTTCTTACTTTGACTTTTAAATAGACAACGGAAAGTTACCGTTGCCTATAATAAATACTTCCTTTTATATAAATTCGTGTTTTCATCAATAACTCGAGATTCATCTCCTTATCGGCAAGCAATCCCGAAAATAATAACTTTTTAATATTATACCGAATACCGAATAATCCAATTACGCGGTACCGGCATAACACTATGCGTGAGATCGATATACTCATCACCCTGCCCAGGAATAACAAATTCAATACTTGAATCATCTGTTAGCGTAGAAATTGTCTTATAATACACCCAATTGGAGCCATCGATACTTGTTTGCATCGGTGGGAGTGAAAATAATTCAAGGCCCAATTGAGGACACTCGCACGAGTGCGCATGTAGAAAAGTCATCTTATTTCAGCTATCCAAAAAAATTAAAAACCTTTCGTTAACGAGTCTTCATCTTCTTATTGTTCTTATTATTCCTCTCCTTCTTCTTTATTACTTTTCTTTTTATTACACTTTTCTTATGGGAGATACGTTGTGAGTTACGTTCTTTCAGTGAATGAGCAGTTCGCGAAATTTTCCGCTCTTTATAAACGGAGTCCCGCATGAGAGTGTCAATTTTTCACGGGCCTTTCGGTTTTGTTTCCTGCTGCATTCTCGTACTCTCTCGCGAATAGCATCTTTCACAGATATATTTATATCGAGGATATCACCGGTTACGTATACACCAGCTCGCAATGCCCCTTTTCCAACTGCTTTAGCGCTCTTCTTCAAAAGTGGTAGCACACGACGAAACAGGCCCCCAAGAAAGCTGCCGATACCGCATCCTCGTCGATTAGGTGTTCCGATACAAACATGGCTAATACCACCGTACCCGCGACGACCCCATCCGTGCTGCACACTGTCAATATCATCCATAGCGGCGTAATCAATCGTGGGACCTCTTCAAATGTAGTGTCACAGTCAACGTTCCCTGTTCGCATGCTATAGGATTTCCAAACTCGTCTCTTATATCGATCTCGATAGTGTGTAAATTGTTGCGCAAGAGAGGTATAAATCGTGACGTTGAAAACGATTTAGTTTTCATCGAATCATACTGACAGATATCAGCATCAATGGGAACAACTTGTAAGAGGGGTGTTTGTACATCGCCTATAATATAGCTCTCGCAGATATCGGCGTATAGAAACATGCTGCCCGGTATAGCACCGGTGAGAGATGCAGGCCTCTACCCTGTATATTCGGAATGCGGTTTTATCATTACAGACATACACGCCTCTTCCAAGAATCCCAGTAGCCTTGCGATAGCGGGCGATGCGCGAAAGTCTTGGTATCGTAGATTGTTGCATATGCGCCCCACTTCGGCCTGCCCGCTCAGAAGCGATTTAACTTATTTATACTTTCCAAAAGAGCGTCTATAGAGCGATATACACCAGATAGAACTTGGTCTCTGTCTACGCATCTCCGTGCTGAAAGATTAAAACCCGATAAATCATAATCACCATCCTCAAAAGATACGAGATTTCCTACAGTAGGAATATGTAAAAGAGTCATCGGATAAGCAATTTCCACAAGAGAAACAGATAATTCTCAGACAATTCAACGACTGTTACTGCGTGCGAGTATGCGACTCAGATCTCGTGCCAAGTTTACGCTCGTTTTGTCACGCAAAGGATCAACCCACGCGTGTTTGGTCAATACATCGACAACAACAACCAGATAAGCGTATTCATCGTTGTACGTTGCTATCGAACGAAGATCAGCTAAATCAGCATTCCATACATTGTCTAAATTACTCACATTGTTCGTACGACGGGAAAATCGCCATCGTACGAAGCGATGCATGTTATATGAATGCTGTGTCTCGAGTTATGGTAAAACATTTTTCTCACCACTCTCCAATCCACCTGGGCTAAATGTTTTGCTCGAGAATAGGATACACGATAGATTTCTTCAAGAATTATCATCATTTGAACGACGACCAGTTTAATGGATTCCTATTCTTTTTCTTTACTAACTGTGCGGGGAACTTATATTCGCTGGAGTGTCGTTGATTCTCTACTAGAGCAATGTTTTGCAATTGTTTGTCCCCTTCTTCCTCCTTCCCCTGCCCTTCGATGATGTCGTCCGCTATGTGCATTAAATCTCTGTTTGAGTATGCGGTCCCGGCTTCGTTGTTGCTATTATTGCTGCTGCTGCTGCTGCTGCTGCTATCACTATCGCGTGGTAAATTGAGATGCACTGCGGTATCAAGGATGATGTAGGTGTAGGCTCGTATGGTATCTTGGGATTGCAGAAAATATCACGTGACTTCTGTATCGTTCCCAGGAGATTGGGTAAGGGAGATTGGCCAACGGGTTTCTCACGTTTTCCAGCGCGCATAGCATTAATAACAAGATCCACGATATTGGAATTAAAATTCTTCTGCCGTCTGTGGAAAAAACACCGTTTCGATCTCATGTAATTTTTTTACTGACTGCACTGCCAGACAAAGTGCCAAGCAACAATATTGCTTCAGATTAACATTTTTTTGGAACGCTATAATAAGTGCTGCATTAAGCCGAGATATTACTTCGTTCATTAAAACGTCATCGATTATATTGTCGCGGCTACCGAGTACTACTATTTTTCGTTTGGACGGAAAATTCGGTACTGTATTATCGTACTCAACGAAGTAAAGATAACGCCTTAGAACCTGCTGGTACGCTGTCCATTTCTCTCCCTTGCTCATGTACGAGTAAGAGTTTAGAATGTCACTCAGCTCAGAGTCGAGTCGCGATAACGGTGTACCGGTGATCTGTATGGAGGGCAACAGCTCCGTAATTTTAATAAAAATTTTTTTTTTTATTTAAAAAAAAAAATTTTCAATAGGGAAAGGGTGGAAAAATGCAATTTACGCATGTCGACTGGCCATGGCCCGCCGATAGTGTGGGACTCCACTATAATTGGCCATACCCACTAAAAACCACCTACCCTCGCGTCATCCCATGGCCCCGGAACCGCTTTCGCATTACTTCAGGGTTATGGGTTTTATGCGCTATCTCTGGCGCTTATCTCCCTTACTCTCGCAGCCTCTCACAGATTTTGCAATTTCCCGCTTCTCTTCAGCTGATCGGGTCCATGGCAATTCCTCTACGGGCTTAGCGGTGCACGTTCCCTTTCCTGCTCATCTTTCTTCTTAGCGCGGAGTTCGCTTTCCGCGTAGTGCGCTACGACGTCCCAATTTACCTGGGACCGTAGCATCAGCGCAACAATGCTCTCAACGGCCGAAGGTGTGCCAAAGCCTCTGTCAGTGCTTCCCTCATACCACTCCATCGTTCGCAGACGAAGAATGTGTGCAGCGCGTTGTCCTCCTGTCCTGGACAGTCGTCGCAATGGGGACTTCTCTTCCGGTTGCACTTATAGAGGTATGCGTTATGTAATGAATTTTGTCTTCTTGTAAGGAGTGGTGCAACCGTAGAAGTCTCCAAGAATAAATTCATACACTTTTACATACTAATGAATAAATCATCGGGGGAGATTCGGGCCACGAGGAAGTACGATCCAGACACAACTTGATAATGTGAGAAATCTGAGCCGGCATTTATTGTTTTATTTGGTAGTTATCATAGTGAATTAATGTCTCATGACACCAAATACTTAATTGCTCAAATACATGTGAATCATAGCATAGAATTACGGTTCATCAAACCAAATAGTTTGTAATTACTCAATTACTCAAACACATGTGAATTTATATAGTGAAATCAGGGTTCACAAAACCAAATGGTTGTTAATAATTTATTACTCGAATACATTTGCATCATGGCATGGAATTACGGTTCAACAAACCAAATGATTGTAATTAATCAATTACTCAAACCATGTAAATGCGTATAGTGAAATTACGGTTCTCCAAACCAAATAGTTTGTAATTAAACAATCATTCAAATACATATACATTTATATAGTGAAATTCCGGTTCACCAAACCAAGTCATTGTAATTAATCAATTACTCAAATACAGGTAAATTTATATAGTGAAATTAGGGTTCACCAAACCAAGTAGCTTGTAATTAAACAACCATTCAAATACATGTACATTTATATACTTAAATTCCGGTTCACCAAACCAAATAGTTATTATCAATTAATTACATTTGGATTTATAACAGTCACTATTTTCGATTAAATGATCTCTCTCCGAGCCTTGTATCAATAACATATCTAACGTCAACGCGACTAGAAATAACTTGACGGGCACGGAATGCCGAAGTTAATACCGCATACGATCTCGAAGAGTTTAGCACACGCGAAATGAATTGAATACGGCGAACCGATTGTCTGTTTATTTGATGAAATCATCGATAACAAGATGATATTGGGGCACGCACTTCGCATACATAATGTTTGGCTACTCACAAGTTGCTCCTGGCAGTTTTTATATGTTATTAAGGCGGTGTTTACCCTCGGAATTTCTCCAGAATATTGCTGTCGTTCAAATAATGGCTCACCACACTCCTATAGATTCGTGTCCTTATTGAGAGGATTATTAGTAGATACGATCATCGAGGATCGAGGGATCTCCTCTAATGGCTTCGGTAGAAGTCGGGTTGTCTCGGTAATTCCGTTGATTATTCGATATCTGTTTGGATACATTTTGTATACATTTTAATCACATAGGTTACGAGATTGACATAGGAATCACGGAGGATCGCACGATGCTAACGGGACATTGGGCGTCCTGTATTAAAGGCAGTATTATTTGATACTAGATACACTGAGTTTATGCCGAGCATTGCGCGCTCGCTGTTTACAATTATCGCGCCTCGGAATTTCGGGCTTCTCGGAATCCACGCATACACCATCAAATTGTTTAGCATAAGTGTCTCTTGGCGACCGCGCACTCGCTGAGCTACGAGGTTCAATGTAATGTCCGCAAATAAGTCAGCTTTTATGTACGGATCACTCGCGATCTTGACCTCTGAAGGTCATGTTCGTTTTGTCAACCTCGTGGGGGTCGCGCAAATTCTACCGTCTGGGAACACTATAGTGCATTTTTACAAGCCGATTATTTCAGCAACATTAAACCATTGCTGATTATTGGCGAGACGTTGCATGATCTTTATATATTGTTAATCAGATTATGCCTGCTTCACTTGAAGTTACGGTATTTAACTTTACTTAATATATTTTGACATTCACTGACGCGCGATTTGTACCGATTAATTATTAGTCTTTTCCTCAATTTTAATATTCACTTGCGCGCGATTTGTACCGATTAATTATTAGTCTTTTCCTCAATTTTAATATTCACTTGCGCGCGATTTGTACACATTAATTAGTAGTCTGTTCCTCAATTTTAATATTCACTGGCGCGCGAGTTCGATATATTAATTAGTAGTCTTTGTCTCAATTTTATTATCTATTGGCGCGCGAGTTAGATATATTAATTAATAGTCTTTGATGAATGTCATTACTCACGTATTCTGTGGTATTATTATCAGTGATTATACTGCCCGGAACGTGTGTCGCCCGAATATATGTGAGGTTTTCTTCTCAACCATCGTAGGACGGGCCGGCAGTTGCTTCCGCTGGATTCCTTAATATTTTCTCGTGGTATTTCTCATTGTCGCTCCTCGGAAGGACTGGAGATATCAATCAGATGGGGTGGTTCCGGCGACGGTCCTCGGCGCAATAGAGAGAGCGTACCTCGCGTCTACAATGGGTAGCGTTCCCGTTGAACAAGTGGGGATCGATTCTTCTTCGATAGATCTGCGTGCGGGAGTTATTACGCTCATTGCGCAGAGCACGCCTTACATATATAGTTATATCGGATTCATGCGGTCACGGTCTTGCGCCGTTGTCTAGCTAGAGTTATTAGTATTAGTGAGAAGGTGCTAGAGCGATTCACTTGACTCACTTCGGCAAACACTATGTAACGTATCGAATCGCTACAGTGAACATGCCATGCCCCGAGAGTAGCTGGGTGAGGTGAAAATTTACCTCCCCGTGTTCTCGGCTAATCCATGAGTTGAGACCCCTATGAGTTGGGCGGTCCACCTGCCAGTCGTTGCCAGGTGCCATCGCTGTTCCCAGTCTTGTAAAGTGCGCTGCCTTTCCTCCTTCCTGATGTTTCCGATTTGCGCCTTCCGCTTTCTCTTGTAAACGCGCTTTCGCTCTTTGGTCAATAAGTCGATAGGTATTACCCCGGCGATCACCAGCCCCGCGGCCTTCGATACCGTGCGGTATGCACTGGCGATTCGCAGGGCACTCCTCCTTTGCACAGAGGCCATCTTCCTCCTGTTCCGTTCAGTCTCAAGCGCATCAGCTCAGATTTTCGCACCGTACAGCAAGATCGAGTGGACGATGCTCATCAGGATCTGCCTCTTAGAGCTCCTTGGACCCGAAACGTTTGGTATGATCCTCGAGAGCATATCCACCATGCTTGCCGCCTTGTCAGCAGCCCCCTGAATGTATTCAGAAAACGACAGTTTGGCATCCAGCTTGCACTCCAGGTATCAAAGCACCGTAACAGCCTCGATACGTGCGCCATGCACCTCAGCTTGGAATGGCTCTGGGAACGTTTTCTGCCGAGTGATTACGTCTATCTCAGTTTTACTGGCTGCCAGTTTGAGCCCATGTTCCGTCAGCCAATCGCTAACACGCCGCGATACCTGCCGGACTAGCCTTCTGGCCTGCTCGTCGTGTCTGGCTGGGATGATAGCGGCGATATCGTCCGCGAATCCGACGAGCTTCATCCCGTCAGGCATCTGCAGCAATAGGATGCCGTTGTAGACGACATTCCACAAATCCGGGCCCAGCGCAGAGCCTTGTGCTACTCCGGACGTTAGTTCCTTTCTGCGCTGCCCCTCCGAAGTCTCGAAGATCAGCTCCCGGTTATCGAGATAGTCACTGTTGATCCTAGTGATGTACCACGGCACCACGAACCGCTTCTCGATCGCGCAAAGAATGTCCAGCCATCTCACGGAGTTAAATACATATCGGACGTCAAGTGTGACCAGAACACAGGCACTTCTCGTCCTGTGGTTTCCCTGCCACGCCCTCTCGGTTGGTTCCAACGCCTCAGCGATGGCTCCGATGGTCGATCTCTCTTCTCGAAAGCCGTGCTGGTTATCAGCTAGGCCTCCCGCTGCCTTTATGGCTGCCCGCAGCCGTCCACGGATCATCTTTTCGAGGACTTTTCCCGCCGTATCGAGCATACAAAGCGGCCTGTACGAGGAAGGGCTGAGCGGAGGCCCCTTCCCCCTATCGAGTAGCACAAGCCGTTGGAGTTTCCACCTTGAGCCGAACACCCCTGCCCGAAGGCCGATGTTGTACATGTTCAGCAGAAGGTACGGAAACTCCCCTGTAATGAGCTTTATGACTTCCGCTGGTATTCTATCAGGGCCAGGCGCCTTGCGGTTTCCAATAGATGCAGCGGCTTCATGCATCTCTGCCACTGAGAAGACTTCACCGCCAGTTTGATACTCCTTAGGTACTCTGTCCGGATGTTCTGGGAAGAGTCCTTTCACTATCTCGTACATCTCTTCAGGGTCCTTCGGTCCCACCGGGCCCGATCGGCCTAGCTTTTTTGTGACAATCTGATAACCGCGTCCCCAGGTGTCGTTGTCGACTTCCGAGCACAATTCTCTCCAGCAACTAGCTTTACTGTATTTCACTGCCTTTCCAAGCTGTTTCTTAGCCATCTTGTATGCCTCGTTATGCAGGACAGTGATGCTTCTGCTACTCCGTGCTCTTTGGGCTCTGCGTCTTAGCTTGAGACAGCTCCGCCTGAGCTTGGCGATGTCTTCCGTCTACCAATACGCAGGCTTCCTATGAGCTCTTCGTGACCTTCTCGGCATGGAATCATCGCAGCTTTTTGCGATGAGTCTCATAGTGTGAGCAATGAACTGTTCAGTCTCCTCTCTAGAGGCCAATGGGTTTTCGGCTTCTTCCAGCATCCAGCCTCCTACTTCTAATGCCCTCAGGAGAGTATCCTTGTCCAATCTGACTACGTTCCAGCCAATCGCCGAATCTTGGTTTCGTATCACGTCTTCTGGTGCGCCTGGGTTGCCTACTTGGAACCCGATAAACTGGTGATCGTTGGCCGTGAAGCCCTCAAACACCTGCCATCCGGTGATCCACCCTACAATATTCGCGGTAGCCATAGTTAAATCGATGATCGATTCCCGTTGTCCACTCCTCCTAAAAAATGCTGCGGTTCCTGTGTTCAGGATGGTCAGGTCCAGCCTGGCCACCATTTCCGCGAGCTCCGTCCCTCGCGTATCGCTGCGAGTCATACCCCACTCGGTAAACTTGGCATTGAAATCACCAGCCACCACCACCTCCCCATCGGTGTTGCGAATTTCTTCCTCCAGGAGTTCGAGCTTCTGCCGGAAGGCTCCGATACCCTCGTTTGGTGACAGGCAGCAGCTGAAATAGGTGGCGCCTCCGCTTTGAATCCACACATAGCCGTCACCTTTTCCACAGCCTTTTATCTGGAACTTCCTGTGGTTTTTTACCTATATGGCTGCCATCCCGGTGTTATCAGCAAACCATTCTCGCCCTTCCAGGTTTGAGTACTGCTCACTAATAATCATGAGATCAGCACTTTTTTCGAACGCCCATTGAGTGTGCAGGTCTTGACTCAGCCAGCATTGTTGTAGGTTTCCTTGCAGAATTACCGCCATCGCCGTGCCGTACTTTTCTTTCCTGCCTCAACATAGGCTGCGCATCTCGCTGAGCCGGGGATGTGGTCAGCGCTGCTCCCATCTGTCCGTTCTGCGCAGAGGTGCACTTTGGTGCATTTCCTGTACACTGTGCTGCCTTATGTCCTTCCCCTCCACACTTCCAACAGAGGCCTCAACGGTCGTTGGACTTGCATTCAACTGCTATGTGTCCATACCCATGACAGCGATAACATCAGACTGTCCTGATCTTTAATCGCACTCGGCAGTTCACCCATCCTATCTTCATGTGGCCCGCCTCGGCCAGTTTGGCAGCTGCCGTAGCATTAATTTCCGCATATGCCATTGTATTGCCCCTCAGGACGCTCTTGGACATCGAGACATTGATGTCGCTGCCTTTCTCCTTTTCGAGGAATACTTGGATGGCCTCGATGACCTCCTCATTGACTGTAGCTGCATCGATGTCGCTAATCTTGATCTGGGCTCTGGGTGTTAGATGGCGCACACTGCCGGCCACACCGATGGCTTCTTGAATGGCAATGCCAAACTGGTTTCGGCTTTCTGCCATCGCTCCAAGTTCCACAAGGACATCGCCATGCTTGGTTTTTCTGATGGACTTGACTTTGATACCTAACTCCTCAGGCTTAACCTTGCTGCGAATGTCCTTGAGGACGTTCGCATATTTCTTGCCTTAAGCAGATCTGATCAGCACTGCGTCGGGACGCTCCTTCCTGGTGATCTTGTTAGATTTTTTTCTGGTTGGAGTCTTTCTCTGTGGATTCGGAGAGGCATTTTGTGCCTCTGGGCCCTTTCGCACCTTTTGAGCATGTTTCTGGACTTGCGTCCATACGCCACCATCTTCTCTCGGCTTTTTGGCACTCGGCTTTGGGGTTTCCCCCTCCTGCGGGCTGGTGGTAAAATTTCCTTGCCTTTTCTGATTCGTTTCAGGGGTCACGAAAAGGGTCCGGCTCGCTTCTGGTGTCGCAAGAACTTGCGTTCTGTTCAGAGTTTTGCGCCTCTCCGTCGTCTGCCGCGGTGTCGCCCTCCTGTGGTCATTCATGGTTGTGGATGGTCGCTCCTTGCTTAGCGTTTTGGTATTTCGCTTTAGCTCATCCAAGGCGTCATCTGCCTTCTCCATACTTTCTCTGACTTCCAAGAACATGTTCTTTTTGGTCTTGCAGAAAGCCATCATGCTCCTGATGATGTTTGTAAGGTCTTCGAGTTTCTGATTTTCGATTGCATACGCCTCCTCGTACCGCTCCTGACGCTGTACATCAGTAGTCATACGAGTCACCGTCATCCCGGTGTTGCTGCTGCTGCTGCTTGTGGCATTTGATGTTCCAGGGGCCAAGGCACCCACCCCTAAAGCACGGCGGTCGCATGATCTCGACGCCGGGGAGCCCGCTTGCTCACTCCCTGTCGGCGCCGGTACTGGGGTTTCGAGCCCTTGTACCGTAAACGGTATCTCTTTCGTCGTACCTGCCATGTTTGATTTGTTTTCGGGGTTTCTTCCCCTAGTCTGTTTGGTCCGCGAGGCTTATTTTATTTCGGCCTTACCCTCTCTTGCGAGCGAGCGTTCCCCTATTCGTCACCTAGGGACCCGCCACGTAGGGGTTACAGACTCCCTCGGTGGAGCGACTCTGTAATAGTATTAGTAGTAATAGCAGTAATAGCGAGACCCGCGAGACGATGTATGTTATCATGAGGAATACGCACCATCTTTCTGGCATATTCCATGGCTCGTGTAGGGCAAGACAGGTACAAGAAGCAACTTGAGAAATCCGACCCAAAGCTCGATGATGATCTTTCTCTTACCACTGCAATTTCCCCTCTTGGCGGCCAGTCGTCAAAGAATTGTCGCGTGCCTTCAAAGATGATTCTTTTGCATGTTGTTCAGACTCACGTTTTCCTGTAAAATGTTTAGAGCACACTCCTATATACACCACGCGAGCGCTACATCTGCTTTGCGCAAAATAGCACGTCGTTACTCTTGCTTCAGATAGCACAAAGCCTGCAATATAATTAATTGTTTTCTATCGAGAGGTCCGTCCATTACGAGCGCATTACTGGTACATCGCGCGTCGAATCGCGAACCTTTATTGCTTTTTGAGGCGCGTAAACGTATTGGTATTTTTCATCGGGAAATGTACAGGCGCGATTTCGACAATTATCAGGCGGCGATTGTTTCAAGTCGAATAATAAATAGCCGTGCGGTGCAGCTGTTGCATCGAATTATACTTCCTGCAAAAATCTCGGATTATCGGGACATATCTGGCATGCTAGATGTTGAATTTGCGCGCAATCTCGCGGATTTTTGAAGACAACGATATAATTAGCGTTTAAGGAGATATCGCGCTGCCCGTAACCCTGATGGAAGAGATTTTACGTGATGAAAATGACACTAAGATCTTTATTATGGCTACCCTTGGTGAAAAGATTGACCACAGTAATATTGGATGCCTCGCGCATTAGATCGTTAATAACCACAAGTTTAGGTCTTGTATCATTCGAGTAGTCTGCTGCTTGCGGTAAACCGCCATGAAATTCGATTTTATCACCGTACTCTAAATACCCGGATTGCCACTCTGAGTAATAAAAAATATACGCTCGAACAGTACATCCGTCATTCCGCGCATGTATTTAAAGAATTTTTTAACAAAATATGTTTTACCACAACCCGTAGGACCGCTTATCACGGCTGTCTTTGGATGTTTCCATCGTGCATCCATATCGATGAGTGTCTATCAAAATCAATCAGCTAACTCTTAAATAAGCTTATACAGCGATGGCTGCGGTGGCGGCGGCGGCAGCGACTCCTCGGCATCAGCTATTTCCGCGGTCCTGACGAGCCGATGAGGCGCGGCGCGCCTGTACTAGCTGATGAGGCGCGGACCCGCAGTATAAGCTGATATTTCTACCGTATGTTAATTAAATAACGATAGTTTTTATATTTCTCACAAATAATATATAATAATAGCAATATTTTTATTTCACTATGCATACATCTCTATGTGCAAATTTTACGAATCATGTAATTCTAAACAACAATATTATATACGGAGGTAGCACGAGAAAGTCAGAACAAAAGGAAACACTCGATAAGAAAGACAGGACAAAAGGAATCAACGATGAGAAAGTCAGAACAAAAAGGAATGGTAAAGAGATAGCAGCTACCGCTACGAATAGCATCACAAAAAGAACGGACAACGATTTTATACATCATAAATCAATATTTCCATTCTTTTACGTATTGTATAATACATATATAGTAAATACGATACATGAAATTAGACAAAAAAATGATTTTATACATCATAAATCAATATTTCCATTTTTTTACGTATTGTATAATACATATATATGATAGTAAATACGATACATGAAATTAGACAAAAAAATGATTTTTAAATACCGTGGATTCGCCCATAAGATATAAAACTGTATACTTTTTGCGTTACGCTAATTAGCGTATTTCACAATATCTATACGGTACAGTAGAGTATTTTCCTGTCCCTTCGTGTTAACAGGTTCGCATGATTTCTTTTCTTTAAACGTTACTAGCGGATGAAATTCCGTGCGTCGAATAGTGTCGAATTTAAAAATAATTGGTACGCTCCTAGCTCTTGTAATGAAGGAGCATGTTGCGTCATAATTTACGTGACGGCTATTCGCAAAATTCAGCGTGATACCCTTTACTTTACATTTTTCAATAGTCGTACCATCGGGTTTACGAACAAGATATGCGTAAAATTTTGGTCCTCCCAAAACGAACGTACTTAAATAACTACCTGGCCCGTATTCGCTTAATTCATCCGTGAGATTCCCCGGAAATCGACCGATTGGTGGCTCATGTGCGTTGCTACCGGTGCGACTCACCTAAATACACGTGTCCGTATCGCAGTACAATATATGGCTCCCGAGTCCCTCTGGATGACTGTACAGTTTTAGGCGAGCCTGTGCCGTCGTGTATGCTGCAGTCATGGTGTTTGATGTCGGCTATGGTTGGGTAGCATTGCGGTGGCTTACATAGTTTACATATATGATCTTGTGATTTACCGCAAACATACCCGTCACCTCAATCTCAAGACTCGTTAGTAAATTCATTAGCTCCGAGTACGTAAAATCGATAACGATTTTCGATTTTGACCAACCTTTCCCCAGAATGAATTAAGCGCCAATTTTGCGAGCGATCGTAAACCGGGATTTGACTGCAGAGCACTTCGCTCGAGATATATACCCTCAACTCGCTATGAAACGCTATAAAACGTTCTATTGCTTCCAAGTTATCGTTACCCACTGCTGGCGGTCCACTCGCCTCCTGTTTCATTTTTAGGACTGTGTCGATGTACTCGGCAAAATGACCACCTCACCTCGTTGTCGAGTCATACTGCTTAACAACCGATTTCCAAATTTCATCGATACAAGTCACCTTACTTCCCAGCGAGACAGCTTTCCTTAGCTCGTCCACGACCCATGTGCCGTCAAACGTTCGCTCAGTCGTGTCATCGTGTGTGCAGCACGCGAATATCTCCATGTCTGTAAAGAATGTTTTACCGAGGGAGAACAGTATTTTTCCATTCATGCGAACAGGCAGTACGGGCAGATACAATCAAAAATTGAACTTCACGAGACCCTCGACACTTAGATCGTTTTCAAGTCCTACGAGTTCTCGACACTCATCACCTACGTCCTATTTCGGATGTCCAACGGGATATTTTCAATTCATACACACTCATGAAGACAACAAGCGCACATGCACATCACGTATCTGCTCCCCATTCGCGACGTCGTACAGACTCACCAAATTTTCCGTTCGACCGCCAAAGAATGCATCACGTGGCTTGAGAGGCGTCTGCTTGACCATGGAGTGGTTTTTCACGTATAGCGACATTTCCTCGTTGTTCTCGAGTAATCTATCAAAATCGCATTCCCATATCTCGCTTAGAGTGTACCCTTTCGATCTGATTCGCCCGGAAATAAGAACATCCATTGTAATACCGAATTTCGTTCGAACATCTCTATTCATGCGATAACATCGCGGACATCCATGATAAAGCAGCCGTTAAATTGGAGAACGTGGTGGACCCCCGCCTCAACATAGTCCATCCATCCATCGACAGCCGGTAGGCCAGGCAGAGGGCGATACTCTCTAGTGCGTCCAGCATGTGCGATAAGGCAGTTTCGCTCGCGCTCGCGCCATACAAGCAATACGACGGCCCTGCGCGACTGCTTATCGTCCCAACGGTACTCACCTGGTGATGACACTGCAATGCGATCGTTCTGTAGAAAATTCTTTCAAAATACTCTCATACATGCTGATGCTATCGTGCAAGCTTCTGTAAAGGGGCACACGCTTCCGGAACGTATAAGTAACTCACGAAAAGCTAGACACGCGTGTCTCAAATCAATAAGATCTGTACGACAATATTGCACGAATTCTGTCGCAAAATCAAATTTATAACCGACGCGATTCGATTCTATCTGATATCATGTTAAAGATCGTTCGCGTTCTGCTAAGAACACTGTATCGAGTAAAATGCAGAGCCGGTAGAGGACCTGTGTAATTCCGATATTCCAATGTATTTATGAGATAGATTCCCCCGGAACCCCCACCCTTGTGATGAGCTAAGCAAAAAGCGCCAAAAAACGAACGATTACAGTCTGCGCAATACTCAGGCTGAGAGTCTCCATTACCGCCGCAATAAGGGGATTTGCACCGAGCACATTGATAGACGCAGCGATTCTCCATTTCTCACTTATACTTAGAATTACACTGTGTGCAGAAGCCCCGACTACTTAGCGTACGAGCGAGATTTAATATTCGCTGGTAGTAATGAGAATGCTCGTAATAGAGAATAAAGAGCGTATGATTAATTTTACCTATTGCCGAGAATACGGATTTTCGCCCATCGTAAAGAGCTGGAACGCGTTTTCCGACGGTGAGAAATTCATAAACAATGATCACTATACCCTTGCGAGCCAAGTACTCCTGAAAGACACCAACCTCGCGCACCCCGCATCCTCTAGATGGCGTCGTTACTCCCGCATTACGCGTAAGCTCTATCGCTGGTGTATATCGCGCTCCTTGGAGTCCGTTCCGAATTTGACATCATTGTCTGTGTAACTCACCCGTACGAATTTGACCCCATTCGGAATGCGCTCGGGCTGTGACACAGGATCGTTGTAGACACAAATTATCGCTATTACTTATGCGTAAAATTGACTTTCCTGCTATAGACTCGTGCGTAAGCATGCTGCCCCAATGGTCGCCTTTGACGCCTCATACTATATACGTCGTAATTTTATAGGTACTATCGTCTATTCGAAATTCGCGCGCGCTCTAAACCACAAGAATAATTCGGTGCACGCCATTCTATCTATGAAGGTTGCTATCTTTAAGCCCATGACATCCTCTCGCAGCATCCTGAGCATTCAGTCTGTCTTTGGCATCCTACGCGCAAACATGAAAAAGCAACATGTATTCGCGATATGGCAGGGAGGCCTCAAGCGACGCATTTTGGTGACGAGTGATTTTGGTGGAAAACGTAATGAGGCGTGCGTGCGCGCGTGGATGTGTGTGTGTACGTATGTGTGTATTGTAGAGTGTAAAATGTAAGTCAGTGTGTGTGGGTGTGTGTGTTTATGAGATTGCGTGAGTGCATTCGAGAGAGACAGCAGTTAAAAATCATTTTTTCAAGTATGCGCACGCGTTTGCTCCATCTTGCTCCTATCTCTACTCTTCCTTGTTCACCAGAGTATTCACACTATCCCACTTTACCATCTCCATGTTGCCGATACTGCTGAAACATAGTGGGTACCGCGGCGCTGGAAAAGTGGAGTGCTGGGGATAGCCGCATGGTGAGGGAAGGAGTGGGGATAGGAGTGGTATGGAGCATAGGCGTCCGCATACTACTTAAGTGAGAGTGCGATACGAAATGCACGAAGAACAGATCGTACGACTCACACAAGCGAAAAGGTCCAAACACATATACGCAAAATAGCGAGAGCGCACTAGGAACGAGAGAGGAGGCGATCGAGCCTTTCGCACTGTCAAGGTGTCCGATGAAGCACACGCGAAAAAGTGAGAATGCTCTACGAAATGAGTGCAGAACTGTTCATACGTCTCACAATGTGGAGGAGTCCGCAGAAGCACACGCGAGTAAGTGAGAGCGCACTACGAGTCGAGCGAATCAGCGAATGTGCTTCTCACGCAGATGCGGAATTTTAATATCGCACACGAGAGAGCGAGAATAAACTGTCAGGCGAGCGAATAACCGAGAGCATAAAATTGAGTTCGAAAAAGCACCCGCGAGAACGCGAGACCGCACATTGAAGCGAGTGAGGTAGATACCGTGCTTCTCACACCTATTCGATGTTTAAATGTGACATGCGAGAAATTGCGACTACACTGTGACATTAGCTCGAGTATCACGCACAAGAGAGTGAGAATAATCAATGACGCGAGCAAGTGAGGACTCACGAAGAGTTCCAAGGATCTACACGAGATCGAGTGAGAACGCACTGAACACTAGAGAGCAAGCGGTAGAGAGAGTCTGATGAACAGCCTACGCGAGTGAGCGAGACCGCACTGTGCAGAGTACAGGGTAGCGACAGAGCATCTCTTACCTCTGGAGAGTTCCGAAACACATGCGTATGAGTTAAGAGAATACCGCTCGAGGGAGCGAGATCGCATAAAACCACTCGAAGGCAACGAAGCCTCGCACGAAGAGAAGACTGCTAATTGAACGCTTGCGAATATACCGTGTACTAGAGAAAGCTCGATGGATGACGTAAGCTGAGCAACGAGTTTTTTACGAAGTCTAATGCATCGAGTTTCCAATTTCTAGTGAAATATTTTCTATCCGGCTCGAAGGACCAATATTTTGAAGAGAACGAAAGTACTCCTGCTTCTGAAAAGATTCCGTTATTGAAAAGGATTGTCGCACTTTGTTGGCAGTGAACTACTTGCACCTTGCGTTTTTGTTCGAACATAATGGTGTTTAAAGGTAGAAGAAGCCGTTGTCATTTTATGGAATGTTGTGAACAGATCCGGATCATTGTAATCGAGACGTCCGGGTGTAAGCCGAACGCTTCTTGAAGAATGAAGAAGTAGATACTGAGAAGAGTCCGTGAAGAGACAGTGAGTCGCAGAAATCCATGTGATCGGTTAGATGTCCAGAACGATAATGTCGATCAAAGAAGAAGCCGGAAGAAGCCTGACTCGAAGTCGGAAGGGCGGAAGTCGGAAGTGACCAAACGTCTAGAAGAATCTGCCAGACATTTCCTATAAGCTGAGGGCCTCTCGAGAACTCTCAAAAAATTACGGACTTTTCTAAACAAAAGCCGCCAACCGTGTGAATTTTTGCAAAAATGGAAAAACTGAATTTCGTGTGCTCATTGTTACATTTTGCGGAAAAAACCATCACTCAAACCAAGGATAAGCTTGATAAATACTATGGGGATTCTGCACCATCAATTTCAGTAGTAACGAAATGGTTTACTGAATTTCGTTGTGGTTGCACAAGCACGAATGACGCCGAATGTCCTAGACGCCCGTTTGAGGTCACTATACTCAAAACAAGGTTGTCGGCAAACACGACCGCATTTGGCCGAGAAGAATGTGCTCTTTCACAAAAACGATGCACGGGATCACACGTACGGAGTCGCTACAGCAAAATTCCATGAATTACGATACAAATGGCTCTCTCATCCACCATATTCTCCGGATTCAGTCCCCAGTGACTATTTCCTGTTTCCAAACCTGAAGAAATGGCTCGCCGCAAAGAGATTTGGCTCCAACGATGAAATCATAGTCCAAACAAACCCCTATTTTGAGGACCTCGACGAATCTTATTATTTGGAAGGGATCAAAAAATTGGAGAAACGTTGGACGAAGTGTATTAAGCTCAAAAGATACTTGAGAAACGAAACGTTTTTGCCGAAAAAACTATCTTTCATTCAAAAAGTCACCGAGTGATTTATCCACCCTCGTAGTAAATACAAGCCCTTCTACACCTGTATTTTTACAAGCAAACTCTCTTGTTAAAACGAGCGTCCTTAGTTTATAAATATCTGTAGTATCTGTTCACATAACAGTAAATACGAGCCCTCGTACTTTTGCATTATCGGATGCAATCTCTATTGTCAGAACGAGCATCCTTAATTTAAAATTATGCTGTACTGTCAAAACGAGAATCCAGAATTTTTATTTTAATAATCATCTGAACCGTCTGATGACAATGTGACAAATACGAAGTGTAATTGCTCGATACTCTAGCAAAGGGTTGGACAAGAAGCTATATGCCTGCCTCCCCCCTCCATTCTATCGTATGCAATATGGCTATCCACACTTACCTATAAACCAAATCGTAGAAAGGCTTAACCGACAGTCAGGCCCGTGACACACTAGAAACTATAACTATCGTCAGTAGATTTCGGACCATCTATCCCTTTCTTCAAGCTTACGCGTGTTACTCAATATGAGTCCTTCTGATATAGATGTGGCTGCCATGCACCGGTTTATATCTGCCGATGAGAAGAAAAATCTTGAAGAACCGCTGCTTCTTGCTTGACCATACAATCTGAATTATTAAAAAACAAAGAAGATAACTTCGCGACTTCAGCTGCGAGTAAACAGCGATGTCATATATATGTCATACTGTTCGAGAATTCAGATGGTTGGAGAGATAGCGAACTATGATATATCGAAGAAGAAATTAAGAGCGGTACACAGATGTATAACAGTGGCATTTATTGCTCTACCTGCCAAATGCAGTGGACAATATTACACATAAAAACACATGAAATATATAAAAAATATATGGAAAATATGCGCAAAAAATAAACGAGTTGAATGATAAGCTGTACTTAACCGCACACGATTATATTAATCGGTGAGATGAGATGAGATGAGCTGTCACTCGGCGGCCACGCGGTGACGCAGATGTCGAGAGCACGACACGATGAGTCTCGATGCTGGTGCACAAAAGAGCAAACTTTCCAATGATCACAGTGAAGATAAGCCAGATGGACGTGATGTAGCACTGTTCGTATGGCAGAGTAGCACAATGAGAGCTTTGATTGATGCACAACTGAAATAACCACGCACGATTCACGAGGTGTCGCCTGAGTTGTACAAGAGATATTTGCAAGATGGCTACTTATTCGAAGCAGCCGCTGTTTACGACGCTGTCAAAGAACGCATGCGCACAGCAAGCTGTTGTATGGCACGCTGACGCAGTGAATTTTCGCACGCGTGAGGTGCTACCGCATGCTAAGGTGCAACAGCATGTGGTTGCCTACGCTAGTCTGCAGTGCACAGTCCAGCAACGCGCAACAGACTGCTCGAGCATTATCAAATACATACCAATCATTAATCTGCAGAATAATAACTCGTCCGGCGGAATCATCCTCGAAACTACGACCTGGGGTAAATTACAAGATGCACTACCTGAAATAGGATCATATTTCAAGGATTAGAAGAATTATGGATGGAGGACCACCCACCGCACCCGAAAAACCCTCAATATTAGAGACTTCGACGTATACTTTACAACAATACAACATCGTTCGGGTCTAAATCCATTGTATTCGATCGGTGCGGACAACCACTCAGGAAAGTACTGCCCAGAATGAAGAGAGTCAAATGGAACCACTGTTTGCGAAGAAGAAAAACATCTATTCACCGGCTACAGTAATGCAAAAAAAATCGTTTGACGATATATTCGCCATAACAGTGTGGTCGAGGAGCGCTTTAGACGACTCCAACGCTACACCGCTTATGTGAAAAACTGCATCGAGATGCTATGTGCTTAATTATTTATTCATATTCCCGCTAAGAGCTAGTCAAAAATCTGGATCAAGTGCAGATAATGTGTATGGTGCTGTACGACATCGAGTTAGTCCTTCATTCATTGAATATATCGATATACATTTCCTGGAGTTCAAGGTATTTTGTATTCCATTCATAACACGGGAAGTGAAAAAATTACTCACAGACATTTCTCTACTAGCTTCAAATCCGATCAAATAATAATCGGAGACCGAGTGTACAAAACAAATTTAAAAGTAGTCTTCAATAATTCTCATAATAACATATAATTATGAACATAGTTATTAATTTTAGTAAATGTTGATTATAAGATTATTATTGTGTGATTTTGTATTATTGTAACAATTTCTTCTAAATATGTGCGGCCCCGTCTCGTCGTTCATCTATGTTTCATTAAATCTAAATTGAAGTTATTCATTAAATAGGTTTGCTTTACAGACTTTTTTTTTTTTTTTTTCGACAGAGGAGGAAAATGCGTTAAGCACCGTAGGAGAGTCACACGGATTCCCTCGTGTGTCGGACTCTCCTTGGTCGGCCTACCGACTAAAAACCTCCTCTGTCCCGTCTTCGCAGGGTGGAAACACGTTAGTATAACTTCACCTCAGCGGTACCTGTCCATCGTCTCGTTCGTTTCACGTCTCAGTCCAAGTTCTCTGTCTATTCCCGTCTATCGCTCAGTCCATGCTCATTCATCCTCCAAGCATCCATCCTCTTTCTTACCTCTCAGAACGGTCTTGAAGAATACTGCGAAATGCGTCCACTGTTCCTCGTTCCGTAACATCATTCCGATAATGTTGTCGTGTGTAATGTCCCCGGTCGTTCGTTCTAAGTCTCGTCTCTGTATCGTCCATCTGTCACACATGAAAAACGTGGGTTCAGCGTCGTCTTGTGCATGTCCGCAGTATTTGCAGTCCGCTGTCCGTACTTTCCCAATGTCACGTAGATATTGCCAGAAATACCCGTGGCCTGTGAGGAATTGGTAAGGTAAAAATTCACCTCCAGAAACTCTCGTTCAGTCCACAGCTTCAGGTCAAGTATCAGGCGTCTTGTCCAGTGCCCGGTTGTCTCCGTCGTCCATCGTGCGTGCCAGTCCGTCAAAGTCTTTTCCCTCTCCCGGCTTGCCGCGCCATCCCTTTCGGTCTCTTCGTCGCGTTCGTAAAACCGTTTCCGTTCAGTCGCCAATAAGTCTATGGGAATCACGCCCGCCACCACAAGTTCCGCCTCCGCTGAGACGGTCCTGTAGGTGTACGCTATCCTCAGTGCTTTTCGTCTTTGTACGTTCGTCGTCGCTTTTCGGTATTTTTGACTGTCCCTGTCCCTGTCCCGACTGTCATCGGTATGATCGTCGGAGTCCGTCGTCTAGTTAGCATGACAATTTCCGTCTTGTGCAGTGCTAGGCTCAGTCCGTGTTTCGTCATCCAGCTGTCCACACGTCTCATCCTCTGATTCAGCATAAGCTGGGCCAGATCTGCAGTGCGTTTCACGATCATTACCGCCACGTTATCAGCGTAGGCAGCCAGTGATGCGTTACGCGGCATCTCCAGCCTCAGCAGGCTGTCGTACGTCACGTTCCATAGGTCAGGTCCCAGTATAGAACCCTGAGCGACCCCCGCAGTGATCCTTCTTGTCCTCTGTCCTTCCTGCGTCTCGTACGTTATGTATCTGTCGCTGAGGAAGTCCCCCATTACCCGGAAAAGGTAGTAAGGAATCCGGAGATCGTCTTGCAACGCTCCCAGGATGTCCCTCCACCTCGCCGAGCTGAAGGCGCTCCTCACGTCCAGAGTCACTAGTACCGTGATGGGTCTTGCTGCGTGGCAAGCCTCGTCCGTCTTCCCAAAGGTCTCAAGGACCTCTCGGATTGCTCCTATGGTCGATCGCCCTTTGCGGAAACCGTGCTGCTTATCAGACAGACCTCCGGCCGCCCCTATCGCGTCCATTAGTCGCGGTCGCAGTAACAGTTCGTACAGTTTTCTCGTCGTGTCCAACAGACTCAGTGGTCTGTAGGAAGACAGCGCGTCAGGATATCCCTTGCCTTTACT
The DNA here is from genome assembly GCA_963942595.1 of Cylloceria caligata. Lineage (NCBI taxonomy): Eukaryota > Metazoa > Arthropoda > Insecta > Hymenoptera > Ichneumonidae > Cylloceria > Cylloceria caligata. The sequence goes on along the minus strand of OZ012704.1, from coordinate 58,769,162 downwards.
CAGAAGAACCAATCTCGCCGTCTTCCAGCGCATGCTGAATGTCCCAGTCTTAAGGCATTGGTTGTACATTTCGAGGACTATGCCTGGCCTGAAGCAAGCGATCAGTCGCAGGACCTCCCCGGGCATGTCGTCTGGTCCCGGTGCTTTTCCCATCTTCATAGAGGACGCAGCTTTAATAAGCTCCTACTCAGTGAAGACAGGAACGTCGAGTCCCTCGTCTGCGTCCGTCACTTTTTCCCTCCTCGGATGAGTCGGGAAGAGTTCGTCAACGATTTGTCCCATTGTCGTCGCGTCCTTGAGTTCGGGCGGACCGCGAGCCCCGAGCCTTTGGGTCACAATCCTGTAACCAAAGCCCCAAGGGTCGCGGTCCACCTCCTCGCATAACTGTCTCCAGCAGCGCTTCTTACTGTCCTTAATAGCGTAAGTCAACGTCTTCCATGCCGTTTTGTACTGTACAGTAAGAGCGGCCGTGGACGGTTAGTGTTTTTCACTTGCTCGATACATTCTTCTCTTTGCCGCAATGCACAGTCGCCGCAGTTAGGCGATCTCGTCCGTCCACCAGTACATCGTTCGTCTGGGGTGTCGGGTGGTCTTGCGCGGCATTGAAGCCTTGCAAAGACGTCCCATCAGTCTCATCGTCTCGTCAACGAGTCGTTCGGTCCGTCTCTGTCCCGTCAGTTCGTCAGGTATGGCCTCTGCGGGGTCTGCTGCTTCCAGCAGCTCCCTCGAGAACCTGTCTCTGTCCAGTTTACGTACGTTCCACCGCGTTGCCCGCTCAGGTCCGTCGCGTCGCGTCTGTGTAAGTCTCGCCACTTCAAAGACGATGTATTGGTGATCGCTGGCCGTGTAGTCATCGGTCACCCGCCATCGCCTCATCCGCGACAAGATGCTGTCCGAGATCATAGTCACGTCCGGTATCGAGGAGCCTACCCCGGGTCAGGTGTACGTTGGTTTCCGTCCCGTGTTTGCAACCGTCAGACCTGTTCGAGCTGCCATCTCCAATAGCAGCCATCCGCGTTTGTCAGTCCGTGTCATGCCCCACTCACCGCCCTAGAGTCGAGGTCGCCCGCGACCACCAGTTCTCCTGGTAGCTCTCGCAGGGCGTCCTCGAGTCTATTTCTCGAACGCTTCAGCGGAGCAGTTCGGGGTCAGGTAAACGCTGACGTAGGTCAGATCGTTCACCCAAACCCAGACGTAATCGTCTCCCGCTCCACTGTCGAGAACGCGGACATCGGTGTTTTTGACGCGTCATTTGCGAACCACGTGGGGGTCGTCATGTTCTTGTACTGTTCGCTCAGTATCAGTATGTCGACGTCGTGTTCAGTCGCGATTTGAGAAAGCAGGAGATGTGCTTCCTCGCATCTGTGCATGTTGCCCTGTAAAACAATCATGCCCTCAGTCTTGGTTTTGCACTCCTCCAGTGCGGCCCTGAAAACCGCGCACGTCCCGGTGCCCGGTATGTGCGCGGTGTTTTTGTGCCCCGCCTCAGTGCACAGGTAACACGTCGGGTCCTGTTGGCAGTCCTTACCGACGTGGTTCGTCTTGCCGCATTTCCAGCAGCATAGTCGTCTGTCCGGTCCTTCACAGTCTGTCCTTGTATGACCGTATCCAAGGCACTTGTAGCACCTGGTCACGGTTGTCCTCGGTCTGACGCGGCAGTTTACCCACCCTATCCTGATCCGTTCTTTCTTGATCAAGGCATTTGCTAAGCCTTCCTCAAGTTCACAGACCGCCATACATTGTCCGTGTCTGTTGGGCCCGAAAATGTGAACTTTCGGGTCCCTCGCGTCTTTAGTCTCCTGTTGAAGTGCCGTCGTCACTTCGTCTTTGTCCGTAACGCAATCCAGATCAAGTATGTCCAGTCGCACGTTCGTTGTCATGTCTCGTACTTAAGCGTCTTCTCCGAGGGCTTGCCTGAGCCTGTCCTAGAAGGCCTGTCTATCCACTGCTCCGCTTTTAACGCGAAGCAGGACACCCCCGTCCTTGGTCATTCGATAGCCGTTGACCTGCACCTTGTCGGCGGTTCGGTCAACGGCTTTCATTCGTCGCAGTGTGTCGGCGTACGTTTGTCCGTCTTTTGGTTTGATCCAGACCACTCCAACACCGAGTCTCCGGGTTGTGCGGCCCTTCTTGCCAGTCTCACTATCCACATCGCTTCGTCCAGCCATACCGAGCACATGCATTCGATCACACTCATGCCATGCCTCGTCCACGGCTTCCCTGATCTTTGCCATGTTCGTTGTGATCACGGTGCTGATGTTTCTCTGCACGCGTGTCTTCTCCTTTATTTTCAGAAAGATACTCGCGAATCAACCGGAGTTGTCCCCGAATGTTGGTCTCGGTCCGTTCCGCTACGGACGAGGCATGTCGCGCCTTTTGTTCCGTATGTCTGTCTGTCGTCTCGTCCTTTTGTCGTGAGGTTGGGGGCCTCGGGTTTTTTGATGCGTTTGAACTATTTCCTGTGTTTTGTGCCATCATTTTGTTCTTAACCTCTCGTTCTTCCCTTTGTATGTGTATGTGTACATATGTAGTTTGAGAAGAGACTGCAATCTCCCCTTCCGTCGCCCTGCTTCCTGGACCTATTCGGGCGCCACCCGGCCCTACGACTGCATGAGGATTATACACTGGCTGATAGGGCAGATAGATCCACCTGGCTAAGGGGACCCGGGCCCCTGTACTATCCAGCAGCCCAGGAGCATCGAGCTTGGTTTACTTGGGGTACCCTCTAATGCCCCGCGCCAAGACCGCCCTCAACGGAGAGCGACGGTCCGGGTTCTACAGCCATCACTCCGTGTTGAGTGTGCGTGTTGTGAGTATCCCATTTTTGCTGGTTTATTCATTCTAGGAGAACCCGTTCATAGGGAACCCACTCACTCGCTTTTTCAGGCATGCCCGTTTATAGGGCACCCTGAACATTCGCTTTCTCGTGGTAACCCGTTCATAGAGTTCCCGATCATTCGCATCCCCAGCATGTCATTCGGATATGTTTGAATAGGTGTTTGTGTATAGTGTAAGTAGTATGTGTACACCTTTGCTCCATCCCACTCCTATCCCCACTCCTTCCCCCACCACCCCACTTTTCCACCGCCGCGCTACCCACTCTGCTTGACCAGTGTCGGTAACATGGAGATGGTAAAGTGAGGTGGTGTGGGTACCTTGGTGAACAAGGAAGAGTAGAGATAAGAGTAGGATAGAGCAAAGGTGTACACATACTTGGAATAAAATTTTCAACTCACCCTTGTGTTGGCGGCATCTGCGACGACTCTCCAGGGTGACGGGCGCAATATTCAGTCCAGGACACACACATATGCACTCTCTCTCTCTCTCTCTCTCTCTCTCTCTCTCTCTCTCTCTCTCTCTCTCTCTCTCTCTCTCTCTCTCTCTCTCTCTCTCTCTCACTCACTCACTCACTCACTTACTCACTCACTCAGTCACGCACGCACACGCTCACCTACGCATCAAAAGCCGCAGCTACGCGCCCTGGTAATACGAATTAGCCGCATCCATGGAGCGTGGGCATCGGCAGGGGTGGGCATACGTATCCCGATCAGCGTATCGTTACCGCGCGTTACATCGATCCGATCGAGATATCCGTCCTCGTCAATTCAATGATCGATGCCGAATATCGTACACTTCACGAGCAACACAGGTAACTCGCTAATCAGTGGCTCGGGGTGATATAGTTGCTGCCAATCGACGTATACCAATTCATCGATATCGACAAGCAGCACCTCGCAGCACCCGTCATCGTCCATGTTTATGATCTCACCGCGCAGAGCCCTTTAATGCCGCACAACGACACATGAGGCTCCCGCATACAACTCCTCAAATTCAAAAACACTCCTGTCTACAAATCCGTCAATATATAACCGCTCCAAATCGTCCTCTAACCTTAGCCACGCAGCACACATTAATTCAGTGCGCAGGAATATCGTGTTATCCCACGCACCGCAAACCACCCGAAACACAAAAGCCGCGGCTAGCGCGAAGTTATCGTACCGCGGATACATTTTTTTCTATTTAAACTCGCGACGTGCACTGCTAAAGACAGACTGAATGCTCCGGATGAGGCTGGCGGTGATCACAGTGTTTGAAGATAACAAACCCCCCTCTGAATCATAACTAGGTGTGCAGCGCTTTGAATGCAATGTCAGCAGTTTTGCACGTGTGTACCGCTTTGCGCTGTGCTTCTCGTGAAGCAAATGCTCTGCAGTAAAAGACGCAGAATATGATACCATGCCGCGAGAGACCTCGATTATAATTTATATATAATTATAAAATAAGAGACACAGTAAACCGATGTATATGTTTTTAATTAATCAATATTTTATTTAAATCACTTTACAGATATTTACCGTCGTATGCAACATCCCTGCAAACACGGTAATCTTCGCTCGGAGACTCCTCTGCCGTTAAATTTATTTTTATCACTGTCTGATCGTCGAGAGGCAAAAGCATTGTAATATTCACGCACTAATCTGTCGTTTTTCGTTACATTATCGCTAAAGAGATTATTAAATCGCGACATGGTGAAGCCGCACGACATAAGGTGTAGGAATACGATGCAAAATTGTCCACACACATCCGACGTATTACTCTGTAGCTGCTTGAGGCCGTACCGATAGAACTTGCAGTTTCTTCGTAGTCGTGCGAGATGTTGCGGTATAACCGGTGGTAGCCCGTAGCTATCAAAGTACATTCCTTTTCCATGATGGTTAACTCACATGGCGATCCAATGCTCTCCAGGTCCGTCGTGGTTATCCGTGTTAACTACGAGTCCGGCTGGTAACGACCATACACGAGGAATTCTGTCAGCCGGGTATACGCAAACGGTTGAAAGTGGTAGATACTGCAGACTCTCGTAGATTTGTCTAGTGTTCATGCTGTACACAAAGTCAATGATTGAATGATAACTCTTTTTTATTCTCTTCCTCTTCGTCTGCTGACCAAACATCCATGTATGATTCTCCTTTAAATGGATGCTCGCGAAGCCAATTTTTTATTTGGAAAGCCTGGCGCATTGCACAATGCGAAGACGCTGTATCGTTTATCATAGCGTGTCTGAAGCATTTTCGCAAAGATTTCGGCATAAATGTGTACGATGGGGCGCCCTCCTCATCCTCCAGGTTGGAAATTTCACGACTCGTGATATCGCAAAGAAGTATAGCCTTCTCGTGACCGCGCGTATAGATGCGTCTTGATTTTCGCAAAATTTCACGCAAGTTAGCGTATACCTGTTTACAGCTCACATCGCCCTCGTACCACTCCAGACCGTGAAAATATTTCGAGAGAAAATTATTCTGGCTTCTCGATTGCTGTGGTAATTCGGCAAAGTGACACGGCGGTGCAACGATCCAATGAGCAGAGTACGGTCTATCCACTGCTACCACGGCAATTTCTTTCGGAATAAATTCCGAGTCTTTACCACGCATTCCCTGTATATCCACGACGATATCCATTTTCACGTCTAATCCGTACAGATGACCGAGTTCGACTGATTAGTTACTCGCGGACACGCTTCTACGTGTCTTAACACGAAATAATGTTATGCCGACATCAGCACATTTTTCGCTTATCCGGTAAAATTCACAATTACCTGCCGAGAGGCATCAATTTCAAGGACATTATCATATTCCGCGTAGACTACACAATTTATCGTTGAAGCAAGCGCATCCTCAAATCGTACCTCTATTCTCACACTACCGTGCTTTATTAAATTCCAATGTGTATTGCTGTTCGCCGAAAGATCGGGTGTCAAATCAAAAGCAAACAGACAGTATCCATCGCGATAATTATCGCAATCGATCGAATTACCGTCGTTCAAGAAATGTATTCCAGTTCTCGAAAACAACGTTTGAAAAGCATCCACATATAGATGATTTTTCGTGAAATCAGGTTGTAACGGTTTCGAAGGTATTTGAGCACCATCTACATACAACGAGAGATAATTTATCTTGTAATTTTGGAAATTGAACGGATTCATACTGAAGTCACCGTTAAACGCTTTGTTATCGACTAAACCGATAATTATACGCTTCGGGGACTGACCTAACACGATATTATCGATAGTCTCTCCATGAACACCAGAGTGTATTGAAACGGCTTTTACCTCGACTCTCGTAAGAGGATATTTAGCCGTAGATTTTGCCAGAGCTCTAGCATGTGAGAGCAGCACACCAGGAGCTATTTTTGTTCTACGAACGAGAAGCGATGCCTCAAGAATCTTTAAGCCGCATTGACCATTCTTTGTATCCCCCACAAGACAAAATGAATCTCTAGACCGAACCAGCCGTAGGCGTATCTCGACACCGTTTAATAGGAACCGTTCCTGATTGAATATATCCCAATGCAGATGACCGAGCAAGTCTACAGTTTTTTCGAGATTAAAAAATTGTTTTCTCTTCACAAGACCCGTATTTTCCGATGTTATATCATGCATTTTTCCAGGCGTATCGTCGTACCAGAGAACGCTCGTGAAATGCGAATTTTTTGCTGCTGGACCGTAATTCAAAAGTGTTTCTATGTACGCTCGATAAGCGTAGGCATTATTTGGAGGTGAAACTAATTTTTAATTCAGGTATACATCCACCTGATTAAACATAGAATGCAAGAGATTGTTTACAGGGCCGGCACTTACTTTCGACGATGTGCCCGCGGCAATTTCCGTAATGGTAGGAGATGTTATTTTCACTCTCAGACTAAGCGTAGTATGCGCGAGATCGATATACTCATCACCCTGTCCGGGAATAACAAATTCAATCGGTTAATCATCTGTTAGCGAAGATATTGGTTTGTAATACACCCAATTGGAGCCTTCGATAGTAGTTTGCGTCGGTGGGAGTGAAAATAATTCAAGTTCTGATTTAAGACACTCGCTCGAGTGCGCATGTAGAAAATCTTGTTTCAGCTATCCAAAAATATCTGCAACTGTTCGTTGACGAGTCTTCTTCTTCTTATTGTTCTTATTATTCTTCTTCTCCTTTATTATTTTTCTCTTTATTACACTTTTATTTTTACGGGAGATACGTCGTGGTTTACGTTCGTTCGATGAATGAGGAGTACGTGAAATTTTGCGCTTTTTATAACCAGACCCCCGCATGAGAGTGTCAATTTTTATAGAGGCTTTGCGTTTGAGATTACTGCCTGATTCTCGCGCTCTCTCGCGAATAGCATCTTTCACAGCTATATTTCTATCGAGGATATCACCGGCTACGTTTACACCAGCGCGCAACGCCTCTTTTCTAACTGCTTTAGCGCCCTTCTTTAAAAGTGGTAACACTCGACGAAACAGGCCCCCGAGAAAGCTACCGATACCGTGTCCTCGCTGATTAGGTGTTCCGATATAAACATGGCTAATACCACCGTACCCGCGACGACCCCATCCGTGCTGCACACTGTCAATATCATCCATAGTGGTGTAATCAATCGTGGGACCTTTTGAAACGTAGTGTCACAGTCAACGTTCCCTGCTCGAATGGTATAGGATCCCCAAATTCGTCTCTTATATCGATCTTGATAGTGTGTAAATTATTGCGCAAGAGAGGTATATATCGTGGCGTTGAAAACGATTAAATTTTTATCGAACCATACGGACAGTCATCAGTATCAATGGGAACAACTCGTAAGAGGTGTGTTTGTACATCGCCTGTAATATAGCTCTCGCAGATATCTGTGTATAAAAACATGCTGCCCGGTATAGCACCGGCGAGAGATGCAGGCCTCGACCCTGTGTATTCACAATGCGGTTCTATCATTACGGGCCTACAAGCTTCTTCCGAGAATCCTAGTAGCCTTGCGATAGCGGCCGATACGCGAAAGTCGTGGTAGCGTAGATCGTCGCATACGCGTGCCACTTCGACCTGCCCGCTCGGAAGCGATTTAAAGCGCAAATGATCGGCCACGTGAGGTAACTGATTTATACTCTCCAAAAGAGCGTCTATAGAGCGATATACACCAGGTTCTACTTGGTCTCTATCAGCGCTCCTCCGTGTTAAAAGATTTAAACGCGATAAATCATAATCACCATCCTCAAAAGTCACGAGATTTTCTACAGTAGGAACATGTAAAAGAGTCATCGGATAAGCAATTTCCACAAGAGAAACAGACCATTCTCCGTGCAGGCGTATCTGACGCGGTAGTTTTGTAATAAACTTCGTCGTCGTATTATCCAGAATATACTGCATACTACTGTTGCTCGGTAATACGACAAAGAAAGAGTTATCCTTGGAGCTCATATTTATCACGGACGATGATCCCGAGCGTTCTTCTTCTTCTTCTTTGTCCTCTTCTTCTCTTTCGTCTTCTCAGATGACGGAGGCACTCGTACTCGTTTTAAATCTGCCTCGTAGAAAACACCGTCGATAGTCTCGTTATTCAGATCGTGTAAAATATACACGAATGGTTCTCGATTCACCGATATTCGTTGAATCTTGAATAATTCGTTACTCCAACCACGCTCATATCCTTTCACGAAAGCTGCTTTAGCTGTACTGATACGTACCAAGTCACCGACGCTGTATTTAGGCTTTTTAATTTTTTTCGCGTTACGCTCGTAACGCCGTGCTAAATTGTCTCGGGCTATAGAGGCATTTCCGAGGGTTACTTCGCTCGGAGGAATACGCGTTCCGCTGTGTCTAGTGTGATTATAAGCATATAAAAAATTTTGTAAAACATCGATGTAACGCTTATTTCGCGTGTATGTAAAGTAGCGCCACATTCGCTCTTTTATTGTTCGATTAAAGCGTTCGGCAATCGAGGCTTTTATATCAGGGTTACGAGCAGCGCGAAAATCGATATTCTTTTTCTTGAGAATTTGCTGAAACGGTGCGCCGATAAATGCTTTGCCTCGATCAGTTTGCAATTGTTGCGGGCGACGATTGTTACTGCGCGCGAGTATGCGTGTGAGACCGCGGGCCACGTTTGCGCTCGTTTTGTCACGCAAAGCCACGACCCACGCGTATTTGCTCAACACATCGATAACAACAAGCAAATACGCGTACCCATCGTTGTACGTGGCTATCGAGCGAAGATCAGCTAAATCAGCCTCCCATACATCGTCTATATTACTCACACTGTACGTACGACGGGGAAATCGTCGTCGTACGAGGCGATGCATGTTATATGAATCCTGTGTCTCGAGCCATGGTAAAACATTATTTCGCGCTACTCTTCGATCCACCTGGGCCAAATTTTTTGCTCGAGAATAGGAAGCAGGATGAGCGGTGTCATAATAGATTTTTTTAAGAATTTTCATAATTTTAGCGATGACCAGTTAAATGGATTCTTTTTCTTTTTCTTTTCTAACTGTGTGGGTGGTCGACATTCTACTTGTGCGAAGTTTTGCAATTGTTCGTCCTCTTCTTCATTCCCCTCCTCCCCCTCGATGATGTCGTTTTCAGCCGTGAGCATTAAATCTCTGTTTGAGTGTGCGGTCTCGGCCTCGTCGTCGTTGTTGTTGTTGTTGCTACCGTTGCTGCTGTTGCTGCTGCTACTATCGTTTTCGCGCGGTAAAATAAGACGCCGCTGTGGTGTCGAGGATGATGTAGGTGTAGGCTCGTGTAGTAACGCGGGATTACCGATTAATTCACGCGGCATCTGTATCGCTTGCAGGAGTTTGGCAAAGTGAGATCGTCCGATGGGTCTCTCGCGTTTTCTATCTCGCATAGCATCGTTAACAAGATCAACGATATTAGAATTCAAATTCTTTTGCCGTCTATGGAAACAACGCCGTTACGATCCCATGTCATTTTTTTCCCAACGGCGCTGCGATGCAAATTGCGAAGCAACGATATTGCTTTAGATTAAAATTTTTTTGGTACGCTATCGATAATAAGTGTGTCATTGAGCCGAGATTTAACTTTGTTCATTAAAACGTCGTCGGATTTATTCTCGTGGCTATCGAGTATTGCTACTTTTCGTTTTGATGAAATATTCGGTACGGCATTATCGTACTCGACCATGTGAAGATAACGCTGTAAAACCTGTTGGTACGCTATCCACTTCTCTCTCTCGCTCTTGTACGAGTGAGAGTTTGGAAGTTCACTCAGCTCAGAGTCGAGGCGCGATAATGGCGTACCGGTAGTCTGTACGGAAGGCAACGGGTCTGCACTAGTAGTAGTAGTAGTAGTAGCAGCAGCAGCAGTAGTGGCGAGTCAAGCGAGACGATGTATGTTATCATGAGGAATAAGTACCATCTTTCTGGCATATTCCATGTCTCACGTAGGCCAAGACAGGCGCAAGAAGCAACTTGAGAAATCCGACACAGTGCTCGACGATGATCTTCCTCTTACCGCTCCAATTTCCCCTTTTGGCGGCTAGTCGTCGAAGAATTGTCGCGTGCCTCCGAAGATGATTCTTTTGCACGTTGTTCAGACTCACGTTTCCCTGTAAAACGTTTAGAGCACACTCGCATATACAGCGTACAAGCGCTACATCTGCTTTGCGCAAAATTGCACGTCGTGGCTCTTGCTTCAGATAACACAACGCTTGCAATATAATTATCTGCTTTTTATCGAGAGGTCCGCGCAACGCCATTACAAGCGCATTACTGGTACATCGCGCGACGCATTGCGAATTTGTATTGCTTTTTGAGGCACGTAAACGTAATGGTATTGGTCATCGGAAAAAATACAGGCGCGAAATCGACAATTATCAGGCGTCGATTGTTTCAAGTCGAATAATAGATAGCCGTGCGGTGCGGCTGTTGCATCGAAATATACTTCCTGCAAAAATCGCGGATTCTCGGGACATACCTGGCGGGCTAGGTGCTGAATTTGCGCGCGATCTCGCGGATTTTTGAAGACAACGATATAATTAGCGTTTAAGGAGATATCGCGCTGCCCGTGACCCTGATGGAAGAGATTTTGCGTGATGAAAATGACACTAAGATTTTTATGATGGCTACCCTTGGTGAAAAGATCGACCACAGTATTATTGGATGCCTCGCGCATTAGATCGTCAATGACCACAAGTTTAGGTCTTGCGTCATTCAAGTAGTCTACTGCTTGCGGTAAACCCTCGCGAAATTCGGTTTAATCACCGTACTCTGAATACCCGGACTGCCACTCTGAGTAATAAAAAAGTATACGCTCGAACGGGACATCCGTCATTTCGCGCATGTATTTAAAAAATTTTTTTACAAAATATGTTTCACCACATCCCGTAGGACCGCTTATCACAGCTGTCCACGGATGTTTCCAACGTGTATCCATATCGACGAGTGTCTATCAAAATCAATCAGCAGACTCTTAAATAAGCTTATACCGCGGCTGCGGCTGCGGCGGCGGCGGCAGCGACCCCGCGGCATCAGCTATTTTTGCGTCCTTAAAGAGCTGATAAGACGCGGCGCGCCTGCACTAGCTGATGAGGCGCGGGCCCGCGGTATAAGCTGGTGTTTACGCTGTATGTAAATTAAATAACGATAATTTTTATATTTCTCACAAATAAACCAATATTTTTATTTCACTATGCATACATCTCTATATACAAATTTTACGAATCATCAAATTCTAAACAGCAATATTATATCCACGGATGTAGCACGAGAAAGTCAGAACAAAAGGAAACACTCGATAAGAAAGACGGGACAAAAGGAATCAACGATGAAAAAGTCAGAACAAAAGGGAACGGTAGAGAGATAGCAGCTACTGCTACGAATAGCAGCACAAAAAGAACGATCCGATAACGGTTTTATACATAATAAATCAATTTTTTTCAATGTATTGTACACAGTAAATATGTTACATGAAATTAGACAAAAAGATTATTTTTAAATATCGCAAATTCAACCGTAAAACTATATACTTTTTTGCGTTATACTAATTAGCGTATTTCACAATAGCCATACGGTACAGTAGAGTACAGCCCGTGCCGTTTTCGCTTCGTGTTAACAGGTTCGCATGATTTCGTTTCTTTACGCGTTACTACATGATGAAATTCCGTACGTCGAATAGCGTCAAATTTTAAAATAATAGGTACGCTCCTTGCTCCTGTCACGAAAGATCGTAATGCGTTATAATTTACGTGACGGCTATTCGCAAAGTTTAGCGTGATACCCTTCACTTTACATTTTTCAATAATCGTACCGTCGGGTTTACGAACAAGGTATGCGTAAAATTTTGGTCCACCCGAAACGAACGAAGTTATATAGCTACCGGGCCCGTATTCACTTAATTCATCCGTAAGATCTCCTAGAAATTGACCGATTGGCGGCTCATACTCGTTACCACCGGGATGGCTCACGTAAATACAGAAGTCCGTATCGCAGTACAATATTCGTCGCCCGAGCCCCTCAAGATAACTGTATAATTTTAGGCGTGCCTGTGCCGTCGTGTATGCTGCAATCACGGCGTTTGATGTCGGTGATGGTTGGATAGCATCGCGGTTGCTCACATAGTTTACATACATAATCTTGTGATTAACCGGTAGCATCCCCGTCACCTCAATCTCCGGACTCGTTAGTAAATTCATTAGCTCCGCGCGCGTGAAACCGATAACGGTTTTCGTGAGATTCTTTCGTTGACCAAACTTTCCCCAGAATGAATTAAGAGCCAATTTCGCTAGTGAACGTAAACCCGGATTTGGCTGCAAAGCACTTCGCTCGAGATATACACCATCAGACTCCTTGTACAATGCTATAAAACGCTCTATTGCTTCCTCGTCATCGTTACACTCTGTTGGCGGACCACTCGCCTCCTGTTTTATTTTTAGGAATGTATCGATGTACTCGGCAAAATGACCGCCTCGTCGCGTTGTCGAGTCATACTGCGTAACAACGTATTGCTAAATTTCATAGATACGCGTCACTTTATATCCGAGCGACACAGCTTTTCTCAGTTCGTCCACGACCCATGTGCCGTCAAACGCTCGCTCAGTCGTGTCAACGTGTGTACAAACCTCGGATGTGTCCATATCTGTACAGCACGTTCTACACAGGGGGAACAGTAGTTTCCCATGCATGCGAATAGGCAGTACGGGTATATACAAATCACGCGGTGCCAGCACGGTACACTTCACGAAACCCTCGACGACACTTAGATCGTTTTCAAGTCCTACGAGTTCTCGACACTCGTCACCTACGTACAATTTTGGGTGTCCAACGGAATTTTTTCCATTCTTACATACCTACGGATACAGCGAGCAAACATCCACATAGCGTATCTGCTCCTCATTCGCGACGTCGTACGAGCTTACAAAATTTTCTGTTTAACCGCCAAAGAATGCATCGCGTGGTTCGAGAGGCGCCTGCTTGACCATGGCGTGATTTTTCACGTATATCGACATTTCCTCGTTATTCTCGAGTAATCTGTCAAAATCGCGTTCCCATATTTCGGTTAGAGTGTACCCTTTCGATCTGATTCGCCCGGAAATAAGAACGGTACGCTCGTATCGCTCATCCATTGTATCGCCGAATTTAGTTCGAGCATCTCTATTCACGCGATAACATCGCGGACAACCGTGCCAAAAGCAGCCGTGAAATTGAAGAACGTGATGGACCCCCGCATCCACGTAGTAACCGTCCACGGCCGGTAGGCCGGCCGGAGGGCGATACTCTCTCGTGCGTCCAGCATGAGCGATAACGCAGTTGAGCTCACGCTCGAGCCATACGAGCCATACGACGGCCTTGCGCGATTGCTTATCGCCCCAGCGATATCCTCCTGGTGGTAACACCGCAATGCGATCTTTCTGTAGAAAATTCTTCCGAAATACTCTCATACATGCTGATGCTATCGTGCATGCTTCTGTAAAGGGGCACACGCTCCCACAACGTATAAGTAACTCTCGAAAAGCTAAACACGCTCGTCTCAAAACCATAACATCTGTACGACAATATTGCACAAATTGCGTTACAAAATCAAATTTATAATCTACGCGACTCGATTCTTCCTCATACCATTTTAAAAAGCGCTCGCGATCCGCTGAGAACATAGTATCGGGTGAGTAAAAATGCAAAGCCGGCAGAGGACCTGAGTAATTCTGATATTCCGGTGTGTTGAATAAATGGGGAAATATAACTTTTGCCACCTCATCAGCGAAACCAAAGGCCTTAGGTAAAGCGCTAAGAGCCATGGGTAAATAGTTTAGACTATCGAGAAAAACGACATCGCCAATTTTTATCGAGACAATCTTCGTACCATTCATAATCAGAGAGGGCAGCTGTGTTTTTTGCACCTCGATTAAATACCGTAGAATAAATTGTGCGTCGAAACCTCTAGCATTATGGGCGATGCAGATGGTCTTTGAAAATTTTTGCGATAATGCCAATTTTACGAGATCCCCAACAGGATCATCGATAAACACGAATTCACGTTTACCAGAGTTAGCACAATCGGTCTTTATATCTGTGATATCCAGACATGCCATACATACGCATTGTGCGACACATAAATTCGGCTCGTGAATTCGTGTCGATTTATCATCATGCAATTGCTCGTGTTGCTGCGTCTCAAAATCATAAAATAAAAATCTCGTGGAAGACTTGTCTTTTTTCTTCTCCTTTTGCGCATCTGATTTTTTAAGAGGTGCTATAAAACATGCATGCGTAGTCGGCCGCGTTTGTTTGCATGTAGTACAAAACGATATACCACATACATGCATCTTTTTATCTGTGGTTTTAATCATACGCGAGCAGCCTCTTCAGATTTTCAATGCGTTACAGACGCTGTACCGTCTATATTTACGAGACGTGATACCCGCGGAGCCCTCACTCTTGTGATGAGCGAGGCAAAAAGCACCAAAGAACGAACGATTACAGTCTGCGCAATACTCAGGCTGAGAGTCTCTATTACCGTTGCAATAAGTGGATTTACATCGAGCACATTGATAGCTACATCGATGCTCGAGTACTCGAATATACTTGGAATTACATTGCGTGCAGAACCCCCGACTACCTAGCGCACCGGCGAGATTTAATATCGGTTGATAGTGATGAGAACGCTCATAATAGAGAATAAAGAGTGTATGATTAATTTTACCTGTTGCGTTGAGTACGTATTTTCGCCCATCGTACAGGGCCGGAACGCGTTTTCCGAAGGTGAGAAATTCATAAACAACAATCGCTATACCCTCGCGAACCAAGTACTCCTGAAAGAGCTGAATTTCGCGCGCACCACACCCCCTAGACGGTGTCGTTACCCCTGCATTACGTGTGAGCTCTATCGCTGCTGTATATTGCGCACCTCGAAGCCCGTTCCGAATTTGACACCATCGTCTGTGTAGCACACCCGCACGTATTTGACCGCGTTCGGCATGCGCTCGGGCAGTGACAAGGGATCGTTGTAGACACATATTATCGCGATTACTTATGCGTAAAATTGACTTTTTTGCTATAGACTCGTGTGTAAGCCTAGTGCCCACACCGGCTCCTTCGACGCCTCGTACTATACATGTCGTCATTCTACATGTACCAGCGTCTATTCGAAATTCGCGCGCGCTCTGAGCTACACTATTAATTAGTCACCATATATCGTCGGGAACGATGTCACGAGCTGGTCGAAATGATAACCATACAGGTCCTTGCGCAAAAGACGGTACGCTCAGAGTCATACCCACATAATCATGTCCTTCGCACGATTCTGTAAGACGTGTGAGAACATCTCGTACACCTCCCTCGAACCATGTCAGATGATCGATACCGACCGGTGGCTGACGAAAATAAAAATCTGTCTCTCGACCCTGCATCCTAAAGCGTGAAAAATAACGTCTCTGCTCGTTGTCGATACCGAAACGTTCACCAGGAGGCAAAATATCACCACCCCGTGCAGCAGTTCTTCCATCGCCAGTCTGTCCACCTGCAGGCATAATTAAACCATTTATTAGAGTTTTTATTTAATTTACTTTAAATTTTTGTTTGTCGCTGGCTATATACTATGCATATAATTCGTGTAACGTAAGAATTACAAACTTATATTTGCTTCTAGTCCTCGAATCCGTCGACTGCACCCGGGAACCACCGACGCATTTCGTAAACCAACTCGATTGTCGGCGGTCTCGGCACAGTGAATCGTGCAAAGCGAAAAACGTTTGGGTCCATCTCGTACCGTGCTTTTTCATTTTACTATTATTATCCGCGTAATTTTTTTTATTTTTGTCAGCGTAGTTGTATTATTATAAGCTTACCTGTATCTACAGGGTCCTCCTCCTCTTCCTCCTCCTCCTCGTCGTCATCGTCTACGTCTTGCTCCTCCTCCTCCTCCTCCTCTTCTTCTTCTTCTTCTTCTTCTTCTTCTTCTTCTTCTTCTTCTTCCTCGCTGTCTGTATTGCTGTTGGCATCATCGTTTGAACTGCATTGTCGCGATGGGCCTGCGACGGATTCATCTGGTTCTCTCGAGGGGCCTGCCATGAAAAGACCGTTTGTAGGTTTATAACCGCAGAATGGCTGGGTAAAATTTATCCAGCGATTCCCTACGGTGCTGTCGCCATCGTTGTCCCTGCTATGATCATCTGAATCGGTTCTACCCTCCTCATCGAAATCTTAGGTGTCGGATCCCATTTCTGCGTCCTCATACCGTCGAACTATATAAAAATCTTATGAAATAAAGGAAATAAAATAAAAGTAATTAGCGCTGTATATTACTTACGTCTTTCATTGAGTATGGGTTGCAGAGCAGTCTCATTCAGCCAACCTCGTCGACGAATAACACGCACCACCGAATCAATAATTATTTGATTATCAAACAATCCAATATTATACGCGTCAACTAAATCGCGTTGATGACACTCGCACAGCATACCGCGAATTTTACGAACAACCGCCTGTGTCGGAAATTCCCATAGGGTGATCTGCAAATTTCTTCTACCCCAGCGCGAACGCAACGACGGTCTACGCTTCAATATAAACTCTATCAATTTTCTTATCAATGAGCGCTTTACCACTCTGACCATGATTGTGCTGTTAGAGTGGTAGTAGTAGTAGTAGTAAACACAGTAAATCAGACAATTAACTAGAGAATTTTCAAAGCGGCTCACTTTTATATATATCTTTAACAAGCTCTCTCTCTCTCTGCATATACTGCACCGATGTAATGAATACGACTAACCAAGAAGATGGCCGCACGCGATCGCTTTACAAAAGCAAGACCTAGGGAAATGTTTAGCGATAGTGATGTACTTAGTTATCGAGTTTCGCTGATGAAAGTCATATTGTTTTCATCTAATTTCAGGGCACTCGGCCATGAGGAAAATCATCAAATTTCACCGACGAATATTATTTAGTTTTCATGGTACATCTTATCTGTATGTCAATGTGTGCGTGTGCGCATAAGTGTGCGAGAGTATGCAAGAGTTTTGGGATATATCTGCTGCTGTTACTAGGCTGTTGAGGAGAATGCGACAAATATCAAAGGATATTGGCTAGCACCTTTCAGGCGTATGATTTGCAGTATCAAAAGAAGAGGCAATGCAGTTAGGTGGTGGGGGAAATCTGTATAAAACGGAGTATGAACACCACCGACGATTCATTCGAAAAGTTACAGTCTACACGAAAGCAATAAAAATGGCAAATAACGGTGCTAAGCCTCATGCGATATCGCTGTATATAGTGAACCCCGTTATGTACGGTTTAAATAAATCATTTGGTAAAATAATCGTAGCCGGGTTCGAGTTGAACTCTACGTGTACGCTTACACCGGTGGTGAAAATATTGTCGAATACTTTTACCGGAATTACACTCGGTGCGGACGAGTGGCGAGTGTTTAAAAGTGATTTTTCTCGCGTACAACAATATTTCGAAGCTCATGGGACTGATGCCGAGAAAATGTGTAATACCCGCATAGAGCACACAACGCCCCCCCAAGTGTGTCACCTTGGTGCGGTGGGGGGGCTTGCGTTTCTGCGATGAACCCTGGAACTAAGCCGGTGGGGGCTCCGGCCCCTGGCAGGTCTTACCTTGCCGGACAGGTCCAGGGGGAGCAGGCAGACTAAGAACACACAACATCAAAAGCTACGGTGGGAGGCATCGTGCCTATGGCTGCATGGCCGCGTTGATGTAAAACTGTGCGGTCGCAAACGATCCCTCCAGGATACCTGCCGAACTCCTGGAGTATCTAGGCTTACTCGGCTAAGGCGGCTCTGGTCGGGCGGACATAATTTCCGACCTATTCGTGGGAATCAAAATGGACAATCTTAAACAAATAAAACAAAAACAAAAACAGACAATGGAAGTGGTGGTAGTGCTCACTAGGGAAGAACCTGGGAAAGTCGGAGTTTCCGGTGCAGGATACATTGGAGGAGGGGCGGATGATGACAATGCGATGGAAGTGATAGACAACTTCAGTTTAGGAAAGAGGAGTAGGCTGCAGTCGTATTCGTCAACTGGCACGGAGGAAGCATCTCTGGACTCAAGGGTAAAGAGACTGAGGCTAAGAAAGGGGGAGGGGACGTTGCCACAGACGGAAGCGGGAGAGCCGGACATACCTGTCATGGGGGAGATAAGGGAGCACCGGGAAGAGCTTGAGGCCTACTTGTGCAACGACGGCTACAAGGTAACCAAGGCAGCTATCAGAGTGATCCTTGCTAAGTGGTCATTCCTCGAGGCGAAACTTTATGACCAGGTGGTGCAGAACGAGAAGCTCAAGGTAGAGCTTGAAATAGAACAAAGGGAGAGAAGTTAGAATGAATGGAGGGCACCTTCGATGGGAACGGGACCTACCTTCGCCCAGGTACTGTCAGGTGGACTAACGCCGGCTCCCGCGCTGCCCCGACCGCCAGCTGGGATGGGTAGTCGTGGATTGGGTGCTGCAGTGGCCCCCCGACCAATTCAGAGATCTGAGGTCGTCTCCACTCTGGTTCTCCGGAGAGCTGGATAGGGGAGGCGCCCAAGTAGAAGAATTCATGGAGGAATACGAGATGGTCATTGTGAATAGGCCGGCAGACCTGTGCACCTACTCGTCTGGGCGTGGTGACTCCAACATCGATGTCACCATGGCCACGGCGGGTGTGGGCAATATGGTTGAGAACTGGAGGGTGACAGCGAGCTGTGGCGCGAGCGACCATAACCTGGTCCTCTACGAGATTATAGGTCGTGGAGTGATGTTCAGGGCTCCAGGCCGAAGCAGGTGTTGTGCCGCGGAATATTCCACTCCGTATTTAGTATATTTGGGAATATTCCATAGCAAAGAAACATTGGAATTCGTTCAAGACAAGAAACGAAGTCCAATGCCCGATCGTATGAACGACCCCAAGAACGCTGACGCAGCATGAGCGACTCGCTTGGCGTTCGGGCGAAAGGCTAACGCTAAAATTGCGAATTAAGGGATTTTCGTGAAGACAGTTAGCAACTGCTTTACGAAAAGACAGTATTAAATTAGATTGAAAAGAGAACGGTTGGTTCCTCGTTTAATACTCGAAACAACGCATTATTGTACTTCTTACTTTGATATATAAATAGGCAACGGAAAGTTACCGTTGCTTATAATAAATACTTCTTTTTATATAAATTCGCGTTTCCATCTTTTACTCGAGATCCATCTCCTTATCGGCAAACGATCCCAAAAAATAATAACTTTTAATATTATACCGACTACCGAATAATCCAATTACTCGGTACCGGCATAACACAGGGGATATAGAACTGACAATGCCAACTGGGAAAATTTCAACAGGGTCTACGATCAGTACATGACGCTGACTATCAGGGAGCAGCTTGCCCATGGAGATCCAAGCGTCGCCTCGCGGACCTTCGGAAGGGTGGTGAACGCGGTTTGCGGGGTAGCACTGAAGGAGAGGAGAGCGTACTCCGGATCGGTCCCGTGGTGGACGCCGGAGCTGACACGAATGCGCAGCGATGTCAGGAAGGCAAGGCGGAAATTGGGCAGAGCCAGAAAGTTTGGACCCATTACGGATGGGGGGATCCTGGCGGAAAGATATGCTCGGCTGCGAAACGCGTACACCTCAGCCATAAAGAGAGCTAAGCGGGAGTCGTGGAAGGCTTTTGTCAAAAAGGAAGCGAATGACAACCCCTGGGGGGTCGTGTATAAGATCACAAGGGATAGAATGAGGAGACGTGAGGTTCCACGGTCGCTAAGACTAGAGGATGGGACAGTCACCACTAGCTGGGAAGAGACGGTTAAAGCAATGCTGAAGAAGATGGTGCCTAAGGACTCAAGGGTGGGCGAACCCGAGAGGCTTAGGCTGACAAGAAGGGAAAACGACTTGTATGTCAATATGAATTCGGAACCCGAGATAAAAGTTGAAGAGGCTGGGGCTGCTGTGGTAGCAACAAAGAACAAAAAGGCAGCCGGTCTAGACGGTATCACAGCAGAGGTTGTTAAGGCTATATGGAAACACGACCCGGAAACGATTAGAGGACTGTTTAACAATTGCATGCGGAGGGGAATTTTTCCAGCGGATTGGAAACGTGCTGAACTGAGGATTATCCTCAAGGACCAGACGAGAGATCGGAGGAATGTTGGGTCTTACAGGCCCATCGCGCTCCTCCCAGTGATCGGGAAGATTTTTGAGAGAATACTTGTCCGAAGAATCCAGGCGATGTACGACGAGAAAGGATTTGCCAGCGAATGGCAGTACGGCTTCAGAGCGGGGCGATCGACCGATGATGCGCTGGTCGCGTTCCGGATGGGAGTGCTGAGGACGGGAAAAAAGTATGTAATGGCCATCTACACCGACATCCAAGGGGCTTTCGACAACCTCTGGTGGCCAGCTATCAGGAGGCGTCTGGTTGCTGCGGAAAGTAGTAGCACGCTGGTCGGGCTGCTTGACAGCTATTTGAGAAATAGGGTGGTTTTGGTCAGAACGGAGTGTAGTCAGGAAAAGCGTACTATGGAGAGGGGCTGCCCTCAGGGATCGATTATCGGACCTGCGGCGTGGAACTGGTGCATGGACTCCCTATTGAGTCGAATTAAGGAAGGCACGAATCTAGAGGAGGTGGAAGCAGTGGCGTACGCGGATGATGTCGTAATGCTCCTGAAGGGGAACTCAAGGAGAGCGCTAAAAGAGCTTGCAGGAGGGGTTATGCGATTGATGGAGGCTTGGTGCTGTGAGCATAAGCTCACAGTATCAGAAAGCAAAACGAGGGCAATGCTCCTTAAAGGCAAACTCGATGAACAAAGACTTCCGGTGGTGAGAATTCGAGGACAGCCAATAAGATACTGCCAGGTGTACAAGTACCTAGGAGTCTGGATTGACTCGGGGCTCAGGTTCCCTTGCCATGCTAAACACACGCGGGAGAAAATCACGAAATTCGCCATGGTTATTAGAAGACTTGGCAAAGGACGAGTGGGGGATAAAAACAAGCATCATGAAGACTATATATCGAGGGGTCTGCGTACCAATTTTGACGTACGGTGCGGCGATGTGGCATCGGGAAGCATCCGGATTCCTGATGAGAAGGCACATGGATGCTGCGCAGAGGACAATGCTGATGGCGATCACGAGGGCCTGTCGGACGGCATCGACGGCTGCCATGCAGGTGGTGGCGGGCTGCCTACCTCTGGACCTGGAAACGATAAAAAAAGGATTAATATATAGGGTCAAAAGAGATGAGTATGTCAAGTGGGGAGAATACGAATACTTACCTGTAGGGGAGGAAGCAGATCCGGACCTGAAAGAAGAGAAAAAATTAATCAGAAAAGAAGCAGTTAGGGTATGGCAGGAAAGGTGGGATAGAAATGAGCACGGAAGAGATTTGTACAGATTCATTAAGGACGTTAGGTATAGAGAAAAGAATAAATGGTTTAACCCGAATAGGTTTAGAGTTTACTTAATGACGGGGTATGGACCGATAGGTGACTCACTGGAGAGAAGGAACTTGACGGAGGATGGGGCGTGCAAACTGTGCTGCGAGGGAGGAAGAGAGACGGTAGACCATATGCTATGGGAGTGTTCGGGGTACGAGGGTCTTAGATACCAGGAGCTTCAGGATACAAGAAGGCATGAAGAATTAGTCAACAGGAAGGATAAGTTTATAATGTTTAATACCTACGCAGCCAGATTGTTTGAAGAACGGAAAAGACGCCTGGAAGAAGAATGAGAAGAAGCAATGGAATAATAAAGGGGAAGAGAAAGTAGATATCAGGTCCGCCTCCACGTGGCAGGGACGGGCAACGACTACTAAGTCGGCTAAGAGACCTGAAATAAATAGAAAATGAATATAAAAATAGTAGCTGTAAAAATAGTAAAAATAGTAAAACAAGAGATACACCAATTACCATGAGGTACCATGAGGTTCAGTAAACAAATTCAGGAAGGAAATGCAAAAGAAAACGGTGTAGTCAGCGGGTATGAGCGAATAGCTCGAATACCGCATATAGGTTAATAAAATAAAAAAATAAAAAAAAAAAAGCACACAACGCATTACACACTTTTAACCTCGTGTTACCAGCACAAATCTGTGT